>CM061175.1:40000-665000 GCA_030763345.1 Mythimna separata
TCCTGTAACATGAACAGCTTTAATTTAAGTCGGAAACTTTGGGAGTAAATTTCAAAAATCACGATGGCTAATGATACTAATTTTGTAATTAAAAGTATTCTTATACACTACACTTCTAAATAAAATAAAAATTCAGAGTCTATGCCTTATTTTTTTTCTAATATTTGTATTTGAATGTGAAATTTTATAATGTAGCGAGGCCGAGGGGGTAACAAAATAAAGGTTGAAAGGAAGAAGTTACACCTCTACCTAATCACCGGAAGACTAGTAGAACAGTGCCCTACAGGGTAGTTATAAATTGTCGGAGCCCTACTGGGTAGTTTAAAAAAATAACTTTGAAGGGCTTTGCGACCCCCTGCACTCGAAGGAAGTTCCCCTTCTTGCCTAACCAGGCCATGGCGGTGTGCCCAAAATTTCCGCTCGCTTCACTCACTCTTGGACTGATATTTTTTTTTTTTTTTTTTTATTTATTGGTTCTTTCGAACCAGTCAAAATAGTACAAAATATGATATATAGTACCAATTTCATTGTTTGTTCTTACGATCTCTTTGTTTCCTTCATATGAAACTTTGCAAAATTACTTCTTAAAAGCCTTTCCGACAAAAAATAATGAGCTTATCCTAATGTTTCAGCAGCAAATGCCTGGAGTTAGCTTTCTTGAAAAATTTCGCTGAGCTAGTCAACATAACAATAAAATTCTCACCTCTATTATACCGAGATCGCGCCGGTTTTAAAGATTCCACATAATGTCCAATTGTGCAAACACTAGAGATACAAAATTACACCAATTTTCCATCACAATATCCACGAGGAAACAATTTGCCAATCATTTACAGCCACTGAACTTCACTCAAACATATCCCGCCAAGAAAACTGTTTGTATGACTTGTCAGTTTGACAGAACCAACGTACACTGACACTGACACTGACACACTAGGGATGTACGATATGAATTTATACCATGAACTTCACTGTTTGTTATTTTCCTACCTACCAATTAAAAGAACTTTTCGTATCGATATTTTGAAAATAAGTATTACGTATAATAACATCGTTCAAAAGTAGTACCTATTGAATTGGTACGCCATGTCACGATCGAACTTTAACACGCTGTTTCATTTGTAACATTCGTAGCGTTAGGAACACTTTTTTGCCATGTTTAAACAAAATGCAAATGTAAGCAAATTAAAAAACATTACTAAGGAAGATATCATAATAATAATAAATTTCTTTATTCAGATATCTGAGATCCATACAAAATATAAAAAACGAATACACAATAGTAAGCAGGGACTTTGTCCGCTGTACCAATTTCCACATAATAGGACAATCATATCTACCTACTTGCTATGACACTCAGGATGCTGTGACGACTTCCACGCAGTCGACTGATGAGTGATGCAGTCTTTTTGCGCCACAGGGAAAAATTTCTTTCGTCTAAGGTGGCCCTTAGAGTTTACACGGAAAGACCCGAAGAGCCCAGCCTAACCAGCCCAAAAGTCAAGAAGGTTGTCCTGCAACAACTGACTGCGGCTCCTTCAACATGTCCAGTAATACCCACTCCCTTTACCTCTGATCCTTCTCCTCAACCCTTATGAAAAACTCTCAAAATAAAA
Source organism: Mythimna separata (assembly GCA_030763345.1). Lineage (NCBI taxonomy): Eukaryota > Metazoa > Arthropoda > Insecta > Lepidoptera > Noctuidae > Mythimna > Mythimna separata. The sequence goes on from CM061175.1 coordinate 41,617, forward strand.
ATAATAAACAAAAAATATCAGATCAGTTTTTCAGAATCATCAGCTAACAGAGGTACTACCATCAACACCGTTTCTGAAGCCTGCTTGTCCTCTAGTTACCTCAACCACTTTGAATATGAATCATCACAATGACATCTGCAAGAAAGTCAGTAAATCGTATGCATTATATATGCTTTCCAAGGTTGTTTCTCAGAAAACAGTTTTAGCAGCGTATAATGCGTATGTCTTGTCCACCCTATGATATGCCATCATATTCTGGGGAAATTCAACAGATAGGGAGGAAGCCTTTAGGGCTCAGAAAAAATGTGTAAAGGTAGCCTTTCGAACCGAGCGTCTATAGCGTCAGTGACGCCGCGACTGTGACGCCGCGACAGAGCGACAGATAGATGTTCTATGCAAATGTATGAAATTCTAGGGAACGACTTTCGAACCCAGCGTCAGTGACGCCGCGTCAGTGACGTCACTGACGCCGCGCAGGTCCAGGCAAAATTCAATATAATGTGACTATTACTAAACTTCAATTTTATATATACGTTCATTACTGTCGCGGCGTCACTGACGCTATAGACGCTCGGTTCGAAAGGCTACCTTAAGGGCTATTTGTAACCTTCGATTACCTGACACCTGTAGACCTCATTTCCAAACTTAAAATATTCTCACGTCACCATCTCTGTACATATTTGAATTAGCAGTATTTGTCAAGTCCCATCCTGAATTATTTGAAAGACTTACCAGCAAACGTTAATGTCAAATTAAAGCCATAAGTCATACCACATCTTTAATGACAAAAATATTCTTGGTATGGCTCCAAAAATATACAACAAAATACCCAAGTCTGTAAGGGAAATAAATGATGTAAAAGTATTTAAAAAGGAACTTAAATTGTTTTTGATAAAAAATACATATTACTCCATTAATGAGTTCCTGTCGGATTACGAGACTGACAATTACACTCTATCTTGTAGGTATAGGTAGAGCGCGTTATTAAATTTAAGTTCTTTGTAAATAATTACACTTCTTTATGTAAATAGTACAGACGTAGGTAAGTAAAGTTGTGGTTGAGAGTAAGGCAACATTTTTATGTATATTGTTAATTATGTTATTTTGTGTATTTTTATTATTATGTGTTTTTATTGTTACATGTAAACCAACATCTATATGGTGTGTACCTATACCATAGATGTTACCAAATTTAAGTAATATTTGTATGCCGCTTACTGTGGCAGCACACGGAGAAACTTATATTTTTGTTACACCTAAAATGTACCTGTGTACACAAATAAACTCTTTGACTTTGACTTCCCCCGCTCTTGGGCGGAGCGAGAGGGTGTGCTGAGAGCCTCCTCAGCTATTGTTGCTATCGGCAAACGGCAGACAGTCGTTGCCCCCTCCCTTCCAAAGGAAGCGTGGTGGATTCTCCAACTGCAAAGTAGCTGATAGCATCCTGGAGTAATATTTTTTTTCGTTTTATTATTTTGTCTAGTAGAGTATAGATTTTTAAGCTATTGCATAGCTTCTATCGCGGGCCTTGAGCGTAGGGACCGAATCCAGAAATTCCGTAAGGAAAAAAACCTAACAGCCCCCACTCCGACCGACACAGCCATCTATCGATAAATACCAGAACTTTTAATGACTTTTTCAAATATCACGCTTGTCTCTTTAGTTCAGCAACCCGCCTTTAGGTGGCTTTGGTTGTATTGGAAAACTACCGTAATCAGCTATTTGTGAGAAAGTATATAGGTGTATAGGTATTTATCATCTATGTACAACAGTGAATATCTCTGTACTCGTAATTTGTGTACAAAGTGTTTTAAATATGAATAAACAAAGTGCATTTATTAATGAAGAAAGTCACGAAAAAATAGTGAAAGAAAATGAGAAAATAAATAAATAATTATAGTTGCATAAGTTGATAAAAAATGCTATGCAGTAGCTTTACCGCGGCAGTCTCCGAGTGCCACACGTCTTTTTTTTTATTTGCTTGTTCACTACCCTCAGAGTCACATCTAATGAGCATATACGTAGTCAAACCCAGTGTCGAAAACCTCCCCTCACGGGTATTGTTCGAGAGCTCGAGATGTAAACCTCGCACGGTGCACACCGTCCGTTAAAACGCTCCTAGTCTTCGGTGTGCCTTTAGCGTGTGTAGTGATGTGCCTGGCGGCAATATTGCCACTGCCGGGAATATTCCCAATGTTGCCACTGCCGGTAAAATACCAATATTGCCAGCAACATTGGCAATATTGCCACTGTTGCCTGTCAAATAATAAAAATACATTTTATTTTTACTGCAGAAAAATCGAAACACTTCCGTTTTTATGGTTTCTGTCCTAATTTAACACAAAATAATTTTCATTCCATGAAAAAAAGTAAGTACATGATTGTATATGTGTTGGCAGTTTGGCCATTACAGTGTGTATATTCTTAAATACACACATTTTTCTGATAATCAAAACATAAAAAAGCAAAGTGCTTCGATTTTTCTGATGAGAAGTGTATGTGTTATTTCTTATAGTCACTATAGTGTGCGGCAACATTGACAAAATTGCCAGTAAATTACCGGGAATATTGCCAAAAATGCTGGCAAAATTGGCAATTTACTCAAAACAATATTTTATTGTATATCATGTAGATTATGGTCTTCAAACGCTAATTTTAAGTATTGTAATTAGTTTCCCTACTTAATTTGACATATAATTGACCAATGTTCCCAAATATTTCCACTCCTGGCAATTTTGCTGGCAATGTTGCCACCAATATTCCCACTTCGGGCAATATTCCCGGCAACGGCACATCTCTAAGCGTATGCCTCTTTGTCTGGACCTTTCCGGCGTGAGTTACTCAACCGGCCAAGCGCCAAGATCATTGACATACACGAACCCTACGACGACAACGCGGGGACACTTTCGGTGGCCACAATCTGATAGCTTGCTTCAGTACCAAATTATATGTATAACGTGCCCTCAAGTTTCGGCAGCGGTCTATTCAACTTTGTCTATTAGCCGTGGCGTGTGTACCTGGTACAGCGGGCGGCACGGTGCACCTGTGTAGTGTCGCCAGCCGCCCGTGCCCCGCCGCCGCCGCACTCCGCTCTGGCGCGCTGCGAGTGTGAATGTGTGCGCGGCTGTGTATAGACCAGCGGCTGACCGCGGCTAACCGCTTCATTGTTTTATTGTTCGTGTGGTTATTCATAATTCATGAATATTGGGGGAATAAATTAGATGCGGCGCACTGTATCCGCGTGCAGCACACTACCCCCGCAATAGCCACTGTTCACATGAGCTTCATGTAGATTGTAGGTATTTATTTACATTTAGACTCAGTATAAATTGATCACTGCACTGTATTTTCGACGACTGAACGATGCGTTTTTGAAACGACTAGTGGAACATCCCTACTATTACTCTATTTTGCATGGTTCAACAACAAGTCAAGTTCAAGCCTGCTCATTCATCTGTTGTTAATTTTGCATATTAATTTTAGATCTAAACGTAGAACAACATAGGATACAATAGGTAGTTTATGAAATTGTCGTTTTTAGGGTTCCGTAGCCAAATGGCAAAAACGGAACCCTTATTTATAGTTTCACCATATCTGTCCGTCCGTCCGTCCTCGCTTAATCTCTGTGACCGTTAGCACTAGAAAGCTGAAATTTGGTACCAATATGTATATCAGTTACGCCGACAAAGTAGTAAAATAAAAATGAGAAAAAAATGTTTTATTAGGGTACATATAAAGTGGAAAGTGTGTTTATTTTATTTGAACCCTAACATTTGATATATTGTTGGATAGGTATTCAAAAATGAATAGGGGTTTACTAAAATCATTTTTAGGGTTCCGTACCTCAAAAGGAAAAAACGGAACCCTTATAGGACCACTTTTTTGATAACATCCATAATTTCGGAAACTAATCTCTCCAAAAGTAAAAAAACATTGTGTGTCCCCGCTCTAACTTTTGAACCATAAGTTTAGAAAATATGAAAAAAATCTGGAAAGTAGAGCTTTATAACGACTATCTAGGAAAGTTATTTTGAACTTGATGGGCCTAACAGTTTTTTTTTTATTTAACACTTATTGTGCCGGACGGGAAACTACGGAACCCTACACTGAGCGTGGCCCGACACGCTCTTGGTCGGTTTTTTTAAATGAAATAATTGAAATTGTAAGTTCAAATGAACTTTATATCGGTACATTATTTTATTTATGGAAATAATTATTTAAGGGTTTCTTTAGGTTTCGTGTTTTCTTTAATATTAATATATAAGGATCCATGAAATGTTATAAAAAGTGTTTTTAGGGTTCCATAGCCAAATGGCAAAAAATAAACCCTTATAGACTCGTCATGTCCATGTCTGTCTGTCCATCCGTCCGTATGTCACAGCCACTTTTTTCCGAAACTATAAGATCTATACTGTTGAAACTTGGTAAGGAGAGGTATTCTGTAAACCGCAATAAGATTTTCACCAAAAAATACATTTAAATAAAATTTGGCATTCCCCATACTTAGAACTGAAACGTGTATTTTTCTTTTTAGGGTTCCGTAACTCAAAACGAAAAAAACGGAACCCTTATAGTATCACTTTGTTGTCCGTCTCTCTGTCTGTCTGTCAAGACCCTTTATCTCGGGAACGCGTAAAGGTATCTAGTTGAAATTTAAATTATATACTTAAGTCCGCGGTCCCTTCAAACTGTGCAAAAATCAAACTTGTAAGCTGACGGGAGAAAAAGTTACGCCTATTTATGGTGCAAAAAACGTACATTTCGACATCATCAAAGGTATCAAAATTCATAGGGTACTTCCCGTGGATCTAGAATCTTGAAATTTGGCACGAAGTAAGGTATTATAGCACACTTTATATTTTAGAAAGTATATTGTATGTACGTAAAAACTTAGGACTTTTTAAAATTAGAAGTGATTTACATGACAAAAATACGCGTAGGAAACACGAAATCGTGTTACCTAAATGGAGACTAGCGAAGACCAGCAAGTCATTCCTTGTCAATAGTATACGCTTTTATAATAAGTTGCCCAAGTCCGTTATAGAACTTAGCGAGGGAAAGTTCAAAACGCATATTAAGCGTGTCCTAACCAAAAAAGCATATTACAAGGTTAGAGACTACGTCGAAGACACGCTTGTTTGGCATTAACTGCTTCTGCACATGTGGCCCCCTGGTAACTCATTAACTGCATTATTGTGTAAACATGTCTATTAACTGCTCCATGGTTGTCTTAGTTTATTTATTTACTCAAGCCATTGCTTTTGCAATATTTTTATATTATTCGGATCTCAATCACCTTAAATTCATTAAGTCGTGATTTTTTTTTTGTGTTAGATGATAAGTTTTATAATTGTTTTTTTGTTCTTATATTTATATAGCTTCTTTCATATAATGTTAATGAGTGGGCACTGTAGACTACAGATTTTGATTACTACCTTTTTGAACCCAGTTTTTGACTAATTTTATCTTTATTGTGGTTTTGGGTGCAATATTGACTGGTCTACACTGTCCTCGCATAAGTGTCTGTGTTGTAATATGGAAATGTTGTAAACCCAATAGTTTTTTGAAAAGAGTAACCATGGAGTTTCTTGCCGGTTCTTCTCCATAGGAAACGACCAATTTGGAACCGTGCACTAGTTTTCGACGTTTTATAAGTGCCCATGTAGGCCTATGTGAAATAAAAATATTTGACTTTGACTTTGAAATATAGGGAAAAGTCTGAAAACTTAAAATTTGTTCTTACGTCACAAGATTATTTTTTTTTGAAAAATCTTCAAGACTCGATTCGGGAATTGAACTGTTTTCATAGGTAAGTTGGTACGGAACCCTCAGTGTGCGTGTCCGACTCGAACTTGCCCGGTTTTTTCTCTTTATAAACCATAACTGTATTATACAGCGTAGATACGACAGACGGACTTTGTTTAAAACGGGTTGTTGTGCTCATCAATATTAGCAGCGTTTTACCTTCAAATAAAACGCATGTTGTGTCCGGAGACTCATTCGGGGTCATATAAACAATATTTGAGTCTAGCATCTTCCGTTTCCGTGTCACATCTATATGGGTATATGCTACAATCTCCCACCATCATAACGTATTTCCGCTTTCGTTCACCAGGTGGCTGCAGCGCGCCAACTCGTTCATTGTGGCCTCAAAATCCTACAACTTAAGAAGTAATCGAACCAGGCAGTTTTTAAAAGTATGACCCCGAATGAGTCTCCGGACACAACATGCGTTTTATTTGAAGGTAAAACGCTGCTATTGTGTCCTTCGGCCTCATTCGGGGTCATATAAACAATATTTGAGGCTTTGTTTGTTATCGCCTGGTGAACGGGACGCCAATGTGTTATAAATGATACAAATTAAATTAGATGAATAACCGTTATGGAATAAATATACAAAACATCAATATAGATTATAACATGTATATTTAAAAGAAAGATAATAATTACAAGATAATTACAGTCGTAACCCATGATTACAAAATAAACAAAAACATACATACATACCGTATAAAATATCCTTAATAATTTTAATTGTATTTGAATTAACTTACCATAATCATCATATTTTATACTTGTTTCAATTAATCTTAAATAATTAATTAATTGGCTGAAAAAGATGAACCAAAGAGCTTCCCTGTGGTGGGATCACCTCTCAATGTTTTTTAAAAGTATTACTAGATTTCCAATTAGCACGTGCCATTATCTCATCGAGAGGCTCATTATCCAACCAGCTTCGTGAAGCTACTGCTGAACGGAAACTACCTGGAGTAGCTTCAATTCCCGCTTCCTTCAAAATAGATTTAACCCAACCTGCCAAAATAGTTCTAGTAGCTGGTTTAGCTTTTCCACATGCAGTAATAAATAATCTATCACTAGAACAAAGTAACCGACGCTGTTTTCCAGTGTCTATAAGTTTTTTAAGCCAGAACACTGGATCAAGAGCTGCCCTTTCAAGATTACCTAACAACTTCCAACCTGACTGTACATGTGTTTCGGAATCAGTCTTCGAACCAAAATGCGGCCAAAACATAATGCTATTCTCAGTTATTATACATCTCTCTGGGGACACGCTAAGTAATGTCAAGTCGTGTACCCTTCGCCCTGAACACAACAACAGTAGCACAGCACAAACCCTTGAGATTTCGAATAGACCTTGACTTTGAACAGACCTACTGCCCAACCAACCTATCAAAGATTGCGGGTCCCAGACAGAGGGTGGACATTTCTTAGGTTGATGCAATGCTATAGCTTTCATCATTTGTTTTACCAAAATATTTGAACTTAAACGGGCCTCGCTCTTTGTATTGCACAAAGTAGATACAACAGATTTATGAAGAAGAATTGTACGATAAGCCAACTTTTCTTTTAAATGTAAATCTGCCAAATATCGAGCCAATTCACTACCTGTAGGATCTGAAAAATTTACCCCAAACCTGGAACACCAATTCAACCATCTCTGCCATGCTGGTCTATATGTATTCAAAGTAGACGCCCTCCAACCTTCTTTGAGTAAAGACTTTTGTTCTTCAGACCAGTCTCCTAAAGATTCAGACCACCCCCACATTTCCATACTTCTAGATACAGTTCCTTCGCTCGTGATGGTGGCTGCCCGGTCCTCGTGTCTACGAGTACCTTCGATAACCTGTGAATTGTGAATGGAGGCGCTATCGCTCTTGTCTTCAAATCTGCTCTCCAAAATGCTCGAGACCACCTCGGTGCGACTATCAGAAATACGCCTCGAGCCTGATTTAGATGCATCAGTACACGAGGTATTAAACTTGGAGGAGAAAAGACCCAAGCTAGACGAAAATCCCATTTGAATGCGAACGCGTTGTGCCTCCATGCTCGCTGATCCCTTTGATCTAGAGTTACGTAACAAGGTACTACGTGAGCTGTGCTGGACGCAAACAGATCTACCTGGGGAACACCCCACTTCGCAAAGACAATGCTGGTGAACTCGGGGAGCAGATGCCATTCCTGTAACCTCGAATGGCGTGACAGACCATCCGCCACGTTGTTGTACCTGCCTGGAATGTGATGGGGAACTATCTGTATATCGTACTCTTGAAGAATCTGAAAAATCTGATATATTAACTTCATCAAGATCTGCGACTTGTTTCCCCCCTCGTTCCTTAAGTACGCTACTACCGCCTTGTTGTCGCACTGTAAAAGAAGTGAGGTGTGACTCAGAGACGGAGCGAATTCTAACAAACATTTCAGAATAGTTAACATTTCTTTGTGATTCGAGTGAAGCCGCTCTTCTTCTTCTGTCCAGGTGCCCGAAATGTGAAGACCGTTCAACTCCGCTCCCCAACCTGTATCTGCTGCGTCTGTGGTTAAAAAGTTTTTTGCTTGTAGAGGATGAAGCCTGGACTTCTCCACACAGTGAACTTTCCACCATCTCAGTTCTGTTAACACCTCCGCAGGCAAGGGATAAGTTGACTGATATGGCATTTTCAGGACTAGGTTGCAATAAGCCAGGAGATGACGAAAATTTAAGCGACCCATTGGAACTACCAGACGAGCAAAATTCAGAACGCCTATAATACTCTGCATTTCTCGAAGAGACGCCTTCTGTCGTCGAAGCGACTTCGTCAACACAGTCTGTATATTTCGAATCTTGCTTTCTGGTAAACCTTTTTGATTTGTCCAGGGACTCCATATCAAACCCAAATATTCTATTATTTTTTGAGGGACTAGAATCGACTTCTCCCTGTTTACCTGCCAACCCAACCGGCTCAGAATTTGGAGAACGACTTTGACGTGTTTTATAAGCGTCGCTCTGTCCTGTGCTACTAGAAGATAATCGTCGAGAAAAACCACTACACGAATGCCTAGATTCCTGAAAATCTCGGCTGTCCAGTTTGTCAGCGATGCAAATACCTTGGGCGCTGTCGCAAGGCCAAATGGCAAACAAGTCATTTGCAGTAATCGGTTTCGATATATTAGACGTAAAAAGCAACGATGAGCAGGTGCTACACTTACATGGTTGTAAGCTTGCCGAAGGTCTATTTTGACCATCCAATCCCTTTCCTGTATGAAATCTGGAATTCGATTTACCGAAATCAAACGAAATTTGTTTATTATCAGATAATTGTTTAAACTTTTTAAATTGAAAATAGGACGGTAGGTTCCGTCGTTTTTGCGAATTAGAAAGAAATTTGATACAAAACTCGGGGTTATGGGGGCATGTTCTAAAATTTTCTGTTCTAACAGATTTTGAATTACTATGTCCATCTCTGGAGATGGGACAGTGAGATTGCAACGTTTCACCTGCCTTGGTGGGACCAGAGGCGGTTTCTTTCGAAATGGAATTCGATACCCCTTTACTATTTTTATTAATGGTTCTGGTGCTCTCAAACCTATCCATTCCGTAACATGATTTTGTATGCAACCCCCCCAAAATACCTGATCCGAGTCAGAACTTTCTATTAAATTTACTCGAGCCCCTACCTCGTACGTTGTTTTGCGGTTCATTTCTCCGAAAACTAGAGGGCTGGTAAGGGCGTTGACCAGCCAGCTGTCCTCTTGTTTGGGGACGAAAAAATTTTTGATTCATCGCATGATAATTATAAAAAGGTTCTACACTCTGGGGAAGAGGAAATCTATAATTCATCGTCAGTGCCGACGGGCGACTGGACGATCTATATCCACTAGGTCCAGGGTACGCCGCCTGGGGTCTAGGGGTTTTCTTTTCTTGCGCAGAAAAATTTACTTTATTTGTATAAAAAATTTTGTTGACACCGCCATTATTCTTAACAAATTCACTAAAAGGTACTTTATCAAACAAAAATTCACTTGACGGCGGTATCTTTTTCAAACATGGCTTAAATGATTTTTCTTTCAATTGTTTAATGAACACTTCGCGCCTTTGTTCTACTATATCGGCTCTACGGCCGCACACCAATTGTAAACAATCACGTGAAATCTTATGATAATCACCAGAGAAAACTTCTTTTAATTTTAATGCCAACTGGTCTGGCTCCACGCTGCCGGAAACCCTGGCCCAGTCAACAATCTGCCTAAACCCCTGCTGCATAGCATCACTTTGCATTACCAGTGCGCGAGTTACAGCGCCTAGAAATCTATCAGCTGAAGGTAGATGACAAACTTTTTCTAAAGACTTGATTTCATCGTTTACTTCAAGGTCAACATATCCAGGACGAGCATTATAAACTTTTTGTGATTCCATATATCTAACATTATTCCAATTATCATTATTGAAATATTGAATAGAATTTAACAACTCCAACTGATTTGAAGGAGTAGTCGTAACAGCTGGCTCCTTTAATTGCGTTGCCAAATCAAAATCAAATGATTGAAACTGTGCAGGATCTGGCCCTGGTTCCAAGTGCCTTTCCGGAACTGGTTGTTCCTGCATCGATTCAAACGTATCATCACCATCCGTTGGGTTATCGCATTCATAATTTTCATAATACGGATGTTGAGGGTAGTAATATAAATTTTTCAAATCACTGACCTGTTTTGCAAGTTTTTTGATTACCTTGCTTTGTCCTCGGCTACGCTTACTTTTCTTCTTCTTACTTGCCTTCTTCCTCTTACGGGATCTTTCCACCTGTTCCGTCTCCAACTCAGACTGTGATGACTCCGAGGAACTTGAACTCGACGAATCCAATGAGGAATCGGATTCGTTGCGGTTACGTACACTATCCGCCATTGTAAGAAAATCTAACTTCTAAACTGTGTTTAACGAACACTTTTCAAAAAGTAATTTTATTTTATTTTATACTTTATATTTTTAGCAAATACCGAATGTTATTTTATAAAGTATCGAACGTTAACAACGTTAAACTTTAAAGATGTGAACCGTCCGAAAAACAGGACGCCAATGAACGAGTTGGCGCGCTGCAGCCACCTGGTGAACGAAAGCGGAAATACGTCATGATGGTGGGAGATTGTAGCATATACCCATATAGATGTGACACGGAAACGGAAGATGCTAGACTCAAATATTGTTTATATGACCCCGAATGAGGCCGAAGGACACAATAACAACTTTTACTATGCGACCAACACTGAAAACACAAAAAAAAACCGGTTCAAAATTATGTAAACAAATGTATGGAACATTAAATTTATATTTACCTAGATAATTTGACAAAATGTATGGAGGAGCGGATTTTTTGACAACCACACGTTTTAACACTAGAACGACCAGAGTGGTCAAATGACCACAATATTTTTTCACCTCAGCACCTCAAACAAGTATGTTTTGCAGTTTAAAGACAGTGAGCAAAATTCGATTTTGCTGCGAGCGTGAGACAAAGTAACTTTTTAATTATTTTTTTTAAATGCCGAGTCAGTGCTGGGTCTACTCACAACATTCGAAAGATTTGAACTTCACTTTGTTCTGTCACTTTCACTTCGATGCGAAAAGAGCGAGAGATAGAACCAAGTCGATTCAAAGTTCGATTTTCAAATTCCATATATAATAGGCTCAAAAAAGAAACCAACAATAAAACGTTCGGAAACACGTCACCTATAAAATTTCAAATCAAGGTTTAAATGTAATTATTATACTTTTCTCTTAATAATCGAATTATATTTTTTTATGATCAAATAAAGAGATGTTGAATTAAAAAATACGAAGTTTATCATGTATCTACATAATTATTGAAAGTTTTAACAATTTTTATTGTGACAGGATAATTTAGTAATAGTGCAATTTCCGAACGCATCTTTAAAAAATAGCGGGCTTTAATTTTTTATTGTTTTCTTCTTCTGTTCGCTAGCTACAAAGTGCGATACACGTTGGATATTATTAAAATAATAATAAATAAATATTAATATATATAGCTCGTGGCTGGATAATAACAGCCGCACGGGTCGATCTTCAAGGTTAAGCAACGCTTGCCTAGGTTGGTCTGTGGATGGGTGACCATCTTAACATAACGAGTTTCCTCCGTGCCTCGGAAAGCACGTTAAGCCGTTGATCCAGGCTGTCATTTGAAGATCTTTGGCAGTCGTTACGGATAGTCAGAAGCCAGTAAATCTGACTCCAGTCTTGCCATGAAGTACCGTGTTACCCCAGTTAATGGGTTGTGGAGGTCTGGTAGGCAGCCGCTCCTCGTAAAATACTGGTATTCAGCTAAATCCGGCTTGACTGGAAGCCGACCCCAATATAGTTGGGAAAAGGCTAGGCAGATGATGATATAAGTAAATATTAATATTTACATTATTTGTTCTCGCTGCTGAAGTGAAAAGTTGTATGTGCTACACGAGACCAAAGTTATTTGCATCTCGTGTCTTTGAATCCCTCGCTGCACTCAGGATTCTAACCTAGAATCACTCGCTACGCTCGTGATTCAAATATAGAATCCTTCGCTTACTCGGGATTCAAAATCAACACTCGCGGCAAAAACCAACTTTGCTCTCTTGTTGCACAAATAACTATTTTTAATCAATCATATTATTAAAACTATTGCACTGTAGTCATTGTCGTTTTATTACTTTTAATATTTCGTCATTGTTTACGTTATTTTAATATGTGTATACCGATAGAAAGATAAACATTTATTAAAAGTGACTACCTACCTAGAAAGACCGGAGTGGTAATTTGACCAGTTGTAACAAACCAGACAAGTTTGGGATTAAATTTTGGCTCAGTGTTGATGTTGATTCAAAGTATTTGTGTTTTGATTTCCCACATTTAGGAAGAGATGAAAGCTGTCCACAAAATCGAAGTTTATGTATTGCGGTTGATGGATCCATGTGTAATACTGGTCGAAAAGTCACAACAACGATTATAATTTAGGTGTCTTCAAGGCTAGAGTGAATAGGCTTTTAATAAGCTAGTGCGCCTCACCATCAACGATTGCATCACTGCTTACCATCAGGTGGGATCGCAGTCAAGCACTAGCTTATAACAATTTAAAAAAAAAACTGAAAATTTTTTCACCAGTCTAAGTTTAGCTAAAAAACTAATTGAAAACCGTACATCAATTGTGGGTACGGTAAACAAAACACGACGGGATGTTGCAGCTACTGTAAAAACTGCATCTGTTTGTTGATGAAACACGTGTTCACAATCCTAAACGCACTAACAGTGTATCAAGGTAAACTTTCAAAATGAGTTATGATTTTAAATTCACTTCATTCTAATATATTTTCACCTCAGCACCTCAAACAAGTATGTTTTGCAGTTTAAAGACAGTGAGCAAAATTCGATTTTGCTGCGAGCGTGAGACAAAGTAACTTTTTAATTTTTTTTTTTAAATGCCGAGTCAGTGCTGGGTCTACTCACAACATTCGAAAGATTTGAACTTCACTTTATTCTGTCACTTTCACTTCGATACGAAAAGAGCGAGAGATAAAAACAAGTCAATTCAAAGTTCGATTTTCAAATTCCATATATAATAGGCTCAAAAAAGAAACCAACAATAAAACGTTCGGAAACACGTCACCTATAAAATTTCAAATCAAGGTTTAAATGTAATTATTATACTTTTCTCTTAATAATCGAATTATATTTTTTTATGATCAAATAAAGAGATGTTGAATTAAAAAATACGAAGTTTATCATGTATCTACATAATTATTTAAAGTTTTAACAATCTTTATTGTGACAGAATAATTTAGTAATAGTGCAATTTCCGAACGCATCTTTAAAAAATAGCGGGCTTTAATTTTTTATTGTTTTCTTCTTCTGTTCGCTAGCTACAAAGTGCGATACACGTTGGATATTATTAAAATAATAATAAATAAATCCTACTAATATTATAAATGCGAAAGTTTGTGAGGATGGATGTATGTTTGTTACTCTTTCACGAAAAAACTGCTGGACCGATCTGGTTGAAATTTGGTATTTAGATAGTTTATACCTAGGATTAACATATAGGCTACTTTTACTCATACTTTTTTTATTATTTTTTTCGATTTTGTTATTTTTGCTATAGGCTGCTTTTTATCAACACACCACGCGGGCGAAGCCGCGGGCGGAAACTAGTATTAATATATATATAAGTAAATATTAATATGTATTAATATTTACATTATTTGTTCTCGCTGCTGAAGTGAAAAGTTGTATGTGCTACACGAGACCAAAGTTATTTGCATCTCGTGTCTTTGAATCCCTCGCTGCACTCAGGATTCTAACCTAGAATCACTCGCTACGCTCGTGATTCAAATATAGAATCCTTCGCTTACTCGGGATTCAAAATCAACACTCGCGGCAAAAACCAACTTTGCTCTCTTGTTGCACAAATAACTATTGTTGACACAAAAAAAGCAAGAAAAAGCCGAACACTGTGAAGTTTTACAATTTTACGGAATTTTGAAGATTTTTTTGTAGACGTTATTGATCAAATGGCCAAAAATAACAGTGTCAAAGTATCTTTTCGTCTTTGGCCTATGAAGTATTTTTTTATATATTTTGGATTTAGCAGCATTCATTCCAAGAGTTTGTATTTTGCAAAACTATCCGAGAAAAAAAATTGTAGATAAATTTTTTTCTTTACTTGGCAGGAGAATTAGTCGGACAAGATACTTACCCCTATTGACACCATCCACTTCACAGCCCAGTAAAAGTATACCCCCAGAGCTTATAGAAGAACGTAGCAGAAAGAGAAGATGGTGTTTCGCGCATATGTGCAACAAAACCAATAATTCTTGTAACACTTGCAAAAACCCTTTGCGTGGTTCTTGTTATGTCAGTGAGGACGACAAATATCAATAGTGTGCGTAATATTTTGGTTTTTATCACTTAATTACAATTTTTAAAGTTCGTTTATTGAAGATTGGCAAAACCCCATGTACTTTCAGTATCACATACAGGCTTAACGTTTCATAGAATGAATTTATGGATTGGAATGCTACAATAGAGTATAACAAAATATGTAATGGTAAGACATACATTAGAGTTGGGGATCTACAATGATTTTTAGACATAACCTCAAAATGGACCACCAAAAATAATACAAGGTACCCAATTAATTATGTAACTTAGAGCTTGACCAGAAGAAGGGGAGAATTCATCGCGATTCTCTCGTGCGTATCACGCGCGACCGTTGCGCCCAGAAAGAGCGTATCAACGCTGGAGCATTCAACAATTCCGTATCAAATGTAGGTGCTCAATTTCCCTGGTTATGTGCACTCGCTCTGGACTTCGCGCGTTTAACTGGACGCAACAAGGTGTCCCTAGTATCTCGACTCGCGTGTAATACGCGCGAGTTGAGGGTCTGGCGTTGTGCACGCGATTTACGCGCGTATTTGGAATTCGCGCGATACTTGTGGGCGCGACGTATTTGTGCTAGTATCTTACTAGTATATTACTAGCGCGTGAATGAATTCGCGCGAAACGTTTCTAAACGAATTCGCTTCTTCTGGACAAGGTTTTAAGGCAGACCCTTAAGCGTCGTCCTATTTAGCTAACTATCATACGATTGAACGATGTGATTTCGTCGCACGATGAGATTAGTTTTATCGACGAAACCCTGTGCTCGCGCGATGATTTACAAGCTTCTATTAGGACACTCTAAAGAATGTGTGTTTAATCACATCGTTCAATCGTACGATGGTTAGGGTCAGCTCACACCGAGACGCGACGCTGCGCGCACATTTTAATAGAGTGACTCAAAATATAACTTTATTTACTACGCGAAAAGATACACATTTCATTGTGAGAATTTAGAATACGTTGCTTCATGCAGCGCTGCCCCTCGTGATGCCACACGGCGTCTCGTAACAGGTAAAAAACAAAACCATAGTATTTATAACATTTTTTTATTATAATTGTAACAATACATTGTCAAGAAATACCGCAGGGAGATTGTTCCTTCGTGTCGATCGTAAGCTAAATACCAGACTACACTCATGACATGTGAACAACAGCCCACGGTTCTGAGTCATACTTTACAATTACAACAGTAGCCGATAATGGCTTCGGTTTTCTCCTTTAAACTGGTCAAATCAAGACACGTCGGCGAAGGCGTCATAAGCGCACATAACAGTTTATACACCGAAGATCAACTGCTGACATTGTTAAAGCATGAAAAACATTCACAGAATAAATAAGAGTCCTATTTCCGTCCTGCGCAGGTTTATACACTAAACGTAAATTGTAATGTACTAAAGTAACGTGGCGGCACAAAATAAGAGTTCACACTTCATTTATAGATGCAGACAACATTACAAATAACACGAACGACGAATTATGTTTAGGCAGGGTCAAACAAAAATATAATGACAGTTTATATTTTTTTTGTATTTGACATACCTAAGTAACAGCTGACGCAATAAGCCTATTTTATGAGTTTTGTTTTTATAGTGTGGCCATTAGTGCTGTGCACTGCCTGAGGTATGCGCGGCGAGGTGGGAGGCGAAGAAAAAAGTGCATGAGTTCACATGAGATCGATACATGTCGGATAGATCTTACGATTTCAGTGTGCATTTCTAAAGCAAGACTTGGGGCGGGACGACGGTCGGAGGCTATCTGTAATATATTATACTTACTTAGTTGATTAAAATATAACCCAAATATACTCCTATTTTATTAAAAATGTGCAGGTGACAAATAAGAACTAAACTTATAATTCAAAGCAGGACTTTTTTATATTAACAAACAATTATATATTCTAACGAAAGTTATTCTGACATAGATTCCGTTTCAACTTCATCTTCGATTTCGTCATCATCTTCATCTTCCACTTCGCCACCGGAACTTGAATCAGAGTCTTGCAAATTTATTATGAATGAATCGATAACATTATCGAACCTACTATCGCGACTCCAGTAATCGTTTTCATTTTTCTGGACATGATCGTCGCATCTCTGCCATTTTTCCGCCGTGAATTCCGAAAACAATTTATCCAATAAGATTATTTTTTCGTCTAGAGAAGAATTAATATAGTTTTGGGCTATGTTGTTTTTAATATCAGCCCAGACCAACTCAATTCGATTTAAATCCGGATGGTACGGAGGTAAACGCAGAACAGTGTGTCCACTGGCTTTCAGGAGTTCGTCAATTCTATACACGGGTTCTTTTTGATAAGAAGTAGCAGTTGAGCCTTTGTCATGGTTCCTGAAAATTCTACATTATGGCGTAGCAACCAGTTCTGCATTTCACTTTTGAGGCTTGATATAGTTGGTTTCTTCTCAACCTGAACGCTGTGGTAAGACGCGTTGTCCATTACAACTACAGAATTCGGCAGCAACTTATCTTTTAACTTTTCATCTACCCACTTATAAAAAGTAGGTCCGCTCATATCTCCATGATAGTCACCGGTTCTAGCATCTGATTTGAATATAGTCAATGCATCATCCAATAAGCCATTTCGACAACCAGCGTAAAGAATTACCGATCGCCGTCCTTTCCCAATATCAGCATGAATTCCGGGTTCTGACGATGATTGCCAACATTTGCTGGCATGGTGACCGGCGTTGATGTATGTTTCATCAAGAAAATATATGTTGCGGTTTTGCGTTCTGTAATTTCTGATTTGTGTTAGATATTTTTTCCGCCACACTGTAATATTAGGCTGCTCTATAAGAAGAAGTCTCTTTGATTTGCATTTTTTGAAACGGTAGCCCATTTTGTGTAAAAGCTGTCTTAAATATTCCCGTCCACAAGTCAATATGCCATCCTTTCTCAAACTTGATAGTAACTTACGGACACTTGGTATTTTTTTGTCAACTTCGTAAAACTGATGAATTTTTCTTCTGATAACTCCAAGGTCAAAATCATCCACAACGTGTTTTTTCTTTAGAACTTTTGGTTTTTTTGGAAATTGAAATTTTAATTGGCTTGAATTTTCAATTGATAATTAACCCGCAGAAATCACATTATGCACGGTTCTTTTGCTGTACCCCGTAGCCTCCGCAACGATTTTGGCAATATTCACATCATTTTTAAATTCAAAGCTTTCTTTGTCTGCTTTTCTTTTCATAAAATATTCAGCCACCTTAAAAATGGCAGTCTTTATATCACAAGATAACGCACGACCCATCTTTGAATATTTATCCCATGTGCGTCTGACATAGACAGTCCGATACAGATAACACTACCTGCCGCCACGAGCGTTGACGGCGCACTGACAGAGCGCAGCAGTCAATTCTCCCCCCCCCCCCCCGTCTCGCCGCGCACATACCTCAGGGAGTGCACAGCACTAATGGCTACACTATACCGACTTCACAAAAAGGACGAGGTACTATTGCATTATTGCGTTTTGTTTCCGTAACGGGACTGTACCCTAAAATAATGGTTTTTAGGGTTCCGTACCTCAAAAGAAAAAAACGGAACCCTTATAGGATCACTTTGTTGTCCGTCTGTCCGTCCGTCTGTCAAGACCCTTTTTCTCAGGAACGCGTGAAGGTATCAAGTTGAAATTAAAACCATAATATTGAAATCCGCGGTCCCTTGAAGTTGTGCAAAAATCAAACTTGTAAGTTGACGGGAAAAAAAGATACGCCCGTTTATGTTGCAAAAAACGTACATTTCGACACTGTCAAAGGAATCAAAACTCATAGGGTGCTTCCCGTTGACCTAGAATCTTGAAATTTGGCACGAAGCAAGGTATTATAGCACTAATATCGGGAAAAGTCTGAAAACTGAAAATTTTTAGTTATGTCACAAGAAAAAAAAATTGAAAAGTCTTCAAGACTCGATTCGAGAATTAAACTGTTTTTATAGGTAGGTTGGTACGAAACCCTCAGTGCGCGAGTCTGACTCGCACTTGCCCGGTTTTTTAATTACTCTGGACTGCTAATATTGTATTTTAGCTTGGAAAATAACTAACGATATATGACCTATAAGTTGCATATAACTAGATTTGTGTATGTTTGGATTTTGATGTGATACCCAGCTCGCCAATCTTCTTTACCAATTAATAGAATATAAAGGATAATGGGCAAATTGTCCCAAGTGTTGTAGCTCTTTGAGTGATATACCAATATATAGATATCATTTAGAGGAACAAATTATTGTATGACCACGAAGCTGGATTCTGCGTCAGAAAAAACTTACAGGTTTAACGTTTTTTTAAATATCATTAAAAGTTAGCGTTATCTATGGTATTTCATAAGAGAGATAGATGAAGAGCTCTGCATATGGCCTTTTTAGACCTGCAGAAAGCCTTCAACTGTATACCTTGGCAGCCCAT
Organism: Mythimna separata; assembly: GCA_030763345.1. NCBI lineage: Eukaryota > Metazoa > Arthropoda > Insecta > Lepidoptera > Noctuidae > Mythimna > Mythimna separata. The sequence goes on from CM061175.1 coordinate 60,735, forward strand.
CTGGTGGGCACTCTGCTTCAAGGGCGTTCCCGAGGCCTATATTGACATTATCAGAGATATGTACCGCGATTCCATGTCCTCTGTCCAGACCGCTGTTAGTAAATCCAATGTCTTTCCAATATCTGTTGGCGTTCACCAAGGTTCAGTTCTTAGCTCTTTCTTGTTTAACGTTGTGCTCGATGTACACATATCAAAAGTGTCTAGGGATCAACAAATATTTTTGCAATAACTTTTCTCCTGATTGATATTAATTAAAATTTTCTTTAAGGATTCATTCAAATAAAGTGTTTTCGTTTGTCACAGTAACGATAAACCAAGTCACCTTTGCATTAATAAAGAAATTTGCCATTTTCCTAATAAAGGGATTTTTGACATTTGAACCACTAACATTAAAGTTCGAAAAAAAGACTGAAATAACAGTTTTCTTTAAAATTTTATTGGGTAACTTAAACAATTAATAATCCGTGTTTCTACCGCGAACACTAACAACACAAGAACATCGGTTTGGCATACTCAAAATGAGTTCATCCAAATCACGCTGTGGAATGGCCGCCCATGTTCGTTGCAACAACAAAAAAAGGTCTTCTTGCGACTGGATACCCTCCATATTCGGCAGAGCTCTTCTCTGTAGCATATCCCATGCATGCTCAATCGGGTTCAAGTCTGGCGACTGAGCAGGCCAGGGCAGGACATTGATTTTAGCTGCGGCGAGAGTCTGTCTTACAACTCTTCCGGTGTGCGGTCGTGCATTATCATGCATTAACTGAAATAAGGGACCGATTTGCACTTGTAGAGGAACGATGACGTCTGATACAATCGTCTCAGCATAAATTTGAGCGTTGAGGTTGCCTCTGATCCAAATCAACTCAGTTCTTCCGCCGATCCAAATACCCGCCCATACCATGGTGGTTCCACCACTATAAGGATGGACTTCCTGGCAGGATTTTAATCGCTGTTGGCGTCCAGGGGTTCTCCAGTGTCGTATACGTCTTGTATCCGGTCTCATACCAAAACGAGACTCATCAGAAAAGCACACGAAACGCCATTGTTCTTCTGCCCAATTTCTGTGTTCAAGAGCCCATTGATATCGAATCCTACGATTGTGCATTGCTATAGGTGGTACCCGTAGCGGTCTTCGGGAATGAAGGTTCACTTCATGCAAGCGGTTTCTGACTGTTTGGTCGCTAATTAAGTTCCCTGAAGAGTGATGAAGCCTCACGGCTAACATCATGGCGGTTATTGTTGGAGCTCTTCGAGTTAAGATTTGAATGTATCGGTCTTGTCTCCGTGTGGTGCAGCGATACCGTCCTCCATGGCGCTCAGCCACGGTACCAGTGCTTCGGTAACGTGTCCAAAGTCGACTGATAACACTCTGACTTGTATTCAGAGCTAAAGCCACAGTACGTTGCCGGGAACCAGCTTCTATCATTCCCACGGCTCTGAGCATTTCTTCCCTGCTTAAATGACGTCGCCGCTCCATAATAACGTTGGTTTTAATCAGTAGTAGGGAAACAGTAGCACTAATAATGTCTTCAATGCGTTGTATGTTTTTATAGGGAAAATATTGACAGCTGATTTTCATCCTTTACTCGAATTTGATTCACAGTTCCTGATTCAAATTATGAAATGCACCAAAAAGGATCCATATAAATTTATAAAATCATAAATTTATTACAAAGCCACATCTCAATCTCAAGAAATCCGCATAAAAATGCTTGATCCCTAGACACTTTTGATGTGTGTAGTTACGGCTAACATCCAAGATCAGCCTCTATGGCTAAACAAAGCTCATCTTGAGCGCAAAGTCAACATTTGGAAAGACACGCTGGAAAACGGCGGTCAGGGACTAAATGTTGCGAAAAACGAGTACATGTCCTGTGGTAGCACGGATTCAAACATTATCCGGATAGGTTCGGATTTGATCACAAAGTCCGGTACGTTCTGGTACCTTGGATCCATGCTGCAAAAGTCTGGCAACGTGGAAGACGATGTCCAAGCACGTATAGGCGCGGCTTGGCCAGAATGGCGCGAGGTAACGGGCGTTCTATATGATCGCAAAATGCCTCGAAAGTTCAAAGGATATATAAATGCATCATACGGCCTGTCCTCCTGTACGGTGGCGAGTGTTGACCATCATTAAGCAGACACACTCAGGAGCTTCGCGTCATGGAGATGAAAATACTGAGGTGGATGAACGGCGTAACCCGATCCAATCGCATACGCAACTCATTAATCTGAGGTAGTCTTGGTGTCCGTGACGTGGGGGAAAAACTGCAAGAGTGTCGTCTGCGTTAATATGGCCACGTCATGCGCCGTCCTATGGAGTACGTTAGTCGGAGATGCATGAATATGGCTGTCCTTGGGGCTAGGTCCCGTTGTCACCCTCGCAAGCGCTGGCTGGACGTTGTCAAGTCCGACATGAGAGCTAATGGCCTGACTCAAAAGGATGTCGAAGATCGGGCAAATCCACTTTTCTCCACTTTGCCCGATCTTCCTCGTTCCTCGTCCTCAACTTAACGCCAGGTGGAAGAAGTTATATATTAGTAAAAACCAACTTGACAGGTAGAAGAAACGCTTTGCCACAGCTTTACTGTTCATGTTTGATAGGTAATCGCACCATCTTAATTTGTGCATACATTATGAGTATTATTTGGTTCCTGGGATTTGTGAGGCACCAGGCAGATGATTTTCAATGCCCAGCAAGATTTTTTGATGATGTAATTCCGATTGATCGTAACGAATAAATTAGATAATTCATTTTGTTGGTTAATGTATATTGTGACAAGTATGGTGTAATTATGACAGATAAAAAAAATGGTTTTGCCATTTCTTATCCTTTACCGTAATACATATAAAACACTAGCATAGCAATGAAGATGTAGGCAAAACATCACTAAAAGCGGATTTTTTTTTAGCATGTTTTCAAAAATATTTTTTCCTTACTTGGACATTACTTAGAGTAAAAAAAAGTAAATATATGTAATAAGGGGAACACGTACAACATTTGACTACATATCATATATTGCTACAACGGTTGGGACAAACTCCATACAAATCTGCCCATCATCCTTTAAAACTATAACACACGAATATAACGTAATATCCTTTGAATGAGTCATTTGACCCCACTTGGTCTTTATAGGTAGTTCAAAATTTCGGTCTTACTAGTGGGAAAGCCCCTCTGTCGTATCTACGTTGTATCCATCGCTGTACCTTACTTTTATTTTTGTATATACCTATATGATGTAAGACACAGCACCAACCAAGCTGTGCTCGCGCTACAAGCTGTTGAGCTTGGTTACTGCAGTCATTGTAGACGTCATTAATTCCATCCATTATTCACTAATCTTTCACTCTCATGTGTTCTGTTATTTGGGGTTCCGTACCCCAAGAGGAAAAAACAGTACCCTTATTTTGTTGTTCGTCTGTTTATCTGTCTGTCAAGTCCCTTTATATCGGAGGTATCGAGTTGAAATAAAAACCATGTACACAAATCTGCGGACCATTGAAGCTGTGAAAAAGGATAAGATGGGTTATTAGGATGATGAAAAGGAGACATAAAATCCGAGTGTTCCTGCAAAGACGGAGAGGGAGCCACTTGAGTTCCTTTCGAAGATGAGAGACGTGATAATACTTTCGACCAAAAACAAACTGTAGTGTGTCTATGTCATTATTTATGGTATCTTCCGTCAACGCTTGACGACTGTCATGCATAATCTTCTGTCTGTTACTTTTAACTATTGACTAGTATTTTAGCAGAATAAAGCCAAGATTTCTATTGGTATTTTCGTTTAAATGTATCACAAACCAAATGCTCTAGCTTGTTAATTAGCTCCTCAATAGAATCCAGGTAGCAGGCGTCGATAAGCATAGACTATAATCGGCTGAATTAGAGTTGGTGAAGTTATAGTGAAATGCGGCACTTCACTATAACCTTACTTTTGGTTCTCATAAAATAATCACCATAGGTAAATATCACCACATAATAATTATTACAACAAAATAGGCAGCATGATAAATTAAATCCACCGAAAACGAGCGGCCAAAATACTAGTCAGTAAGATAATGTTTACAATGTTATTAGTTGCACTCCTGTTTTATATCCTGAAATAAAATAAATAAATTTGAACTGGGTTTAACTAAAACAAGATCGCATTCCGGCCACTCGTGTGAAGGAGCGGTGTGTGTTCCTGGTGGCGCTTAGCGAAAACTACCTTCATACAATGTTGTGCAAGTCTTGCGTACTCGTATGTCTAGCGTTTACGTCTCTCCACAAGATGACGGCGAGCGCTCGCCATCAAAAACATGCAATAAATTAACACACAGAACACAGAGTTTCAAACGATATTGAAAAATTCCACCAAAATATTGCAATTTCGTGACAGTCGAGCAGCCCTTTAAAACATGATATTCGGTACGTATACATATTCCGGGTATGTTATCTGTAGAGCACGAGGCTACGTGACAAATATACAGACGAGATAATACTGTTCGTTATTCAAAGCGGCTTCCTCGCAGCGTGCGGGACGACGGGAAGGAACGGTCTCAGCCGCGCGGCGCTGCCGGGCGCCGAGGCTCCGCCGCGCCGCACCGCGCCGCGTACACACGAAGGTAATTACAGTCGGAGTACGCCTCCAAGACAGTGTCTGTTCATTAATATTGACTAACACTTCGCGTATCGTTTAATTACCGATACATAATTGATATGAACCTTACGGAATCACATTAGCAATGAATGTAATGTAAACATGAACTGACTTGTTCGCAGGAGCGTGTGTGTACTCGGGGGCAATCATTAACAACAATATACGCAGCTTGTTCGCGCTTGTATTGCGGCTTATTTGAACTGTAATAACGTACTAGTTGCCGCTCTTACACTTTTCTCTCGCGTTGCTGACTTCCCCATGCGCACCTAGCTAGACCCGCGGCCCGCGTCACACACGCGTGGTAGCGTGCTATGCCGTGCGATGCCGTGCGGTGCCGAGCGGATGCCTAATCAAATAATACTGCTGGTCCCAGTTTTTTGAACGGCACTGTACTATTTGTTACGAGTTATGATTCCCTTCCCTCAAAAGTTTTCAGGCCCAGTTGTTCGCCACGTCTATTGCGGCTCCTTTCAAATAACAAAAACGATCACACCATGGGCATGCATCATCATCTAACCCCGCTCGTATGTCATCTCAATTAGCACACAAAACGCTAAAACCATCTGACGACAAACACAGGCCTCGTAAAACCCTTCTAACTTTAAACCTTTTTGCTGAGCGAGAAATTCAAAACTCATACCTACATCCAATCGTTCGTAAAAGAATAACCTTTTACAAGAAAACACAGATCAGTTTTAGCGGAGGTGAGACAACCGAGGATGCTGCAATATTGTTAGTGTTGTTCTCACCTCAGGGTGAGAGCAGACCAAACCGGCACAGCCACTGCTACTTTATCAACCGCAACTTTGGCTGTCAATAATGAAGTGCTCTCATATATGGACAGATCTCTCAGACGATGAGCACGAGAGCACACAATGAACTGTCAATGTCCATTAAGAAATGAGCCAAGAGGATCATTGGCAATGATGCACTCATCGAGTCAAGGCTTCACAGTGTTGACCACTCGACTTGCCAGCCTGTCGGTTGTTTGTTGTAACTGCGCCGAGCCCGTTCCGTCAGCGGGCCTCTAGACGCATGGCGGACATCTCACCCACGTGCACAGTTAATTTTGGGAACACCTTTATATACGTACAGCTAAGCAGTAAAATTCCAGGAGGTTGTGTTTCCTGTTAACTACAACCTAGGAGTAGGTATTTAAGTCAGAAGTGAATAGATTACACTTAGGTTAGCATGATGTACGCAAGTGGACTTAATTTACACTGAATTCAGCAGCGCGTTTGACAAAGTAAATCATGTGCTTCTACTTCAAAAACTTGAGAACTATCTGGTATGCATGGTTATTTGCTACGCTGGTTTGAATCATATCTTTCAGAACAACAACAGAGAGTTATTGTAAAAGGTCAGTATCAGTCGCCACTCTATTACTCAACATCTGGGGTGCCACAGGGATCGCATCTCGGTCCTATTCTTTTCCTGGTATTTGAGAACGATATCATATACTCCATTAAAAACTCAAAATGCTCTATGTTTGCGGATGATCTTTTTTTTTTGTTCTTTTTTTGATATTTTTTTTTATAGGCTCGCGTTTGACCACTTTCTCACCTGATGGTAAGTGATGATGTGGCCGACGATGGAACACGCTTGCCTAGAAGTAACCTTTTCACTCTTGACTTGAAGACTCCTAAGTTGTAGCTATCAGGAAACAGACTCCGGCAGGGAATTTCACTCCTTAGCTATATAGATAGTACGCATAATAAATGTGTTTCCAAACCGCTTTGTGCGTATGGGTGGAATGTTCACCATATACCGATGACGCATCGCCGTACGCCTAGTGATCCTATCATGGAAAGGACTTGACGGAATTAAATTGTGCAATTCCTGTGCACAATCCCCGAAGTGCAAACGACATAAAACCGACAAGCTAGCAACTCGGCGCCGATGTCCAAGACTTTGGAGTTTCGACTCAACAAGTGCATCATTACCGATGATCTTCTTGGCTCGCTTCTCAATCGACTCAAGTGCATCAAACTGGTATTTGGCAGACCCATCCCAAAGATGAGAGCAGTACTCCATACACGATCAAACTTGCTTTTTATAAAGGTTGAGCAACTGTTCCGGCGTAAAGTACCGTCTCACCTTTGCCAGGGTCTCTAATTTTTTAGCAGCCAGCTGGGCTTTTGCCTCGATGTATGAGCCAAAATTGAGAGTAGACGAAAGTGGAGTAGTCCAAGAAGCTCAAGGTGGTCAGTTATCGGAACGGTTACATCCCAGAAAGATGGAGCTGGGTGGAATTGACTCCGTTTAGCAGAAAAAAGACTCGCCTGGGGTTTAGGTTTTAGCAGCATTGCACCTGACCATATTGGCATCGCCCCATCAGAGACCGCCTTCAAGGACGAGTTCAAGCGCGCAACCATAGCCTCTCGGAAAGACTGGATCTGTGACTCTCTAGCGCGTGCCTCGGACACTTATCTCTCAGCAACAGTGCTGTCGTCTGCATACCCAAAGGTACCGGGCTTAAGAAGATCCTTTATGTGCAGCAAAAACAGTGTTGCCGGGAGTACCGACCCCTGAAGGACCCCGGCGTTAATAGACATTTGTCCGGAAGAGCAACCATCAATTACTACTCGGATGGATCGATCTCTCAAGAAGTCGGCGATCCAATCACACAGGCCAGTGGGTAGACTGAAGAAAGGAAGCTTACCAATAAGGCTTTCGTACCAGACCCTGTCGAAAGCCTTCGAGATATCAAGGGAGACTGCAAACGCTTCCCCATGCTTCTCGATGGCTTCGCTCCAGATGAGACTGGCATACGCTAGAAGATCCCCAGTAGACCGATTTGGTCGAAAACCGTATTGCCGGTCACTGAGTATATCATTCGCTTCTAGGTATGCCAGGAGCTTCCTGTTGAGCACCCTTGCCATACACTTACAGAGGATGGACGTGATGGATACAGGACGGTAGTTCGCTGGGTCAGTTCGGCTACCCTTTTTGGGCACAGACTGCATGTTAGCTTGCTTCCAAGCAACCGGCACTTTTCCAATCTCATATGAGAGGCAAAATAGGCGTGTCAAAATTGGAGACAATTCAGGCGCACAAGTTTTAAGCACGACCGCTGGTATCCCGTCGGGTCCTTTTTGTTCACGTCGAGGTTACGCAGGACCCTACGAACGTCTTTCTGATGGATACTTATATCTTACATACTCGTCACGCATCCATCAGGAGAAACAGGGGGCCAGTGACCCATCGGGCTTTAGCAGTGGTGGGAGTGAGGGACGGCAGAAGTTCGATTCAACCGACTTTGCCAGAGACCAAAAAGCTTTACTCTCTGCGGGTTATGAAGCAAGTTTGTTCCCAATTCGGCTCATGTGGTTAAACCGAGACCTCCGCAACACCTTCTTGCCGGACTTGGCAGCCTTGTTAAAGGCCTTCTTTTATTGAGCCACGTCGCTTGCCTTACATATACGCGCATCGGATCAAACACGGTATGTCAAACCATGGACGAGCATGGTCGGACATTGTTACGTCAGAGAATAGAATATTGTACTCCATCCTCGGTCGCAACACATCCGCCACGGCATCTGCACACCAGACAGTGGTCGGAACTACCAATTGGCGAACATATCGACACAGAGTAGCGGTCTGGATCTGTTGTCAGCAGAAGGTCCAAGCGATTGGCTGTGTGCGTATCCATATCTTGTTGCCCCCTGGACCAGCTGGGTGAGATCTAATGCTATTGCTAGCTTTCAAATCTCCCGGCCTATTCGACCAGCATGGTCTGTGCACTGGTACGGGAAAAGCCACTCTTGGTGGTGGGAATTGAAGTCCCCCAGTAACACTAATTGTGCAGAAGGGTACCGCTGCTGAGCCGCATGCGCTGCCTCACTCAGATGCTGTGTGAGCCCGGATGTCTCCTGATCTCCGCTGTGCGAGCGGTAGACACAAGCGTAGATAATTTGATCTACGGCAGACCCGTTGCTCCCGTCTGCGCTTTACAAAATGTACCTGTAGATATGATGAACATTATGGTCACCCTACAAAATTTTCTCCCATACAAAATTGAAAATCAATTTTCTCTTAAAGGATAGCACTTAGAAGAACGGACGATACGTTAAAATTTAGTAAAAAATAGTAGAACATCTTAGTCCGTGTGACTGTCTGTCACTTACTCCAAATTAATAACAAAATATTATAATATATTTATCCTTAGACATCACGCACGGCGCCATGGGCCACTTTGAAACTCATCAATTATCCTTTTAATGGCAAACGAACAAAAAGCAAGGGCCAAGCCAAAGAAACACTTAAACATAATTCTAAGGAAACAAGTGCAATATTCGACTCTTTAAAACTAATAAAACATCTGGTAAACATAAAATAGACCCAGACGAAACCCTTAAGAAATCAGACAAAAACGACCACTAAGCGATTCTAGAAAGTTCGGAAAGACAATGGTGAGATACCACGTGTGGCAAAGGCGCGTCGGAGAGATGGCCGCACCACGAGGACACTTGGCTTGGGACCGCGATAGGGGCTGCACGCTCAACAGCAGCAAGTGAGAATAGGACACTTGGCTTCAAGGCCCGGCAGAGGTTGGACGTTCAGGAATAGGGAGTTAGAAGTAAGACGCTCAGGAGCAACGAGTTACCATAAGGCTAAGTCCCGTTGTAATTCTTAGGAAGTGCCAAGTCCAGCTTAGACGGAACTAGTATTAAAGTAGCAGTGTGTAAGTGTGTGTGTTTGTTGGCGTGAATGGGCGAGTCCTTTATTATTCTAATTTATCCTAGGCTGATTCTGTGTTGCTATGCACGGATATGCGAGCGGAGCCGCGGGAGAAGCTAGTGGTCTAGAGTTCTTAAAACTAAATAGACAGAAACGTGTTGCTGGGGAGTTTGTTGCGCTACTTCTTCTCCCCAGCTCAAACACTAGGAAGTGGCGAATGGTGGGGCGCTTTTGGGGCTGTCTATATAGGCATTCAAGAGAGTTGAAATGTCCAACTCTATTTACCTTTGGAGTGATGACTCCCGTCTATATTATTTATTAGTATTTGCATTTACTCTTGAGTTTATACTCTTTATCTGCGACTATTACTTCGGTCAGATACGAGCACTGTATCTTGCAGATGTACTTATTGTACAAAGGGTGCACTTCCTGGGGATGGGTTGACACACATCTATCACATATTATACAGTCCACGGACTGTTAGGGACCATGTCTCAATAGGAGCATGATGTAGACCCGCCCCGTTGCTAGACAAGGACGGTCGCACGGTTTGCTGCAGGGAAAGTTGCCTCGTCACGTTTACAGTTCGAGAGAACTGCTAGGGACCATGTCTCAATAGGAGCATGATGATGACGTATTGTCGCTGAAAAGCCGCATGCGTCTCTTATGGAGGTGTCGCTCTGAGTGCTGTGAGTTCGGATGTGAGGTATCGTGTGAGTAATTATTGACCAAATACCTGTTACGTTAGCGTAAGGGTTACTCGCACGATATAATGGTAATTAATCAATAACTTTACATCCCTTAGTTATATTTTATCCTTCTGAAACCACTTCTAATATATTTTATACCATGTATTCTGAGGTCTCACTTAACAATCCTTTCAAGCCTTTCCTTGTCCGAACAATGTGATAAGGTATTGGACTACCTCGTACTTATGATATTCATATTTAAGTCGGCGGGAGTTTGCCCAAGTCACCTGGACGAGAACTACGGAATTGGGCGGAGGAGGGGCCCTTTTCTACTCCCTTAGGGGAAAACCGACCTTGACACCTTCATGTAGGATAATTCAGGAAAAACGAAAATTTTATCAGCCTAGGGTCTTTTAGGAACAGTCACATCCGGTTTGCATTTATCTAAGAGGTTTAGTTTAGTCAATATTGCAGAAAATCTTGGGCCCTCAGTTCAGACGTTTCGGTAAAATTCAACTCTCATTTACTTTTTAGACTGGCTACACTGAGCATCATACCGGAACACGGCCAGGCCGCTTGGCCGCGGGTGGTCGCAAGCCAACGGTCGAAACCTACCACCAGTTAGTGTCACCTGATTAGCACCACCCGGGGACTACGTGTAGGGTAGCTTCGGGTATTCTCCTACGGACGCGGGTGACTCGGCCCATCTAAAACTATACAAGGAAATTAAATCAAGTACCGACATTGCTTTGCTTCAGAAGGACTTGGACGCAATTCCATAGTAACATGATGACTCTTAATGCCGTTAAGTGTTATCATATAACATTTACACGGAAAAAGCTAATTCAGCCTTCAGCATATCACTTAAACGGCTTAACTCTTCAGAAAGTCGATACCATTCGTGATTTAGGAGTTCAGCTTGATCGTCAACTATCTTTTATTAAACGGTTTTATTTAGCTCACCCCGTTTGTTTATAAATCACTTTGACACTATTGTCGCAAAGCAAATAAAACTTCAGGATTTGTAAAACGAACTTGCGAGGAATTCCGGTCAATCAGCACCCTTAAGGTTCTTTATAACTGTATGGTGAGGAGTATACGCATCTCCTGTATGGAATCCCGCGTATCGTATCCACAAGTAAGCTGCTCTGATTTCATTTTCATTTACAAGACCTTCCACAATTTGGCGAATGTGCCGGAGTTGGTTTCGGCTGGACGTCGTCAAGTCCGACATGAGAGCCAATGGCCTTACTGTCAAGGATGTAGAAGATCGGGCAAAGTGGAGCAAGCTAAGCCGGAAGGCGGACCCTGGCAAAAGCCGGGACTAACGCCTAGTAGAAGAAGAAGAAGACCGGAGTTGGTTTCGGAGATCGGTCTAAATGTGTCCCACCGTACCTCATACAGATCCAATTCTAAAACAAAAACATTTCAAATGCCTAAAAATAGAACTAATCTTGGTCGTTCAGCTCCCTTATACCGGTCTAGCTACAATAAGCTGAGCACGCGTACTAACCACTTGGACATATTTTCGAACAGTCTGAATGAATTCAGACGATACAATCTTAGACCAAAATCGATGTGTTATGTCTTTTACCAAATGTTATTTTCGTATTTGTGGACCCCATCCAATGTATTTAATACTGTACAATTTTATTTTATTTATCCTATTCTTATTTATAATTAATGTAATAATGATGTCCTAATTTATTTGTAATTTTTTATAGTTTTAATTTATAATTATTGTTATAATATTCCATTATTTATTTTTAATTATTATTTTTTCTAAATATGCTGGTTAGTAGCCGTCAGAAACTTATAAACTATGTTAGTAAGACATCCTATTTTTAGTAGACAATATGTCATGCGTCTGTATTTTAATTTAATTGTTGGCATTTTAAATCATTGAATTGTAAATTTTAATTTTGTTATGATTGTATGACTGACATGAAAATGAGTGCCAGGTTTTTTTTTTGGAAACGAGAGGAATTCTCAAAATACATCTTATACGGAGATGAAACAGGCGTCCTAAGTTTGCTTTCACGCAGGCGAAGCCTTTGGCAGAAGCCAGTCTGAGAATATACTCGTAGTATGTTGAACAGCATCTAATAGCAAGACGAGTGCGGCGGCAGTAGGCGCAGAACTGAATCACCGTGCGATGTCGATCAACCAATGACCATTAACAACGTTCGACGGCGACTGTGCCACGTGCTTGTCTACTAGTAAAGTAGGAGAGCGGGGGGCACGTTGTAACAGTTTTTCGTTTCTTGGCTATGAAAGCTTATTTGTTTGGTATTTATGAAATCTAGCAATACTATTCTAATTAAATATTATTCAACTATTGATTTCAAATAATTTTTTGATCAAAACTGTAACGTTTTTTTGTAGAAACGTCTTTGAAAAAAAATCTAACTGGTGTGACAAGCTTGGGGCAAAATGCAACGTTAGGAATTGAAGACCAGTTTTTTATTGAATAAAGATTTATTTGGCACATTCAGCATAAGACTCTTTACAAACGCTAGAACAGGTTTAGGCTTTTAAGTTTTATTCTGAATTGTTTGTTGTTTTGTTTTATTTTAAGTTTTATTTTTTAATTATTTTAGATTTTAATTTAATTAATAATCTTAATAAATTAATAGAATTTAAACCCTGCGCCTGTGCTCAAGGCTTTGTAGATTGGATTTAGCCAAATCTGGATCCCCAATTAGCCTCTTTGCACGCCTTTCCACTGAGTCCAAAGCTGCCAGGTGTCATTTTGCAGCTCCAGCCCATATGTGGCTGCAGTACTCCACACACGATCGGACCTGTGCTTTGTATAACATTAGAAGCTGTCCCGGTGTCAAGTACCGCCGGACTTTTGCCAAAACGCCGAGTTTTCTAGCAGAAATCTTGGCCTTAGACTCAATGAACCGCCCAAAGTTCAGATCGGAGGAAATTTCAACTCCTAAGAGCTGAAGGCGGTCCGCGCATTCCAGCGATACATTCCGGAAAGCAGGAGCCAAGGTGAACGGGCTCCTTTTAGCAATGAATAGACACGCTTATTAAAATTAAGTGTTTCAAAAGAAATTGTTTAAATTAAGTGTGAAATTACAGTTAATATAATCAAACTAAACAACTGCTAAACAATTTAAAATCTACGATAGTCAATTTTGTATAAACAAAAAAAAGTCCATTACGTCGCTTTTTAGGAGCACCTGCACAACACCGCTGCGCTGCCCGGCGGGGTACTGATCGCACTTAGAATGGGTAGTACATAATATATCCTGAAGTTGATTATTCATCTATTTTGTAGGCAAAAAACGCTTGTTACAACTTACCCCTGTTACAACTAGCGCCCCGCTCCCTTACTTTATGTGCAAGTTGCCACAACTCTGTTAATATTTCGATCTGTGTAGGTTATTATTTCCACGGTATAAACTGTCCTAGAATAGTAGCAGTTCTATAAGACAGAGGTACTCGTTAATATAGTCACGCACGCGAGAGTGTTGTAGAAGTTACCGGGACGTGCGTGGGAGAAGCCCATACGTCGCACGAGTTAATCGCATGACTTTGTCTGGTGCTGACGGGCGTAGATTGTGATTTTTGCTTTCCGGAATGTATCCCTGGAGTTCACCGGCCGTCTTCAGCTTTTGGGATTTGAAATTTTGTCAGACATCAACTTAGGGCGATTTATTGAGTCCAAAGCCAAAATAATTGCAAAAAAACTTGGCGTTCTTGCAAAGGTTCGGCAGTACTTCCCAGCAGGACAGCTTCTTATGCTATACAAAGCACAGGTCCGATCGTTTGTGGAGTACTGCAGCTACATATAAGCAGGTGCTGCAAAATGCCATCTATCGGCTAGGACTCGGTGGAAAGTCGTGCGAAGAAGAAATTGCATGATTCGATTCCGCCATCCCCTTTCTACCATCGAACAAACCGTCATACGGCGAGTATTCATCCTCACGTTGTTTCTTTCTTTCTTTAAACCTGTACGGTCCGGAACTCCGGACTAAGCACTTTGCCTCGTCGTTCATACCGAGAACAGGAAAAGATTTGAACAATTTCTCTGCTGCCAGTGGTCTTCCTATCCGATTATAATTTGGGTGACATCAAGGCTAGAGTGAATAGGCTCTTAATAAACTAGTCCACCTCACCATCAACAATTACATCACTGCTTTCCATCAGGCGGGATTGCAGTCAAGTACTGGTTTATGTGATGTATCAAAAAAAGATACCAGTCAGTACCCAAAAGGAAGTTCCGCTTTGCCACCTGGAACATTGGCTCTCTAACTGGACGTTGCAGAGAACTCGCGGACATACTTGCGAAGCGTCGGGTCCAGTGCGCTTTCCTTCAGGAGACGCGCTGGAAGGGGAATAAGTCCCGTGACATCGGGCAGGGGTACCAGCAAGTGTACGCCGGATCACCATCGGGACGGAACGGAGTGGCCATAGTGCTGTCTAAGGACGTTCAGGATGGACTCCTTGAAGTAAACGATAGCGACTGGTTGATACGAGTTAGCGTGCTGATCGAAGGGTTGGTAACGAACCTAGTCAGCGCATATGCTCCTCAAAGTGGTTGCTGTGAGTTTGAAAAGGAGGCCTTTTGGGATGAGTTCGAGGACGTATTGCGCGCTATTCCGAATTCCGAAGATGTTTTGGTTGGGGGGGACCTCAACGGTCACGTAGGTCAGTTTGCTGGAGAGTACGGACGTGTTCGCGGTGGTTTTGGTTATGGTCAAGTAAATGCAGAGGGAGTTAGTATACTCAGGACCTGCGCTGTGCCTGACCTAGCCATCGCGAACACATTCTTTCAGAAGAAGCCCTAGCATCTTGTTACGTATCGTTGTGGTTCCTACTCAACCCAAATAGATTACCTGCTGGTGCGACGGTGCCATATTGGCAAGGTTACCAACTGCAAAGTCATCCCAGGTGAGAGCTTAACGGCTCAACACCGCCTCCTTGTCCTGGACTTGGCAGTTGTACCAAAGAAGAAAGTGGTCGAGAAACGCAAACCCCGCACTAAGTGGTGGTTGCTTAATGGTCCTAAGCAGTCGGATTTCATTGCGGAGGTCGAGCATCTCGAGATCAGTGCTCTGCATGAATCCGCTCAAGAGATATGGAGTAGGATTCATTCTGCAATCACCGCTGCGGGTAAGCGCGTCCTTGGCTCTTCTCGTGGTGGTAGAACCATAAACAAGGAGACGTGGTGGTGGGATGCGGGGTTCAGGAGGCGACCCGGAAGAAGATGGCCTTATTTAAAAAGTGGCAGGGGTCCATCTCTCCGGAGGACAGGGAGGCATATGGAGCGGCTAAGCGCGTCTGCAAAAAAGCTGTAGCCAGAGCCCGCAGCAAAAGTTTGTCGCCATTGTACGACAAGCTGGAAACTGCGGAGGGGCAGAAGCTTATTTTTAAGCTGGCGCGTGCCCAGGAAAAAGCTACACGGGACATTAGCAAATGTCTCTGTGTAAAGGACGCCGAGGGTAAGCTGCTCTACGATGCCCCCTCTGTTAAGGAGAGATGGTGTACATACTTTGCGGAGCTGTCAAACAAACAGCATCCCCATAACCTTCCTCCCGAACCGCCTCCTAACCTTGGACTTATTTCCCCTATTTCCCCCGACGAAACCCGCATTGCTCTTCGCTACATGAAGAACCGGAAATAGGTCGGGCCTGACAACGTGCCAATTGAAGTGTGGAAGGCGATGGGCTCACATGGTGTGGACCTTCTGACGGATCTATTTAACCGCATCCTGATCACCAAGGAAATGCCGAACCAGTGGCGATCTAGCCTGATCATTCCGATCTACAAAGGCAAAGGTAGCGTACAGGATTGTAATAACTACCGCGGTATCAAGATCATGTGCCACACCATGAAGCTCTTCGAGCGCATAATTGACACAAGGCTCCGTACCGAGTGTACTGTCTCTGAGTGTCAATACGGCTTCCGGGCGGGTAACAGCACCATGGACGCAGTGTTCGCCTTGCGGACTTTGACTGAGGCGTACAGGGAGAGAAGGAGAGCTCTGCATATGGCCTTTTTAGACCTGCAGAAGGCCTTCGACTGTATTCCTCGGCAGTCCATCTGGTGGGCACTTCGCTTCAAGGGCGTGCCCGAGGCCTATATTGACATTATCAGAGACATGTACCGCGATTCCGTGTCCTCCATCCAGACCGCGGTTGGCGAATCCAACGTCTTTCCAATATCTGTTAGCGTTCACCAAGGCTCGGCTCTTAGCCCGTTCTTGTTTAACGTTGTGCTCGATGTAGTTACGGCATACATCCAAGACCAGCCTCCGTGGCTAATGATGTATGCCGATGACATAGCCTTCGTTAACCAGAACAAAGCCCAACTTGAGCGCAAAGTCAACGTTTGGAAGGACACGCTGGAAAACGGTGGTCTGAGACTGAATGTGGCGAAGACTGAGTACATGTCCTGTGGCAGCACGGATTCGAATACCATCCGGATAGGTTCGGACCTGATCACAAGGTCCGATAAGTTCAGGTACCTTGGATCCGTGCTGCACGAGTCTGGCAACGTAGACGACGATGTCCAAGCACGCATAGGCGCGGCTTGGGCGAAGTGGCGCGAGATTACGGGCGTTGTATGCGACCGCAAAATGCCTCCAAAGCTCAAGGGGCAGATATATAAATGCATCATACGGCCTGTCCTTCTTTACGGCGGCGAGTGTTGGCCAGCACTGGTCAGACACACCTAGGAGCTTCGCGTCACGGAGATGAAGATGCTGAGGTGGATGAGCGGCGTAACGCGATCCGATCGCATGCGCAGTTCATACATCCGAGGTAGTCTTGGTGTCCGTGACGTGGGGAAAAAACTGCAAGAGTGTCGTCTGCGATGGTATGGCCACATCATGCGCCGCCCTAGGGAGTACGTTGGTCGGAGATGCATGGATATGGCTGTCCTTGGGGCTAGGTCCCGTGGTCGCCCCCGCAAGCGCTGGCTGGACGTCGTCAAGTCTGACATGAGAGCCAATGGCCTTACTGGGAAGGATGTTTTCGACCGGGCAAAGTGGAGGAGACTTAGTCGGAAGGCGGACCCTGGCAATGGCCGGGATTAACGCCAGGCAGAAGAAGATACTGCCTGGTGCTGACGGGCCGGCGGGCTGCGCGCGGCGCCGTGACACGCTGCCGCCGCCGCCCGCCGGCACTCGAGCGCGCCGCTTATTTATAAGTCACCACTTCACCAGTGTCCTCTCTAAATACATATAGCTTAGCTGCTGCGAGCTATTCTGTGCTTGTTTCTTCGTTACACTCGACAAAATTTAAGACTTTTCTTAAAAATAAAGAAGAAAAGAAAGAAAGAAAAACATTTATTTGGCGACAGTCACCAGACACAAATAAAAATAATAAGAAAATAAAACAGTAAGCATCATTATGTGTGCCTCACGGTTGCCCTTGCCTGACAACAAATTAAACACTGTCTGACGCTGGTCGTCCAATACAACTTTAGTGAAAAGTGAAAGTTTAAGTGTGTAAGGGCCTTCACAATGTCTGAGTAGGCACTACTCACTGAATAAATTCAAAAATGTGACAGAATTTGTATGAAATTATCTGCCAAGTAAGATACTCGAAACTTAATCATAGGTGGTTAAATAGGCCCTAAGTGTAAGGGCCTGTTTCACAATATCCGAGTAGGCACTACTCACTGAATAAATTCAAAAATGGAACAGAATTTGTATGAAAATATCTGCCAAGTAAGATACTCGAAACTTAATCATAGGTGGTGAAACAGGCCCTTAGTGTATTTAAGTAATTTATTAATGTTACACCAGCAACCCAAAAAAAATATCGATTGTTATTAACAGAACAGAACCAGCCAATATAGACAGGTACCAGGCACAGGTAAGGCACAAAAACTGTACAAAATTATATAAGGCTTGATCGACACGAGGCCGCTGCCAGTAAAGTGTAGTTTGATTGATAGCAACAATATAAAACCGAAAACATGAAGCATGAAGACGTCACCCACAATGAGCCGCCTCCAGGCAGCGCGGCGCCGGTGACTTAGGCAGGGCTGAAACGTAGCTGCCGTAGCTTGCTGATTTCCGGGAACCTGGTTTCAACGGTAGACGTTCATCAATCGTTATCTGGTCGGAGATTCTTTGGACGAAGGTGAGATATTCAGATTCAATAAACAACGTGCAGTCGCCAGTTCGCCGCAGTAAGCACCGGGCAACAACTAAAGTAACATTTATCAGAAGATATCACTCAAGCACGCGTGCGGTGGAGGTGAGTGGATAGAGGATTCAGAGTGTAGTGCATCCAACGCCGCCACCGCCAGCGCCGCTCGGCCGCGCCGGGCGCACTCCGGCGCGAGTTCCAATATCCTGGGCGAGCGCCGCCGCCGCTCAGCTGGCAGCGCAGTTTCTCATTCTTATATCGTAGTACGTTAGCTTATGGTGATCACAGCTATACTGCCTAGAATTAATATAAGTTTTTAATAGTTTTTAAGACGGCCTAGCCATCATGACGTGGGTGGTACCTAGTTCTCGTCTTTGTAAGACGTTGGAAAACCATTCCTGGCAACGAATGCCTGCCAACAAGTTAATAAGATAATCAATATGCTATGACTAATTAATAGGATTACTTAGCCGAGGCCTATAAGTTGCCTGGAAATTAAATAAGTTAAAATGAATGTCGCGGAAAGTATACGTGTGCAGTTTAGATAATTGTGTATAATGAATGGGCCGCGACGCCGTCGCATCGATAACGCGAGACATTATCGTAATTAAATCAGCACCGCCACCGAACGCCGCGCGCCGCGCCGCCTGCACTGTACGAGTGCGGTGCAGTATTGCACTTCTTCTTCTTCCACTTGGCGTTAATCCCGGCTCTTGCCAGGGTCCGCCTTCCGACTGAGCTTCTCCACTTCCGATCTTTCACACCCATTTCAATCAAGCTATTTTCTATCGTGTCAGACTTGACGACGACCAGCCAGTGCTTGCGAGAGCGACCACGGGACCTAGCCACAAGGACAGCCATATTCAAACCATCACCGACGACAGTCTTGCAGATTTTTCCCCCACGTCACGGACACAAGACTACTCGGATGAATGCGTACTGCACTCATTTTACAAATTGTCTTAATCCTAAGAGGCTACTCGTAAGATGAGACCTGATACAATAATCATTCAGCTGTTTAAACGTATATCTATTCTTATAATAAATATGTAGAGAGGTGAATTCTGAACATGAAATTTATTTCCAAAATAACTATCAGTGGGCGATTAGTGATCGATACTGACGCCAAAAATGCGATCAGTAAAAATTTTGTCTGTCTGTCTGTATGTTCTTTATAGAAACAAAACCACTCGACGGATTTCAACGAAACTTAGTACAATTGTTCTTTATACTTCTGGGCAGGTTATAGTATACTTTTCATCACGCTACGATTAATAGGAGCAGAGAAGTAAAGGGAAATGTTGAGAAAACGGGAGAGCTTACTCCATTTTTTAAGCTTGCGTCGCGTGTTCAGCCTTAATGGTTAAAGTTATACAGAAATCATGTATGACGGAAATGTTATCCCTAAAATTATATAAAAAATATTCCACGACAGCAAATTTCTATTTTTTATGGTTGACTCACAATAACACGTGTAACTCCCGATAGCATAGCAGTTCGGAGTTTTATGATTATATTTGTCTACTCTTACGTTTATAACACTCTCACTCATCCCTAACTGAAAAATGTTAACATTATACCTATTTAAAAAAAAAGAGTCATAGAAATCGGTACAGATTCACCAAAGTTATACATGAAATACGCTAATAAGCCATAGGTATTAGTTATTTTGGTATACCGACTGAAATATTTGACTACATAAAATTGGTAAAAGAGGATTCTTTTATTTATACAAACTAAACATAAAAGTATGTACAAATCTATATATTATATACAAAAAAAGCATTTACTGGGCATCAAAAAATTCACCCACGTCGATGTCAACAGGAATAGTGCCCAGAACGCTGGCAGCACTGCCACGTTGGATGCCAATGCTGATTCGTTGGCCGAAAAACAGCCCAGCCCTCTGGTCACGTTATTTTGGTAGTGTATTATATTCCTTCAAATTACAAATTATTAATAGTTTACATTTTATTTATTTTCAGGTGAAGTAGTAATGGGTTAGTAGTGTAGCGACTACGATCATCGACATCTACACATGACGTCACAGAATCCTGCATCGCGCAAGCAAAGTTCTCCGCGCGATTTGAATAGATACAACAGCCCGAAATCATCTATCGGGTAGTAGCCCACCGGACATAACACCCGTCCGGTCGGAGGATCCTCCCTTTTCAACGGAGGTTTGTGGGACTTTACTCTCTTTCCACCTACCTCCAAAGTAGTAGTTAGTTAGTAGTAGGTAAGTTTTGGTTACTTAATTTACGTCGACCCATAGGAAACGACCAATTTGGAACCGTGCACTAGTTTTCGACGTTTTATAAGTGCCCATGTAGGCCTATGTGAAATAAAACCACTTTGACTTTGACGAACGCAATTTGAGAGATTATTTTTCTGGCAGTTTAGACGGAAAGAGAGTTGGAAAATATATTTTTGTTAAAAACGAACGTATTTTGTCACTTTAAAATTATAGCTTGATTCCCGTACTAAAATAATTTATTGTTAAGGACCGCCAACATTACAGGCACAGACAATTTAGAATAACAATTTCATGATAATACATTTCAAGTGCTGCAACACTTAGAGGCAATCACTACATTAAAAATTAAACTTATTAAATAATTAAATTAAACACAAAATATTAATTTAAAAAAATGATTGCATGAATTGAGTTGAATTAATGTCAAGAGAAATTATCAAATATTTAATAATTATTATAACAATGTCAATAACAAATAATAATCAACATGACTAGCCAAGACGATAAAGTAAGACCATCTTCACCCAGTATTTTAAGTTATATACGTTCTATTTAAAATCTTCAATTCATTCACTTCTAGATCTTCTTCTTTAAAATGTTATTCCGAAATACACGCTTGTAAGGAAGCTCAGGCAACTTCGAAACAAATTATAGATGCAATGATTTAGCGCCGAAGTATATTTGACAGAGATTTAGTGCGAGCCAATGTGTCTGAATAACCTAAGATAACATGTGATCAAGGGGAACCCAAAGATTTACTTCAAACTATAGCTATAAATGTAGAGCAGCCAGTCATGAGTTCTTTTAGAAAGACTGAGTCTTTGAGTCCTTTTCGGCAGGAATCAAGTTTTTTTTCAAAAGACTCCAAGTTCTAAAGGACTTGAGATCTTAAAGGAGATCACCCATTCTGGGCTAAATTCTTTTTTGGGTGGCCCTCGATAATTCTTACATATTTTAAAAATATGTATAGAATACATTATTTTTTACTATGGCACCAAAGACGAGAACAATTTGGGTTCGAAGATATGTTGCATTTAAAATTAAAACAACAATTCGTTTTGGATAATTATTAGGAATTATATTTGGTACAAGTAATACGATACGAGGTCGTATTCAATCGCGACATTCGAGGGCCAGGACGTACTATGTTTAAATTATGGCAGATTATACAGAAAATGGCAGAAATGCAATTAAAAAATATTATTGTACGTGTCTTATTGGCAAAAAAACTCTAGGCTGCTGTGCTCATACCATGTCAATTATTTGGTTTCTCGGCTTGGCTAGACATCTAGATGAGCCCTTTGTAAGGGCTCATCTAGATCCGGCAGGTTTTTTAGATTGTGTTATCGTTTAAGATAATGAGCAAAATATGTAAGATCACTGTATAAAAAAACCGGGCAAGTGCGAGTCGGACTCGCGCACTGAGGGTTCCGTAGTAACTTACCTATAAAAACAGTTCAATCGAACAATTCGACAGTCTCGAAATGTACGTTTTTTGCAGTATAAACGGACGAATCTTTTTTTCCCGTCACTTTACCAATTGAATCGAAAATTGATTTTTGCACAGCTTCAAGGGACCACGGACCCAATTATAATTATGGTGTTAATTTCAACTCAATACCTCTAACTTACCTATGAATAAAGTTCAATTCTCGAATCGAGCGTTGAAGATTTTTCAAAAAAATAATTCTTGTGACGTAACAACAAATTTTCAGTTTTCAGACTTTTCCCTATATGAGTGCTATAAAACGTTGCTTCATGCCAAATTTCAAGATTCTAGGTCGACTGGAAGAACCCTTTAGGTTTTGATTCCTTGCGAGTACTTGCGAGTTTCAAAATATGCAGCTTAAATTGCTGTTTCTTTTGATTGCGTTGACATAGAAGTTTGATTTTGTTACATCTTAAAGGTATTATAGACTTGAGTATTTGGTATGAATTTCAATTTAATACCTCTACGCGTTTATGAGGAAATGGGTAGTAAGTTTAAAATTATTAAAAAAAAAAATATTATGTGATGTAACTAAAAATTTATGGTTTTCGTAATTTTTCCTTTATCTATGCTATAAGACGTTGCTTCGTACCAAATTTCAAGATTCTGAGTTCACGGGAAGCACCCTGTAGGTTTTGATTCCCTTGCAAGTGTCGAAAATTTGCGGCATAAACGGCTGTATCTTTTGATTGCGTTGGCTTAGAAGTTTGATTTTTACACAGCTTCAAGGGACAGTAGACTTGAGTAATTGATATAAATTTCAGCTTCATACCTCCACGCGTTCCTGAGAAAAAGGGTCTTGACAGACGGACGGACAGACGGACAACAAAGTGATCCTATAAGGGTTCCGTTTTTTCCTTTTGAGGTACGGAACCCTAAAAAACAATAAATTGATACTTTTGTACCCTTTTCTTTGTTTTATTATAATCCGTACAACGCCTATTATATATATCTAGTTGGTTAGTAGATAGCAGTGTTGTAATCATAAAATATAAAAAAGAGGGATCGAATTCAAAATGTATATTTTTTTAGCTGTTTTTCCTAACCCAAAAGTTGCCTTGTAGAAATTACCGCCAAGCAGTAAGGCCGCCCGTTGCATTATATTCTTTCCATTTTGTTATTTTATGAATACCAAAAACCATGAAAATCGGTCCAGCCGTTCTCGAGTTAAAGTGTTCGAACAAACCCGATTTTATTTTTTAAAGACCGTTCTATATCTTTGTCCCTAAATTAATTATAACGTTGTCACCATACAATTTTCTTTCTACTCCTGTAACCTTTCAAATAAAATGTATTTCATTCCTGGTCGCCAACTTTTTTTTTTTTAGCCCGAGACTCCCTACTAAATGGGTGATCTCCTTTGATTTATAACTTGACTAAAACCTAACTATTTGACTTAAACCTTCAAAACTAGCTTGTCTTATGAAATGTGAGTACAAAACTTGAGTTTCTTACAACGCTAGGTATCGAAAAAAAAAGTAAGTAAAAATTAAAACCATAATTATATTTAGGTCCGCAGTCCCTTGAAGCTGTGAAAAAATCAAACTTGTAAGTTAACGAAAAAAAAATTTGGCCGGTTTATGTTGCAAAACACGTACGTTTCAACACTCAAGGGAATTAAAATTCATTGGGTACTTCCCGTTGACCTAGAATCCTGAAATGTGACATAAAGCAATGTCTTACAGCACAAATATAGGAAAACTCTGAAAACTGAAAATTTGCAGTTAGGACACTAGAAAAAAAATACGATTCGACTAAATCTTCAAGACTCGATTCGGGAATTGAACTGTTTTCATAAGTAAGTTGGTACGGAACCCTTAGTGCACGGGTCCGACTCGCACTTGCCGCCATGTACGTGGTACGATCACAGCTGCAGGCTCGCGTGGCTCGCGTCACAGTGCGGCTCGCGTTATCACGTTTTTGTTCCACTCGGTGTAGGCCGTTACGATAAAAGCGGTCGTTAACGTCGCGGGCTTTATGAAATATAAACTGTTGAAACATTTGTTATTTACTCGCCGCTCCACGCCGCTCATAAATTAATTAGTCCGTAGCGCCGCGCCGCGTCTTACTTATTCACGCAGTAAGCGCTGCCGCTGCCGACCGAGCAAGTGAGAGGCTCGCACGCCAGCATCTGGGCCGGCGCGCGGCGAGCTGTTCAGTAAAGTAGGTACTTTATCGGTGGTACCGTCATTATTGGCAGACTCGCTTTTGACCAACAAGCGATGATGTAGTCTACGATGGAGCACGCTTTGCCTAGAAGTATTCTCTTTACTCTTGATTTAAAGACTCCTAGGTTGTGGAAAGCTATCAGAAAACAGACTCCGGTGGGGCAAGGGCGTCGCCAAGGGGGGGCAGGGGGGGGGGCAGCTGCCCCCCCCCTAGAGATCAAATGTAGCTAGCCGCAAAGCGACCAGTGCGAGCAATTGACTTCCTTAACTATTAATAAATGCAGAAATTATACGAGTACTTATGCTGCTATATTATAAACTGCAAGAAATTACCATGGAAGCTACTATTGTTGCAGAGAAAGTCGGACTAGAGTTGGACATTACATCAATGCCGCGTATTACGGAGGAAACAACGTCATAGAAACAATCATTCAGCAGAAAGCCCTTCAGAATACTGGAAGAAATCTTTAGTAAGGGTCGTAGGACACTTATTCAGCTCTATTCGCGTTTCGCTGAACGATTTTGGTCACACTTATACAGCTCTACTTCTATCAGCCGCGTACAGCGACGTAAGAGAGTTATCTCCGCTAAAATGCTTCTATCTACTACGTACGGCGCTGAATATACTGCGAAGACGATCAGCTACTCAATTAGTATTGTGCTATGTGCGATATTTTTGTCGTTTCGCCACTTGCAGAAGGAATAGAAAAAAAATACCGTATTAAATTACAACAGGAACGACAGTGGGTCGACCCACTTTGGGTAAATAGAAATTTGGTTAGAGAAAACGCGACATTGGTACCTCATTTAAAGCAAAATTATATTTACCTAATTTAAAGAGCATTTTCGGAAAAATCTAATCTATCCAGGAACTATACAGGTCGCAACTTGTCGACAAGGAGTTGAGAACCATACGTGTGCAGCGCTGTTCCGCCGCAATCAGCGTCGAACGCGGCGGAACAGCGCTGAACGCGGCAGAACAGCGCTGAACTCTATCTAAAGCACTCGCATGATAAAAACACATTTGTTCTCATTTTATACTTGTTTGCCGCGAAAGCCGAATAAACGCGGAAAGCTGAATGGATGCGTACGCGTCTCCCTACAAAATCGTTGTTTTCTATGGACATACGCTGAATAGAGCTGAATAAGTGTGCGTAGTCCCTAATACCATACTTAGATTCAATTATCACCTCCCTTGAAGTCCCTGGAGTAGCATTGAGGCGGCACTTCGGCACCATGAGGTGCCCGCCTACCGATAGGTTCATCATCTACCCTGGTCACCAGGGAGAGTGGAGACGGCGAGAGTTGTCGTGCCGTGTTCCGCAGGGATCGGTACGGTAACCGCCCATGTTTTTTTTTTTTTTTAATTGTTATAAACTAGTGCTTGACTGCGATCCCACCTGATGGTAAGCAGCGATGCAGTCGTTGATGGTGAGGCGCACTAGCTTATTAAGAGCCTTTTCACTCTAGCCATGAAGACACCTAAATTATAATCGGACGGGAAAACCGCAGCAGGCAGATTGTTCCAGTCCTTCGATGTACGCGGTATAAACGACGAAGCGAAACGCTTAGTCCGGACCGTAGAGGTTTCGACAACGTAAGGATGAATACCCGCCGTACGACGATTTGTCCGATGGTAGAATGGGGATGGCGGAATCAGTTCATGCAATTGCCGCGCACACTCTCCGAAATGCATCCTGTAGAAAACCGAAAGGCTGGCTACCCTACGCCTGTGCTCAAGGCTTTGTAAATTGGTCTTAACCAAATCTGGATCTCCAATTAGCCTCTTCGCACGCCTTTCCACTGAGTCCAAAGCTGCTAGGTGGCATTTCGCAACTCCAGCCCATATGTGGCTGCAGTACTCCACACACGATCGGACCTGTGCTTTGTACAACATTAGAAGCTGTCCCGATGTGAAGTACCGCTGGACCTTTGCCAGAACGCCGAGTTTCCTAGCAGCTATCTTGGCCTTGGACTCAATGAACCGCCCAAAGTTGAGGTCGGAGGAAATTTCAACTCCTAAGAGCTGAAGGCGGTCGGTGCATTCCAGGGATACATTCCGGAAAGCAGGAGCCAAGGTGAACGGGCTCCTTTTAGCGGTGAATAGACACGCTTGTGTTTTGGTGGCGTTGAATCCCACCAAATTGGCTTCCGCCATATGCCGGTGGCGCATCGCCGTAGATCTGGCGGACTGGTGGTGGAACTGGCTGGGTGAAATTAAATTGTACGCTAGTTCATTCATTCATCAGTTCAATGGTTCTAAATTCAATATACTTAACTATTAAACTCATTGTTTATCCATGATATATTAAGAAGTTACATTCGAAATCCTCTCTTCGTTCCTCTTCTCGTCACATTCAGTGATAGCTGTCGGGCTCGTCGGTGATAGGACATGTAGGTAGTCGCGAAATGTAGGTAGTCACGCCATTAACGCCAACGCAGGTTATCACTCGCTGTGTGCGTGCGTGGGCCAGGTCGGCGCACACACGCTCGGCATCGTTCGGCGCGAGAGTAAACAAACACAAACGGGCCTGAATTATTTAAATGTTCGGTGTCGCGGATCAGACACAAAGCCTCGCAGGTGAGCCGTGAAGCTCGCTCGCGCGTGTGTAATGTAAAGAAGACGCGACCGCCCGCCGGCGCCGCCCGCGTACATCCGCACTATTGCGAGGTGGGCCCGCCTTCCGCACAACTCTAATATATCTGTGCTTGAGTGAGCCTAACCTCGCACATTCTGAACTATGTTACTAAACAGTTTCCAGAGGTTTTGTGTTGTTCCGTTGCGCACTCGCAATATTCGACAGAAAGTTAGAGTTCATCATAAAATGCAGCAGCAGGTAACTCGGTAAGGTTTTTTAAATTGATTTCAACCATATTTTTGTTTGATTCCATTTGTTTTCGTAACGTGTGTCTATCGGTTAATAGTGTTGTAGGACGGATAGCCCTCTTCGATAAATGGGTTATGCAAAACGAAATTAACTTTTTAATCCTCATTAAAAAAATTAGGATCACAATAATTTTGTAACAGGTATATTTCTATATACATATTATTATTAACATCTCCATCACCCATACGGTCACTTTGTGAACGTTGACAAGAATCTTGCAGCCAAAATTAAACCTGTGCACTCACCAGCACATTCCCAAACAGATAAACTTGTAACTTCAACCTGTAAGTGATTGTTCTTCCCCACCGACTACAATGAGGTCGAGTCGATTCTGATGTGTCTAAGACCAGCCTGTGCCGTCGGCTGGGATAATATTCCTACTGCGCTCCTCAAGCGCCCTAGCACAATAGCCCTAGTTAACCCTGTCTATAAGAGTGGGAGTGGGGACTGTGTCAATAATTACCGCCCGATAGCTATGTTTTGACTATACTGTCTAAAATACTGGAGCGAATTGTAAACAAGCGATTAATTAAATACCTTGAAGGCCTACAATAATAGTCTCCAAATTAATATGGACGTAGATGTAATATGTCCTGTTGTTCACCTCTAACGCAGTATTAGACTTTACCAAGAGAATTGTTAAAAATCAAAATAGCAATAACAAAGACCCATCTGTCATCCAGAACCTCGCATTCGACACAGTCTCCATTCTTCTGTTGATTCACAAACTAGAGAGTATCGGTGTTAGGGGCAAGCTCTCGCTATTTCGTGCAATTATCTGACTATTAGAACTCAATGTGTCAAGATCGATAACTGTGTTAGTGCCGATTTTCCTATAACATTCGGAATCCCACAGGGCAGTGTGGTCGGGCCAACGCTGTACCTTCTATACTCGTATATTAATGACCTTTCTCAGATAAAAATAAAAGACACTAAGGTAACGGCATTTGCGGACGACACTGCACTTACGTTCATTGGTGACTCGTGGAAGTTTTGATAAAAACCAGGCTGGCTGGAAACTCTGACAAAACAAATTAGATGACCTTCTCATTCCGTCGGTCTTCCCAGCCTCCACACACAATCCCACTCACACTCGTGTTCTATGTCACCGAATCAGGTCGGCAGCTGTCCTAGCACAAGTGACTAATACCAAATATTTGGGCACAATTCTGTACATTAAGAGGCCTGCGGAGACTGCGCGCTATCTCGAGTTGAGACGAAATAAAATACGTTTTTGAGGTTGATGGAAGCAATCCAGATAGTAAACAATTCTTGGACACACCGACTGGAGTAAAGTCATCATCCGCACACTGACAGTTGCTTGCTGTGATAGCAATACAAACTATTGGAAATTTGGGAGAGGTTCCGTAATACCAAAAATGATGAATGAAAAATTAATGTATTTCCAATATTGTTTCGAATATTTATAACTTGATAATAATATCTGTGTTCCTACGAAAAGATATTTTGAAATATTGTTGTTTATAATATAGAAAAAACAAAATAAAAACATGACATTGTCGCTGTGAAAATGTGAAAATTTAAATTCGCTTAAATTTCGTTTGGGGTAAGTTTTTCAACAAAAAGACGATGTAGGAACCTAGATAATTATTGTCTGAATCCGAATAACATCATATTATGGTGTAAATATGCTTAAATTGCAAATGATTTTGGTATTACGTTTGTATGGATAATTTTAACGTCGCGCCCACCTTAATATGTCATTCTCACTTCAAGCTTAATTATAAAATTATTGAAAGTCTACGTGACGTAGCTAACGCCCGCCTGCTCAAACGAGTGTCCATTGCACTTACTGCATATCGTGTTGGGGTGGTGCGCCACAAACACTGCTGTTCAAACTAGAGAGAGCATAAAGGGCTATTTTAAAGGTCGAAAAGATCACATTCCCGAAAACATAACTTTACAAATGATACCAAGTTTAACGGTAAGGCTTTCTATAGCTCTATATTTTAAATACGGTTCTTATTCATCATGTTGCAAACCCATTTAACGAACAAGTAAGTAGCGCAAGGAACTGCGATACCAAAAAGTGATACTTTATCCATTCGAAAGGGTTCATCCTTGCATCGACCTTATATAACAGAGTGTATAAGCTCCTATCTGTTCACCATCTCCCTAGCCTGGCCTGTAAAAACAACTGACTGAGCAGCTTCTTCGCTTGACTTACAAAGAAACAGAGAATCTTTTTAGTCCCACAACCTAGTAACAAACTACCCTTAAAAAACATACACTCACAAATAAACACACATCATTATCACACACACAAACTCACCTTGTTTGATTTAGTTTTATTTATTTTTATTATTTAGACAATGTTACTAAATAACCATACCATTCTTTATTAATTTAGTAAATTCATGATTATTTATTATATTTTAATTCAAAATTAATTATAATTATGCTTTAATTTATTAAAGCATTAAATTCAAAATTATTACGATTATGTACTTAAACCAAAAAAAAAATGTTAAGTATTAAAACTAATGTAAGAATATGAATAATAACCCTGTGGAAAATGGAACTGGTGTCTTTCTGGTGTGTTACGTAGTAATCTAGCAAAGATGCCAGTTGCATTTTTGTTCTGAGACCTAATAAAACATTAAGTATTGAAGAGGCGCCGCACGCTCCACACGCCACATGTGCCGTGCGCCCGTGCCCGCTCTCAGGACTCGCTGTATTGCGGCCGCGCGCCTTGTGCCGATACTTATGCAAGAATGTCAATCACTGCCGCTCGCGCCACCGCTGGCGTTAATTAGGAATCTGCTCGTGAATGCAATCAATCGTGACGTCAGCGACTAAACTACTCTTGTACTCCGTTTAATAACGTCACCGGGCGGCTGCGAAACAGCCTCATCTATTTCTTAATCGAAACGTGTTACATTATAATAGACGCTATCTCAGAGTTTAAACGTGTTTAATTCGTAAACTACTTTCGTGATGCCGTACCGACGCGGCGACGGCGACGATAGCTGTGTGTTTCGTAGAAACTTGACATTACCGTCAATCCGACTCGGGCGAGGATTCTTAGAACATTATTCGTTAATATCCAATGGACCGAATATTCACTTGAATAGATGAATCCCTCAGGAAGTCTGCTGGCACTTATCGCTTATTACGGTTTCCGTGTGAGACTTATCAAAAGTGTTCGAGAAGTCGAAGGCTAGCACTTTCCCATGGTTCACAATGGCCTCGTTTCAGATATCAATAGAATACGCTAGAAGATATAAAGTTACTTGTTTTTAACGTATTAATGTGTGTGATTAAGGATGTTGTTACCATCTAGACATGCTAAGGCATACGAGTATACACCGCGGGTCACACGAATACTAGATGTGGTATTCGTTTGACAGCGACAAACACGTTGAGCAGTAATGAAAAATGATGCGAAAGCAGGCACAGGTGACTAGTAACTATACTCGTAGAATACTTTGATTGAGTCATTTCGGTGAGTACCAACGCTGCGCGCTGCTAACAGAGAGAATGAGTCCGCATCGTGTCGGGAGCGGGCGCGACACAGGAGCGAGCCATTAATCAGTGCTAAGTTATGACATCTCGAGATATCCTCACAATTGATCGCTGCGGTCCCCGTCGCACGAGGGCTCTCGAGCGGTGCGGCGAGCGCGCCGAGCACGCCCGAGCACGCCCGAGCACGCCCGAGCACCGCCGAGCACTGCGAACACTGGCGCGCTAACGAACCGATTGTTTGGAGTGGTCCGAGTGCGCGCCTATTGTGAGCGTCTCATTTACAAGCTAACTAAGAACGCTAACAGCGCGCGGAGAGCCCTCCGCCGCTAGCGCCGGTCCCGGCGGCGCCTCGAGCGCACTCGATACAACACTCGGACTCCACTCGCTGACGAGAGCCCACTACGCTACTCAACTTTGACTGTTGGTTAATTTTGAATAAATGAAGCCTTTACAAAACAATCATGGCTTCAAACAATCACTATACAATTATTTTTAGTATATTCTGTTACGCCGTGAAACTTGAGTACGCTATATCTTCGACAGAACCAAGGGTAGCATCAAATAATTAAAACGCATTGCCGTGCGAAGCCTCTAGAATAGGAGTACATACTCAGGCCTGGCAAATTCTAGAAAAGTCCGACATACGCTATTATTATTAGATAATATTCAGTAGGTAGTTATGTGGGTGGATAAGGGAATTTGTACCTTCCGGTATTAGCAATAGAGTTGAAATTCGCATGTAAGGTGGTAGATAAGTACCTACTTACGAGAGTAATAATAATGATTTATGGCCTCCCGATGCGACTATTTTGTGCTAGAATGTCCTTGAAACGTCGGTATCGAGAAATTAAGATGACTTCGCATATAAATACGGGCCCCCGGCTAGAAGCGAGTTCAGTTTGATTTCGTCAGCGATACAGAGCGAACTACCTAAGTGTGTGAAGTGATACCTAGCGACCTAAGCGATACTAAACGGAACTCTGAGTGTTTATAGTGATTGGTTATTTGTTGATTGGACTAATTTGCCATTGTTTTGTGGTTAATAAAGTTATCTGCTAGTAAACCGGCATTTAATTACTCACGTTCGTAACAACTGGTGTCAGAAGTGAGATGCCATTACTACAGAGGGACGACGAACAGGGACCACGAACAAGGAGGCAAGTGGAGATGGATGCTGCACGTCAACGTCTGGAAGCGGAAGATCGGGCTGGTACGGGAGCAACGGCAGCTGCTGAGGCGCCAACAGGGCCATCCTCGGAAATGAACCTTGCCGCAGTGTTGGCCGCCATGCAAGCTAGTATGGAAGCTGCCCGCCGTGAACAAGAGGCTAACCAACGTAAGCTCCAGGACCTAATCGCGGCTAACCAGGAAGAAGCCCGCCGCGAACAGGAAGCTGCCCGCCGCGAACAGGAAGCAGCCCGCCGCGAACAGGAGAAAGCCCGCCGGGATCAAGAGGCTAAGCAGAACCTGATCCTAGAAAAAATCGATCACGGCCTCGTCACGTTGGGCGAGAAAGTGAAAAATCTCACCGTAGAGGTCAAGGAGGTTTCCGCCAGAGCTGATAGCCTCGAAACCAGAATTGATGGCCACGAAGATCGCCTGCTGGAAATCAACAAAAAAATTGTCAAGCTCGAAGCACGCGAACCCGTTGCTGTTAGCGCACCATCGCACACCCACTGTGCATCAGCCGCAAAATTTGATATGCCGCGTTTTGATGGCACGTCGTCCTGGACGGCTTTTAAGTACCAATTCCAAACACTGGTCAAGACGAACCGCTGGGATGATGACCAGTCTTTCGCGGCGTTCACTTTGGCCCTACGAGGGGACGCTCTGCTGGTCCTAGAGAACCTTCCTTCAGACGGCAGGACGTTGGAGCGTCTAATGGAGGGACTAGACACTCGCTATGGTGACAAGCACCTCGAACATGTTTTCCGCACGCAACTTCGCGAGAGAACGCAGAGGTCGAACGAGAGCCTTCAGCAGTGGGGAGTAGAGGTTGAACGGCTGGTCCGGCGGGCATACATGTCGATGACACCGGAGATGGTGGAAGTAAATCTGGTGCAAGCATTCATCGACGGTCTACGGGATACTGAAGTCAGGGCTACGGTACGACTCGGACACCACCAAACTCTGAAGAGTGCGATGGCCCACGCTTTGGAAGTGGAAGCCGTACGACAAGACACACGTACGCACAGAGTTCGGGAAGTGGTGGTCTCACCTTCAGTGCAACCACGTCACCGAGAAGTGGCTTCGTCGGCAAAGTCCCGCTATATTCCGACGTGTTATGGATGTGGAGAAAAAGGGCACATTCGTACCGATTGCCCCAAGAGGAAGAGGGGAAGTGTGGACTCCGGAACTCAAGTTAACGAGGAGTCGTTAAACTAAATGTCGCCAGGGCCGCGGGGCGGGTGCTGGCTGGTCAACTGAAGGCCCCAACCATCACCATCAATCAAGTCCACAACGGAAATAGTTTGATCATCGAGGGAACGCTGAATCAACGTGCTTGCAATTTCACCGTTGACACCGGGGCGTCACGGACTATTATAAGACCTGAGCTGCTGAAACGCACCATCTTGTGGCAAACACAAACTCCAGCCTACCGACTTCAGACAGCCACCGGCCAGCCAGTCTCCGTCCTCGGTGATACAGTAATCGAGTTTAAAATCGGTGATCAAGTGTACACCCATTCAGCGTTAATTGCGAATATTACCGACGATTGCATACTGGGTCTCGACTTCCTGCGGAATTACCGATGTGTTTTAGATATCGATAAAGGAGTATTGAAATTCCCAGACCAAGAAGTCTTCCTGCAAGGAATTAACACATGCAACCTCTATTGCTTAAAGGATACCACATTGGCTCCAAGAACGGAAACCTTAGTCGAAGTCAAATTTCCTAAGAAAATTAGGCAACGCAGATGTGTTACGGTTGAAGACATTGGCCGGCACCCGGAACTTATCACCGCGAGGACATTAGTTATGACGAAAGGAAGATCCAAGGTCAGGATTGTAAATCTTGGGAAAAAGGAGATCCAGTTGAAGAAAAACAGTGTTGTTGGAAGATGTGAAGAAGTGAAGTATCTCCGCCAAATCAACACATCTTCAGTAAAACAAGACGCAATAAAAGGTGAACCTGATCACATCCAGCAACTTCTGGAAAATTCTAAGAGCAATTTATCAGTTTCGGAACTACAGCAAGCCAAGGAATTTCTGCTACGGTTCCAGGATATCTTTGCAACGGGAAAAGATTGCGGAAGAACAGGTCTCGTCAAGCATGAGATAGATACAGGTGATGCTAGACCAATTAAACAGAGACCGCGCCGCATACCCTGGGCTAAAGAAACTGAGGTAGCAGAAATGGTAAAGGATATGGCTGATAGCGGAATAATTGAACCTTCTACGAGCCCATGGTCTTCTCCTGTCGTTCTGGTGAAGAAGAAGGACGGCAGTTCCAGATTCTGTGTAGACTACAGAATGCTGAATGATGTAACGAAGAAGGACAGTTATCCCTTGCCTAGGATAGACGACACACCGGATATGCTCAGTGGTATGAAGTGGTTTTCAACCATTGACTTGAAAAGTGGCTACTGGCAAGTGGAAATTAGCGAGAAAGATAAGGAAAAGACAGCGTTCAGTACAGGAACTGGCAACGGCCTGTGGCAATTTAACGTCATGCCTTTTGGGTTGTGCAACGCTCCAGCGACGTTTGAACGCCTCATGGATAGAGTCATGGTGGGCCTTCTTGGTGACGTCTGTCTGGTATATTTGGATGACGTCATTATAATGGGCCGCACTTTTAAGGAACACCTGAGGAATATGGAGAAAGTATTCACCAGGATACGGGGGGCTAACCTAAAACTAAGCCCAAAGAAGTGTGCCCTTTTCAAGAAGGAGGTCAGCTACCTAGGACATGTCATCTGCGCCGATGGAGTGAGAACCGATCCTGAGAAGATAAAGGCTGTCCAACAGTGGCCGGCTCCAAAGAACAAAACAGAAGTACGTGCATTTCTAGGGTTGTGCACATACTACAGACGGTTTGTTATGAGTTTTTCGGACATTGCAAAACCTTTACATCAGCTGACTGAGGATAAACGAGATTTTATCTGGGACAAGAACTGTGAGTCAGCATTCAACGAACTAAAGCAACGGCTATGTGAAGCGCCTATACTGGGGTATCCGAGCAGAGATGGAAGATTTATCGTCGATACCGACGCCAGCAACACAGGAATTGGTGGAGTGCTGCGATATTCGACCTATACTGGACTGGAAGCGTAGTGGAACTAGGCCTCAGTGGAATGAAGTATCGTCACATAGTCCTGTCACAAAGAGCTACTGGGCACAGTGGGACAGTTTAGTCCTAGAAAATGACGTGCTTTGTAGGAAATGGGAATCGAACGATGGCAAGGAGGTGACCACACAAGTGATAGTACCACGACGTGAAGTGGTCCCCCTGCTTCAGGAGATACACGATGGCGTTTCTGGTGGACACCTGGGAATCAAGAAAACTCTACTGAAAGTGAGACAGCGGTATTACTGGCTCAATTGTAGAGAAGACATAGAGCAATGGTGTCGGAAATGTACAGCGTGCGCATCCGTGAAAGGACCACAGACTAGGAGCAGGGGCAAGCTTCAGTTGTACAATGTAGGAGCCCCATGGTCCAGCAACGTCGATGGCAATGCGGAACGCATTGCCATCGACGTTGCTGGACCTTTCCCAGTGACAGATGACGGAAACAAATACATACTGGTGATACAGGACTATTTCACAAAGTGGCCTGAAGTTTTCGCCATACCCAATCAGGAAGCGACGTCAGTGGCGAAAAAGGTGGTCGAAGAAGTAGTATGTCGGTATGGCGCACCTTTGGAGATCCATTCCGATCAAGGCCGCAACTTCGAATCTGCGCTGTTCCAGGAAATGTGCACTCTTCTGGGGATTTACAAGACACGTACAACACCTGCGCACCCACAGTCGGACGGAATGGTGGAGAGGTTTAACCAGACCCTGGAGAATCACCTGGCTAAGGTTGTCGATGATCATCAGAAAGATTGGGACCGGTATATTCCACTATTTCTGATGTCTTATCGATCAGCAGTGCATGATAGCACGGGCCATACCCCAGCAAGAGTGAATTTCGGCAGGGAGATGAGACTTCCAGTCGATACCATAACCGGCGTGCCACCTGACAAGACTAAGCCAGTTACGGACTTCGTAAGTGACCTCCAAGATTAATTCGATGAAGTGCATAAACGAGTGCGTGAGAATAGCCTGCACACCAGCGTTAAAATGAAAACTAGATACGACCGCAATGCCAACGCCAAGGGATTTGAGGAAGGTGCACTGGTTTGGCTCCACAACCCACTTCGACGAAAAGGGAAGTCGCCGAAACTTCAAGCTCGATGGGAGGGACCCTACACCGTGATAAAAAGGATCAACGACGTTACCTACCGCATCAAGAAAGGGTTACGAGGGAAACCTAAGGTAGTCCACGTGGATAGATTGGCGCCGTATCACGGATCTAATAATGCTCGGGACGAGCATGACTAAGAGGGGGGCACTGTTACGCCGTGAAACTTGAGTACGCTATATCTTCGACAGAACCAAGGGTAGCATCAAATAATTAAAACGCATTGCCGTGCGAAGCCTCTAGAATAATACTCAGGCCTGGCAAATTCTAGAAAAGTCCGACATACGCTATTATTATTAGATAATATTCAGTAGGTAGTTATGTGGGTGGATAAGGGAATTTGTACCTTCCGGTATTAGCAATAGAGTCGAAATTCGCATGTAAGGTGGTAGATAAGTACCTACTTACGAGAGTAATAATAATGATTTATGGCCTCCCGATGCGACTATTTTGTGCTAGAATGTCCTTGAAACGTCGGTATCGAGAAATTAAGATGACTTCGCATATAAATACGGGCCCCCGGCTAGAAGCGAGTTCAGTTTGATTTCGTCAGCGATACAGAGCGAACTACCTAAGTGTGTGAAGTGATACCTAGCGACCTAAGCGATACTAAACGGAACTCTGAGTGTTTATAGTGATTGGTTATTTGTTGATTGGACTAATTTGCCATTGTTTTGTGGTTAATAAAGTTATCTGCTAGTAAACCGGCATTTAATTACTCACGTTCGTAACAATTCGAAACCGGAATATAGTTTGTTAAGAATTGTCAACTGAATCGATTTCAATCGTTTTTACTCCATGTTATATTTTTTCCCAAAAATTATTTAAATTTACAAGTTGGTTACCGAGCGGAGCGCCATCATACCTACCTACGGCACCAAACCGCCCCGGTGATCACCATCTGCACACGGGACCCTGTGTCCTCTTAAAAGAACACCCCGGAACCCCCTCTGTACAACGCCTGTTACAGCATAGAATGCCTATGGCATTAAGTCCGCCTTTGTACATTGAGTTGCATGAAGACTCATCATCTGCCTAGCCTTTTCCCAACTATATTGGGGTCGGCTTCCAGTCAAGCCGGATTTAGCTGAATACCAGTGTTTTACGAGGAGCGGCTGCCTACCAGACCTCCACAACCCATTAACTGGGGTAACACGGTACTTCATAGCAAGACTGGAATCAGATTTACTGGCTTCTGACCATCCGTAACGACTGCCAAAGATCTCCAAATGACAGCCGGGACCAACGGCTTAACGTGC
Source organism: Mythimna separata (assembly GCA_030763345.1). Classification (NCBI taxonomy): domain Eukaryota; kingdom Metazoa; phylum Arthropoda; class Insecta; order Lepidoptera; family Noctuidae; genus Mythimna; species Mythimna separata. The sequence continues at coordinate 97,815 of CM061175.1, forward strand.
TTTCCGAGGCACGGAGGAAACTCGTTATGTTAAGATGGTCACCCATCCACAGACCAACCTAGGCATGCGTTGCTTAACCTTGAAGATCGACCTGTGCGGCTGTTATTATCTAGCCACGCCACCACTAAATAAATAAAATAAATAAAGCACATCCCTGAGGAGACTGTGAAGGGTCTCCCCCGTTCTTTGTTATGCACGGCAGCACGTGATCACTGTGCCACCGTCCTTCTCGAAGTCACTCACTGGGTAGACAGAGTCCCCTCTCTAAGAGCCCGTGACCTCGGAGTCCCACCTACATTGTAAGTGGGATTTCGGCGTTTTAGGCGTCGAGGCAATTGGCTCTCTGACGCCTCCTTCTGTGAGGGATCGGTTCTCTCATGATCCCGCTCAGCGGCCTCCTTCTGTACCATCTTTGTCTCACAGAAGGACGCCACTTCCCTCCAATTTTCTGTCTCCGTCAGCATAGCCCTTACTACTGCTGGCAAAGACAGATCTCGCCCGATCTTGGTAACCAAAACCTGCCGCTCGGAGACCCACGCAGGATACTCTTCCAGCGTGTGCTGTGCAGAGTCAAGGTTACCTCCGCAATGGTGGCGTATGTCACGAATCCTGTTGTAGACTTTCGCGTCCATATCTGCCAGGATATCTAGTGGTGGGAAGCGTGTCAGGAGAGTTGCCACCTCAAAGGATACTGTTCGGTATCCTCGTGCGATACGAATAGCTATTCTCCGCTGCAGACTATTAATTTTAGTTCTGCAGCGGCGGACACCTGATAGTCTATTTGACCACACTGGTGCCCCATAAAAAGTCATCGATTGCTCGACACCCGCGTAGAGACGACGAACTTCTTCTCGAAGTCCTCCTAGATTGGGCAGCAATCTGTGCAGAGCACCCACTGCCCTTTTAACGCGAGGAACCAGGCGATCAAAATGCTCTTCGAAGCCCCACCGGCTGCTCAAGGTTAAACCAAGGTACTTAATGTACTGACTCACCTGGACTTGCGCATACTTGCCGTTACTGACGAGCTTGGTGGTTCTCTACTCCTCGGCAATTTATGGAACCATAGTACCTCGGTTTTATGAGGTGCTATTTTTAGACCCAGCTCATAGATTGACGCCACGACTCTTGCCACCCCAAGCTCGCAAGCCTGGTCTCATCGAAGCTGTCCCCGCTGACCAACACCAAAGTATCGTCTGCGTAACAGACAATATTAACCCCAGCGAGTAGCTCAGTGCGCAGGACCACGTTGTATACAAGATTCCACAAGGGAGGACCCAAAACCGACCCCTGCGGAACCCCACGCGTAATCTCCCTCCGATGAACGCAACCATCTCGGCCCACAAGGCAAATGTGCCTGTCGCGCAGGTAATCCCCGATGAGGCACTGCAGATAAGGGGGCACTCTGTGATGCTCTAGTGTCGCCCTTATTGCATCCCAGGGCAGCGAGTTGAAAGCGTCTACGATATCCAAACTTATCGCCAACGCTACCCCTCCCCGGGACACTGCCTGTTCCGACAACATTATTTTCAGGGTTTCATCTGAATTTAAGAATGTCAAAACCATGAAAATTTTATACTGTGCATTTGTCCGCAGCCACCTCGAATATGCTTCTCAAATCTGGAATCCAAATTACAATGTTTATATTAACCGCCTTGAAGGCATACAAAAGCGATTTTTAAGGTACATTCAGTATCGATCCAATTGTTTTCTTCCAGATTATACTAGGCGATGTAAGAAATTTCATATTCTTCCTCTACGCGAAAGAAGAAAAATTGCAGATATTGTTTTCCTAGTCAATGTAATGAACGGGTCTATTGACGTACCTGAGTTGGTGGCCAAGATTGGACTGCGTGTACCATCTGTGTTTCTCCGGAGACCTCATCTCCTGCACGTACCTATCATAAAAACTGTCTATAGGCAAAACTCATACCTACAAAGAGTATGTCGAACGTTTAACATGGTGTGCCGGGATGTGGATCTTGATCTATTTGCAAGTGGTGTTCAGAGGGTTAAAAAACTCTTAAGTAACTCTTTTTTTGGAGCTTGATTTTGTTTTGCAATGTATCTTATTTCCTTTTTTCTGATAAATCTGTGTCTACACTCACGCTGTTAATACCGATCTGCCGATTTTATTTAAAAAGTTTATATAAGTGGAAACTTGTAATTGGCTCTCTTTTACATGTAGGTAATGTTTTACTCTAATATGTTAGCTGTAAGTTTTCCTAATATACATAAAATAAAATAAAATAAAACAAGCGGACGCGTAGTATCGCATCCACTGCGGAACGCAGCTGCCGGAAACCATACTGGCAATCGGCAAGGTTAGGACCAACCCGCGACAGGTGCCCGACGAGTCTTTCGACAATTATTCTTTCGAATAACTTAGAAACCTCGTAGAGCAGGCAAATGGGACGGTATGCAGAGGGAGACTCCGAGTCTCTGCCTACTTTCCTCAGTAAGACCAATCCAGCCTCCTTCCAGTCAGAGGGGAAGACGCCCGCACGGAGACAACTGTTGAACAGCCGTCTCAAGCGATACCCCAGAGGAGCCAGTGGGCCTGGTGCAGCGTTACGAGCTCCCATTCGTCTTATGGCCCATTCAAGTTCGCCTTCAGTCACTTCCATGTCGTCAGACCAGTCCGAAGAATTGTCGAGGGGCTGTCTGTAATTACTAGGAAGAGCGTGCTTACTACTTTTCAGTAGAGCCGGGTCCATAGTTTCAGTGATGGGGGAACCCAAGGACGCAATTGGCCATAACCAATTTGTAAAGGACGCAATTTGGCCATAATCAATTTTATTATTAATCTCCATAATATGGTGCAATGTAGGTACGCTCGGTTGTATTTACCATCGATAAAAACATAGGTATAGCTGCATAATATAAAGTAAAAATCTCTTGAGTCCAGAGTCACTTATTTTATATGTATGAATGTTTTGTATAATAAATAGTGTATTTATTAGCCTATCAATACCCGCGAAACGAGACACAATAGTAAGACAATAACAGCGCGGTCCTATGAGACCGGTCGGGGATTCATGAATTAGATCTTGTACTTGTTATCTATTGTATTATGTTCAAATTCAAAGAGTATGTTGTTGTATAATGATTGTTCGTGTGTATTTAATTTATATATTATGTATACTAACCTGCCGTATTTGTTAAGTAGTTTCGCGGAACGGACGCCAAATTGTCACACAACGGTGGTTGCTGAAAATCAGCACCGTAGATTGCTGGAATTACCTAGCGTCACGGTATACGCTGAGTAACGACCTATTTTTGCCCTTATGCGACGCACAACTTGATTGATTTATTGTTTATTTTTTCTCTTGTTTCTTTTGATGTTTACGTTTTGTTTCATTGTTTGTCTCTGTCGGTCGTGTCGGCCAAGGTTAAATGCAAGTGACCACAGACCATAACTTGCAACAGATAATGCTCAAACATCATAGACAACTGTGTTCTGTGTCTATGATGCCATAGTGTTTATGCCGGGTACACACAGGCTCGACAGTTGTTTTTAGTGTAGGATATTTTACAATTGTATGGTAGTTTTAATGTAGTTTTATTTTATTGTGCGTCCATTTAGGGCGGAATAAACGTGTTTTCTTTCTTCTTCTTTCAATTTGTAAGGTTTTTTCCCCACAGATTCCTGTCCAGTCCCTCAAGAAGTTCCCTCGAAGACCTTGACCTGGTATCCGCAATAGCATGGTGAAGGTTTATAGAGGCCTCCCTGTACGCTCTATTATAGGTCTTAGCTATCTCTTCATCTGTAGCTCTTGGCTCTCTCCTGCGTCGATTGCGTTGGTACTGACGTCGGGACCTAAGCCGACGAGAGCCGAAGCCAAAAACCCGTAATTGCGCAATGTCTTCCGACCACCAGTAAACCGCACCCGGGCGTTGAGCGCATCTGATTCGTGGCATTGAAGTGTCACAAATTGACGTCATCTTTTCCCGGAACCAAGCTGCCTCTTCTTCTGGATCGGGCGAGATTCCCTCGGAGCGATCAACCCCTGACCACTCTGTGACGTTGGCAGCTGCGATAAGCGTATCTCGATTGAGCCGCTTGAGGGCCCAACGTGGCACCGGTGGACTGGACTGTTTACCCTCAGTAGACAAAATGCCACCAGATTTTGAAATGTTGTACTTACATATATATTTTTATTATATATGTATATAAAAAAAATGTTGTATACTATATTAACGTGGTATATTTATTTCGTATTTTACTTGTCACGGTTGCTAACTTCACAAGCAAACATTAATTGGCACAACCAGGCGGTAAAATCGAATATACATAATTATTATGTACCTAGCTGAATGTTCAGAGGAAATAGCGCTCGGCTTTCGGTAGGTGCCGAGTGATGCTGAACGTAACGTAGTAGCTATGGAGCGGCTCTGTCGTGCCACAAAAACTACTGACACGAAGGATGTGTGACTCGAATGAAGTTCTCGATTGGAACAAGTCAATTGAAACCCATAGAATCAGAACCGAAAAAGTGTCGTAATTGCTTGATTACTTGCGTTGGCTTTGTTGTTTGACCAATAGGTACTTCGAAACCATAGATATCAGAAAAGAGGAGATATGTTATGTTGTTAAAAATGTATCGGAACATCTGTTTCCTCTTGAGCGATACTACTACACATACAGCAATAGTTACGCAGTCGCGCAGACTTCCGCAAATCATAAATCAGACCATATATTACCCAGACAATTATAAACCTTATTTCTCTAAAGACAGAGTGTATTTTCCTTGTACCGTACATCTTACGCACACATAAACATCGATGTACTGTGCAAAAAGACATTTACGCTAGTGACTAAATAGAAAAGTTGTCGATATTTCCATTTTATGTGCAGTTCTTTTTTTGGGTCCAAAAACAAATTAAATAAAAATCAATATGTTCAGAAAATAATATATTAATACTATTTTAACATCTAATTTAGCATAACATAAATCATAACATACAACATCCGGAACCAAAAAAAAACCATCAAAACCCGCCATTAAAAACCTACAATTTAACCAACTTACCTTACGACAGTTGCTTACGTATTTCTCTACTAGCTACTCTGTAAAATAATGAAAATAAATTAAAATCTATTATTTAGATCGATATTTTGGTCGATAGTCTACATTATAGGATATGTACAGGCGCATCACTGACTCGCCGCATCTGATAGCGGCCGTATTACATCCACTGCACAAATAAAATATCTTTATGTTATTTTTACATTGCTTGTCCAGTTACTGAGCGTCAAAATTACGTAGTGGTTAAGGCGCAATGTATTTACTGTAAAAAGAATACACTCGCATTGATATTTCAAAACAAGAATGACGTAGTAACAGCAAAGAATATTACAAGATTTGTTGTTTTTCTTGATTTTAACGATAAATATAGTAAGTATTAAAGTCGTACTTACATATGGTAAGAGATTCCGTGATGACCCACGCTTCTCCTATCACTTCGGTTTTTGCACGAAACCACCGAACAAATCGGCATTTTAAATTTATTTACGTGCACGTTCGTCGTCACGATCAAATTCATAACTGACGGCCGTTGCCGAGCACATTGCCCCATGGGCGCATGACTTGCAGCTCACCATTTCTCGTCTTTATTAAGATTTGTGTGTTCGAAATCGACCATATCAGCCCGTTTATACATAATGATGTGTAGCAACCCTTACGAGTATTGTACACTAGTCTTATGCCCTTACGTAGTAAGAAAGGAAAGATGTTTGACGCAGAGATTGTTCAAGTTTGGCGGACTAGATTAGTGAAGTTGCTTGCCAAGTTGCGCTTAATGTTATAAACAAGTTTTCGCGATAACTTGCGAGTGGAGCGTGGGGCTGGCGGCGATCATCGCATTAATAATTCAACGCAGCTATCGACACGACGACGTGAATTATATAGAAGCGCCAAAACTCTGCTCGGCTACTGAGCAGCCACCGCGGCGGCGCTCGCGAGAGGAACACTGTTGCTGAACTCCGATGTAAGTGCGCGGCCGCCGCCGTGTCGGGACGGCGCCGATGTGATGAACGCGGTTCCAAACTGTAGCGCATAACTCTCTAATAAATCATCATCATCATTTCAGCCGCAATACGTCCATCGCTAAACATAGGTTTTGCCCGAATGTGGCCAAGACAAGCGTTCCTGTGCATTCATCAGATTCCCGTGATCCTCGCCAGGTCATCGGTCCGGTCCTTGGGAAGACTGACTCTAATTAGTTCTTTATTTTAATGGCATTACCAGTCTCTGGCTGCAGCCTCTCGCCCGCGTGAACGTAGAAAAACGCGACTCCACCGGGTTCTCAAATCACAGTAGGAAGGATTCACACGGGCTTCGATCGTCGGTACAGTATGTAAGACTCGCCCTCGATACTTGGTGGAGTTCAGAGCAGCACTTCCGATGTCTGCCTTCCAGATTGGAAGGGACTGGTGTTGCCCTGAAGCGTGTCCAGGTCTCCTACCGGATAGTTTACGTAGAGATCGTTCGGCTCATGGCTTTCTCCGGAGTGCTGGTGTGGGCACCGTCGCTGCTAATAGATTCCAGTGACGTCAAATGAATACAGTGCGTACTACTTACTCACGAACTGCGTCTTTAGAGTGATTATGAAAATAAAACGAGTAAAGTTTCTCTCGTGGAGAAAGCAGAGAGGAGCAATTGTTTTACATTGTGTATTGGTGTAATTGGTGTTACATCTTTACTTCTATTGTAATATCATAAAGAGATTTGTATTTTGTTTGTAATAAATAAAATGGTTTAGTATTTCATGTGTAAAAGTAAAAAAAACCCGATTTTAACAATGATTTCACTAGTAGAATGCTAGTTTATTAGGAACTGAGTGACAATGGCAGATATCTTATACTATGACACGCGCGAAACCGCTGTGGCGTGGCGTCTTGTTTACTGATTGTACAAAAAAGTAAATTTGGTCTATTCAAAATAAATATATGGGTAATATAAAATAGGAATTACCGAGAATTAAATAATTAAAATAACATTTTGGAACGAAGGAAGCTACATGCTTCCGTTTGGGACGAACCATGATTTCGGGACGAAACTCAGTGGGGCAAACGAAGAATAAATCAAGCGATACTTTTTAGTCCAGTGCCAAGTCAATACAGGCTATTTCAATTAACCGCTCAACTAATAGACTTACAATATGTGTATTTTCTTTAAATTGAATTTAATTCGGTTGAATGAATTACCAAATATCCAGGTTGTGACATTACGTACAAGCAATTAGCATGGAGCCAGCCTGAAGCACAGGCTCACCCTAGTTCAGGCAAATGAGCGACTGTGCTCTTTTTATTATTTTATATACTTTATTGTGTCCTATGCTATAAATAAACGATTTTATTATTATAATTTTTTTATTATTATAGTACATGACCCTGGATCCCCCGATGGTGGAATTTTTCGTCGCCTTTTTCTTAATTAATAAAATATATAGCTTTGCTTTTTTTAATTTAAACTGTATAAAAACGTTATTCTAACATTTTAAGAGAAATTACTTTTTAAATTAAGAATGTCGTACGGGTTTATTAGAAGAACAATTCAATCCACCCCGATGACTTTTTAATTAAAAACTAATTAATGAATTATTCCATCGATCCGGTATCCGGTATCCGGTTGTGCGTCGATCAGTCGGTGCATGTTGAGTGTGAGCGACACTTGTCGAGTGTGTCGGGAGCGCGTCATTAGGCGCGCATTGTCGGCGCGTGACGCGCGGCGCGAGCTCGTCCGCCGCTGAGCTGTCTCCTTCAACACGTTAACCTTGCTGTAATTACCTCAGTGTTGAACATTTCCAAGAGCAGATATGCTTTGTAGCGCGCGCCGCCGCGTCTCGGCCGCCACTCGGCTGATTGTCGCGTTTGTGTGACATCCTGCTGCCACCTCCGCTTGGCGGCCGAACGAATTCAAATTACCCTATTGTTCTTTTACAATACTAGTCAGAAGAAAAGCCACAATTTTCAAAGCTAAATCATAGCAAACGAGTCGCACCTACGACCTTCTTCACGGAACACATGACGTACTCGGAGACCCGCGAGCATGACACGAATAACACATTCCTATTTTTGTTGTTTTCATGAACCGAAGAGAAAGACCGCGGTTCTGTCTTGTAGTGTATGGCGTACTTAAACCAATGTTTGTAACTACCCACTCTAATGAATGGCATTACTACACAAATCGTTGCATGGAGCAGTTCTCGTTTATTAACCGACGTAAAGGAGGGGGTTTTCAATATTTCTTCTTCTTCTTCCTGTCCTTACTTATCCCATAATAAAGCTTAAATTAAAAGTCAAAGCTTTAACCTCTAGAATCACACTCTAAATACTAGTTTAGAAAAAAAATGTGCTTTCACATTAGATTTTATGCCTTTTAAGTGGTAGGTATATAAATAGGAGCTCGTGGCTAGTTAATAACAGCCACACAGGTCGATCTTCAAGGTTAAGCAACGCTTGCCAAGGTTGGTCTGTGGATGGGTTGGTCACAGTATGTACTTATATGTCGAAATAGGGATGAATATATGTAATATGAAGTGCCTATGTCAAGTACACGAGTTTAATGAAAAAGATTTTAATTTTGCCAGCTATTTTATTTCTACTTTATGTTAACTGTAGCCCTGTCTACATGACTAATGACTATATTCTCTAGAGATAAATATTCTATTGAATACAAATAGAATGTCATCTTGATCATGTTAGCCTCACAAAAACCGGCGAATTATAGTAGCTAGTCGTTGACCGAGCGTCAAGCGGGCCGAACGACGAATTATAGTATTAGAGTAGTGTATGCCACACACTGAAGACAGCCTGAAGTTACTAATTTATTTGCTCTACCATAGCCTGTCTTTCATACGGGATTAGCTCCTTACTAGCTCTAGCGCTCGGTACATGTCTCTCTACAGCTGTGCTGTCATCTATATACCCATAGGGGTCTACAGAGAGAACATACCCCTGTAGAGCTTTGGGCTTAGTCATCATGGGTTCCGATGAGCATCTGTCGACAACGGCGCGGAGAGACCGTGGATGGAAACCAATCTGTATTTGTAAAAAAAGGGATAAAAAAAATAACTCGATTTTTACGATTCAGTTGCTTTTAGCTTCAAAGGAAACACAAAGTCACTTACTACGGGACGATGTTTTCCATAATACGCTAAACTAGTGAAGCATGACTTTGTCACCGCGCACATTTTCTATACACGAAGGTACTTTGTTGTTGTGGAGCTGTACTTCTTAAAAAGTCAGGATTTTTCAAAATGGTAAATCGATTTCATTTTTATGCCCAAAGAACTACAACTGGAAAAAGAATATTGGTAATGATCCTCATATTTATGATAAATTAATCTTAATAGTTATCATAATCATTTATTTGCTAAAATGGGTAAATTACATAAAGTTGTTATATAATACATAGAACAGTCTAAAACTTAGTACATCACGCAGGACTTGCGCAACGTGTTAGTGCTGGGCCACACTGGCGGCGCGGTGTCCACGAGCGCTTTAAGGACATGTCAGCAGAACAGTCTGCTCCCAGCAGGGTCGAAGCCTACTGGGGCCATGGGTTCGCATCTGCAAGAAAAACTCGGGGCCCTAGAACGCAAGGTAAAAAAGGAACATAGAAGAGGGTTTTGGTCTGTTAAAGTGTGATCCGCCCTCCCACTCTGCTCAAGAGCGGGAGAAGTCATTGGCTGATTTCCCATCTAGAAAAAACACGTCACGTTAGTAGCGTGAAAGATGCCCAAACTACAGGAAATTAACTTAACAACATTTGGTCGCGGCGTGAATTTAATCATCGAGTATAATTAAATATGATCTGTGGCTCTGGCCGCACCGGGTCCTCCCTCTGCGAAACTTCGCCGCTTTACAAACAAACAAACGGCCACGTTTCTTTACTTTTAGAATTTAATTATATCATTGAAGAGGGATAAAGCTGACTTTCTTGTCGAATTAATCAAAACTTGAGGAGAACGCAAAATAAAAGGAATCTGCGTTATTGCGTGGCATCGGCGCGCGGCGGCGGTATACTATTATATTATAAGGTTCTAACACGTTTTTTGTTACAGAGACCTAAGGGAGTGCGAGAATGAGAGGCTAGTGTTGATTGTTTCTCTTTTTGCGAGGATTTGGATTAGACAGACCAAAGGTCAGCTGTGGACGCCACCCAAAGACATTAATAGTAGATTATGTGACTAGGGGAAAAAGCAGTGTCTTTAAGGCGAGGGCGGCATTATTATTATTAAATTCTGAACGAAACGAAGGTTGCTAATTTTTAATCCCGGACGTCAGTGAGAGATTCATATAATTAACTCAGAGTTAATATAGAAACCTGAGTGAAGTGAGGAATTCAAGCCGACCAACATAAAGACACTTTATCCCTGTGTGTATACTCTACTTTTTACACCATCTGTGAGATAATTAAAAGTCTATTTACTAAAACCAAATAGGTTTTAAGTTTATATTTTACTTTGTAATCTTTAACTTGCAAGAAATATAAGGCTTTTTTATTTTATTTTATTTTACTAAAACCAATTAAAAAATAAATCTGCCTAGCCTTTTCCCAACTATATTGGGGTTGGCTTCCAGTCAAGTCGGATTTAGCTAAATACCAGTGTTTTACGAGGAGCGGCTGCCTACCAGACCTCCACAACCCATTAACTGGGGTAACACGGTACTTCATGGCAAGACTGAAGTCAGATTCACTGGCTTCTAACTATCCGTAACGACTGCCAAAAATCTACAAATTACAGCCGGGACCAACGGCTTAACGTGCTTTCCGAGGCACGGAGGAAACTCGGTATGTTAAGACGGTCACCCATCCACAGACCAATCTTGGCAAGCGTTGCTTAACCTTGAAGATCGACCTGTGCGGCTGTTATTATCTAACCACAAGCTCCACTATAAATTAAAAAATATAGAGTATTATTTACAAGTTAATCTTCACAATCACTCGACATGTTTCGAAATTACAAACAAACAAAATTCACTACTCCAAAATTGCCGGGGCGGAACCCCGCTGCCGCGACAAGTCGCGGCATGGCGGACAGAGTTCCGGCGGGATCTCAGGGTGGCATGACGACTGCGACTGTCGCAACCCAGTGCTGGGCACGCCGTCATTGAGGCGGTTAGGCCCCTCTTTGAGGAGTGGTTGGAAAGAGGTCACGGCGTCCTCTCTTTCCGTATGACACAGGTCCTCACCGGACACGGTAAGTTCGGGGGGTTCCTGCATCGAATCAAGCAGGAGAGGACGCCCGGGTGTCGCCACTGTGTGGACCGCCCGGAGGACACGGTGGAGCACACGGTAGAAGTGTGCCCCGCTTGGGCGGAGCACCGCCGCGTCCTCGTGGAGGCTATCGGGAGCGGCGACCTCTCGCGCCGGGCCCTGGTTCAGGCCTTGGTCCGGAGCGAGGAGGGTTCGCATGCGGTCGCCTCCTTCTGCGAAGCAGTAATGCTCGTGAAGGAGGCTGATGACCGCGAGCGCGTGAGGGAACGGTCCTCACGCCGCCGCCGCCGAGATCCCGATCCCGATTTCCGACCACCGTAGGCGCGGGTTCGCGGACGGCGAGCACTGGGTAGCTCGCTGTCCGGCACTCTGGAAATAATCTGGACCGAGCCCAGTCGTCAACGGCGCGTTCTGTTCCACGCGCGCCTCAAGGAGATGTCAGCAAACTGTAGGGGCCCGGCAGGGCCGAAGCCTCTGGGGGGAACACGTGGTATTCCTAAAGGTTGACACCGAGTCCCCCCCAGAACGAAGGCAACGAAGGAACGGGGTAGGGGTTTAGTCAGTAAGAGTCTGACACGCCCTCCCGCTCCGCCCAAGAGCGGGGGAAGTCATTCTGATGATTCCCCTACCAGAAAAAAAAAAAAAACTACTCCAAAATTCGATACTCTTTTTTAAAACCTCCATAACCTTTTCCTCAGTAACCACATTTTTAGGGTTCCGTAGCCAATTGGCAAAAACGGAACCCTTATAGTTTCGCCATGTCTGTCCGTCCGTCCTCGCTTAATCTCTGTGACCGTTAGCTCTAGAAAGCTGAAATTTGGTACCAATATATATGTCAATCCCGCCGACAAAGTGCACAAATAAAAATTGGAAAAAAATGTTTTAATAGGGTAGCCCCCCTACATGTAAAGTAAAAAGCGATTTTTTTTTTAATTTCATCCCTAACGTGTGATATATTGTTGGATAGGTACCGTAAAATGGGGTGAATAGAAACGCAGGGGTGAATAGGAACGAAAGTTTGATTTTAATTTTTACTTTGGTTAAATATTTTATCTTCATTTCTGTATAAGCATCGCCTTTTATTACAATTAATGGATAAATAGGAGTAATTACATGCTGGAAAAACCTGTTAAATAACGTTAAAATCCAGTAACCATTTTCGTTCCTATTCACCCCTGCGTTTCTATTCACCCCATTTTATCCGGTATTCATAAAATGAATAGGGGTTTACTAAAATATTTTTTTGATAATATCAATAATTTCGGAAATAATCGCTCCAAAAGTAAAAAACAATGTGTCCCCCCCCCCCCCTCTAACTTTTGAACCAGAAGTTTAGAAAATATGAAAAAAATCTGGAAAGTAGAGCTTTATAAAGACTTTCTAGAAAAATGATTTTGAACTTGATGGGACGAACAGTTTTTGAAAAGTTGGGTACACTTATTGTGACGGACGGGAAACTACGGAACCCTACACTGAGCGTGGCCCGACACGCTCTTGGCCTGTTTTTTCTTTTTTTTGTTAATGGCCACTTTGATTATGGAATAAATTTCATGCATGTAGGTTACATTTTAATTGACTAAAAACTTTTAATCAACAAAATGGTATTTCACAATCTAAATTCAAAATATCTCATTATTCCCTAGAGATCGGCCATATGCACAGCGGCTACTCCGGATGCGACATCACCGCATTTACCGTATGCCGTTTTCTTCTTCTTCTTCTTACCCTTATTCCATATTACTTGGGGTCGGCGCAACACATTTTCTTCTTCCATTCTGTCCTGTCGTCCGTCACACTATCATTAACTCCCTTTTCTTTCATATCACAAGCGTGTCTATTCACCGCTAAAACGAGCCCGTTCACCTTGGCTCTTGCTTTCCGGAATGTATCCCTGGAATGCGCCGACCGCCTTCAGCTCTTGGGAGTTGAAATTTCCTCCGATCTTAACTTTGGACGGTTCATTGAGTCCAAGGCCAAGATAGCTGCTAGGAAACTCGGCGTTTTGGCAAAGGTCCGGCGGTACTTCACACCGGGACAGCTTCTAATGTTATACAAAGCACAGGTCCGATCGTGTGTGGAGTACCTACTGCAGCCACATATGGGCTGGAGCTGCAAGATGCCACCTGGCAGCTTTGGACTCAGTGGAAAGGCGTGCAAAGAGGCTAGTTGGGGATATAGATTTGGCTAAATCCAATCTACAAAGCCTTGAGCACAGGCGCAGGGTAGCCAGCCTTTCGCTATTACAGGTTGCATTTCGGTGAGTGTGCGCAGGAATTGCATGAATTGATTCCGCCATCCCCTTTCCACCATCGAACAAGCCGTCGTACGTCGGGTATCCCTTATGTTGTCCAAATCTCTACGGTCCGGACTAAGCGTTTCGCCTCGTCGTTCGATTATAATTTGGGTGTCTTCAAGGCTAGAGTGAATAGGCTCTAAATAAACTAGTGCGCCTCACCATCGACGATTGCATCACTGCTTACCATAAGGTGGAATCGCAGTCAAGCGCAAGTTTATAAACATTTTAAAAAAAAAATCGCTCCTCACACAATCCATCCATCTTCTCTTTGACCTCCCTCTGCCTCTCCATCCATCTACATGTAAATTCAGAACTCTTTTAGCAACATGCGCTTCATCCGTCCTCTTCACATTCCCATACAAAGACAAACGATTTCCTTTCAAACTTCTTTGAATATAGTCATTTCTCACGTTATCCATTCTCGTCACATCCATCTTAAAATTCTCATCTTTACTACATGCAATCTTTTTTATCCAGCTTTGTCACAGCCCAACATTCTGATCCATACAATATGACAGGTCGTAATACGGATTTCTAGATTTTACCCTTCAACTTGAGGGGCATCCTTGGATCACAAGTTGTTCCCGTGACCTGTCGCCATTTCATCCATCCAGCGTTCATCCGATGTGTTACGTCTCGTGATGGTGAAGTAGACACCTCACCATTCCCTTGGACAAGCGATCCGTGGTAATGAAAGTCAGAACAGATCTCTTTTTTTCTTCATTTACATTCTGAATTTCTGTCGACCACCACCATGTATCCTTATAGTCCGTCTAATGAAAGCGCGACCTGAGAAAAAGAAGTTAATTCCAAAAAAAAAGTATGTGGTATTACTAACTAGTAGGAGAATCATGTATTGAGTATTGACACTTCACAATTTTTTTTATTTCCTACAATTGCTGCTGAATAATATTGCTAATTAAATTTAAAAAAAAAACTCCAGTTCATTCCAGCTTTCATTTACTTCGATCATTCATGCTATGTCTGCCGTCTGAGGCAGCAGAAATTGTATATTTCTGAAACATTCAGATTTACATGAAATTCAGTCAGAATTCGAAAATTTCAGAAAACTATTTAATATTGGAGCGTTTAACAGTTCATAGCTAAGACAACGCCTGCCGTGTCAGGCGGTGCCGAATACTAATACAGTCACTGCAACAGTTTCTGGGAAATATATTATTTTAGCGGTAGGTACAGTTTACATTAGGTTGGGTATAGATCAGAGCAATCCGTCAGAAGATAACGGCTGGTTAAGCTATCCGGTCCTTATCAGAGAGCGGCGAATCTGATCTAATTGGCGCCTAACTCGCGCGGCGCGGTTATCAGCACGAGGCCTAATGTGCGAGTGTGCTACCCCCCCCCCCCCCCCCCCGCCCCCGCTCGCGCCCGCCTCGCCCTCGCTCGCCTGCAGCGCTTCACCTCGCAGAGCTCGTTCACGGGAGCACTGGTTATACTTGCAGGCGCCGGCGAGGTGTCGCGGCATCGCTCGTGTGTCGTGACTCGTGGATTCGTGCTCGTCATGTACTTACTGAGCTGACGTGCTCCCGCTTACAACTAACATTGCTGAACACCTGCCTCCGGAATTGGCACTTTGAAAATAACTCATTCTTGGTTCGATTTCTACGTGAGGTAGGTGAAGGGCGGCTATGTTTGACAAAGTATCGCTCGGTGCAGCCAGCGCCGACGCGCACTGCGCGTTTATTTCTTCACTGTTATTCAAACGAGGGACCTTACATTTTTCGTTTCTCCGAAGCCGCATTCCTCTATCACATGTCAGAAACATAAAGTAATAACCTATGATCGGCCCTAATCACAAATTGGTTATAGACAAACTAGTTTAGCCTAGGCTAAACCAGTTTTCTCAACATGCGCGGAGTTCGGCGGGGCTCCTATTTGTGGGTAGTTATAAAAAAAACCGGGCAAGTGCGAGTCGGACTCGCGCACTGAGGGTTCCGTAGTAACTTACCTATAAAAACAGTTCAATCGAACAATTCGACAGTCTCGAAATGTACGTTTTTTGCAGTATAAACGGACGAATCTTTTTTTCCCGTCACTTTACCAATTGAATTCAAAATTGATTTTTGCACAGCTTCAAGGGACCACGGACCCAATTATATGGTGTTAATTTCAACTCAATACCTCTAACTTACCTATGAATAAGTTCTATTCTCGAATCGAGCGTTGAAGATTTTTCAAAAAAATAATTCTTGTGACGTAACAACAAATTTTCAGTTTTCAGACTTTTCCCTATATGAGTGCTATAAAACGTTGCTTCATGCCAAATTTCAAGATTCTAGGTCGACTGGAAGTACCCTTTAGGTTTTGATTCCCTTGCGAGTACTTGCGAGTTTCAAGATATGCAGCTTAAATTGCTGTTTCTTTTGATTGCGTTGACATAGAAGTTTGATTTTTTACAGCTTAAAGGTATTATAGACCTGAGTATTTGGTATGAATTTCAATTTAATACCTCTACGCGTTTATGAGGAAATGGGTAGTAAGTTTAAAATTATTAAAAAAAATATATTATGTGATGTAACTAAAAATTTATGGTTTTCGTAATTTTTCCTTTATCTATGCTATAAGACGTTGCTTCGTACCAAATTTCAAGATTCTGAGTTCACGGGAAGTACCCTGTAGGTTTTGATTCCCTTGCAAGTGTCGAAAATTTGCGGCATAAACGGCTGTATCTTTTGATTGCGTTGGCTTAGAAGTTTGATTTTTTCACAGCTTCAAGGGACAGTAGACCTGAGTAATTGATATAATTTTCAGCTTCATACCTCCACGCGTTCCTGAGAAAAAGGGTCTTGACAGACGGACGGACAGACAGACGGACAACAAAGTGATCCTATAAGGGTTCCGTTTTTTCCTTTTGAGGTACGGAACCCTAAAAACCAGGCAAGTGCGAGTCGGACTCGCGCACTGAGGGTTCCATACCAACTTACCTATGAAAACAGTTCAATTCTCAAATCGAGTCCTGAAGATTTATTAAAAAAAAAAAATTTACGTAAGTAACTAAAAATTTTCAGTTTTCAGACATTTTCCTATATTTGTGCTATAATACCTTGCTTCGTGCCAAATTTCAAGATTCTAGGTCAACGGGAAGTACCCTATGAATTTTGATTCCTTTAACAGTGTCAAAATGTACATTTTTTGCAACATAAACGGGCGTATCTTTTTTCCCGGCAATTTAGAAGTTTGCTTTTTGCACAGTTTCAAGAGATCGTAGACTTGAGTATACAGTTCTAATTGCAACTTGATATCTTTACGCGTTCACGAGATAAAGGGTCTTGACAGACAGACAGACAGATAGACGGACAACAAAGTGATCCTATAAGGGTTCAGTTTTTACCTTTTGAGGTACGGAACCCTAAAACCACGAAATCTTTGGGTCTTACCCTTCTAACCTAACCTGTCCGTTTCGGAATGTCCTAAAATTGTACTTAAATACTAATCGTGGGTTTGGACTAGGCGAAACTAGCTCATTCTAAAATCGGGTTTGGCCGGAGACATAGATATGGCCTAAAATATTTTATTGAACAAACTGTTGCTGTTGGTTACATACTTTTACTCTTCTTTATTCAAACTTCTACTAATAAATGCGATAGGTACATTAGAAATAATTGGACCAGGTTTTTGTGCCACCGAAGCGCAAGTAGCGTTACAAAGCATTTTTTTCCACCGGTTCAATAACGCTGCTTCTGGCGGCACTGATGTGCATTCAACAACAACTCCGCCTTGTTGTAGCGTCTCTGGCAGCGTCGTGTTCATGTGCTCGACATTGTGGTCGGGCTCGTGTTGGCTTCGTTGTGACAGCGTGCGACGGGGGGACGCGAGTCTAGCGCCACGTCAAGTCTACCTCATCATTCGGTTTTGCTGGATCGTAATATTGTTTCATGTACTTCACCGTAGCCTTAATCGAATTTTCATTGTTTGGTTACTGAGAATCGTAATGAGCGACCTCTACTTGTTAGTCCAGCTCTTGGTCCGGGTTTGCCCATGAGAGAACTCTTTAAAAAAAATGGTGTTCGTTAAGTATGATACGAGTTCGGTGCCACTTTCAGTATCAAGTGCCCCCGTCCCCTGCAAGCCGGCGCGCGGCGCGCGGCTCACACAGATGTTTATCAAGTGAAGTTGCCCTGTGACGCTAACCATCAATTTCCCGCCGTCTCCTTCCGTGTGCTCGTCTCATTAGCCGCGCACACTGCACCATATAATGGCCTACTTTAATGGCGCTTTCGCCGCCGCTCGACGCTCGCTCGTGTTTGCGTATTATCGTGCTTAGTACTTTATAAAGCGATGCGGCCTCAATGCCCTTTCATGGGGAAGTACACCAGTAGTATCGGCGGGCCAGTGCGCCGGACGGCGGGATGAGTCCGCGGCGCAGAGAGCCACAGGACAATTAAACACTGCGAGAGTTGAATCAATGCTGTTTATTAAAACAAGTAATAGCAATATGCACAATAAAGCTACATAGATAACTATGTAACCAGCTTCGAACCAACCAACCTATGAAGGTTCAATGTTGGCTACATACACCTTGAATTATGTAGTGTTGTTACGTGCTGTTAATATAAAAAGTATCTCAAAGTATTCATTCTAACTTTAGTACCTAATAAAAGTCCTATTGAAAGCCCTGTCCAATGCTCAACTGTTTCGAAGACGTATCTTGTTTTTTAAAACCCGTTCCTACGGAAAATTAAGTTGCTCCTTGTAATACCTATGTATTAGGTTTTCGTCAGTGAAAGCGTCAGTCAGTCGTTATGGTAATGTCTGAGGTGGGAGCTGAGTTCCTCGAGCCGAGTGGTTCAAAGTGGTTACCAGTCGCGAAGCCTTCATATAACTCCATTCCTTACGAGTTCACTTTGAAACAGAAATCTATAGGTCAACAACCCTTCTATTGTTCAATTACTTCGATTTTTTTAAATGTATACAACATTTGTCGTCAATGCCAAAATCATAAGCCGAAAAACACCGGATTACCTTTTCAAACAACTAAAACCCATAATACGCATCTATCTCTTTCTTTCCTATAAACTAACGCCTATTACTCGAACTCTTGCCGTCTCGTTTTCGCACGTAGAAAATTGAACTCAATATAACTCGATCCGGACCGAGTTATGAGGAAGAAGACAGTAAACATTGCATAGGTGCAAGCGAGAAAGAAAAATTCATTCATTGTGCAATTATAATGATTCCAAAATAAGAATGAATTTCACTGCATAATAACTGATATTGGCGAGTAATACATCTTATTTGGTAGGGTTTTTTATACAACCGAATTATCATGGCGGTTATCTTTCATTTTCTGTTTTGTAGTTGTTTTTTTTTTTGTTTTTAACGTTACTGTACATATATTTCGTGCTATTTAGTAATGGCATTAATTCATGGTAGAGATATAATATTGTTAATAGATTCTTTGTATTGCAACCAAATCCTGTTCCCAAAATTAAGTTACGAGTGTTACGACAATTAATAAAAACGCCGGTTTGGATTTATTGCATCATTGAGCGAACTGCATTTGGTGAGTGAACTTTAATAATATATTTTACATACTATTTTTTAAATTGCGTTTACATAAATATTGGTTCACTGCGTCATCTTTTGAGGAAATTGTGAATTTGTGAAAAAAGTTGGGAACGCGGTCACTAGATGGCGTTGTTAGTTGAGCGACGTTTTCTGAATCTCGCAGTTAAGATTTTCCGTCGCTTAATTAGGTCAGGTTTATAATATTTTTGGAATAAGTAGCGGATTAACTCGCACGCAAGTCTACCCCTCGCCACTGGTGGTTACCGCACAGAAGCGAGTGTGTTCTCTCTGTCGGCTGCGGCGCGCGGCGTGAGCGTTGCCCACTGCTCGAGGAACCTGCATCATAATAAATCAGTAGTGTGATTTGGACTAGTTTGCTTATTGCTCGTTATCCACACAACTCCCAAAATATAAAGTCTCTGAACTTTTTGAGAGCAGCGATGATGATATAAATTACACGAAGTGACGCTTTTGGCTGGATTTGATCCCGCGTCCTACAATTTGCTAGTTGGGGCAGTCACCACTGGGCCACCACTGTTCTCTCGTTTTCTTGATGTGTGTCTCTATTGGGACGGTTCATTTACAGTACCATGCCATAGTTTTCGACTTAATTTCCGGTGTGACGTGTTTGAATGCGGCTGCAGGGAGCGTCGGCTCGTGACGGTGGCAGCCTGCGCCCGCCGCTTCACATAAATAGTATGAGCACACCGCTCTGGACCTGCTCGAACACCCGCCGTCGACGTCGAGCGGACGTCTCCGCCGCGCGCCGTGACCGCGGTGACACTCGCGCCTCCACTCGACGACTCGCACGGTTCCACCGAGCGGACACCGAGGCACGCACTGGCGCGCTCTCTCCGCCGCGCGCCGCGACCGCGGTGACACTCGCGCCTCCACTCGACGACTCGCACGGTTCCACCGAGCGGACACCGAGGCACGCACTGGCGCGCTCTCTCCGCCGCGCGCCGCGACCGCGGTGACACTCGCGCCTCCACTCGACGACTCGCACGGTTCCACCGAGCGGACACCGAGGCACGCACTGGCGCGCTCTCTCCGCCGCGCGCCGCGACCGCGGTGACACTCGCGCCTCCACTCGACGACTCGCACGGTTCCACCGAGCGGACACCGAGGCACGCACTGGCGCGCTCTCTCCGCCGCGCGCCGCGACCGCGGTGACACTCGCGCCTCCACTCGACGACTCGCACGGTTCCACCGAGCGGACACCGAGGCACGCACTGGCGCGCTCTCTCCGCCGCGCGCCGCGACCGCGGTGACACTCGCGCCTCCACTCGACGACTCGCACGGTTCCACCGAGCGGACACCGAGGCACGCAATGGCGCGCTCTCTCCGCCGCGCGCCGCGACCGCGGTGACACTCGCGCCTCCACTCGACGACTCGCACGGTTCCACCGAGCGGACACCGAGGCACGCACTGGCGCGCTCTCTCCGCCGCGCGCCGCGACCGCGGTGACACTCGCGCCTCCACTCGACGACTCGCACGGTTCCACCGAGCGGACACCGAGGCACGCACTGGCGCGCTCTCTCCGCCGCGCGCCGCGACCGCGGTGACACTCGCGCCTCCACTCGACGACTCGCACGGTTCCACCGAGCGGACACCGAGGCACGCACTGGCGCGCTCTCTCCGCCGCGCGCCGCGACCGCGGTGACACTCGCGCCTCCACTCGACGACTCGCACGGTTCCACCGAGCGGACACCGAGGCACGCACTGGCGCGCTCTCTCCGCCGCACGCCGCGACCGCGGTGACACTCGCGCCTCCACTCGACGACTCGCACGGTTCGGCCACTTAGCTCGTTCCTACGAGTACCTATGTCAATACATTATCTGGAAGTGTTTGCTTGGTACATGTTTACTTAATTTGAGAACAAAAACATCTAGCGCCTACATTCTTTAGTTTTTCAAGAAAAATACTAGTAGATTGTTTTGACAATGTTTTGAAGCTGGACTTCACGAAAAGAAAGTAAAAACTCTAGCACGAGGAGGCTAACTAAAGTATTATATGACAACTATTGCATACAGAGCTACAGAAAGTGGCAAAAAGCTGCTGAGAGCAGCATAGAACAACACAGAGCGAGACAGAGTGGCACAGAACGATACAGAGCAGCGCAAGCTGGTACAGAGTAGTGATGTAATCAATGTTAGATTTGTTAATTTCGCACACGCTTGAGTTGGACCTTATAAATACCAAACGCTCTGTCTCAATTTTAGCGTACATGTCCTAAGAAACTGAGTATAGAGCGTACGATAATGGCGGAGATAAGAACCATTGTTTACCCTCAGCTGGATCAAGAAGCTGTAGAAATGTATGGTGGATGGTTTTTTTATGGTTTGGGTTGCCTGTCTGGGGGTCTACATTATAGTGGGCAAAATAGTAGCCAACCTCTCCGCGACAGAACTGAAATGAGAGGATATTGAAGAGAATCGTACGCACGGTGAGTCTCGCTGATCCTTCGAAGCCGGTCATCATGCGTGCGTAAAACGATGTCTCTTTTATCACACTCCTGATCGACTAACACAACAGCTACCTCATTCGTCGTTGGAACACTACCCTGGATGGGCTGTGATCGGCCTTCTATCTGCTCTGATGACAAACTTAAAGTGGTTGCGCTCGTTCTCAGGCACCGACGCGAGGGCTGCTTTGAAGTTGCTAATTTGCTTATTAACGTTATGCAACAAACTTTGCAATCCTTTGAACAGACCAGACCAAATTGAGGATGTGTCTACTTCAACACTTGCTTGTTGTTCACCAAACGAAGTCATCTGGAAGGCGCTGTTATGAGCTCGAATGTATTTCAAAAAATGGCTGGACTTCGAATGCTCGCCATTTAGTCCCCTTTTCCATTTGCGAACTTGGCAGTGGGTACAAACTTCTTCTAAGGCAACTATATCTCCATGGGCGGCGTAGTTAATCACGATATTGTAGATAAATCCACTTCCTTCTTTATTTAGCCGTTTGCTCTTCGATATCGTAAACCGAGGATTCATCATCAGATGTCGCAAGTTGATTTATGTCACGACATAGGCGATCTTATTCTATTTGTGCCGCACGCTGTTCTCTTGGATACTGTCACGTTCTTGCGATAAATGAGCTTCAATGTCACTTCATCATCAATGAACATCACTTTTTTGTAATACTTAACACCGCATTTTTTTAAAATTGTCTTCCTCAACTCTGCTCAAGATTTTGAGGGTTTTGTTGGAACTTGTATTTGTCAAACGAACTATACGATACAACTGTTATGAAGAAAATGCAAAATGCCATCTATGAATTTTAAGAATAACTAACTACTAACCTCGCCAACATGATAAAATTTTAGTTATAAATTTCCAAAAAGTGTTAATATGTAACTTGATTTGATTTTTATGAAATGTCATAGATGGCGCTGCTTTAAAATTTCCTTTATACTACTAACATTCATTAAATTATGTTTTTCTGCCCAAGTTACTTAAATGGCGTAGTTTTTATATTGTAAAGCTAAATAATAGCATGGCTTACTCAAAAACAACATTTATATATGCGTCGTTAGATTACACGCTGCCACATAATGCGTAAGAAAAATAAAGATTCACAGCTCCTCCCCCGTAGGTGATAGCGTGATAATATGTAGCCTATTTGTTTTCCCGACCTCTCAGTAATATTCATGCAAAATTTGAAGTAAATCCATGCAGTATTTTTTGAGTTTAGCCCGGACATACAGATAAACAGACAAACAGACAAACAGACAAACAGACAAACAGACAAACAGACAAACAGACAAACAGACAAACAGACAAACAGACAAACCGACAAACAGACAAACAGACAAACAGACAAACAGACAGACAAACAGACAAACAGACAAACAGACAAACAGACAAACAGACAAACAGACAAACAGACAAACAGACAAACAGACAAACAGACAAACAGACAAACAGACAAACAGACAAACAGACAAACAGACAAACAGACAAACAGACAAACAGACAAACAGACAAACAGACAAACAGACAGACAAACAGACATGAATTCTAAAAACTATATTTTTGGCTTCGGTATCGATTATAGATCACGCCCCAAGTATTCTTTTAAAAAAATATTCAATGTACAGTTTTGACTTTCCCACGATTTTATTATATGTATAGATGTATTATTTGTCCTTAATACTGTCATCCTTAATTTTTTTTAATCCTTGTTTTCTTCCTTGAATACATCACAATAAAGATTAAAATGGCTTATCATACGTTTCTGGGTTCTGTCTGAACAACGAAATGATCGTATATTATAAGTCGTTGTCAAATAAGGAGCGAGCCGGGACCGCGGCACGCTGTGTTCCAAGCGGGGTGCTCGCAACACAAACTGACGCTCGTGGACGGAAAGGGCTACTCAAAGATAAGTCAGTAAAAGTCTAACCCTCTCGCTTACTCCACCCCGGTTGAGAGAAGTTCTTAGATTGGCTGTTAAGGATGCGAGGACTATGATAAGGAAAAGACTACGTCGACACTGCTCAACATTAGTTTTAATTAACCATTATTTTTGTTAATTATAATTGTATACTTTCTTTCAGTACCTTTGTATAATATTAACATTTATGCTGTCTGACACATTTTATTTCCGACACTCGCGGGAACGAAATGCTGGCACAGCAGGTTGTTGCGAGATTTGCTCGATTCTGTAATATCGATTGTCAAACATAAATAAATGGTTGAGTTGGAACACGTTACTTATTGAATCATTCAGCAATGCATCATTTATGGCACGTTGGCACTTCCGGTGACCGCTGTGGAGCAGAGCTCTCACTGTGTGGGTTATGTGCCCGTTACTGTGCGAGTACTCGTCAGCGCGGCGAGCTGCTGCGCGACTAACTCGCCAATATTGTGGCGCTTCCAATAACCGCTGCTGCCGGCGCGACTCCGTGCTGCCAGTCCGGCCCCGGGCGATGCCAGTGCGGCCCCGGGCGATGCCAGTGCGGCCCCGGGCGATGCCAGTGCGGCCCCGGGCGATGCCAGTGCGGCCCCGGGCGATGCCAGTGCGGCCCTGGGTGATGCCAGTCCGGCCCCGGGCGATGCCTGTCCGGCCCCGGGCGATGCCAGTGCGGCCCTGGGTGATGTTAGTCCGGCCCCGGGCGATGCCAGTCCGGCCCCGGGCGATGCCAGTGCGGCCCTGGGTGATGCCAGTCCGGCCCCGGGCGATGCCAGTCCGGCCCCGGGCGATGCCAGTGCGGCCCTGGGTGATGTTAGTCCGGCCCCGGGCGATGCCAGTGCGGCCCCGGGCGATGCCAGTCCGGCCCCGGGCGATGCCAGTCCGGCCCCGGGCGATGCCAGTCCGGCCCCGGGCGATGCCAGTGCGGCCCTGGGTGATGTTAGTCCGGCCCCGGGCGATGCCAGTCCGGCCCCGGGCGATGCCAGTGCGGCCCTGGGTGATGTTAGTCCGGCCCCGGGCGATGCCAGTCCGGCCCCGGGCGATGCCAGTGCGGCCCTGGGTGATGCCAGTCCGGCCCCGGGCGATGCCAGTCCGGCCCCGGGCGATGCCAGTGCGGCCCTGGGTGATGTTAGTCCGGCCCCGGGCGATGCCAGTCCGGCCCCGGGCGATGCCAGTGCGGCCCTGGGTGATGTTAGTCCGGCCCCGGGCGATGCCAGTCCGGCCCCGGGCGATGCCAGTGCGGCCCTGGGTGATGTTAGTCCGGCCCCGGGTGATGCCAGTGCGGCCCTGGGTGATGTCAGTCCGGCCCCGGGCGATGCCAGTCCGGCCCCGGGCGATGCCAGTCCGGCCCCGGGCGATGCCAGTCCGGCCCCGGGCGATGCCAGTGCGGCCCTGGGTGATGTTAGTCCGGCCCCGGGCGATGCCAGTCCGGCCCCGGGCGATGCCAGTGCGGCCCTGGGTGATGTTAGTCCGGCCCCGGGCGATGCCAGTCCGGCCCCGGGCGATGCCAGTGCGGCCCTGGGTGATGTTAGTCCGGCCCCGGGCGATGCCAGTCCGGCCCCGGGCGATGCCAGTGCGGCCCTGGGTGATGTTAGTCCGGCCCCGGGCGATGCCAGTCCGGCCCCGGGCGATGCCAGTGCGGCCCTGGGTGATGTTAGTCCGGCCCCGGGCGATGCCAGTGCGGCCCTGGGTGATGTCAGTCCGGCCCCGGGCGATGCCAGTCCGGCCCCGGGCGATGCCAGTCCGGCCCCGGGCGATGCCAGTGCGGCCCTGGGTGATGTTAGTCCGGCCCCGGGCGATGCCAGTCCGGCCCCGGGCGATGCCAGTGCGGCCCTGGGTGATGTTAGTCCGGCCCCGGGCGATGCCAGTCCGCCCCCGGGCGATGCCAGTGCGGCCCTGGGTGATGTTAGTCCGGCCCCGGGCGATGCCAGTCCGCCCCCGGGCGATGCCAGTGCGGCCCTGGGTGATGTCAGTCCGGCCCCGGGCGATGCCAGTCCGGCCCCGGGCGATGCCAGTCCGGCCCCGGGCGATGCCAGTGCGGCCCTGGGTGATGTTAGTCCGGCCCCGGGCGATGCCAGTCCGGCCCCGGGCGATGCCAGTGCGGCCCTGGGTGATGTTAGTCCGGCCCCGGGCGATGCCAGTCCGCCCCCGGGCGATGCCAGTGCGGCCCTGGGTGATGTTAGTCCGGCCCCGGGCGATGCCAGTGCGGCCCTGGGTGATGTTAGTCCGGCCCCGGGCGATGCCAGTGCGGCCCTGGGTGATGTCAGTCCGGCCCCGGGCGATGCCAGTCCGGCCCCGGGCGATGCCAGTCCGGCCCCGGGCGATGCCAGTCCGGCCCCGGGCGATGCCAGTGCGGCCCTGGGTGATGTTAGTCCGGCCCCGGGCGATGCCAGTCCGGCCCCGGGCGATGCCAGTGCGGCCCTGGGTGATGTCAGTCCGGCCCCGGGCGATGCCAGTCCGGCCCCGGGCGGTACGTCAGCTTACTCGCCACTAATTCGTTTTCCGTGTCGCGCGCTCTCCTGTGATCGCTGTCCAATCACTTATAAATTAATGAATCCCCCCCGCCCCCCTCGCTTAGGGGGGAGGCCACTGCATAATATATTGTTGACCGACAATTTAATAACAGCCGTCTGATATCCCCTCAGTTCGGGGATGGCGCGCCTATACATAGAACTACTCTTTATTGTACAAATAAATTATTTTGTGTTTGTACTAAAATAACTATTAACCTATCACATACCCACAAAAGGAGACACAATAGTAAAACAATAACAGCGCGGTCTCATAGGACCGGTCGGGGATTCCTGAATTTATTAAGATACTATTATTATTTAGTTTGTTTGTCAATTATATTACAAAGGTGATTGTTTACCAGTTGATATCTGCAGTTAACTCTCTACCCGGAATTCGCCGTCCACAGCCCACTAGCGCCGCCAATTGAAATTAAACCATAATTCGTCGATAGAATTAGAACTCCCAATTCTTTATAAAAAGAATAAAAAAGGCAACAAGGAATTTGTAAAAACAACAACATGACAAGTCTTTTCAATCCTTGTTCAAGTAAAAAGGTGACACACAAACATATCCTTTTTATGAAATTTTCCATAACCAAATCGCAAAGTGGCTGCCCTATGTCGGTATTGAGGGATGGTATTGAGCTGGACAACGTTTACTTTCAACAAGCCGGCGCTACGTGCCACACAAGCAACGAAACCAATGATCTTTTACGGGAAAACTTTCCGGACCGTGTTATCTCTCGAAGAGGTGACCACAAT
Source organism: Mythimna separata (assembly GCA_030763345.1). Lineage (NCBI taxonomy): Eukaryota > Metazoa > Arthropoda > Insecta > Lepidoptera > Noctuidae > Mythimna > Mythimna separata. The sequence goes on from CM061175.1 coordinate 124,554, forward strand.
TGGCCACCAATATCTTGTGATTTAACACCTTGCGACTTCTTCCTTAGGGGCCACGTGAAAGAGAAGGTCTACGCCAACAGCCCGGCGTCGATTCAAGACCTCAAGAACGGCTATCGAGGTCATAGAGCAGCCACTTTGCGATTTGCTTATGGAAAACTTCATGAAAAAGATATGGTCCTGTAAGCGTGGTCGTGCTGTTCTTTTGCCTGATTTGTTTTGCATTATTAACGGCATACCTTCCTCTTTATAATGAAATAAACATCCGATCATTTATATTAAAAAAATGCATTTTTCTTTGAATATCAAAATAACACTTCTTATTGGAAAACCCGTTATATTAATGTTGTTAAACTATCCAGAAAAACATTGCAACTCTTTAACCATAAAATAGATATCACACATACGAGTATGGTTTCAAGTGGAACTCGCGTCCACCGGAGCTGGCCTCCCTGCACGTGGAGAGCCAAACCTAATAAAGTAGCGAGCTGCGGGAAAACGAATAAAGTGCGCTTCAGTGGAAACTCGTAACGTGCTTATAATATTATGCATAAGGTTGGCACGCGCGCACGCGGTCGAATCAGGAGTAAGAATGTGTGAGTAAACATGATGGCGGTGCGCACGTCGTCGTGCGAGGCGTCAGAGTGTGCGTGCGCGACAGAGCGCGTGTTCGCACGGCACCGGATGTCACTCCACTATATAATTTAAATTAATTTAAACATTAGAATTTTGATATTTTTTATTACGATGTTTCTGTTTTTTTTTTCTTCACATTGAAATGGTCTTGAATCTTAATAGTTTCATCACATTTTGCCACATGTGGCGTACAAATTTTGGTACATAAATATTTTTTTTTATTTTTTTCTTATTTTGTTTTAATCTAGATTTAAATATATTTGTGTTCTCATAACTATAATGTTCATCTACGGACTGGATTGGACTGTATTTTTTTGTACCAAAGTCAGTTTACTAGAAGTTCGTTTACCGATTGAAGCCACGATGTAACTAAACTACACAGGCTGTGTTTGAATGTTGATGATCGAATGTTGGTCGCTTCAATTTGACGCTAGAATTGAGAGGTACACTTGAGTGCATGTGTACTTAACGAAATCAAGTGACTACAGCAGGATAAAAATATTATATTGGTATCAGGGTATGTCGGCGGCGTGCTTGAGAGCCGTGTGCGTGGATGGCGGGGGGGGGGGGGGGCGGTAATATTCGGCGTGATGCGGAGGAGAGCGGGCGCGGTGAGCGGCGCTCGTCAACACGCGTCAGTCTGTACGCTATCGAGCACCACGAGCCGCGACACCTTCCCTGCGAGTACTGGACGTGTGCACGACTACACAACCAACCTATGGTTAACAACCTTCAGTGTGTCAGTATCTCCCCTTGCTCGCTTTACTCTTCACAGAAAGGTGACCCTTCGATCCAACTCATACCACTTAATGCTCTATGGAGTCGTTATTTCGATATAGCCAAAGAACTTCAATATTAGAGACTACTGTTTGATTCTAAGGCAGAATAATACTAACATGCCAAACGTGCATGCTTTCTTTGTTGCCACTTAGTTCAAAAGGGGTGCGTTCGTCCGGCCCTGACCGTTGACCCAGTAGGCAATGGCCTAACTGCACAGGCCATACCAGAGGTAATTAGCTCCAAATGCCTGCTATTTGCTGACGACCTTAAGTTATCTAGTTGTAAAAGACACAGGATTGTGACAGGCTGCAGCACGACTTGGAGAGGGTAATGGATTCACTAAAATAAGCTATACTTTAACGTATCAAAGTGCTCGGTGCTTTCATTCACGCGCACACGAAGCCCACACCATCACCAGTACATCATGGACGGAGAGCCGCTGCAGCGTGTCACGGAGGTGAAGGATTTAGGCATTACTTTCACCAGTGATCTACAGTTCCGCTAACACGTGGTATGGTATGTGTCTGTAAAAAGGCATACAGGAATCTGGGATTTGTGCTGCGTCAGGCAAATGACTTCACGAACATCCGTGCATTGAGGGCTTTGTACGAGGCTCTTGTAAGGAGTCATCTCGAATATAATGCGGCCGTCTGGAGCCCGAGTGAATTAAAATACAAGAACATGCTAGAACGGATACAGAACAAATACATCTGATTTATGTATTTAAAACTATAGGGAAGATACCCGGGATACCCGTTACTGTATCCTACCTTGTTTTGTGTCGATATGGTGGGCTACTATAATTAAGACGTGAAGTAGCATTAGTAACGTATGTTTTTAAAGTTTTAAGAGGTAGTATACAAAACTCAGATATACTAACAGAGATAGGATTTTGTATACCGGATAGGTACGTGGAGCGGCGACGCACGCGCAGGCCGCAGCTGCTGGTGGAGCCGCGTGCGCGCACGAACCTGCTGGGGCGCGCATCGCTGACTCGTGCGCTGCGCACTCTCAACACAGTGGCAGATACCATTGACATACTCACCTGTACACTGAGTGAGTTCACAAGGACCACGTACTGTGTAGCATGTAAGTTATAGTTAGGAAAAGTTTATAATAAGTTATACTTTGTCGCATTAGATTTAAGTATATAATGACAAAGGAAACGTGATAAATAAATAAAATATCTTGGGAGCACATTTCTGATATTGAATCTCTCGCCACCCAACTGCCTTCAGTGCGACTGACAGGCACCGCGCAGCTGCTGCGTCAGAACATGTGCCACTCCTTGTCGTCTCCGTCCGACACGCACGTGTCCGGTCATACCAAGGTCATTCCACAATTTAGGCTGAGGTGGTAAACAAGGTCCGGTCACTCCTAAACCATAGGCGTCGTGTCACAGATCCAGTATGTGATCTGAATGTGTGTCCCAGTGGTGGATTTTTTTATCAGAGTTTTTCTAAGTTCATGTTTAACCATTATTTCAGTAACGCTCTTTTTAACTCGTGTGAGGTAGCTGGATCTCCATCTCGTGAAGCGCTACTTGGTCTGCCATTCCCAGGGCTTCTGATGTCCATATCTGTCTCTTAAATTGGCTGGAGTACTCTTTGGACCGTAGATAAAGATGCTCTTACTGTTCTAGCTGTACTACGCTGCCATCTTTGTCACCGGGCCATGTACGAGTATCTCGTGTAGGTAAACTTCTCAGGCGTCAGTAACCGAATGTAACACTGAACACTAACCAAGCCAATACATTGTTTTATAATGACTAATGAATGATTAGAAACAAAAACGAAAAAAAAAACAGAGTTTTTAAGCTGTTACTTGTACGTATGAAATTTCTTATGAGATTTATAATTAGCAAAACTAATCTGCCAGTAACATATCTATACTAATATAATAAAGAGGTTTTTTTTTCTGGTAGGGGAATCATCAGAATGACTTCTCCCGCTCTTGGGCGGAGCGGGAGGGCGTGTCAGACTCTTACTGACTAAACCCCTACCCCGTTCCTTCGTTGCCTATGATCTGGGGGGGAATCGGTGTCAACCTTTCGGAATACCACGTGTTCCCCAGAGGCTTCGGCCCTGCCGGATAATAAAGAGGTAAAGTTTGTTTTTTTGTTTGTATGAGGTAATCTGTGGAAGTACTGCTCCGATTGCTAAAATTTTTACACCAATAGAAAGCTGCTGTATTCTTGAGTGATATAGGCTATATTTTATGTACGCGGGCGAAGCTGCGGGCTAAACCTAGTGGTTTATACGAGCGATCTATGTCCAATTGTACATAACTTTAGGAAATATTGCAGTGCTTCGCTGCGAGCCTCTCTGTGAGCGTGCGAGTGTGGCGGCAGCGCGAGGTGCAGTGCTCCACACTCGCGTGTCGCTCCGCAAGGCGGCCGCGCGGTGTAACTTCGCTGCTCGGGGCACTTCGCTCGACAAACTTCGCCTCGCGTTCTGCTGAACAAAATGTTTCCGAGTGAATGTCGAGTGAAGTTACTCGTTTTTGCCTCCTTCCGCTCTCATCTCCCTCCCCTGCCCTCCGCATGTCCCTCTCACTTCCCGTAACAACCCAAAGTTCTGCAACTTGGCTAGTTTACCGTAAACATTATATGTAGTACAAAAAAACTCAGTCGTTCCAACATTGCGAGCCGAGCCAGCACCGAAACGCGCTTACATTTCAAGACTTGAATTAAAACTTAACTCGCTATAAAAAGTGTTGTAAAGGCGGCGTATTGTGATGAAATAATTAGAGCTGCGTACTTGTTCCGTTAGCATCGCGAACGAGCGGCTAACCGGCGGGTATCGGGCGCGCGCGCGGCGGCCACGCTCCGCTGCGCCGATGATTATAATATCTCAGCGAGCGCTCCTCGCCGCATTAATATGTAAGCGAACCCCGAGTTCGCGGTGAATAAATAAAACAGAAGCCAGTAAGTGAAAGCCGCCGGTCTTACTCTTAAGGAGCTTTAATATTACAGAAGACGCGGGTCGGCGGAGAGCTACGATCAACATCGGCGCTTCGTAAACTTTAATAATACAGAGGTTGGCGCGTGCCGCCGCGGCCGGCCGCTGTCGCCCGCCTCGTGATACGCTGTACGACAGCTGAGCGAGTGAGCGCCTACAACTTTATTAAAGCGTGAAATTTCTCATTTGGCTGGCACTCGTTACAATGAGAGCCGGCCGCCGCACGCCGACGGACTAAATATAGAACACAGAGCGCGTACTAACGTAATCCCGCTTCATTTTTAATATGAACAGCAGGCGCAGGCTGAGGGCGCAGGAGGACAGCGGTCGTGCTCGGAGGAACAAGACGCGGGCGGGCCGCCGGCGGCACGCGCGCGGGAGGCGGCACGCGCACGCGGGGGCGGCACGCGGGGCACGGTCTGATGATGAGCCGGCTCGTCGCGCTGCCCATTGCCGAGTTTGGTCTATTGGTCCGCTTTAGGACGTGAGGGTCAAAAATGTACTTATCGAAGTTACAAAATATAACGAGTTCGCAATGCTACCGCAATTTCGTTTCTTAAAAATATCTTGTCTTAAATTCTAGTCTATATCTATACTAATATAATAAAGAGGTAAAGTTTGTTTTTTTGTTTGTATGGGATAATCTCTGAAGATCCTGGTTCGATTGCATAAATGTATATATTGATAGAAAGCTGCTTTCTTCCTGAGTGCTATAGGCTATATTTTATGTAAAAAAAAGTTATTACTTAGTTAGTAGTTACTTAGTTCCCGACTTTCACACGGGCGAAACCACGGGCAAAAGCTAGTTATATATACTTTACCTTTTATACCTTTTAACAAAGGTACCAAAACAATGTGGGCGTTGGCTTTGTTTAATGGTTTATGTTCATTTTGGTCTTTTAAGGTTATTTTCACTTCCGCTACATTTAATTTTTACTGCAGCTTAACTAAGACAACAGCAATAATGTACCGCGATGACGAGTATTTATATTGTAAACATTGTCTTCACACACAATAACTCGAAACACTAATCATACTAACTAGTTCGTGCACGTCAGTGCTTGTCGCGCTCGACCAGCATTGAACCAAACATTTTTATTTCCAATCTCTTTTCAATATTGACATGCAGGCTAGCATATTATAAGTTGGGTAATCCCCCAGAACTTATATTCAACCAGTCGGAAACTTAATTAAACAATCGGTACATCAAATAACAAAAAAATAAAAACAAATTTATCCACTCAATCACCAAAACGTCGATGCGCATCGAAGCGCCTCCAGGAGGTAAATACTCGTATCATTGTACAACGAGAACCGCATAAATGAGCTTATCTCTAGATCATCTTCTTTCAGACATCCCGACGTACGGCGGGTATCCAACACTTGAAACCTCTACGCTTAGTCCAGAACTAAGCGCTTCGCCTCGTTGTTCACACCGCGTACATCAAAAGACTAGAACAATTTGCCTGCTGCTATCTTCCCATCTGTATACAATTTGGGTGTCTTCAAGGCTATAGTGAATATGCTCTTAATAAACTAGTGCGCCTCATCATTATCGACTGTATCACTGCTTATCATCAGGTGGGATCCCGGTAAAGCACTATTTAAAATAAAAAAAAAGATTGCCGTGACTTAATACAAGTTTGATTTTTTCACTGCTATAAGAGGTAGCAGATTTTGGGCACAACACAAACGGAAACTGGAAACGTGCTGCGGCGTCCTCACCTTCAGCATTGTAAAGGTCCTCACCTTAAGCATCATAGAGTACTACATCATAAGTACGAAAAGTTTGTGTTGTAGATTCAGGCAGCAGGCGCCCGGTGTCCAGGACGGAGGTGTGCCCCGCTCGGCCGGAGCACCGCCGTGCTCTCGTGGAGGAGGTCGGTGGCGGCGAACCGCCACACTGAACCCTGGTTCAGGTCACGCTCCGGAGCGAGAGGAAATGGGATGAGGCTGCCTCCTTCTGTGAATCAGTAACGCTAGCGAAGGAGATGGTCGTACGTGTGAGGAACGGACATTATATTTCTATAATTTCTCAAAAACACGTTATCTGACTGTGATTTTGAACAAACTACGTAGCGTTAAAATTGAGATTTGCTTAGTTTATTGCGAATTGAATGTGAACGATTTGTTCTTGGAATAGTGAGAGGTGAAAAACATGGAAGTCTTTACCGTCCGCACACTGTAGGTTCCAGGCACCCGTGCCGCCGAGCGAGCAGGCGGCGCTGTGCTCACAGGGCGCTGTCTGCGCGGCGCTGTGCTCACAGGGCGGCGTCTGAGCGGCGCTAAGCCTGCAGGTAATCTGTCAGTGATCCGCTCGTTATTGCGCGCACGTCCCGCTCGCCGATACCCGGCGCCGCTCCGCAAGACGAATTATTAAGTGAGGCCGCAGGGCCTCCTATCTTCTTACGAGTACGAATGTACCGGTACGATATACTTGTGTGCTAGATTAAGTGGATACGTATTTATCTAAGAAAACGATAATAAACAATAATGTGTCTTGATTTTGACTGCAACGACGTGAGACTCCTCTCTCTCTGCTGCGAGTATGTCTCGTGAGTGAGGTGGGGGGGGGGGGTAACAAAGTAACTCGATGACACTCGAAGGCAGCCTTCGGCGTCGAGGGCCATTTCACACAATATCCTCTTGAATCTGAGCTCTGCATTGTTTCATCATCTTGATTGTGTCAATGTACCGTCGTGTAGCTCGAGCGTTGCGCCGAGCTCGGCTGTAGTGACGGACCGCGACTCGATCTGCCGAAGCTGAAATCGTAACCGAGTGTTCGGCTTGCCTTCCAGTTTCGTTTCGTTTGTCAACCGAACCTGATGCAACAGAAAAACTGATACTAAAAAAATAAATAATATAATATCGATACAGTTATTCCTAATGACTACTAAAACAAACTAAAAAACTAAACGAATAAATGTTCTTTTTGTTTAATTTCTAAGGAGTTTTCTGTTATTGTAACGCTAATAAACGAAATTTTCATTATTTCTTTTACTATATTTCGATATATTTATGCTTAATTTCATATAATATTTTTTACAATCGAATAAATCAACGATTACATAAAAATGATAACACACGTAGACGAACCAATTAGCAAATGTTTAGGATCCGTCACAACATGTGTGCAGGCTGCCTGGGAGAGACCGCGCTGTGCGATGCGTTCAGTTTTGTTTGCCTTTTTATATGTGGAATGGTGATAAAATAAATAAACTGGACATGTCGGCTGGTCTAGTAGTGAATGACCCTAACTACGATACTTATGGTCAGGGTGCGATTCTCACCCAAGACAAAGGTTTGTGTGATGAGCGCGATCATTTGTTCTGTGTCTGGGTGTAATTTGTCTACAATATGTACCCTATTATTGACTATGGTGATGTGTGCTATTATGACCTGAATGCAGATCTGCTCAATAAACTTGACCGCCTTTTGAATAACTGCATTCGATTTGTCTTCAACCTTCGTAAGTACGATCATGTATCGGAACATCGCACGCTCTTAAAATGGTTACCTATTCGTGAGCGTAGAGCACTAAGGGCCTTGACTACCCTGTTTTCTTTATTAGACAAGCCTTCTTCTCCTTCTTATCTTACTTCACAAATTAATTTTCTTTGCTCTGCCCATAGTAAACATCTCCGATCTTCGAATAATCGTTTGCTGCGGTGTCCCTCGCATCGCTCTGGGTTTATTAAGTCCTCCTTCTTCGTACAGGCGATATTTCTTTGGAACGCGCTCCCGTTGAACATCAGGATGGCAACCAGTCGCCTCTCCTTTAAAATAATGGCACGTGAACACATTCGCAAGAAGTTCGTAGAATCATCACAGCGATAAGTTGTTGGATTCGGTTTTCATAACAATTGTGGTTATATGTATGTATTTATATAAGTATGTATTTTTATGATTGTATTCGTTTTTTTTCTATTTGTTTTACGTAAGTTGCACCTACTACACAATGTTTCTGCACCACCCTAAGGTTGACTGGTAGATAATGCCTATGGCATTAAGTCCGCCTTTGTACAATGTGCATTAAGTTACAATAAATAAATAAATAAATATGTATTTATTAAGAACTTTTTGTAGTACTCAAAACAAAAGCTCTGTTTAGTTTATGATTAAATGGCGTCGTGTGAAAGTTGTGAAATATTATTATTATTATTATGGCCGAAGCTGAAACCGAGCCCGTGCTCGATCCCTCATAATATAATCGACAGTTATAGTCGTCCACACATTTGAACAGTCTTGTTAATGTGCAGCGTTCGGGTAGCCACTCGAGGCTCACCACTAATCTGGTAGAAAATATGCTGCGTAGCAAACGACTACGGCGTAGCTGCAGCGACGGCGTAGCCCTCTGCTACGGCTACACCGCTCGTAGCTGTAGCTACGGTATAGCTATTAGCTACGACGTAGCCACTATCTACGGCGTAGCCAATAACTAAACGTAGCTGTCGGGAACGCAATGTTTAAATTTTCCCCTAATAGTTACTCCTTTATACATGTGTAGAATATCACCTACATGTTTGTCTATTGACCTTAACCTTAATAAATTAACTTACTGTGTTAGGGGGCTGTTTACGCAGACATCTCTACTTTATGAATAACACTATACATGAGGACTTGTAATTGGCTTATGTATGATTGTTTTTCTTTGTAGTCAGTTTGTTTTATAAGCCGTAAGTCCTCCAAGCTGTAATAAATAACGTTGTCGTACATGTATCGCATGCCCACTCGCACAGTACTGCTCACCGGCTCGTCTTGTTGATGCGCTACGCGGGGCACTGACTGATGCGACTGAGTGAGTGACATTTTGTTTTATTTTGTTGTTAGTTTGTTGACTTACATAAAATCTAATTGGGGCTGTTGTTACAAAGCATGCTGAAATTAATTCCGTTAAGGGCTCTCGATAAACCAAAACCGACGAAACTGAATAAAATATGTCTATGCTACGGATGAGTACGTTGCGGTGCGATGTGGTGCGATGTGGTGCGATGTGGTGCGATGTGGTGCGATGTGGTGCGATGTGGTGCGATGTGGTGCGATGTGGTGCGATATGGTGCGATGTGGTGCGATATGGTGCGATGTAGTGCGATGTGGTGCGATGTGGTGCGATGCGGAGCGATGCCATGTGATCCAATGTGGTGCGACGTAGCTTGTTGCAGGTAGCCAAAATAGCCAGGCTATGTTATTAATATCAACAAAAACATCTCCTGATCCTTGTAACTCACCTACCTTGATGTAATACATTTGTGTTGCTGCAAGGTTAAAGTCACTCGGGGCACCTGGAGAAACCTCTGTGTGAGAAGCGCTTGTCTGCGTCATCAAATGTCTGTCTCTCTTGCGCGCGTCCTTCGTCTCAGTAACACATTCTTCCCTCCGCTACAACTGCTGGAAATCTGCTCTGGCGACTTCATCTATTGACGAAAAAATATATAGTAATGTATAGCGTAGTGAATGTAAGCGACACTGAGAGGGCCGCTCCCCCTCTCGAGTGCGGGAGTGCCCTCGTAATGTTATCGTGTGTGGACAATACAGTAGTAAATCGAGGCACGATTGCTCGCAATGAATAATTGTCGCGACGTCGGAAGCGCTCCGTTCGAATTGAGTCCGTTCCGGCGGCGACAGGTCGCGAGCTCGCTTCCGTCCGCCCCTAACGACCCTCCACTCCGAGGTACCTTCTTTTTTAGTCCTTTTATTATTGTATTGAATTGTTGTCTGAAGACAACACTGTAATCCGAGGCCTTCTTCTATGACGAGTGAGTGAAGTGAGTGAGTGGCGAGTGAGTGCAGTGAGTGTGTGGCGAGGACGCGGCGGCGGCGTGCTGTGCAGTGGTGATGCTGACGGACTGGAGGCCGTTAATAACAACGTTAAATTGTCTGAATCGGGAGATGCGATGTGACGAGAATACAAAACGTTACTACTCAGTGTGCAAGAGGCGCGTAGCGGACGCAGGAGGGGCGGGGGGGGGGCGAGGGGGTACACCCGGGGGGTGGGGTTTGAGGTGTAATAAATCGTAGGCTGTAAGTCGAGGATTTACACGACAACGCACGCTATCAGCTCCGAATGTGCCGCCGACACGTGCGGCGTCTTCAATGAATCACCGTCCGAGCCCCGCGGCGGCGCGGCGGTGCGGTGCGGCGGCGCGGCGCACTCGTCTACATCGCCACAATATTACTCAAATTCAAACTCTATTTCAACCTCTGGTTGTGTGTACCCCGAGCTGGATTAGTGGGAAACCACGGATTAGTATTTAAAAATGTTGCCAAGTTTTGGAAGATCAGAGGTCCTCAAACTTTTCCACCACCGGAAAGATAGTGGAAATACTTCAATCTACTGATAAAATGCTAGTAAAGTTCGGCGCCCAAGCTTGCAATATTGCCGTTGCCTACATTAACGTCACTACAGTATGTCACGCCGGTGGCAGCGCTCGGCCGCATGCCGCTGGAGATGCGGCGCGGCTGCACGGCGGCGCGCGGCGCGTGGCGCGGCACGCAGTGCGGCCACGTAACGAACGCGCCGCGTCGGAACTGGGTCAGGGGCGGGTCGCACCCCCCCCCCCGGGCCCCGATACTCTCCACCCGCGGGGGGAGCGATCTTGTCGCGACGTTCCCGGAAGTCGCGCGAAATGACCCACTGCCAACCATCCTTCTTACCTTCGCCTTGAATTTCCGATATCGAGCGTCGAGGCAGCGTGACGGTGGCGTAGCGGTGGCGTGATGGCGGCGTAGCGGCGGTGCCGCGCCCGGCCGTACCGCTCACTGTCATCCGACCGAATTAAACCTTCAATGAAACTCTTAGGAAGAAAACAACCACTCATTCGACCCAAAGGTTCTCGTCGATTATCTGAAGCTTCTTTATTATATGTATGTAGTTATATCACTTTGCCAGTATTAGTGCTTTGACGTGCAACACTGACACCCGCTGTCCGTAGTTATGACAACACAGTATTATATAAATATTCGTTGCACGGTGCATCCGACAAACCGAAGAGCTTGACAAAGACAACGAATGAGAACAACACATTGTTGCTAATTTAGTAAGTGCTTATAAAATCGAAGAATATGTAATCGACTTACAATTTTTATAAAATGTATCTGGGAACCATCGAACGAGCGGCGCGAATACTACTGCCCTAAGCGGCAGTTACCCAGAGGGCTGACTCGTTCTTGCCTAAAGAATGATGACCGGCAATCGTTGACCGTGACAATCCTGCGCTGTCAGTGTTCTGGGTAAGTTTCCGTCGTGCCGAGATTGTGGTGACACGGAGGAGTACAGAATCGCCTGAGAGTATTTTGTTTTTGCATATCCATTCAGTTAACAGCCTAGCCTTTTAACTAAACAGCGCTATTCAACGACCCGCCGGCCAGCCTTTTTTCCAGCCACTTGATTAATACGCCGGATATAGTAACATCCAGCCGACAGGTTGTAGCAGCCGCCAGCTTGAACGGCGCTGTTTCGTCATGACGCTAGACTGCTAACTGATTCACTAACTAAGCTAGTGGCCGTGATATATGTTAATATTTATTTACGTATTTACGTTATTATTATTCGTAATTGGTTATTACTGAAATCATGTATCTACAACAATATGTATCTATGGACGTATATTTTTTAAATTTGTACTAATTACTAAAATGTTATATATTTAGGTATACAACGGGTACTTAAATTCATGTACACAGTGTTTTTTTTTAATTATTTTGGTAGGCAAATCATATAGAAATCGAAAAAGTATTGACAACAACTATAACATTAGTAGCGCATCAGGATCGGTATCGGTCACTCACACACAAATTCTAGTGACGCCATCAACTTTTAGCAGAATAGCTAATTTTAATATTTTACCAAAAAAATACATATAAAATAAAAATTAGGTACCTACTTTAAAAATAGCTGAAATCTATTCAGTAACCGATTCTGAACTTAGTACTTTCAGGATGTGCGTTTATTATGTTAGCACGATAAACGCACGATGATGTTATGTTAGTATGATTCTTCTGTACGTGTGCTTGTCACCTGATTTGGATGAAGTGCCATGTCACTCATCATCCTCCGTCTCCTTCGTTGTCCTTGACATTCCTCCAGTAGTTACACTGGATCTTTCACTGTCCGAGCTGTGTGCCTGTGGAATTCTCTTCCACACACATTACGGGCTAGCCCCTCGTTGGATATTTTCAAAGAAAGAATTAGGGATCATTTCCTGACAACATGACCCATATATATATGTATATAAATAGATATTGTATATAGTATGTTCAATCAATAATTCAATTTTATTTGCGTAATATGAATTTACAAAGATGTTTATCACAGGTACAGTTTCACCATGTTCAGCATATTTGCATGCAAATTTAAAATACAATGTCATAAAGAAAACATTGATAAAAGTCAATCCAAATAGAAATAAAAATTATTAATGAAATTACAAAAAACATTAAAAAAAATTTTTAATGACTTTTGTAATATTAGCAATTTTTTTTTAAATGCCTGTTATTTATATATGTGGTGTGTACCGTTAATGTGAATTGTCAATAAATAAATAAACAAAAAAAAAATAGTAAAATTGTTTAAAGTACGATAATTATTCATGATGTTACATTAAGTTTTGTTGCCCAATTAATTAGTCTAATTTGACCGGACTAGTACGTACTCGTCCGGTCAAATTAGACTAATTAATTGGGGTGAGGTTACAATAATTCGCACTTGGCTAAAAATTGGTAGTATTGCTCAATACACTATTATAAAGGGAATGTGAAAAGTCCTCATCGATCCGGCACGTGCAAAAAAATATACACGCGGTCAAAGGTCACAAAAATGGGTTTTTCGCGATTGTCAGCAAAATGGTAAGTTTTATCATAAAATTAGCTCAGACAAAAATTGTAGATCAGACAATTATCTATAAAAATGTCTAAATACTTTTTTTCTAAGAGCCACCGTTTTTGAGATATAACGATTCAAAAAATTGAGCAGTAGCAAGCGCAACCTGAGATCTATAAATATAATTTTTTTACTTCTCGCGGGCCTTCGCGGTTATTTTTTTTAAGCCACTCAGAAGTAGTCGATGGTCCTCCAGCTACATTGGAATTTATTTACTATTTTTAAGTACTAGGTATTTATCTGGAAATAATTACTTTTATAGGAAAAACAGATGTTACATATTTAAATCTCATTTTGTATTAAAATTCTGTTTAATTTTTGGCGGTCATTTACTATTTCTGGTGATCATTTGCTATTTTTTTTTGCGGTTACATGTTACTAAATCAGGTGGTTAGTTAAACATAAGCCTTTTTTATTTCTGGAAGTGCCAGCTTTCAAGCAGAACAACGTCTATCAGACGTTGTTGTACTCGTACTCGTAAGTATTTCAAAATATAAAAGTAGGAAGTGACTGAGTGACACAACACAGCCGACACGACTGCGAGTGGAACGTGAAATATTGTAGCGAGCTTCCTTTTGTGACGTCAGCGAGTATTACGAAAGGTTTTTTGGAAATACAGCCTTTAAAGGGATGGAATGAGGGAATTTCGTGTCCATGCAAAATCACACGAAATTCTCATAGCAAAGCAAAGCAAAATCAGCACGAATAGTCCTTTATTAAATAATAAGAAGGTACAGGGGGTTATTATTGGTTTTTTAAACTATGCCCAATAGAACAGGAGCCTTTTCCTTTAATCTATCACATACCCGCGAAACGAGACACAATAATAAAACAATAACAGCGCGGTCTCATCGCGCATCTCGCGACCGGCCGGGGATTCAAACAATTAATAAACTTTAAAACCTTGCACAAATTGTAACCAAAATTGATAATAAAGGCTGTCATTATTAGTTTTTCAAAACTACCCTCAAATTTGGTTTAAGGGTTGTTAAAGTAAATATTAATGGAAACGCGAAAGAAATCGCAGGCAAAGTGTGACTTATCTGTATTATAAAATAATTGTTATAAAGATGAGGCCGCGCTCATCTCCGGAACTACTGGTTCGAATTGAAAAATTTCGTTGAGTTACAAAGAGTGGTTACAAACTACGCGCTACGGACCACGGGAGTGGAACAGTAAGCAAACATGTGGCTGAAACCGTGGGGGACAGCTAGTTTCCCATTAAATGCTGGGATAGTAATAATTGATTGAAGAGTAATGTGCATTTAAAGAAACTTATGAATATCAGCTCCACGAGTTTCATGCTAGCCGCATGCAGCCGCGGACACCTCGTGCTCGATGGTAAACAGACCTTAGAACGTCAGCTGAGTGATAGTCGTGCGCAGCGTGTGGACGTGTGGACGTGTACACGCAACACACACACACACACACACGTGCCATGGCTTTGTGTGTCGTCGGCGGATACTTAGCTGGCGACGGCGCCATATCTTACAGCCAACCATTGTCGACGTATGAACCTCGTCGTCGGCGATAAGCGGCGCGGTGCGGTGCGGCGCGGGGGGCGGCAGGGGCGTCCGGAGCGGGCGCCGATAAACGAGCCCGCCTCGCGTTATGACACTCCAGATTACCGGCTCGAGTTTATCTCGCGTGTGAGCGAGCGACCAGCTCCTGTGCCATCGCTTCCTACAGCCGCTGAAACACACTGTGCTGCTCATAACACAGGGTGGCCGGGGGGTGACATGGCGGCATGTTCTCAGAAACACGCAACGCGGGTGGCGCGCTAGTGTTGTGCTTATACATCGTTTCCTGCAGTTCCGGACGCCATGGATCTTAGCGGAGAGTATCTCCTAGTCACACTTTCCCGTTTATCGTCACGACGCGCGTCAGGTAGTAGGTATGTACAGTCTAGCGGAACTTGATAGGAAACCCCTTGGGTAGTACGTAGTAGTAAGATCGCGCCTGCGATATCCGCCGCAGACGGAGAGTCATAAAATGAACAGCGATACAGTACCCGAAGATGGCAACTCTGTCAACAAATATTATATTAAAGTCACTCCACTAGACATTGCCATCCAATGAATGAGTTTGAATCTAACCGGATTGGTAATGGTTCCCTGATTTCTATATGTAAACTTTCTCTGTGCGCCATCTCAACTTCCTAGCTCATCGTGTCGTGCTGGTGCTGCGGCTGCGGTTGCGGAGAACCTCAAGCGGTGGAAATGTAACATAATGCCTGGTCGGACGTGTAGGTAGTAGAAAAATTTTGAAATTGAAACTCAGGTCGTGGGATCCCCGTGGCCAATAATTTAAAGAGCTTTCAAAACGCCTGGTTAACAAGGCTTACCTTGGAGAGAGAGGGTACGCATTGTTTGTAATACAGTGTCGCAACACTGCCAGTCGTTTGCGTACGTTACCAGTCGACAGTTCTTAAGCGCTACATTTCATTTTTATATGTTCCTTAATATGTGGGAAACCGCATCAATATTCTAGGTGTGGTTTAAATAAATTAACGTTTGAATCCCCAACCGGTCCTATGAGACCGCGCTGTTATTGTTTTACTATTGTGTCTCGTTTCGCGGGTATCTGAGTAATTAAGTGAAGAAACAGACTGATATAAATGTATTACAAAATAGCGCAATTTGGCGTTTGGTTTTTCCGTTACAGGGTTTCGAACAGGGCAACAAGGGACGAGAAACTCTTGGTTGAACAAGTACCCTATTATTATTATAGCTGACAAAATCGCCTTACCATGAGGACGTGAAGATGTGACGTCAGGGTATGAAGGCCCGATGAGATGAACTTCTAGTTGCCTCACCGGTGTCGGACCCAGCGTGCGCTACGAGCGCGCATGTTCTTCGGCGAGTACCAACTTAGGACATCTCTCAGCGACTCACGTTTCTATGGGCTATGGTCACGGCGTCTCGTAGCTTCCATGTCCCCTGGCGCGGACGTAGGCTCGCCTCCTGACCAACCAACAGCTAGTATGAGTATCTTGTGCTATCTTATCGTGTGGTGTAGTCGATATCGTGCTCTCCGGCGCACTGACCATGATAATGTACGGCGCGGCGGCGTGGCGCTTTACGTGAACATATTCTACAGCACTCGTCGTGCACTTAGCTTGGTTTTGTCTGAACATATGTACTATCGAGGGAATCTAGCTACTAATATTATGAAGCTGAACAGTTTATTTCAGTTTCATATACCTTAGGTATTAGCTCAGAAACTTCTGGTTTATAAATTCAAAGATTATTTGTGTTGGATAGTCCATTTATCGTGGAAGGCTAATACCTAATCTATATGTAAAACATGAAGCTACGACCAGTAGGAGCAGATCAGAAACCAGTCATGGGTGAAACCGCGGCTATCGAACATGTTTGTATTTTCACAGATTACTACGCGACTTCACGACAGTCAAAGAGTGACGCTTCTTTTGTATTTATTTTTAGTCCGATAGTTAATTTACATTAATCATCCTAGTGATTTTATTGAAGTATCCCACAGTGAATCTGTGAGCAGCACTGTGGGCTACAATATTGTTTATATGTTTTGTATACCCGTAGTACCTAAGTTTTATATTGTAGCTGTTTGCTGTTTCTTTTCATAAAAATAAAAAACAACACCAACAGTTATCATCGATTTCAATCATTTTGAGGCAAAGAAATCCTTTACAATAAAATGAATTCATGCAGTCCAAAAAAAATAACAATTTACTTTAAATTAGTACTTACTTTCTTTAAGGCGACACTAAATACCAGCGACCTTGAGCGAGTGGTGAGGAGCTAGCACCAAGAGCCTCCGATACATCGCGCATTACGATTATTCCAATAATGATATATCCTTAATCAATGACTTTTGCCTGATTTTCGCTTGTATGCCTGCATTAGACATTTAGGTTAGACATAACTTTGAAAATAAATTACTTACATAAAGTTCTATGAAAAAATTAAATTATTATGCAAATAGTTTAGTATGATATATATTTTTTTCAAAACATACGGACTAGCCGTTAAGATGTGATGTTGGATTTAAAATGATCAAAAACCATTTGCTGCAGTATTTAAAATTTTTATAATTAAAATATATTTTTGATTAAAGATATTTAACCTGTTGACACTTGCGTGCGATCCTGGAACTTGGTTAGTATTCTGAAATAGTCCGAGACTCGACCTCAACTTATTTAAAATTGTGCATACGGATTGCGTATACATGTCATGGTCCTAAGGAAAGTTCCCAAAGCACTTTCGATTAATTAACTTAACGTATGAGTTGAAGTGATTAGTAGTGTGCGTGGTGCATATCGTTGATCTCGCGGCGCGCGGCGCGTAAACAGTGTGTGTACGGTAGAGGCGTGGCGAGCGGGCCGGGCGCGCGGCGCGGCGCGGCGTGAGCGGGCGTGCGCGGCGTGCGGCGCGAGTGCGGCGGCGCGCGGCGCCAGTGCCCGGCGCGCCCCCGCCCGCGACAGTCGCCATGCCCGCCGTCCGAGCCGCGGCCGCGTGACCGTCGACGACTACGTACGACACCTGTGCCCGCTAATGATGAATTAACGCTTGGACTTGCTCAATCTAAACTCTCGTTAAGGATCCGCTTCGTCCCGATCTGGTAATTGTCGATTGTTGCACTTGAGTTAACGGATAGTGTTAAGAAGCGCGCGTGATTGTGTCGCGAGTGGTACGTGCTGCACGCCTGCACGCCTGCACGCGCGCGTGACACGCGGCGTGGACGCGCGCGCGTGTCTCGTGCACCTCCTCGAGAGCACCACATCTTAATCACTCTTCGAATACACAAAAGTTTGTCCTTAGAAACATATCTATGACTCAGAATTACGATACGCGTTGTATCACTATGGTATTGTATGGTATTGTTGTTGTGAGACGGGCTAAAAGTTTGGTAGTTCACGAGTCGCTGCGCTAGACGACAATACTAGAGATCTAAATAAAAACAAAGTGTGTGGTAATTAAGGTTGAGGTAGGATACATAAAAGGTCGATCCCGGATGTGTAGTGGCGATGTCGTGGTGCGCTGGCGAGGCGCGGCTGCAGGCGCGTGCGGGCGCGCGCGGCCGCGGCCGGCGGGACGCGCTCGGCTGCTGGTCTCATTGTATGGTCATGAACACCGTCAGTAGAGCTACACTGACAGAGCTGGGCAGGGAGGGAAGTCGTGACTTTATACGAAGTGATGTTAACATGAAATAAAAAAAATCATTCAGTCAAAAATGTTTGCCTCAACACTTTCTCGAGCTCGTATTTCGCTATTCTCCTCTCTATATAACCTAACTGGAAACCAACGTTCATCATGATAGTAGACTCGTGCTGTGGCTCCAGCTTTACAGATCCGATTCTTTCTATGAGCGAGTCCTACTTCAAGGTTTCCCAAAGCGTTTGTTTATTAGATCCTACACAAACACGATGATACCACATATACAAGTGCTGCCTGTAAATAAAATATAAACAATACTTAATTAACAATTTATCAATGAGTACTTAAATTATTTTGAAAATTCAAATAATATCGTTAAATTTGAAATGAGATAAAAGTCTATTTTTAGATATTACTAGCTAATTAGATGAATACTGTACCCCTGCAAGGTTGCTCTGTGGATGGGCTTAACATACCGAGTTTCCTCCGTGCCTCGAAAAGCACGTTAAGCCATAGGTCCTGGCTGTCATTTGTAGATCTTTGGCAGTCGTTACGGATAGTCAGAAGCCAGTAAATCTGACTCCAGTCTTGCCATGAAGTGTCGTGTTACCCCAGTTAATTGGTTGTGGAGGTCTGATTGGCAGTCGCTCCTCGTAAAATACTGGTATTCAGCTAAATCCGGCTTGACTGGAAGTCGACCCCAATATAGTTGGGAAAAGGCTAGGCAGATGGACTGTACCACTGCAACCCGGCCCGCCTTATCCACTGAGATTTTTATATCTGCGTTGCAGTACAAGGAGTACAGCACCAGGAATATTACCTACAGTAAGAGCTCACTCCAATCAAGGTCAAACAACAACCTGAATCCCAAGTTCGTATATTTACAAATAGTTCCATTATTTGTAACGTAATTCAACAGATAACTAAACAAACGAAGCCTTCATTACAAGGTAACTTCTAGGCAAAACTAATCATATTGGAACGTTGCGTCTGCGATGCATGACAAGCATCACAACAGCCCGCAGAGCAGGCGCCACAGCCGCCTCTCCCGCCGCACGCTACACATTGACTCTTAGCCACCCTAGTGCAGCTGCCACTAGCCACCCTGAGGGGACCGTGGCTGCCGACCCGTGGCTAGCGCTTCAGAACTCGTCTGCATGAGGGTATCCGCTCCATGGCCTGGAAGGCCGGCTCTTTGCCCCTTCAGCTTGATTTATCTGTGAGTTACGTCGAGCAGTCGAGCATTTTTATTGTTACCCGGATCATCTGGTTCTAGATCCACTAAATGCAAGGCATGCCCATACCTGGCTGAGTGACTTCGTCCGTAATCTCGTGTCTTATCAGTTGAAGACGGTATTAGTGCAATACGCGACGAGTGTCCCTCGCGCCGCGCGCCGCCCTGCGCGCCTGAATGCTTCAGTTAGTGTCTCTCTCGAAGTGGTTCCTACCATACTACAGTTTGTTTCAATTTTCGCGTATAGATATCGCAGTACAGTATGAAAATAGCGTCTTTTTTCGGTCCGGGTCACCTAACTTGGAGTCTGATATCAAGTTAATACAATTTGATTGACGACACGGTTGGCGCAGTGATTAAGCGGGTCGCGGGTTCGATCCCCGCACAATACAAATAGTCGTATGGCCTACAGATAAATGTTTCCGTTCTGCATGTCTTGTGTGTGCGAGTTTACATGTTGATGAGCCACTTTAAATAAAAAATAAACTTGTAGAAGGTTGAAGTAGGTATCTGTTTAGGGAATACTCGTACAATTTAACATAAGGATAGCTCAGGATGTGGATAGTTTGACACATTTGTCGAGTTTACACCATCACACTGCAGGGCAGGACATCCACTGATAGGCAATGTCCAAACTATAGTATCGCTAAGTGTCATGGACTAGAAGCCTGTAGCTGGTGTAGTGGTGAGCTGTCTAACAGAAGTCACTGAACACGACTGTTGCTTGGAGCAATACGACAGATCTATTTCAATAAATAAATATGAAAGCCTCGCCCTGGCGACCGTGAGAGCCACGCGAGTGTCACGCGAGTGTCACGCACACAATGCGCAGCGCTTCTTGAATGCACAGCTTAACGATTTGCTCGAGACGAGGGTTTTTATACAAGTTATTACTTTATGTTAACTATTTCTCAAGATAGGGTGAGTACAATTTATTCGTCACCTCAGAAGCCCCCTGCCTGTACAGAGGCATCAGCTGCCCACAGTCTACTCATAGCTTAATGTCACACAACTTTGCCCGTGCCACTTCCAACTTTCCCTTATTATGCTCTCATTATTGTATCTATTGCGTAGCACCAGAGATTAACACGTTCCTCTGAGCATCCTCATCTCAGCTGCGCCGTGTGTGAGTAGTCAGGGCGTGTAGTATTCCTCGCGCGCATCGAAGAGATGTCAGCAAACGATAGAGGCCCCGCAGGGCCGATACCCGCTATGGCCATGGAAACACTTTCTGAAAATGTAGTAGGTAGTAGTTGATGTCTTTGAACGCAAGAACAATTGAAGGACAAAGGTTATTGTATTTCAAACTGGATACCTACATATCTACATCATCCTTAGAGCAAGAGAAGTACCTAATTGAGCAATATTCCACCTCAAAAAAAACTCCGTCCATAAAGGCGAAAGAGTGAGTCATCAAATAGCTCGTATATTAAAAGCTTTATCGAAGAATCTCCTATGAGTGAATAGTTTTATCGCCGAAGCAGTGCCCTTCTTCATGAACTACTAGCGTTGTTTGCTCCAGGAGAATGAGGTCTTTTTTGCCCTGACCAGAAGCAAACAAAGTCATGACACTAAGTGGTAGTTTACCTTATTTTTGTAAAATTCCTCTCAAAAGCGATAATCGTTCAAAGTGTGTCAGATTGCTAAACGTAACGACAAACATCGTGTTTGTAATGAACCAACCTAAGACAGATTGGTTTCCATTCGATCAGGATATACTGGATGATTATACTCACATCACGCGCGACCACAGGAACATCCATAAACACGATGTCTTTGTGCATTATATCAGGCGCTACGGTAGGTTACTCTAAGGCTAGGTACGGTACGTTTAGGGTTTTATTCTCATCCAAAATAATAATAATTCTATTCTATTCTGTCCTCAGCAATTATTTTGATTAAAACTTGTTTCCTTTGGTAAAATACTGGTATTCAGCTAAATCCGGCTTGACTGGAAGCCGACCCTAATGTAGTTGGGAAAAGGCTAGGCAGATGATGAAAACTTGCTTACTTTGACGAACAGAATGCGTTAATGACGTACAAAGTATGCTGTTATCGATATTGTGTGTAATGCGTAGATACTAGTTGCTACCAGCGGCTTCGCCCGTGTGCTAGTAGAAAATTATTCCAAGACTACATAGGTACTCCCGGGATAAAAAGTAACCATGGTCTACTCGTGTACTGTTTTTTTGCATGAAAGAATGACAAATATCCATAAACAAATTTATACAAACTTTTGCGTTTATAAAAAGAAAAGGAAGGAATAAGAAAAAGAAGGAATAACTTGCCGTCGATAAAATGTAATTCCAATGATTGAATGATTTTTTAATTCCAAGTCAGGCCGTAGTTATCTCAGTTCAAAGTAAGCCGTTCCGAACACTGCAGTTTCATAATGTTGTGGGCCAATGACAAAACAACAGTGAGTGCATGTTACTATTAGCTGAGACTAGTTCCGCCGCCCCGCCGCCGCCGGCTGCCGACTGTGTCGCGGCCGCCATGCGCCACTCTCACCGGGTGCAACTGAATGCTACTCCATTTTACATGGAGCGACTGCCTTCTGACTTCTTATCACGCGGCATAGTACTGATCAAAACCACTCCAAAGAGCTCACATACGATGGGATGATATTGCTGCGCTCAGTAAGGCAGTACTTACCAGCACTACGAGCACTATCCAACTAGGTACATCGTATTAGTGCATTATCATCCAACTTATATATATCAGCTCAATTGGTTAGGGCTAACTGTTTCATATATCATAATATTAGCAAGTTTGCGTTTCTGTGAGGAGACAAAGTGAAAGGATAACTGTGTTTTTTTTTTCTATTTTGCGGTACTAAAATCTATACTTATAATAAATCTGTAGAAGTGAAAATTCTGTACATTGAAAATATCAAAAAAATAAATGGTGTTATTAGACCGACACCGAACCCAAAAATGTGATGTAAAAAGTTTTTGTATGTCTGTCTGTCTGTTTGTTCAGGCATCACGCAAAAACTACTGATTCGATTACGATGAAACTTGGTATAATTATTTTTTAATATCCTGGGCACCACACTGGGTACTTTTTATCCCGAAAAAGTATATACAATAAAAAACAAACTTAATTTTGCGGTTCGATCCCTAGACCCGCCTACTGTACCAACAGTAAATATAAGTTTGTCGTAGGTTACGTCACCCGCAGTGGAGTTCACTACCGCCCCTTAGACTTATTTAGGTTTATTTATTTTTGTAAAAGTCGTAGGTATAGATTTTAATTTTAAAGTATAGGTAGTATATTTTTTATAGTGAGGAGCTCGTGGCTAGATAATAACAGCCGCACGGGTCGATCTTCAAGGTTAAGCAACGCTTGCCAAGGTTGGTCTGTGGATGGTTGACCCTCTTAACATAGGGTGTACTATGCCAAATAGAATTACAAATAATCGAATATCAATTGATTGACCACCAGAAATTGAACGTCTAAGGGCGATGTTCACCGACACCAAATCCACTGTTTAAATATTAAAACGGCTGTTTTAGCAATATTTCCTGTTCACCACCGCCTTATCGTCGGTTATTGACGTTAATCAGATGGTTATCTTAATCGAGCTACAAGACGTTGTTTAGACGTCGGTTACTGTCATTTGACAGAACTTTTGTAGGTTATTTTGTTTGATTTACAAACGAAGTACTTATTTAAGTTTGAGAAATAATGGCTTTTAATTTTATAAGGTATGTTAGATTATTTTTATGAGTAGAAACGATGACGAGAAGACCTAGTATCTTTCAACATCCTTTTACTTGTTGAAATAAGCAATCGAACACTATCTTATTATTTACACAGAACTTCAAAACCTCATACGCTTTACATACACACACATTTACTCTAAATCGTTAACTTTTCATATACGATTCTTACAACAAAAATACCACGAAACTTTATTTTATTTATATTTTTTAAGAATACAACAAACCAAAAATCATCCTTCCCATTGTAGTAATTTTTTTGATATACCTAGTTTTTTAATGAAGTAAAAGTATTGTACGAGTATTAAAATGTTGTTCGTTATTTGAAAAGTCTTTTTTAGGGTTCCGCAGCCAAATTGCAAAACAACACTTATAGTTTCGCCATGTCTGTCCGTCCGTTCGTCCGCTTAATCTCTGTGATCGTAAGCACTCGAAAGCTGAAATTTGGTACCAATATGTATATCAATCACGTTACTAAAATCGTTTTTTCATAATATCAATAATTTCTGAAATAATCGCTCCAAAAGTAAAAAACAATGTGCCCCCCTCCCCTCGAACTTTTGAATATTAAAAAAATCTGGAAAGTAGAGCTTTAAGGCAAGACTTTCTAGAAAAATTATTTTAAACTTGATGGGCAAACAGTTTTTGAAAAGTTAGGGACACTTATTGTGACGGACGGGAAACTACGGAACCCTACACTGAGCGTGGCCCGTCACGCTCTTGGCCGGTTTTCATTTATTTCATTTATTGATAACGATTTAATACCTAAAATTTATTATTTGGATCCCAGGTTTGTAAACATGGGTCGTAGCCCAAAATACTTGAGGAACCACTGATGTACGGAGCTAAAGCAAGGAATTTAATTTAAACAAGAGAAACTAATTATTTCCCATAGGCAAGCTATCTCAAACTTAGCAAACCTTGCTTGATGGGACAAGAATGGTTTCCCTCTCCTGAACTGAGAAGGACGTGACAAGTAGGGAACTATAAACAATTGAATAATTGAAGCTACGACTCGTAATCTGACATAGTTCTGAGGGATCTATACAGAGCTCTGTCTGTTGTGCACTGAGCGAGTACTGATCACGTGTACTCTACATGTCAACACATCGACAGTTCTGTGTTTTATTTAGCCCCTTCGAACACAAAACCTTTTTATTTGACACACGCCCACATGGGAACTTATATTTAAACCTTCAGAAGTTCGACAAACACTGTCGTATCGATTTCACTGGGGACACACATCCACGATCAAATACTCCATGTCGTCAGCTCTTCCACCATCCATAGGAATTAAAGAGCTAAACGAGATGAAAAACTCGGTCGTAAAGACGCAATCCTGTCAGAATAGGCACGAGAACAGCCGCCATACGCGCCAGGCCAACCCGACGGAAGCGGTTACAGGGTAAATAAAATATTCAAGTATTACCTGCACACATACCGGAAATCATCGTGACTGTGAATAAATCGAATGAATTGCCGCATCAAATCTATTGTGTACTTCATAAAAACTGAAAGAGTGTTATTGCACACAGGCACAAACCACTACATGATGTATATCTACGACACGTGACATTCCGACAACTGACGACTGCTGAGCGAGTGAGCGCTTCGTGTCTGATTTCTGGACAATTATGAAGAAGATTTACTGAATTCGAAAGTAGTAGAACAGGTTTTAAACCTTGGTCTTGTCTCACATATGCTATTTTGAACGTTGGGCTGGCCCGTGACCTCTCTGTATCCCCCGCCGCGTCGCTTGCTGTACCGACCTAGCTGCCGACTTCACAACCTATCATACTTTCTACACGTTTGTGCACTCACATTCGATTCGTAGTAATAATATTCACAGAAGTATGCTAGAACGTTTTTTATTATTTTATTGTGATTGATAGGCTCGCGTTTGACCACTATCTCACCTGATGATAAGCGATGATGTGGTCGACGATGGAGCACGCTTGCCTGGAAGTAACATTTTCGATTTTTTTACAGTGGGTGGCCAAATTATTAAGGACAAATTATTAGATTACTTATATTATTATCAACTTTAATTGCATTTTGCAGGCAAATTATTGGTTGTAGGTCCGGCTTATATTTTTTATTTAAAGACTTTATTAATTGAGATAATAAAAGCATAAAATTTTATTTTTGAAAAAAATGATACGTAATACGACGGATGAATATTACTATCATTAACTGCATCCATTTATCGTAGTATGCTCTCTATGCAGGCTCTGGCTTTCTGTAGCGGGATTATGGTATAATGCCCACTCTTTAATGAGGGCTGCAATCAGCTGGTGTTAGTTTTTTCACCGGCAAAAGGATCCAAATGTTCACCAAATGTTGTAAAAAGTCAACAAAGTTATAAATCCCACTTTTTAAGCTAACCAATGGATTTATAAAAGATTTTTTTTTGGTAGGTATTATTATTGGCATCAGTATTATTATTTTTGATATAAAGCAACACTGGGACTTCGCGTCACTTTTTTTAAAGTGGCATTTATAACATTATACCATAAACCTGCTACAGAAAGCCAGAACTTGCATAGACAGCATACCACGACAAATGGATGCTGTCACAAAATACTAGTAATATTCATCCATCTTATTACGTAATTTTTGATGATTTTATTATTTCAATCAATGAAGTCTTTATATAAAAAATATTAGCCAATCCTACAACCAACCATTTGCCTGCAAACGCAATTAAAGTTGATAATAGGTAACATAAGAAATCTAGGTACTGTCCCTAATATAATATGGCCACCGATGGTACTTAAAGACCCCCAGGTTTTAGCCGTCAGGAAACAGAGACCGCAGAGAATGAACTGTGCGCACACGTACATATATTGTGTTCCCTAAACGTTTTGTATGCATTTGGGGTGTTTTAAATGTATGTATCTTTAAATAGTGCAGGTAATTTAGAACACTCAGATATCTCTATAAGTGTAAAGGACTGTGGAACCATGTTGTCATCCATAAATACAACACAACAGGCACGATGTCGACGAATACTAAAACACATTACAGTTCACTGTCGATATTCACTGAAGGAAATAAGTTCAATTTAATTTTTATTTTTTGGCAGCAATTTAATAAATTAAGAAAACATTAACAGGACGTACATAAACAGATAGGAATTTATTGCCACTTTAATAGCAATTGTTTTTTTTTTATTTTGTTAATATTACTAGAATATAAAATGTGAGATGGAGTTTTAAGTTAGGATGTCTGTTCTTTGTCGTTTCACTCTTGCTAGGGGGTCGTGGTTACGCCAAAGCTCTCCGGAAGCTGTCAGGGTACGCTCGACTTCGCGCCACTTTTGCCTGCTGGCAGTCACCCGGGCGCAATCGCTCAATGGGCCGCCAACAGATTGCTTTGGTCAGTGTTTCGCATCGGTGTGTCGCCACGACCCTTCGTCCCGTTCACCTTGCCGTGTATAACGCGACGCGGCGACGTTCGATGGACTCATTTCTACGTCGACTACTATGGTCAAAGTGTTTTAAAATATGTCCGCGTAGATAAGTTCTTTGACGCCAAGCTCCTCAAGAATGGAAGCGTATGTTCGACACTCGGTCCAAGAGACCGCGAGCGTTTTCCTCCAGCGCCACATTTCTAAAGTGTCAATCTTTATGTTTTCTGTGTGTTGTAGGGTTCATGTCTCAGTGGCCTGTACAAATATGGGAAACGCTAATGTTTTGACTAAATTAGGATGCTATGTGGGGTTGCTGTGTGTATGTTGATGCCAAAAATATAAGGGCAATAAAAGGTGGGAGAAGGTAACAATGGCATCTGAAATTACCACGGTTGCAAAACCGGGCAAGTGCGAGTGACATTTCGATTTGATTTGACTCATGCACTGAGCGATCGTACCAAGTTACCTAATAAAATCAATTCAACTCACGAATCGAATCTCGAAGACTTTTCCGAATCGCAAAAAAAAAATGGTTTTGTAATGAAACTACAAATTTACAGTTTTCAGAGTGTTTTTCCTATACATACTTGTGCTATGAGACCTTGCTTCAGGCTAAATTTGAGGGTTCTAGGACAACAGGAACAACCCTATAAATTTTGATTTCTTTTGAGAGATTTGAAATATATGTGTGTGACAAAAACGTCCGTATCTTTCATTTTCGCTAATTTAGCGGTTTGATTGTTTCACAGCTTCAAGGGACTGCAGAGCCTAAGTATATGATTTTAATTCAACTCGATGCCTCCATGCGTTCCCTAGTTAAAGGGTTTTGACAGACAGACAAACGGACAAAAAAGTTATCCCACAAGGGCAGAACCCTTTATTCCTTTTGAGGTAGGTACGGAACCCTAAAAAATAATAGATAACATTATTAACAGAGCGAAATTGCTTTCAACATTTTCTAATCACTAATGTTTTCAAAGATTTCCAGATAATATAGAGTTGAGAGATTTCTACGTTCCATTTCTAAGAACAACAAAGAAAAAAGGATTCGTCTGTTAGTAGTATTTGTTCCAAGCCAATAAGCTGCACCACAACTCTAAACACTTCTGAATGTTTACAAATGTATAAGAGGGTTTTTACTTTTTAATGTTATTTGCGTAAGTTAACTTATTTCATCTTAGATCTTCGACTTACGCACGCCTGAAAAACTAAATAGTGTTTCGAAATATATTTTTATTAATGGAATTTCTACAAATAGGTACTTTCAACTTCTTCTTTTCGTGACGATGTGCTGTAACTAAATTTTCTCTGAGCAGTATTTGGCAACTGTACACATACGTTACTACTTAAATATAGATTAGTTTTTATACGGTAAGAGTTGAATACAAGACTCGCATTACGAGTATGTAAGTGCACAGACTCCGGCACACTCTTGACATACTGCGAAGTATTATTGAAATGGAACAATGAATATTGTAACGCTCGCGTGGGGCAGGCGGCGCGCGGCGCGCTGTGCGTCACTACGCGTGCTGCGGTGCGCGGTGTGCGTCACTACGCTGTGCTGCGGTGCGCGGTGGGGAGGCCTACTTCTTTATCTACGAACTTTTTTACAAAAAGTACTCGTATTTTGAAATTGTCACAGCTGCATTAGTTGTAAGGCTTCTCTAGTTCCGTACCCCCAGGATAACTAAATAACGGGTCAGCTACGAGTCGGACTCGTAGCACCAAGGGTTCGCAATCACATATTCCTACCCGAACCTTGAAAGAGTCA
Organism: Mythimna separata; assembly: GCA_030763345.1. Lineage (NCBI taxonomy): Eukaryota > Metazoa > Arthropoda > Insecta > Lepidoptera > Noctuidae > Mythimna > Mythimna separata. The sequence goes on from CM061175.1 coordinate 153,082, forward strand.
AATCAGTCTCGTCAAGTAGTATCGTACTAGCCAGGTACTGGGTCGCACAGGTCTGTAGGGCAGTCGCTCTACGTATAATACTGTACTTTACGTATAAGCGAGCTCTGGAGCTGACTCTTGAACCCAACTCTCTACTCACATAATAACAACGAAGATACAACCATTTTGGATGAATCAATTTTGTACAAATAACGCTTAAGTGTTTTTCAAGGTCATTCAGTTTGTACCAACTTATGTACAATCGGCGTTTGAGGATATAATAATTTACTAATCTTGAAAAAAGTGATGAGATAATAATTTACTAATCTTGAAAAAAGTATTTTTTGTTTTAATCTGAAATGTTATGCTAATCAATTTATTTTTTTTTTTACTATTACTTTACCTACAGTAACAGTGAGAAATAACCATCACCACTTCAGCCGAAAGACGTCCGCTGTTGGACATAAGCCTCCCTCAAGTGCCGCCATTACAAACGGTCCTGTGCGTCTCGCATCCATTGAATTCATTGAATTCTAATAACGGCCATCTAATAACGGTGCGGTCTATGACCGCACCGTTATTAGATGGCCCAATTTCTTCGGTATTGGCATACACTCATCATTTTAACCGAAAGACGTGCACAGCTAGACATACACCTCCCGTAAGTGCCAGCACAACGAGCACTCCTGTGCTTCTCGCATCCATCAGAGTGTTGCAGCCCGCACTAGGTCATCGGTCCATCTCGACGGAGGCCTTCCAAAGCTGCGTGTTTCGGTACGCTGCGCTGGCACTTGCTGTCCACGGCCACTTAAGTCTGATTCCTCGGGCTATGTCGGTAGACTTGGTTTTTTCCATGTTCACTTTAAGAACTTCTTTCGGAAGTTCTACCGAGGTGGCCGAGCATTATATTGAGCACGTGTAATCTTTACAAAGACAGTGCACTAGCTTCTGACTTTCTATAAACCGTGTAGGCTTATGTGAAATAAAAGATTTTGACTTTGAAACTCCTTTACTAAAACAATAATGTTTTGAAACTAATTTCTTTAATATGTCGGCTTACGGCGCACTCTTGAAAAGGTTTGTCTGTTCCTCGCGCCGGCGCTAGCGCAGCTGACGGTGTCTTTCCAGATTCGCATCTTGCTCTTAGGTCTTTATTTCATTTCTTGAGTACCAGTAAGTTATTATTTTAGTCCGTTTCTATCTATCTCCTCTTAGTGTTTTCTTTATTATTATTACTGATGGGCTCGCGTTTAACTACAATTGGAGCGCACTTGCCTAGAAGTACCTTATCTAAACATAACTATAAGTACTAGTTACATACACGTACTAATATAATATAGCCATTGTATCGTCGTTTGTTTGTAACATTAGCACGGCTAGGAGTAGCGTGACGTGCGTGACGTGGGCGTTCGTTGCAGAGAGAGGGAGGCGGCGCGCGGTGGCGGCGCGATGCGCTGACGTCATGCGCGGGCGGAGATGCCGCGCCGTGCCGCGCCGCGCCCCGCGGGCCCGCTGCTGCTGCTCGTGGCGCTGGCGGCGCTCGCCGGCGTCGCCGCCAACCCCGACGCCAAGCGCCTCTACGACGACCTGCTGTCCAACTACAACAAGCTGGTGCGCCCCGTGCTCAACGTCAGCGACGCGCTCACCGTGCGCATCAAGCTCAAGCTGAGCCAGCTCATCGACGTGGTGAGCGCTCTACCGTCTCCACATCACTGCCGCTACTGCTATGTCCGAACGCTCTTACATGTCTGCGCTTCTCTTACAGAACCTCAAAAATCAGATAATGACGACCAACCTGTGGGTGGAGCAGGTAAGAAAAGCGTCGGCAGCACGCCGTCCCCTGCGGAGCCGAGCTGATAGTATCCCTTGTCCGCAGAGCTGGTACGACTACAAACTGTCGTGGGAGCCGCGCGAGTACGGCGGAGTGGAGATGCTTCACGTGCCCTCCGACCACATCTGGCGGCCTGACATAGTTCTCTACAATAAGTGAGTGTGAGCGACTTGTTGTATCTAGCTGAGAGTTGCGTCTCGACGCTACTAACCGAGCGGTTTTCACAGCGCCGACGGCAACTTCGAAGTGACGTTGGCGACGAAGGCGACGCTGAACTACACGGGGCGCGTGGAGTGGCGCCCGCCCGCCATCTACAAGTCTTCCTGCGAGATTGACGTGGAGTACTTCCCCTTCGACCAGCAGACGTGCGTCATGAAGTTCGGCTCCTGGACATACGATGGCTTTCAGGTAACTGTCGCGCGGTGGCAGATAAGCGTGTGTGTGTGTGTGCGTGTGTGTGCTACATGCGTTGTGTGCTCAGGTGGACCTCCGGCACATCGACGAGGCGCACGGCACGAACGTGGTGGAGCTGGGAGTGGACTTGTCAGAGTTCTACACCTCCGTGGAGTGGGACATCCTCGAGGTGCCCGCCGTCAGGTAACAGTCCGCGTGTGCTTTCACTTCTCCATGAAGACATTATCATTCATTTTGATTGATCTCTTTTCATATAATCGACTCTTGTTCGTCAGGAACGAGAAGTTCTACACGTGCTGCGACGAGCCGTACCTGGACATCACGTTCAACATCACGATGCGGCGCAAGACGCTGTTCTACACGGTGAACCTGATCATCCCGTGCATGGGCATCTCGTTCCTCACGGTGCTGGTGTTCTACCTGCCGTCGGACAGCGGCGAGAAGGTGTCGCTGTCCATCTCCATCCTGCTGTCGCTCACCGTGTTCTTCCTGCTGCTGGCGGAGATCATCCCGCCCACGTCGCTGGTCGTGCCGCTGCTCGGCAAGTTCGTGCTCTTCACCATGATCCTCGACACCTTCAGGTACTCCCATCACCTCAGCCTCAAATCTCAATGCAATCATTTATACCGGATCACTTTTTACTGTTTATACAAAATGGTGTGTTGTGAAAGTAAAATGCGTTACAGAAACTCCATTTATGCTGGTTCATGCCCTATTCTTTTCCAGACGACGAAAAATTCTTGTTAATAATATTTGTAATGTGGTGCAGTATATGCGTGACGGTGGTGGTGCTGAACGTGCACTTCCGCTCGCCGCAGACGCACACGATGGCGCCGTGGGTGCGGCGCGTGTTCATCCACGTGCTGCCGCGCCTGCTGGTCATGCGGCGCCCGCACTACCGCGTCGACCCGCACCGCAGCCGCTTGTGAGTAGCGACGCGCACGCCACGACCCGGCCGTGCCACGCGTGCGGCGCACTGACCGCGTGTGCTTGCAGTGCAGGGCTGGTGACGGCGGTGAGCGAGAGCGCGCCGTGGGAGGAGGGCTCGCCGCTGGGCGCGGCGCCGGGCGCGCCGGGCGGGCCCGCGTGCAGCGCGTGCCGCGCCTGCCGCCTGCACGACGCGCCCGCGCTCTGCGACGCGCTGCGCCGCTGGCACCGCTGTCCCGAGTTGAATAAAGCCATCGATGGCATCAACTACATTGCTGAGCAGACGCGAAAAGAGGAGGAGTCTACTAGGGTAGGTCCAATTCTTCCATGGCGCTCGCCTTAGATCCGTTTCGTCAAATTAGCGACAAGTTCACTGAGACTTTGTTCGGCAGGTGAAAGAGGACTGGAAGTATGTCGCGATGGTGCTGGACCGATTGTTCCTGTGGATCTTCACGCTGGCCGTGGTGGTGGGCTCGGCCGGCATCATACTCCAGGCGCCGACGCTGTACGACGAGCGCGCTCCCATTGACGTGCGCCTTTCAGAAATTGCGTACGCGACGGCCAAGCCGCGGCCGCCGCCGCCACGCTAGTCACTGCCGCGCTACACGCGACGCCGACGCGCCACGCTGGCGTGACGTCACCGCCGCCGGCGCTGTGAGGCCCACGCCGGCGTGCGCGCTCACGTCGCCGTGCTACACGCCGCCGTGCAAGGCGCTGCCGCGTATGCGCACGTCTTTTTTATAATTTATTTGTTACGGTGACCCAGAGACACCACAAATGTCCGTTTGTATTTTCCCGGCGTCCTGGGTCCTCGCAAAACGTAATTTTACGATGTTGTAAATAATATACATACATATTATAGTTTATACGACGAAACGACACGATCGAAAATAAGTCGAATTTCTTTTGATAGAGACGAAATAAAACGATTGTTTATAAACTATGCAGTTTCATTTGATTAACAACTTCATCCCAAGTACTTGCAAAAGTTTCTGATGACTTTTTAACTCATAATTCATGATATTTTCGGATCTAAGTCTACTGTCAGTATACTCTGCTGGTATTTAAGTCAATTTCGGATTCGATTTGCTCTTATCCGTATAGGATTCTTACAGGTGCAATGGTCCTGGGTACTTTCGAAAGTTTCTGAAAATATTTATGACTTTTGTTAATATAGGTCTACAACCATGCTGTACTGGTACTGCGGCTAAAACCGTAAACACAATAGAATCATTACCCACACACCACCCTGGTTCCCATGTCTTTCACTATATGTGAACATCGGCAAAAATATCGCTGACCGCTGTAGTTCTAGTAGCATTTCCTCAACGCCTGTGGTCAAGCCATTCCCCTCTCCATGACTTTTCTCCCCAGTCACCTAGAAGTGGTTTAAAACACAATTTTAAGACTAAGTTCTGATTTAACTACGGGCCATGAAAATGGTTTTCGATTTGGTATGTCGACCAGCGATGCTAGTCATGTTTAACCAAGTTTGTTTCTCAAAAAACAAACATAAAAAAGGTAATAGGAGCCTCAATCCCACTATTGGTGAGCAATTCGTAAAGCTCATCGCCAATATAATGAATCATAAGAATAGAAAACGAATCTTTGTATTTAAAAACTTTTGTTATGTTGTGGACACAGTATCACGTAATGAAACCGGTATGTTTTGAGGTATGGCAATCGCTAATGTTTTGGGCTCGGTCCGGACGGTTACCGGACGGCCGGATGGCGAGCTACTCATTGCTAAACGTCCACAAGCGCACAGTAGCTGGAAATTGGCGGCTGGGGCGTGAGAGCCCTTCCGTGCGCGTGTGGCCACCTCCATCGCTCACATTATTGGTTTGCAGAAGGACCATGGCTTGTACCAGGGCCCGACGTGAGTGGTTGTCGTCGCCTATCCCCCACGATGAGGACACGGTGGTGCTCCGCCTTAGCGAGGCACACGTCTACCGCATGCTCCATCGTGTCTTTCGGGTGATCCACACATTGGTGACGCCCGGGCGATTCTTCTTACGTTTTGTTCAGAACGGTGACAAATGATAGAGTACTCATGTATATAACAGTAAGCACATTAAGCCCACTGCCACGGCTGTCTCACGAGACATGACAACATGATTAATAGTTCGAGACAGAGAGCGCGGGGTGACGACCTGCGCCGAGTTCCTCACGGGACGCGCCGCCGTGCGGGGCGTGCTGTGGACGACGTTGAGCGCCGAAAACAAACAACCATACCATGAATACTACCTATTATACATTTTAAAACAGAAATTATGGAACAATAAGCTTGTCATAAGGAATATCACAAATTGAATTGGCGCACCTCCCCCGTCTCCCTCACGAATAAAACTTAGCACAATGAGCCGCGAACAGTCCTAATGAAGCTTCGCGTCAAAAATATGTAACGTCAAAGTTGTTAATTTGATCTAAGTTGATGTCTATTGTCCACCCACAGCTATGTGCTGACAGCAACCTTAAAACTTTTGTAACTTTTACGTCTTATTGTAATTGTTTAATATTATAAGTTCATTTAGTTTGTAAGTCGCCTGCGCAATATGTCGGAGCAAGTTTTATGTACGCAACATTCTGCATGTCGAATTATTTTTAAGTTTTATTATACAAGTACCTACTCGTGTATTTATTTCTTCTTCTACTTTTTCTAACTTGGAATACAAGCTCTAAAACATACGGAAGCTATTTTATTTGCATATCCTGGATATAAATCCCCAACATGGTCCTTCGAGCCGGATTTTAATGAAGATCTAATATTAATCAGAGGCAATAAGAAAAATCACGGAATTATATGGAAATTGCAAGAATTGCGAATATTACGAATTGTTGAAGACGAAAACGTCAAGATTAAAAGATCAACGTGAACTTCTACGTGGATATTGGAATTAATCACCGATATTAGATAACTGGATGTGGTTGAATACAGTGTTCAGTAACAAAAACTTTTGATAAATACCCAGTACTCTGAAATAGGTTTGTGTTAAGGTAATATTTCGTGTAAGTTTCCGAAAACTGTTGAGTTTAATACTGGTCTCTCAAAATGACTGACAAGGAGGAGAAGGAACTGACTAAAAGAAGGGCAAGTTATAAGGGACGTTTAACAGCGTTCTGTAATTATGTTAATGATTTGGAAGATTCGTTAAATCCGTCACAGGTTGGCGAACTGCAACTACGTCTAGGTAAGATGGAACATTTATTTTCACAATACGACGAGGTCCAGTTAAGATTAGAGTGTTTAGTAGATGACATAAATAGTCAATTATCAGACCGAAACGAGTTTGAGTCTACATATTATAGGATCGTTACAAAAGCACAAGGTTTGCTTACATGCAACTCGAAATCTACAAAAGATGATTTGTTGGATAGTGACAATGGTTCATCACGAATGCGTAATCGCAGGCTTGTTAAATTACCTACTATACAACTACCGAAGTTCTGTGGTTCTTACGAGAAATGGTTGGAATTCCGCGACACGTTCTCCAGTTTGATACATGAAAATGATGAAATGGATGACGTCAACAAATTCCATTACCTTAGGGCTTCTCTCGAGGATTCGGCTGCTGTGGTAATACAATCTATAGAATTTTCTGCGATAAATTATTCGGTCGCATGGGAAATATTATGCGAACGATACGATAACAAGCGGCTTTTGATACAAAATCATATAAACGCGCTAATACTCATCGAGCCAATTAAAAGAGAGTCATCTATCACTTTAAAACAAATTATTGATACTATTAATAAGAACTTGCGTTCATTGGAATCACTAGGAGAACCAATAAAACATTGGGACTCGCTTTTAATTCAAATAGTTACGCATAAATTAGATTCTAAAACTTTCCGTGAATGGGAAGAATTTAAAGGTGGTATAGATAAAAGTAAGTCAGTAACTTTAGATAACTTTCTGAGATTTTTGCGAAATCGTTCAGACTTACTTGAAACCATTGAAAGGTCACAAAATAATGTCAGTAATACCTCTAATCCTAAAATTAATAAACATAAAAGCATGGTATCTGTAACCAATACGTCAACTGGTCGGCCTAGCAATAGTTCTAACTCTCCGAAATCGTGTCCTAAATGTCAAGGTGAACATACCCTTAGTAACTGTTCACAATTTCTTGGACTCAGTAATGAACAGAGGTTAAAATTACTACCACAATATAAAATATGCTTTAATTGCTTCCGCACAGGCCACTATGCGAATCATTGTAAATCAATTGGATGTAAGGTGTGTAAGCGCAAGCACAACACACTTGTTCATATTACAGATACAATGACTAAACCATCTACTTCCAGTGGCGAGCGCGATCACACTGCTGTCGTGTCTACGGAACAATTGCCTGCAAGTAACGTTACATTATCAGCACAGGTCACGACTAATGTACAAAACAAAGGTGAAGTACTTTTAGCCACATCGTTAATAAAGTTGTATGATGGTAACAACCACGAACATATCGGTCGTGCGATTCTGGATAGTGGCAGTACGTCGTGTTTGATTACAGAAAAATTATGTAATTTATTAAAATTACCCACGATCAAAGTCAATGAGTCACTAATGGGTATAAATAATTCTCAGTCACCAATTGGTAAAATGTGTTACGTTCCAATTACCTCATTAAACGAAAACTTTTCTATAAATATTTACTGTTTTGTGGTACCTTCTATTACTGATGAAGTGCCATGTCGACAATTGAATCTTAATGATTTAAATATTCCGAGTAATTTGTGTCTCGCTGATCCATACTTTTATGCCCCGTCTTGTGTCGATCTAATTATAGGTGCAGATATTTTCTGGGATCTACTGGGTTCTGAAAGAATTAGCATAGGTTTCGGGAAGCCGGTGCTATTTGAAACTAGACTTGGGTGGATAGTTTCAGGCCCTATATTACATAGTGGTCAAGCGCCTTATTCGCTTCCTATATTTTGCAATGTTGCAAACATAAATCATAACGAAACTAACGTACGCTCGAGTACTGATGACATTCAAAACCTTTTAATGCGTTTTTGGCAACTCGAGGAAGTAGGCCATCAGTCATCAGCACTATCTCGAGAAGAACAAATGTGTGAAGAACACTTCTCACAACATACAACGCGTCTCAAGGATGGCCGCTTTTGTGTGAGGATACCGTTAAAACAATCTCCAGATAGCTTAGGTGATTCCATTCAAAGAGCAAAACATTGTCTGCTTTCGTTAGAGCGCAGGCATAAAGGTCAGCCATTATTTAAAAAACGTTATTGTGAGTTCATGAAAGAATATATTGAGTTACAACACATGTCTAAATGTGTGCCTGATCCGAATAAAGTCGCATATTTTATCCCTCACCATGGTGTTGTACGGGAAAGTAGTTTAACTACAAAACTCAGGGTAGTATTCAATGCAAGTAGTCCTACTACCTCTGGAGTATCATTTAATCATTTACAAATGATAGGTCCAACTGTACAAGATGACTTAGTGTCAATTCTTTTACGATTTAGGAAATATAAATATGTTATCTCTGCAGACGTGGAGAAGATGTACCGCCAGGTGCTAGTACATCCAGCTGATAGGCATCTACAGCAGATCCTATGGCGGGATGACCCCTCAAAGCCTATGGAGGCGTACCAGTTAAATACCGTTACGTACGGTACGGCAAGCGCACCATATCTTGCCACTAGGTGTTTGAAACAATTAGGGCTCGATTGCGCTGATAGTAAAATTGCTGCAATTATTAAACATGATTTTTATGTAGATGATTTGCTATCAGGGGGGGACACCATTGAAGAGGTCCTTGATATACGTGAGAAGGTAACTTCAGAGTTAGCTTCAGCTGGAATGCCGTTACGCAAATGGAAATCTAATAAAGTTAATGTAGTGTCTGATACAGAACATTCTTCATCAATTTTGAACATAGGTTCAATAGAACCCTGTAAAACTTTAGGGCTCAGTTGGAATACTGAGATTGATATATTATGTTTTTCAATTAATCTTAATATTTCTAATGCAACCACAAAACGCGCGATTCTTTCTACGATTTCTCAAATTTTTGATCCGTTAGGTCTATTAGCCCCTTGCATTATTACTATGAAAACCATAATCCAAAAACTTTGGCTGCATAAAGTGGGTTGGGACGATCAGTTGCCATCAGATATATTAAAGGTATGGTCTAATGCAATACGAAACTTATCAATGATAAATGAACTACGTATTCCACGTATTGTACTGTGTGATTCACATAAAACTATAGACCTGCACATATTTTGTGATGCATCGCAAATCGCATACGGTGCATGTATATACGTCCGAAGTACGAATAATGATAATTATGTTTTGGTTCGTTTGCTTACAGCCAAAAGTCGAGTGGCTCCAATCAAACCAATGACCATACCAAGATTAGAGCTGTGTGCAGTATTGGTTGGTGTTCGTCTTTACGAAAAGGTTATTTACGCGTTCCGCGCTCAAGTAAGAAGTATCACCTTTTGGACTGACTCGACAGTTGTATTAGGATGGCTTAAAATGATACCTAGTAAATTGCAGCCGTTCGTCCGCAACCGTGTTGCAGAAATATTGGAGAAGACACCTGCATGCGCCTGGAGGCACGTACCTACTAATTTAAATCCAGCTGATCATTTATCACGCGGTATAGATGTAAGTCTTTTACAATCTTTGGATTTATGGTGGTCGGGCCCTGAATTCCTGAAATACGATGCCTCAAGGTGGCCTAGGAATCCAATAGTAACCAAAGATCTCCCTGAAATGCGATCTGAAGTATCCTTACTTGTTACTCACGCAAATCCAAGACCGGTTGTAGAATTTAATAGGTTCTCAAGTTTCACCTCGCTTAAACGGTCAGTGGCATATGCTTTAAGATTTATTAACACTCACGTTAAAAAACAACTCCCTTTAACTCAATATCTTAGCATGGACGAATTAAAGCAATCATTGTATTTTATTATAAGGCTCTCGCAAAAAGATTCTTTCCCAGAATACGCGATTTTACTAAATAAGAAAGATTTGCCACTTAAGAGTCCATTGAACAAGTTGAAAGTTTTCCTAGATGAAAACAAATTAATGCGTGTAGGAGGTCGTCTCAGTAATTCACAATTTAGTTATGACATAAAACATCCGCTATTATTACAGTCCACTCATATTGTCACAAAATTGTTATTTGAGTTTATCCATAAAGAACTTATGCACGCAGGGCCGCAATTGCTACTAGCATCTATTAGAGAACATTATTGGCCGATAGGTGGAAAGTGTTTAGCTAAATCAGTTTATCGTAAATGTATTTTGTGCTGTCGCATGAAAGGACAGATTGTCTCTCCTATCATGGGTGATTTGCCACAGCAGCGTTTGAATCCCGGGGGCGCTCCCTTTGAAACCGTCGGCGTCGATTATGCTGGACCTATAATGTCAGCAAGTAGACAAGGACGAGGTTGTCGCCTCACTAAAGTTTATATTGTCCTTTTTGTATGTTTTACGACTAAAGCCGTACATATCGAGTTAGCAGGTGATTGAACAAGCAACAATTTTTTGTCGGTTCTTCGTAGATTTGTGTCGCGACGAGGTAAGCCTAAACACATCTACTCTGACAATGGGACCTCGTTTGTCGGAGCATGTAACGAAATTAGTAAATTTTTAAAGAGTAATTGCAGTTCGTTATCCAGTGATTTGGCAAACGATGAAATAAACTTTCATTTTATCCCTCCTTATGCTCCTCACTTTGGAGGTCTTTGGGAGGCCGGTATTAAATCTACCAAATACCATTTGAGACGAGTACTGGGCAATTGTAACCTTACATTTGAAGAGCTAAACACTGTGTTAGTTCAAATAGAAGCTATACTGAATTCTCGCCCACTTACACCACTTTCATCGGATCCCAGTGATTTGTCACCGCTTACACCTGGACACTTCATAATCGGACGGCCACTTACATCGCTGCCTTCGCCAGAACTCGAAAACCGTTCCGTAAATTACTTGACCAGATACCAGAGAATCGAGCAACTTCGACAGCACTTCTGGGCCAGATGGAGCAAAGAGTACGTCTCAGAGCTACAACAGCGAGTGAAATGGCGGTCCTACACTAAGCCACTGGAAAAGGATACTCTCGTGCTCATCAAAGATGATAATCTCCCACCTCTAAAATGGCGATTGGGTCGAATCACGGCAGTTTACCCTGGAAAAGACGGAATCAGTCGCGTCGCTGACATTAAAACGGCGTGTGGAGTGGTTCGGCGAGCCTTCAGCAAAATATGTCCTCTCCCGATATCACACGCAGAAGATTCTGGTTGAGAGAAAATCTCTCAACGCCCGGGGGGATGTTTAATATTATAAGTTCATTTAGTTTGTAAGTCGCCTGCGCAATATGTCGGAGCAAGTTTTATGTACGCAACATTCTGCATGTCGAATTATTTTTAAGTTTTATTATACAAGTACCTACTCGTGTATTTATTTCTTCTTCTACTTTTTCTAACTTGGAATACAAGCTCTAAAACATACGGAAGCTATTTTATTTGCATATCCTGGATATAAATCCCCAACAGTAATTAGCTTGTGTTCCCGAAGGGTTCCGGAGAGATTCGAGTTATGACGAGTAGTAGCAGGCGCTGTGTCACCGGTCAGCAGAGTGGCGTCACGCAGCACGCAACACGGCGACGGTGGTGAGGCACGACTCGCGCATTAACAGCGGCCTATTAATGCGCGAGTCATGTCTCGCCGCACCGCGCCGCACCGCGCCGCGCCGCGCGCTGGCTCGCAAACGATTTCTAAACACTCTTCTCTCACAACGCACTATTCATATACACAAGATATCAAACGTGCATATCATCCAACTTACTTTAATATAACGATTCCACGTTTCATGTCAAACTTCATCTGTTATTTATTTATTGTCCAGACCTGTTGTCCACACAGTGTTGTCGTTTTTTACACAAAGCTTGACGGTAGAGAATGCCTTGTTGCCTCACAGTCCGCCTATGTACCACTACTGTACATGAAGTTTAAATAAATAAATTGATGGTACGGTCAGAGCCAGTTCGTTGAGCTGGATGTAAATTTTAAATTTCATAAACCATCAGAAGCTAGGGCTCCGTCATCAGTCATTTACTATTTACTTTTAAAAACGATTGCTTGATTAATGAGACGTTTTAAGATCTTGTAACTTATAGTTGACAACGAAATTGGCTTCACGAAGAACTAGCTACTACTGACGAAGCCTTGCATCTGTTGGATGGAATCGATGATATAATCAACGAAAAAAAATGGTTCACACTGTTTATTGACCTTGCTAAAGTTTGCGCCAACCACAATAGCAATCTGAACTCATCTCGTAACCGCCTACTTCAAAATCATTCTCATCGTATTGACTGTCTTCACTATTCTTTCTTCGTTCAAGTTATTTCTTTGTGGAATGCGTCCCCAGGAGATCAGGATGGCAACAAACCGATTAACATTCAAGACCAAAGTTCGCGAGCTGATTCGTAAGAAGTTGGCAGTTGTGTCATCACAGCATTAATGGTTTCTAATTGCCGATTTGAACCAATGTTTACACTAAATTAGTATAGATATATATATGTATATATAGTTTATTAACTTGAGTATATATTATATTTTGTAATTATATTGAAGGTTTATTAGCATGTCTATTCTTGTATTCGCCTCTTCTCTCTCTTATTGCACCTTCCACTATTTTCTCTGCATCACCCAAAGGTTGACTGGTAGAAAATGCCTAAGGCATTAAGTCCGCCTCTGTAATTCTGTGTGCATAATATATAATTAAATAAATTAGACTTTTGACACCGTTCCCATTCCCTATCCTCTATAGATAGCTTAGAAGCTAGAATGTCTAGGTGTACGTGGCATTGAACTCGAGCTCTTTTAATCGAACCTCTTACACTGTAGACAAGTAGTCAGGAGAGATAACTACTTGACTGACGAGCCACCTATCTATCTATCTATCTCGTACGGTGTGTCACAGGGCAGCGTTTTGGCACCACATTGTTCCTGGTCTTATTTCAGATTAACAAGTTAATCTGCACTCTAACTCATTAACGTACTTTAGCGATAACATATACAATTGTTTACTATACAGGAAAAGTTTTTAACCACTGCGTATTTTTTTTTGGTGGCTCAGTGTAAGTAATAGAACACAAGTCGACTTCAAGGTTAAGCAACGCTTGCCAAGGTTGGTCTGTGGATGGGTGACCATCTTAACATAACGAGTTTCCTCCGTGCCTCGGAAAGCACGCTAAGCCGTAAGTCCCGGCTGTCATTTACAGTCGTTACGGATAGTCAGAAGCCAGTAAATCTGACTCCAGTCTTGCCATGAAGTACCCTGTTACCCCAGTTATTGGGTTGTGGAGGTCTGGTAGGCAGCCTATGCTTTCCTTGGCACGGAGGAAACTCGTTGTTAAGATGGTCACCCATCCACAGACCACCCTTGGCAAGCGTTGCTTAACTTTGAAGATCGATCTGTGTTCTATTGCTTACACCGAGCCACCAAAAAAAATTTACGCAGTGGTTAAAAACTTTTCCTGTATACAACTAAACCAATAAACAACGTAATAGATATATATATAAAGTTGTGCGGGTGCTGCCCTCCTTGAAGAGGATAAGCTTGTCGATGAGTGTTCCGACCTCACCAATACGACGCCAATACGACGGAGATGACTTGCTTTTACATTAGCTAATCTCTATTTGGGTATTACAATTTCATGTTTACTCAGCATATTTATGTTAGGAAGATCGCTTCTAATTTTGAAAAGTCCGATTTCAAACATAATAATACTTTCACATATAACACTTTTAAATATAAAATGAAGTCAGAGTCAGTTGAATGTGTTTCTAAGTGACTTGCGATTTTATAATTTTGGATTACTCTCTTTTGCAATATGAAAATTGTTTCTACATTAGCAGCAGTTGCCCACAACAAAATGCTATACTGTGAGCATAAGAATCACGTGCAATGCAAAATATTTTGCAGTTGGTCTATGCATAGGGAGAGGTACCCATTACTAGTGGTTGGTAGAAACAATTCGTTTGGTTCACATTAAGTATGATTGTAAATTATTAGATGCGAACCAAAGAACAAAAAAAAATGGTTAATCTAAACAGACAGAGTTTCGTTGACAAGCAAGACTTCCATATCTTTTCGTATTCTAAATATGAGAGAGGTTTGGTTAACAATGTGGTTACAGAATAATATCCGAGTACGAGCGTCGAGCGTGTGTCACAACGCCATTGTTCTGTCTTCTATTGATTCGTTCTGCTTGGAAGCGCGACGCGCTCCGAAACGCGGCCACCACTTGCATCGCAGACTACTTTCTATTTTAGCAGAGAGTTCATTTTGTTTACTTACTCATATTGGTCGTGTAAAGCCGTCGCAGACGCCTAGCTAGGCCGCGTTTCCACTTTATCGTGACGACGGATAATTGTGTAGTTTCAAGTTTCGTGGCTTATATGTTTAAATGGAAGTGTTCACATACAAGACATGATTCTATCGTCCACGACATGTTTTGCGTTGACAGCAAATAGTCATAGCAATTTTGACGGCTAGTACGACAGTCGTAAAACGATAAAAAAATGTCTCTTGATGAAAATGTCACAAATGACTAAATAGTGACGGTAAATCATAAGTCGAGTAATACATTATTAAAATTTCGCATTCGTCCATTGTACTCAGGAGTTTGGCTGTGTGTCTTCAAACTGATGTAAGCATGTACCGGTGCTCAGTGTACGTGACGAACACGTCGGTGACTGTATAATGTAGATGGAACTCACGAGGAGCTCCTATATTTAGCACCGCCGCGCGCCGGCACTGGAGACCATCTCTGCCAGACTCTCATCAACCGCAGCCGCCCGCCGCGAGCGACACGACTCACGCTCAATTTACTTTAGTAATGTCTCTGTACGAACAAAAATATCTATTTAAAAGCTTCCAACATTTGTAATACGAATACCTTTTTATTGAAAAAGAACCTAACTGAAGATAGCTTCAAGTCACTCGCGCGCCGCTCCCGCTCAGCCGCCGCGCGCCGCCGCGCTAAGCACTACCGAACAGCTCTTAACCATAAGCCATTTTAACAAAACTGTCCATTTGCTTTTAGCTGAACGTTCTCCGCGGGCGACGTCGCGCCAGTGACGCGTGACAAGCTGCGTGACGCTAATGCGACAGCGCGACGCGCCTCCGCCGGCTCGTGACGAGCAGCACTCGCTGAGGCCCCAACACGCCGTCACTCAGGCCACCTGTTCGTACTCACACACTACTATAAACTACATCACCGACAATATATGTGTTTGAAATAATACGATAAATTACTTATTTTACTCTCAGAGGTTTGCTGTAAGAAAACCCAAATTCAAATATAGTGTAAAAATACCCTCATAAGGTTTTAGGACACGAAAACATACATGTAAAATTAAAGTCAAACCCAAAATTACAGTGCTTAATTGGTTTTCTATGGACCTCATTATTTTTGCATGAAATCTTGTGACGTACCGTCCCACTTCAAGTCAATGACAAATGAAGGCGCGTAGAGCTGGTTTTTTTCTCAAAGTCTTTTCAGCTCATGTCCGATATGCTCAATTGGATTGAGATTAGACATAGATAGCGAGATGATTCGAAAGTCTTCTACGTAATGACAAACTGTTCTAGCGACATTCTCGTTTTAAGAAAAGGATATAATTATACCATAAGCATTGGAAGCGGCTTCATATATTCATAGAGCACTTTTTTAACGTATTATCGATATCGGGCGAGCATTCGCCCCAGTGATAAATACAAATTCAGTGTACAAACACCTCCCAAACACTCGGCTATGAACTTCAGTTATTAACCACACTGAAAATGTTTGTTACCCCGGACGGATGACGGGGCTACGGTACGAGACGGATGCAAAAGCTATAAATTCAAAATAACTACGACATTAACGGACTCCTTCCTACTTTTTTTAGATAATGCGGGGAAATACTGAAAAGGAAACCCGAGTCTGACGCGCCCTCGCGCTCTACCCTGGAGTGGTAGAAGTCATTGAATGACTTTCTACCTAAATAAGAAAGTGCTACACGGTGCTACGACGTAGACTGCTATACGTGCTACGCTATGCTACGACGTAGCCAAGTTCATAGTTTTATGTGCTATGCGGTGCTACGACGTAGCCAATTTCATCGCACCATATGCTACGCGGGGTTACGACGTAGCCACGATTATCGTTCCAAGTGCTACGCAACGCTACGACGTATCTTTTTTCAATATTTAAAGTAATAATATGTGTGACATTTTATTTATTGAGATAAAGGACAACTTTAAATGTCGCTTCTTAAATTTTAGAACAACGTTAATCCATTTAGTTCCTTTCGTCAGGTACTTAGCATATTTTAAGAACAACGGCGAAATTCCCAGCAGGCTAGCGTTTTAAATACGAGTATGTATACGGATTATAAAATATGAGTATGAGTGAGCGGCACAAGCATGTGACGTCACGAAGCAGTCCGGTCACAGCCACACGACAGCGCGAGTATAACGCACGACACATACTGCACTGCACGCGCTCGTCCGCTCCACATCGATCACCCGCGGCGCCGCTCATGCTGTCGATGAATATTGGCGAGCGCGACACACACTGTACACTGTGTCTGTGTACAGTCAGCACGAGCCCGCGGCGGAGACGCGTGCGGCACACGCCACGCACGGTACTGTCGGCGCTCGGCGCTCGGACGCTATTAGAACAAGGTTCCCATCAGGGAATCAAATTAATTCCAAACAAAACGGCTGTCACCTTCATCATAGGTTAGCACTTCGTTGTTTACAGCAGATTGATTTTTCCAACCAATTTATCGAGCTACGCTGACCGGCGACAAAGTGCGGCACTACGCGCAGCGGCACGAAGCGGTACGGTGCAGTACGGTGCCGTGCGGTGCAGTACGGTGCCGCGCGGCGTGGTACGGTGTGGTGCGGTGCAGTGCGGCACCACTCACCTAAGTCATGCAAAATGTTCCTGATTTGTTTCGCACAAGGCGTGCCTCACCGAGTCACCGCCCTCCGCTGCGTCCGACTCACCTGCGATACGATAATTGATATTTATGCAAACATCGTAATTAACTAACACTACAAAGATTGTCGTAGGCGCGTGTCTCGGTAAAGCAATCTCTATGTAAATGTTTGGAGAGTTCGCTTCGTCGACTCACTCGTTGGAGGAGCGATTTGAACAATATTTCAGCGAGGCAATATTATTTAATCGCATCAAGAAACTGATTTGCTTAGTGAGGTAGGAAATAGCGCAGGGTAGATCGCGTGAGTCGTGTTGTGACGCTTTGTCTGGACGCTGAAACTTTTCTAAAATAAAAGCTCTTGATTCAAGTCCAACGAGATTGGTTTAAAAAGTAGTGAGGGTGAGTGTCGCTCGGTGTCGGGACGTGCAGCCTCGCGGTGACATGCGACACGCGGCACGCGACATGCGACAGTCGCCGCTGCGCCGCGCCGACAGCGGCGCACGCGGCATTTCCCGCTCGTCACACAGCACATTGCCTCGCCGAGCCGCGCCGGTGCTCGCCTGTCCCGCCACGCCGACATCGGCTGAATCTCGTCGTTGTATGGCAGCTGCCAGCTGTCACTATGAAAATACAAGAACGTCGAGTATAGCAACATGTATAGCAACATGAGTGAAACGCGATATGAAGTGTAGTATACCTACTGTGCATAAAGATGAATGTACTTATTGCCTATTTTATTAAAACGGAGGAAACGTTTTTGTTTAAATAAACACATTTCTTTTCTTTATCCATAAAAATAAAGCCCATAATGTCTGTTTTTTTCATTTGGAATAACTATGGGACAGGTGCATTGTGTCCAACACCATGTTGTTAGATTTTTTATGAAAGTGACATCAGGCTCCGAGTTCAATTTTGTAATACCAGCAGTTTTAACCTAAGAAAAGAAGATCCAAATCAAGATATAATTTTATAGCGCACTCTCATACGAACTCGGTACTTAATCATTTTTTTTTTATATTATAAACTTAATAAGTGCACTGACTGAAACTAGCCGAATGTCTTCTGGTTGCCTTAAGCCAACACCGGTGCAGCTGTGACCACTGCTGCTGGATGCTGTATCCACTGATCACCGACACGACAGACCGCCCCCCGCCGCCCCATGCACAGTTACAGCTCGGTGCCCCAGACACAAGTCAATTAACTATATCTACTGTAACGATATGTGCACTATTTGCCTGCTGCGGTCTTCCCGTCCGTTTATGATTTGGGTGCCTTCAAGGCTAGAGTGAAAAGGCTCTTGATAAACTAGTGAGCCTCACCATCAACGATTGCATCACTACTTACCACCAGGTGGTAAGCGAAAAAAATCTATATAGACTTCTTTTATTGTTTTTATTATAATAATTATTATAAAATGATATGCTTTAGGTTTAAGCAGCGGTCGCGTCGTGTGACTTGGGCATCCGCCTCACCTCAGGAATGCTGTGCATTCGCTGCTACTAACTTGTTGACTAATTCACCACTAAACATTTATTTTCCGTGTAATATTATTTTATTTTGTAAGTATGTGACATTTTGTTGTCATAATGGAAATTCACCTAAAACATAAATGTGAAAATAGAAGCCAAGTTCACTATTATGGTGTAGTGTGGTGGTCGCCTTCACTGACAAAACAGTTGGTATAATAGCCAGAATCGGATATAAAATTAATTTAGTATCATACTTTCAAAGGAAATAAAAATTATCGTTTCATTTGATGGGGGATTTTTTGTACTCCTCGTAGAAACATCCTCTCGAGTGAATTTAGATCACGGTGGCCAATTTTTGTACACTTACGCAGCAGATATTACAGTGCACAAGTGCGTGCGCCACAACAGGTGCACTCTCTGTTCTTTACTCTCATAATCCGATGGGGCGGCAATCTGACATGAACAGAGAGTGATCAGGTGCGGGACCAACGGCTTTACTTGCTGTCCGAGGCACGAGGGGCGACGCACCTCCAACTTCCAAACTCCAGGCGGCTAGTAATTCGTTATGAAAAAACCCAATAGTAGTTTTTGTACGACCCAGGAATCAAACCGAGGATCCCACGTTCAGCAGTTGCTTTGACCACGAGAGCAGCAGCAGCACGGCGGCACGCGCGCTGTCACGCGCCGGCGAGCCGCCGCCGCCGCCGCGCATGCCGCGCAGAGCGCTCCTAACTCTAAAATAGAGCAATCGATGAGCCGAATGCCGAATACAACGAAACCGCATATCACGGCCGACGATTTGATACTCACAAAAAGTCCGGCTCCAGCGAATAAAAGCCGAACATTCAGTTTGGGAGCAATGTTTGCGGTTCACCGGCACGGCTTCTTGATGTGCTCCTACAAGCCAATTCGTTTATTTGAATCAGAAAACTTTCCGTACAAATACTGTTAAGAACTACTCTGTTCTCGTTTACAGCATCGCCTCGGGGTCGACAGAAATATTCAAGTCCTGTATCAAATTGTCCGTTACTAAATAAGGAAGCGGTTTTCTTTTTCATTTAGTCGCCGCCGGCCCCGGCGCGTGGCGTGCCATCCGCGCTAGGAAATTAAATCATTTAAGGGAACCTCATCTGAAAGGTTCCAAAATAATAACAAAATACACAAGTTACATTTTATTGTCAAACCTATTACAGTTGTAGTCAGTTGAAAGTAAGCAGCACATACATGGGTGGGTATGTTCATACACACTCACACACTTACCACACCACCGCAAGCTAATTACATTTGTGAGTGTGTGGGATGTAACCGACATGACAGTATCGCGGAGCCACAGGGCCGGTGGAGGCGCACAGGCGGGAGGACTCCTCCACTCCGGAGCGCTGAGAGCCACGTCGCGGTGTGGTCAGTAATGCGGCGCGCCGTGAGGTTATCGACACAAATATTCTGCGAGCTCTTATTAAAGGGTGGCTAACGACGCCTGGACGCTCCTCGGGCCGCATTCCGGAGCGCCGGCCTGCTAACGTGCTGAGCAGCCTCAACATTTTATTAGTTGGAGGCGCGCCAGCCGCGCCGGAATTAAGAAATTATATCTGTACGAAGGTATGTGCAGCCGGCGGGTGCGAGCCGCCCGGCGCGCGGCACGCGACCACGCCGACGTAATTGCCGGCACAATTACGTACAATACACGTCCATGCGAGAGTGAGCCTCTGAAATGAAAATACAATTACCTAGTACAAACCTTGCTCTCCCATTCCATTTCTTTTTAATTTTCACGATTTTCCATTTCCGTCGGGCGCGGGCCGGGGCCGGCACGGAGCGAGACGACAAAAAGTAAGTCGTAACTTGTAATACAGCGGACACGTGAATGTAACGCGCCGAGCACGCCGCGTGCACGCCGCGTGCACTCGGCGGCGGCGACGGAATGATTCGCTCTCACGCTGTGTGGAGCGGTAGATATCGCGCTGTAGCTACGTGTCCACTCCTACAACTTACTTCACATTATATTACAATTAAGAACGCTACATTTAGTAAGTTATTCAAGTTTGCTCAGCGCTAAACAAACATAAAGCGCTTGGTTGGTTTTAAACTCGAAGCAGAAACGAATGCCGTGACTATAAGCTGAGCAGAATCGCGGCGTGTTTGATGTTACATGTGGCCCATTGTGTAGGAATTAGTTGAGTCGTGACACAATGCCGCTGACCGCACGCGCCTACATAACGCAGCTGTGTACTTATTTATGTCAATAGAGTGGCTAGTTATTTATGTGCGACCACCGAACTTTGTTCATGCATACATTAAATTCAAAAGATGCGGCTGCGGACGAATCTCCGGATCCCTCATGTACTAATGACCTTTTATAGTTTAGTAGAGTTCATTTTGCTGAGAATATACAAATACGCCTTCGCTTTAAAACAGACTGAATTTGCAAAATATTAATCAGAACGTAATACACAAAGCAGAAAGTAATAATCGTAAAGAAAACAAGTACCGCAGGTTTATAAAGAATTTACGTTTTAGCTTAGCCACTTAGACGCGCGACCCACGCCGCGCCGCGCCCGTTGATTAACATTCTACGCAAAGAGTCCGCTTTGTTTACAGACATTAGTGCCGCGCCCCGGCGCCGCCTGCGTTATGTATAACGCTTCGTAGCGCGTGCCTTCACAATATTAGTGCCGCGAGCCAGCGCCAGTTGTGATTCACACGTTCTGACCCCAGTTGCGATTCACACCAGGCAGCTTACTTGTGTGTTTATGTGACTGTAGCTGTTGATGACCGCCGCGCCATCTATGATCAACACACAATCGAAGAGGTACCGACGCTACGTGCCATCCGAACACTACCATTGGTTTTGGAACACGCGATTAACTATCTCTAACGTATATAAGTTGAAACCCGTGTAAAGAGAAGAACCCCACAAAGACCAGAGCCAGCCTCGGATCTCGTTTTTACTCCAATGTCGACGACTTCACAAAGAAAACCCCAACGTATGGTCCTTCGAGCCGGATTGTTCATCTGGAGCAGCACTTTCTGGAGTAACGGTCAGGTCAATCCACCAATTTTTCTTCACAAGTTCTCTGTTAAGTTAATATTTCGATGGTCCCTACGTAAAGTATCGAATCAAAAAAATAGCAATTTTTTATTATTACTGTTTTGAGCTCTTTTTAAAGGATATTTTATAATACAACTTCCTTTCCCGATAGTTAGAGACCTAATTTTTATAAAGATTTAATCACCCGTGACCAAATTATGCAAAAACAAACTTTAAATCGCTCTCTTGCAAAGTAGTGATTTTCAGTTTCGATACTTTACCTAGGGACCATCGATTTGTTACTAATATCGCAAAATTCGTAAATTTATAGTGTTTAACCACGGTGCAAACTTGTGCGTTTGACTCTTTTCCCTGATAAGCCACCACTATGCCTAAAGAGACATTCATTGTTAGAAATACAAAGTTGTGTAGATATAATTCGTGGTGTGTCCGTAGTTGTGATTCTCAGCGGTACAGCGATCGCGCGTGTGCTCATGCACTTCGCTCCGTAAAAGTAATTGGTGACCCGCGGGACGCGACAAAACGCTGTCAACACTAAATTGCAACACCGCTATGTGTTGTCAGCATTATATTATTATTCCGTCAGAAAAAATAAACCAGTTTAATACAATTTAAAGGCAAAGAATGAAAATACAAGAAAGCTCTCGACGAAGCGTCGCTCGTGCAACACTGTCGCCGAGTTAACAAATGGAATAACACTTTAACTGTGAAATAACGTCTAAAGAAACGCTATCAAATATGTATGGCGGAGCCGCTCGGCGTCGCTCGGCGTCGGCGTCGCCTGTCTCCGACAAAGGCTAGCAAATATAGTCTCATGAAAGCATAATTCCATTAGAGCGACAATGGCGCGCGGTCGGAGCGTCCTGCAGCGCAGCGCCGAATCATTATAAAACTCGTCGGCGAACGCATCACTGTCACTGCCCCCCCCCCCCCGATGCTCCACCGCGACTCTTCACCCCCTGCTTCCCAGCAACGCTCATCAATCCTAAACCATAACAGGGCATATGTAGCTTTTGCCTCAGCGGGTACTAATAAGCTCCTTGTCTAAGATGCTCGTAGATACGAGCCCTTCTGGAGACTAAGTTAGGTACCGTACCAATACCACCGCAACGCTCTACTGGTAGACCTCCTTTTGAAAAGGTTCCTCACGCTTAGAGGCCTATAGCCAGCAATGGACTTCAATAACCTCATACTAATTCCGGACGTAGGTATCAAAACTCTGATTCTGATGACATGTCGTTTTGTCAGTGTTGCCATGTCCTCACGGTTCTGCCTGCTATATTGTATCATACAACGACTGTGTGTTGGATATGTTGCCGGTGCCGATACGCCCTGACTCGGTGAGAGCACGGGGCGGCACGGCGTAGTGGGAAAATTGCTTTAACGCTTTATTTTGGGCATCTAAAAACTTACCATTTTTTTTTCCCAAGGAATGAAAATGAAGAAGGGATTTTATTCTAACGCTACGTCCGGCTACGTCCTTATAATATATTTTTTATTCGTGCTCAGGGCTCGCGCGCACAGTGCGAGACCGCATTATCTAGGAGGGAGCACGCGTCACGCGCACACTAACTTGCATTGGGTCGACTAACTTCTGTACGTGTATACCTACGTGTAACTCACACTTGAGACAATGAGATTTAGGAGTAAAGGACGGGAATAAGTGGAACAGGATCGTCGGATCAAGTCACCCCACGTCGTAAATAACGCTACAAATGTTTAGAAGCCCACCTCCATAAACTGCTACTTTACGTGCGGCGCGCGACACGCACGCGGAGAAGGTTCACTTCATAATAACTAATAACATACGTACCGGTAAACACCAGGTGAAAAAGGTTACTTAAAAAACTAATGTAGAATAGAATAGAATAAACTTTATTGTACACCAAAAAGTAACGGTACAGTTTATACAATAACTTAAAACTATGGGTACAATGGCGGTCTTATCGCTGACAGCGATATCTACCAGACAACCTTAGGATGGATCGTAAGAACTAAACACACACCTACACACACTGCTATGTAACTATGTGTATACTATATAATCAGTCAGCTGAGCTTGGTTGTAAATCGAGTCAGTTGGGAAGTTTGCCGAGAGAGTGAAAGTGGTACAGCATCATAATGTTCAGTTAAGTAAAGTGCACCTTCTGCCAGTCGCCTGCATGCGGGCGCGGGGCGGCCCGCGGCAGGCGGCGCGCGCTGCGGCGTACGTTTAACAACTTTTCGCTTAATGTACTTTTATCACTACATAAAAACAGTTTAACGGTGCGAGTCATCAATCCGGCAGATTGGTCGGCCGTGTGCGCGAGCCCTGCCGCCCCGCCGCGCGCTGCACGCTCATCGGCTCCGGTGATTGACGACCACCACCATCCCCCCTCCCGCGCCCACAACCCCCGGACACACGTAATACCGATGTAATTAGTATAGTAACGCAATAACCGTTTGATTCATTCATTGTTTGCAGACTTTTATTAATCCGAGATTTGATCGTTTCATGATGAATTGATGATCAATAGTTTATGTAGTTTGTTTCTAATTCTAAGGCGGGTATGATGCCTTCGTGTCCTACCTATAAAACTCTGAAATATATTGAACAATAAAAGGAAAGCAGTATTGTAGCATTTTATAGGGTGAGAATATCTAAATTGGTCATAAACATTAAGCGCAATCCCTCTATAAAATAATAATTGCTAAGAAAAGTAAGAAGTTGGAACATGTTCGTACAGCCCTTTAGCGAAGTTGTAACAAAACGCAGCGACATGTGAACTGATCCTGCACCGGCTTGCGTGGTGGCTGCGGAGCCCCGAGCGGCCGCGGGCTACTTCACAACAGTCTTACAATTACGGTCCGACCCAGGTGCGGCGCGGACTGGCCTGGACACCGGCATGGATCTGCCCAGAAACCGGCAAGGATCGGACTGGACACCGGCATGGATCGGCCCAGACACCTACATGGATCGGACCGGACACCGGCATGGATCGGACCGGACACTGGCAGGGATCGGACCGGAAACCGGCATGGATCGGCCCGGACACCGGCATGGATCGGCCCAGACACCTACATGGATCGGACCGGACACCGGCATGGATCGACCCGGACAGCAGCGAAGCAGGCCATCATGTTTCGAATTAACATTAAATCTGACTTCTTTTTATTCGATCTATTGGAACTTGCCATTTAAGAACTAGTAATTATAAACGTCAGAAATATTAAAATTTCGGAATTATGAAAATAGGAAGAATGATAAATCTGAGTTGTTATTGAACCATTCGGAATAATTAATTATGAAAACCGGTCATTTGAAACTCGTATTTAAAACGTTCCTTGGAATTAGAATTGATGATAAAATTAAATAATGTTAGATTTCACTTTATTTCTAAGGCCTATCGGAATAAAAAGCCTCGCTTTGGCCGGCCAAAGTGTTGTTTTTTTCTAGAAAAATATAAACTTTAACGTTGACTATTGGAATAAAAAGCTTATTTTTTGAAATTTGACCTGATTCGATTCCCGGTTCGGGTAAGCTTTATGGGATACCTGTGAATGCCGATTTGTTTCTTAAAAAAAAAAAATATTTTGTATTGGTAAAGTCAGATATCTGAAAGATTTATGGTAGGGGAACTACCTTAAATCTTTGAGATAGCTTCGTCAGCCGCCTTGCAGTCGTCAGTCGTCGTCGAATGTCTCATTATTTCTTACTTGCTTTTAATTCATAGGCTTTTTACCCAGAACTTAATGGTAGTTCCGTGTAAAAGCCTATCAATGATTTACTATATCAAATTCCGCCGGCTGTTACTTACCTCCTGCGCCTGAGACACAAACAATCTGCAGAACTGGGAACGTCTGTAATAACCAAATGTAATAAAAACAAGTAACAATAAGTAAATACTTGGCCATCGCCAGCGCGCGGCGGCGGAGCGCGGCGCGGGGGAACTTCGCGCAACTTTCTGTGTAATCTTCCATCTTGTTCGATGTTTTCCAGTATTTGATACGTTTTGGGAGTTGGCGAAGTTTGTGCGGAGTGCTAAATAAACGGCGCAAGTTTTATACGAGGAAGATTCGCACGCACCAAGCGGCGCGGGCCGCGTGCGAGGCGCTCGCGTGCGAGGCGTGCGGTGCGTGGCGAGCGCGCGGTGGCACGTGCTCGCCACGCACAGCACACAGCACACGCACAGCATCTGCTAGCCGGAACATTGTCTTTACCACAGGTCTCTACCATAAGTAGGTAACCACGAACATATGGACGCAAAACCAATAGTTTATTATTTTGATAAGGATTTAATTTGATAACTTCTTTTCGAATAATTTGAAATAATGCAACATCGTATTAAATTTAAATAAGAATTTAACCGCCAACTTCCTGTCTAATTCTTAAAAGTATTATAGCTTCCGGTGGAATTTGTGGGGATTTAACCTAGCGGTAGCCACTGCCTTTTTATTTCTTTGAAATATCAGAGCATCCGGTCATATTTAAATAATAATTTCTAACTAAAATATTCAAGTAAATAGAACTTCCGTTCTATTTACTTGAATATTTTTCTACCTTCACAGTGAATTTTATAAGGATTTATTATGTTTCTCGAGTAATTTATTTTAATTTTAACTTCCGTTATTAATTTTGCGCCTGTCACTTTTTGTGTATAAAAACCGAAGTACCTAATATGATTAGAAGAGCACTCTTTCGCCGTCCATGGCATAAACGTGTAGAACTGTAGTAAGGTGTCTCTTTATCATCGCTCTACAACATTTCCTGCCATTCTATACTTGTATGACGTCGACGTCGATGGCGCTCTTTCGACATACGAGTACATGTTGTCATTAATATTCATTTCTTTTTACAGAAAGCCTATAAGTTTTTCTATAAAAAGAAATAAACACAGAGATGAAAATTAAGAGAATAGGTATTAATTTAGTTAGGTACTAAATGCATTTCTTAACAAAATTTAACTTCTACTTATATAATTATGAATTTAGGAGTACTTATAGAGTGTCGTACGTTTATTTTTATGCTATATCAAAGATAAAAATAAATAAATAAGAATAAGTATATAATTATAAATAACTGGTATTAAGTAGTTATTCATTATTATCTCCTAGCTATTTCTTATTTAGGATATTTGCAATATCAGTTGTGCAAGTTGGGATGCTCTGCACAGAAGTAGGGGATGTCCAGGAGTGCGCTCGTCCAGAGAGCACGCTCAACGGGATGCACGCGGAGGTGCCGGCGGAGGTACGTGCGAAGACGTTACAAACTGGGTCTGTGGGTCAGCGCGCGCGGCAATCTGCAGAGGCGTCGGCCAGCGCCCCCCCCCCCCCCCGCGCGGAGTACCCCCGACCCGCGCCCCGCGCTCGCCCTCCTAAAACGTTGACATAGTAAAATGCAATTTTCCACTCAGTTCGAGCCGAGACGAGCCGCCTGCCTGGAATAGCCGCGCCGCCGCGACACGCCGGCCGCGAACCTGCCACCCCACGGCATCGACAATAATATTTTATGTCAAACTCTCAAATCGAACGTTTACAATAGCTACAAAGCGATTGTTGAGAAATTCAGCGAATTCTACCCAAAATAAATCTGGCAGCTCTACGTTCGGCTACAATAAAAATGCTCTAACCTAGTTTATGAGTTGGAATGGCTGCACCGATGCTGTGAAATCGATGCTGTATAATATTAGACGACGGAAAGAAATGAAAGCAAATGTGGGGAATGCGACGGGAGTGACGTGGCAGGCAGAGCCGCGGGCTATTGTTAGCGCACGGGCGTGTGCGCCACAAAGCAGCGGCATACGCTGTCGACACCGTCGCGTGGTGCCGGTGCTGCTGCGAGCGCGCCAGGCGGCGCGGCGTGCCTCGCGGTGCGCCTTCTGCCGCTCGCCTGCACTGCGGCTTTCTTATTACACGGCGGTGGCGCCGCGCCTTCTCTTGAATCTCTTATATGGCTGCAATTTCACTCTCGGAACATATCAGACATTTAAACTGTTCTAGACTCACTGGCTGATTCACTGCAGCAATTTCGCTTTATAATTCAGCAGCTGTTTGAGTCGGCCTCACATTTTATTTTTGCTGAGACCGGCTCGGACTCGAAATGGCCTCTAAAATAAATAATAATCATAGTCTATTCTCAGTAACATTTTAATGAAAGCCTCCGTCACACAAGAAGAGTTTCTTCGCCGGCGAATGTTTATTTTCGCTATCTGTAGTCCATTTCCAAGTCGTTTTGTGTCTGCAATTAGGCTGTATTAAGACGACAGCGGACGGGTAGGGCGCGGGGGTGTGCCGTCGGCGGGAGGGGGGGGGAGGGGTAGGTTAATTTACATAGTGTCGCAGAGCGTCCAGTGCTGTGCACTTGCTTTACTTTAGTCGCAAGTTTACAGCAGACGGAGGAACTCGGCGCGTCTTCGTTCACGTAACGTGGCACACTCTGAAGCGAACCACATTACTCGTCCCCCGACTAGTATCATTTACCCATTGATAACGAGTGTGAACCATATGGCAAAAGCACGTAACCATGCCATTTTTTTCACTTTTGATAACTTTTGTTACACAGTTACAGGTACGTTCATTCCAAGAACAAAGCGAGCACAGTATTAGAGTAAATGTCAACTAGATAAATGTGCAGAATCTAGAATGTTTACAGTTGGGTACCTAAATAGTTACACACTCGCTAGCTTACCACTCACTGTTATAGCACGCGGCGATGTTCGTAGTTTGATACTGCGAACATCTCCGGCGCGGCTCCGCTAGTGTACTATATGTGAGCGAGTGCGACGCGCCAGGAGACGGCGGTGTCTGATGGCATCAGCTCCATCACGCCTCACTCGCCGCCGCCGCACGCAGGTATTAAAGTGTCGGATGTCATTACGTGTCATCCGCACCTGCTATCGAGCCGCCGCCGGCAGCCTCTCTGCACAATCTGATATTTAGATTTACATTAAGATCGGCGACGTTCGCTGGCACAGCTACCGATACTGGCGGCTGTAAAAAACCAAAGTTCCAAGTATTAACGTGACGCATATTTGTATTTGTGGCGGGTAAGTAGATCAGTCCCCGTGAGGACTGTCGGTAAGACGCACTTCACGTCAGCGTGTACTGGAACTGTCTCCGCCTGCCATTGCTGACAAATGTTCGTCGCGCAAGATGGCTTTATTTTTAGTATCCCTCGTTACTTTGTTACCTCTTTACATACAGCTACCTACAGGTGACTAGTAAATTGCGTTAAGAGCATAAGGTGATTTTTTTGTGCAGCAAAAAAATTATTTTTTTTTACTTCGATACGAGGACACTGCCCAGCGACGTTGGCATTTCGTTTCGTTTGTTGACGTTGGCGTTTCGTAAAATAATCTTTGTATGAGATTTAAAAACAGTCAACAAAATTGTAAAAAAGTGTGTTCAAGCAGTTACACTTATAATGTGTGTGATACTAACTCTGACTGTTACCATTTCTATCTGTGTGGGGGAGCTCGTGGCTAATAGCTGTTGAATATGGCTCTCTGGATAGGTGGTTCTGTTTGAAAAATATAAGAAGACAATGCGAATTTCATGAGCTAGAGGATAGTAGCAACACAGACATCTTCAGCTGAAACCTCAACTGATAATATTACCAGTACATACATAAAGGAAAGGGTTCTGCTGCATTCGATGCAGCGACACAGTTGAAAGATTTGAACTGATGTACAAGTAGATAAGTGTCGCAAAAAATACTATTTAAACGACCGACTCGAAAAAGGGAGGTCGTTAGTTGAACAAATGTTGAGCATCCCGAGAGTGAGGTGAAGTGTCGCGCGTGTATCAGCGAGCGCGGTCATTAGCGGCGTGTGCGCCGGCGGCCCGTGCGCGGCCCATGTGCGGCGCTAACGAGCACGCGCGCGATCGACTCGCCACTAGCACGACCCGCGAGGCTGGTTCCTGCCACCAACAACTTCACACTTACGTCAACCGTAAGATAACGCGCAAGACTATGACCAGAAAAATTCATATGCGAATTGTCAAGGCCAGCTGGGTGCTAGCTTCGAAAAGTCGCTATCGTATTTATTTCATACTAGCTTTTGCCCGCGGCTTCGCCCGCGTGAATGTTTTTCTGAATTAACTTAGTTCATTTTTAGGGTTCCGTAGCCAATTGGCAAAAACGGAACCCTTATAGTTTCGCCATGTCTGTCCGTCCGTCCTCGCTTAATCTCTGTAACCGTTAGATCTAGAAAGCTGAAATTTGGTACCAATATGTATATCAATCACGCCGACAAAGCAGTAAAATATTAATTGGAAAAAAATATTTTATTAGGATAGCCCCCTACATGTAAAGTAAAAAGCGATTTTATTTTAAATTTCAACCCTAACGTGTGATATATTGTTGGATAGGTATTCAAAAATGAATAGGGGTTTACTAAAATAATTTTTTGATTATATCAATAATTTCGGAAATAATCGCTCCAAAAGTAAAAAACAATGTGTGTCCCCCCTTCTAACTTTTGAACTTGAGTTTAGAAAATATGAAAAAAAAAACTGGAAAGTAGAGCTTTATAAAGACTTTCTAGGAAAATTATTTTGAACTTGATGGGACGTGTTCGTCCCATCCGTTTTAGAAAAGTTTGGGACACTTATTGTGACGGACGGGAAACTACGGAACCCTACACAGAGCGTGGCCGGACACGCTCTTGGCCGGTTTTTTTTTACATAAAATATAGCCTATAGCACTCAGGAAGAAAGCAGCTTTCTATCAATATATAGATTTATGTAATAGAACCAGGATCTTCAGAGATTATTCCATACAAACAAAAAAACAAACTTTATCTCTTTATTATATTAGTATAGATTATACAGAACAGGGTGTCAAGTCCCGCAACTCTCGCTTCAGCTATTTTGCATACAATTTAAAAGATTTAAAATATTTAGCCGCGGACTTATGACAGCGTGTATTACTGACACATTGCATCAGGAAGTATGTTGCGTTTCCTACGGCATGCGGGGCTCGCATCGCTGCAATAACTAACTGCACTAACTTAATATTATGAACATGCGAATTCCACTAAACAAACTCAGTTCTTGCCGCCACAGCACCGCCCAGTACCGCACTCGACGTCAACTAGTGTCAAGCAAGCAACTTTCTGATTGTATCACATTGAATGCCAAGAATTTTAAGGCCTCATGATTTCTCACCATACATCGTCAGCCCATTCGAAAATCTCGTAGCTACTGTCTTTATTTATCAAGTTAACGAACAGTGCCCGACTACCCGTATACGAGATATCTCGGACTAATGCCCCAGTCGTATTGAGACTCTCATTAGAGGTTATTTAAATGAAATGAACATCAATGTCGTAGGACTTTCATTTCATTTATTTAAATGAAATGAAAATCCTACGACATTGATGTTTATATCGCGTTGATCATTTGTTCTTCCGTTCCATATCTCGCATGTGGAACGTAAGAAGAAATCATCAACGTGATATCTTTTAGCTGGCATTCAATGTGTTAATCCCATGATTTAGTATTTCCGAGGTGCGTGCGTCGCGACCCTGCGGTCATGTTCGCGGGTCGGAGCAGCGCGAGGCGACTCGGGGGGCCCGGGCGACTCGGGGCGGCCTAGGGCGGCCCAGGGCGGCCTAGGGCGGCCTAGGGCGGCTCGGGGCGGCCCAGGGCGGCTCGACACGGCAATACAAAGTGCTCCTTCACTTCGATTACCTTCGCGCCGCCAGTATTTACACATCTGAACGACGCCGCACTTTACGTGACACGAACCATCTCACTAATGGCGGTCTGTGATCTCAGGAACAAATCGAGACCGCCAGTAATACCGTGAAATATGAGACTTATCTAAACACGCTCAAACTTATAACAATTTCTTTTCCAATTTCCGGCGGAGATAAAAGAATTTCGTAACAAATATAAATGTACTACAGGAATTTCCTCTTACATATTTTATGTGCTGAAAATATGTAGACGGAAAACGGAATCATTACAAAGGATGTATCAACTGTTATGAACAAAAAGAAAACTAAATTGAATTTGGTGCACAAAGCGCGCGCCACTCGACGAGCTGAAGACGCCGGCGGACAGAGCACAACAATAAATCGCCGCGAGGGGACAGCCCCCCCCCCTGCCTGCGCCCGGCGTCCCGCACCCCCACACCCGCGCTGACCCGCTCGCCGTAAGGACACAATTTTTGTTTGATCCCCAATTTAAATGTAGATGGAGGGCCGCCGCGTAATACTCATTTAAATGACGAGCGGGTCAAATTTTGATTGGTTTTTGAACAAGATATCGAAATAAGCCACAATCTGCGCGGCGCATACCCAACGAGCCCTCGCAAATGAGCTGTGAGTGGCGTTAAGTACCGGCGGGCTGCGCGCTGGCCAGTGAGGCGGCAGCAGACTCACCACCATGACACGCTGATGTTTACTTCTTCAGGTCTCCTGCGCACGGCACGCACGTCTGCGCGCGCTCCGCTCACACGCGACCCTCTCGTACACGGTGCGCGTACTGCACGGCGGCGCGCTGGAGATTATCTGTCACTCTCTATTTGTAACTCATACGAGTATGCATGGCTTTCGCTTTCACCCCTGAAGCAACTATACTATACTATACGTCAAAATGCTACATTTCTAAATACAGAGCCTACTTTCGAGGCACTTACAATTTATATTATCGCTTATCTTAATACAGGTTGCAGATAGATATACGTAGAAAAAAAAAAACCTAGTGCATGGTGTGACGGAATTCACCGGTTTTTTTTATTAAGGAGGAGTCAGACTTTGACAGACAAAACCTCACCTTTCGGCCTTCAGTTGTCCTTTTCACTCTAGGACCACGTGTAACCTTTCCAGAACTCGACCCATACCACTCGACCCACCGTAGTCTACGGTTTTACTGACATCTCTTTGAAGAGAGCGTAAAACACAACGAGCCGTCAACAAGTCAGGTTCATACGGTTACTGGTCGGTAAGCTACCCATTGAAGCTGATGAGACACATCCATGATAAAATTAAATCTCTTTTAGGTGGAACTTAAGCTATGCCTGCAATAAATCCGAACTAGAATACAAGCGCCTGCTGAATACAAAGCCTCCTGCGATATGAGACGCCGACGTCGCACGAGGAATTGAAAGTAGAAAATACCCAACATACAGCTCCGCTCTCGGCCAGCAGCAAATATTCGGCGGCAGAGTGTTCGCGGCACGACAGGCTCTGGAACGATGTACTTTGATAAATTCACTACAGACAATGCACAAAATATTAATGAGAATGGGACAGAACAGTGCTGTTCCAAATGAGTTTTTTTTTTATTTGACAACATTATCACAAATCGGTCGGGTCCCTCACAGGCATGGGTTAGCGGACGCACCATGACTGCCCAGTTTCACACAACGCGCGGAGGTTTGTCCGTCATCTCCTGCCGGTCGTGTGTGTAGTGAGGGGCTACTCTCTGAAGCAGGTATCATTTACGAGGACAAGCGCAGTCGTCGACAAACGTTTAAAAAACTGTTTTCATTCATCATCCAATAAATTATGTTTAGTTTTAAATCTAACCATATTTTTTTATTTTTTAGTATGTGGATTTCTTTTCATTTGAAAACTGATTATTAAAAAAGTGACCAAATATAGCGAATACCGAACAGTTGCCGAATGACATCTCTGTTGAAAATATTATCTATTTTCTTTAAAAACAAATGTACTGTTAGTTGAGAAATGCTCAATATCATCAGCGGGAGCTGGGCGCGCCAGCACGGCCGTGCGCACATGAGCAGCGTATGTACGCCGTCTATGACTACGCCTATAAGCTACCCAGACGTGCCCGCGACGCGCCGTGCTCGCATCTTGCGCAAAGCACGGGTAACTCATAATCTTCGAGCTAGTTGCCAGGGCGAGGTTACATAACAAATATTCCGTATATAATGAGCTCGAGTTAGTATCTAACTGGGAATAAATAATAACCTTGGTTTACGCAAGCAGACCTTAACCAAATCTAATTAACTTGATATACTCGTATTTAAATTAATTGACTTATGTATCTCAATAGTAAATGGAACAAATAGCATTTATCGTTACATAGATACAAACGAAAGACCTTTTCGTCGTCATCTATTCTTATTTTTATGGAAGAATGAAAGAAAGAAAGAACTAACTTGGATATGTATAAACAAAACGAATGAATGTCCGCCAGTCGTGCACGTCGCTTTGTTTCATTAGCATCAGTTAAGATAATCACGTTGTCATCGAGTGTGAACAAAGTATGCGCTGCGGAGCGGCGTGTCATTCAATTAGCTCGCCAGCGGCCGCCCGCGCCCGCTCCGCTCCGCTCCGCCCGCGCCGCTCCGCTCGGCCGCGCGGCTGCACTGATCAGGGGTAACCTAATCATAACATTAACTATGTTTTGAACGCTTCCTACTGAAATGAAACACTCGGCAAACGCTCACTTGTTGAACTAACAGAAATAGTTCAAGCTAATAAGATGAATTGTGGATTCATTTACAACTTGTTTAGTTTTCATTTAACTAAGGCAGTGGTATTCAATGTTTAAGATAATATCTAGTAAGCTATGATATTAATCGAACCTTATTTTAAAACGACGCCATTCAATTAGTCGCCCCAATAATGTTCAGCCATATACTCGTAATTAAACAGCTAGGCAAATACCAAAATTCAGTTTGTTAGCCAGAAATTAGAGGAGCTGTGGCAAGTCGTAAAATTACTTTTTATCAGTCGGTAATGTGTTGAAGACGACCGCACGTAAAATAAACCAGAGAAAGTCCGTATCAGGGCACCCTGAGCCTCACTACATGGTCGCCCTATAGTGTGAATTAGCATATTAGTTACTGTTATTAGTGAGCAGTGGTGGCCCAGTGGTAACTGCCCCGACTTGCAAGTTGTGGGTCGCGGGTTCAAACCCAGTCAGGCGCATTACTTTGTGTAATTTATTTCATCACCACTGCTCTCAAAACGGTGAAGGAAAACATCGTGAGGAAACCGGCATGTCCTACATTTCAAAGGAGAATGGGCCTTTTGGTACTC
Organism: Mythimna separata; assembly: GCA_030763345.1. NCBI lineage: Eukaryota > Metazoa > Arthropoda > Insecta > Lepidoptera > Noctuidae > Mythimna > Mythimna separata. The sequence goes on from CM061175.1 coordinate 187,727, forward strand.
GCTCCAATAGCAATCAATATGGTGTCATTGGATAGGTCTTTTAATCAGGAAAAATATTTACTATGGCAACTTGTCCTAAATCCTTGTCCGAAAGCCACGGGAAGCCCCCAAAGTTCCAGTTTTAGTTGATAGCATGATTGCAAATACGATAATATTATATACCTATCATGGTTGATAATACGAAAAATAACAATGTAATACAACATTATTTAAAACGAGAATTGTATTTTGGTTCTATTCATCTATATATTGTTACTGTTAGTTAGTCTCGCTAAAACTCGAGAACGGCTGAATGGATTTATGTTATCTTGTTCTTGAAATGTTCGTGGAGGTCTAGGGAAGGTTTAAAAGGTGAGAAAAAATAAAAAAAAATAATCGGCAGTACGAAGTCTGCCGGGTCAGCTAGCTGCATAATAATTATATCATGATATGAAAATGGTAATGACTTTTAAAAATAGGTTTTTTTACATAAAGAAGTAAGTCTTTTAAGATTTCTGTTTTTTGTTATTACGGTAACTATAGACTTCGGGGATGGGGAACCAGCCGCGGGATGGGTCATGCGGTACGCGGTGTCAGTGGACACTGACAGCCTTTTGAGACGCGTCATTTACTAGTCGTTGACCATTGTATCGTTCTGTGCTTAAGACGACGTTCCGCAGCTTATATTCTACCTACTACCTTCTTTCACCGTTTTCATCACTGACCCCGGCTCCCCTTTTGGACATTGTTACCCGCTGTAAACGTTTATCTTGGCTTGTGTTGTGGACTATGGTTTTGCTTATCTATTTGGAATATCGCTATGGAAGAACTTCGCAACTGTGTGATGTGTCGTTGAGGCCTATATCATGCTAGATATCAACAGCATCTTTTAACTGATGATCTTCCAAGAATTCGCCCCGAGATTGTGGATATGAGTCCTACGTTCCCCCATCTAAAGACAGATGGGAGTCACAGTTAACTACTGAGCAAGGTAACGAAGCTCGATCAGTTACAATATGCCGGTGGGTAGTGGAAGTGGTGAACGGGAGTTTCAAACGTGATTTCAAGCTTTTGCGGCAAAAATAGAATAATAAAACGCTACCAAAAATGTTAATTGATTTTAAAATCGCCGCAGCTATGTTAAATAACTTCCACATATACATCGATGATAATATTCACGCAGACGCCTTCCTAAACATAATCAGGGAAAAAATAGATACCCGGAATCTACTTTATAATTATTTAGAAAGAAAACGTTTAAATACCCGAAGAGCGGATTTTCAAAGAACTGAAAGTCACGAAGTACAGAACTTCCCACTACTGACGGAAGAACAAATTATTTTATTTTCATTGGGCATCAACTGAAGCTAGCCCGATCATACTGCAACGAGCATTTAACAAATGGACTATACATTTTAGAAATATATAGAGAAAGCGCACTCCAAGATTTAAATCAATATGGCATAGATGAAGATACTTGGCTTTTAGGCGGGCGCATACAGTCGCGTCACGTACGGTCAAGGACTTATTATTGTTACATACTGGTAAAAAACAATGTTAATGAAAACGAAATCAATATCCCTAATATTTTATGTAATTATTACTGCACGTGTTTGACCGGACGGCGAACAGTCGGCACTTGTGCTCATATAGTTTCAGTCGTGTGGTATCTAGGGTATGCCAGACATGAAGGCTTCACTGCTCCTGCAGCATTCCTAAAGTAAAGTTTTAAAAAAACCTTTTTTACTTTTTCGATTTTTTTTTCTGTATTATTTCAGAATGTTTATTCATTTTAGTACCTATTTATCAACACACAAATGATTCCATACAAGACAACGATATAATATCACCATTATCTTAACAAAATCAAACAAAAACCAAAAAAATATTAAATACTTAACACAAAATAACTCCGTTCGGACAGCAATTGGAGACAAGTGACTCGGTTATTATTAATCCTTGTAAGAAGCCCTTTCCAATGATATATATGTTATAGCTATTGGGCCGAGTACCAAGCTTCATACATTTTCGCCCATGATCCAATTTGAAGACATGTGACAACCGCCAATCCGCACTGGGCCCGCGCGGTGGATTATGGCCCATTCCCTCTCCTAGAGAGGAGGCTTGAGTCCCAGCAGTGGGAACATTACAAAGCCGATAATGTTAGTGTTAATGGTCACAGCATAACCAGCCAGTTCACCAGATGCATCGGCAGAGTATGTTGTCTGGCGGCGGGTAGAACGGCACCGTTTAGTTGTCTATCAGACTGGGTTGCCATACCCATGGCGAATTAAACTAGTTGGCTGCGATACCGCAGTAGGTATCCAAATATTTTTAAAACAAATATTCGTATTTTCAATAAAAAGAGAATGCCATGAATTCGTTTCTGTTAGACGATGTGCTCGCTAACAGCGAGTGTTACGAGCGGATACAATCGGAACAGATCCGTCTCGCAGCGCTAACGTGTCAGCTTCGGGGAGCACCGCGAGCCCCCGCAGCCCCGGGGGTGACGCGCGACAGTACACGACTGCTGAAGTGATGTCGTCGGCGTGCGGCGGGCGCCAGCGTGCAGCGGCCGCACAGCACCGGCAGCGCAGCGGGGGAGAGGCGGCTTCTATCCCGCAAGGAACAAAATTTGTATGGCCCACAGAGAGTTGTATCTTGTACTTATACATACTCGTATATGTGAGTCTATGTACATGTTAGTGATGGGGGAGTAATAAAGTAAGTAAACAAGTATAGGGGTTCAGGAAAAAAAGGTTTGTAATCGACACTCTTTCATCTGTTATAGATACGTAAACACGCAAACGTAATCGTAACCGAGAGTTCGACGCCAGCCATCACCGGCTGCCAGGAGGCAGCGCTCGCGTGTTATCGCGGAGCACAGATGTTCCGTGTGTCACCCGAGCGCCGCTATCTGGAGGCGCGGAGGACGCGGGGGGAGCGGGAGGGAGCACATTATCGTAAAATACTCACAAAATGGCGACCACGCATTTTTGCGCAAACCTTTCTGCATCAGCAAATTAACTTTCAGAGAGAATATTGAGAAAAAATGTACAGTCGAGTGTGCGGAGCGGCGGCGGCGGCGGCGGCGGCGGCGGCGGCGGCGAGCGCGCGCGGGGTATTACCGACAGGTAAGCGGCGCGTCGACGAGAGACCCTCGCTCACTTAATTAAAATAATATTATAATGGAGGTGTTGTTGTGTCACACAGTCATTTATATACATGTCATACTTACTCGAATAAAACAGTAGAAATGAGGAGCGATATTTTCAATTGGTGCAAATACTAGTCATCTGATTCTGTTCGAATTTGCACGAATAATCCGTACTTAAAAACAAGCTTGATCAATGTTACAATTTCACAGTATTGGCTACAGAGAGTAATACTGCATTTTGTCTTTATTCTTCGACTTCTTTCTACGAGTTCACTCCTCAGTTACAATTAATGCATTTGTGACTATTTATCTTCAAAATGGCTTTTTGCATATCGCTACCTTTGGGTAGAAAGGTCGTATAAACCATTTTGGCCAAATTGAGTTACATATACCATTTTTCTCAGAATTTTTTTCTCTATCGATCTGTATATACGAAATGTAGAAATTCGCTCAAAAATGGTTAATACGACCCAGCAATTTTCGGTCATTGCCTCTTAAAAAAGGTAAATTTTCAATGTAAAAGCCAAATTTTTTTTTTTTTGTAATTTTGTTATGACGTAATGACCATAATTTATATTAACTCAGGGCGTAAAAATAGTCGTTAAATGAAAATGGTTTATACGCCCTAAAGTGTTAAATGCATTATTTGTAAATAGTTTATACGCCCTAAAGTGTTAAATGCATTATTTGTAAATGGTTTATACGCCCTAAAGTGTTAAATGCATTAATTGTAAATGGTTTATACGCCCTAAAGTGTTAAATGCATTAATTGTAAATGGTTTATACGCCCTAAAGTGTTAAATGCATTACCTAAACACAAGTTAAATTTGACGTCGTAAATCCAAACACAGTTCGCAACGTTGGTGTATAAACCATGTTCATTGCAAGTCGCACCTTACTTTAGGATGTTTGTCAAGTAAAATGTGTAAGGAATGAACCTGGAATGGTTCTATCAGATGATGATAAAATCAAAGAGAGGTTTTTTTTTTTTAAGAGAGGTGGAAGGAATATTTGGAAAGACTAATGAATGAGGAAAATGATTGAAGTGGGATTTTAGAAACTAAACCAGAAAATGTGGGGTTAGTGAGAATGGTTAGTATGGATGAAGTCAGAATAGCAGTAAATGGAATGAAGAAAGGTAAGGCCATTGGCCCAGTTTGGAATACCAGTTGAAGTGTGGAAGTTACTGCGAGTGGATGGATGGATGTGCTTTCTTCAATAAGTTGTTGAAAGAAGAATTCATACCTGATGATTGGTACAAAAGTTTTTTGGTGCCCATCTTTAAAAACAAAGGTAATGTTCTTGAGTACAACAATTATAGAGGAATAAAGCTAATGTCACATACTATGAAAGTAAGGGAGAAAGAAGTATTGAAAGGCGGTTGAGAGAAGAGAGTGAAATTTCACAGAACCAATTCGGTTTTATGCCTGGTCAGGCTACAACGGATGCCATTTGCGCTATACGCCAGCTGTGCGAGAAATACAGAGGTGCAATTAAAAACTTGCACATGGTATTAATTGACCTCAAAAAGGCATACGACCGGGTACGTCGTGAGGTTCTGTGGTGGGCCCTTAAGGAGAAAGGTGTGCCTGTGAAGTATGTGCAGTTGATCCGATCGATGTACAGTCGGTGTAGTATCCAAGTCCGATCTACAGTAGGCACCAGTGGCAGTTTGAATGTGGCGGTCAGCCCACATCAGGGATCGGCTCTCAGCCCTTAACTCTTCCTGCTGATAATGGACGCTTTGACGTTAGACATTCAGGAAGAGGCTCCCTGGTGTATGCTGTTTGCCGATGACATTGTGCTGGTTGCCGAGAGTGGCCTTGAGGTTCAGAGCAGATTGGAGGTGTTGTGGCAAAGATTGGAGAGTGTTGGCCTGAAATTGAGTAGAACCAAAACAGAGTACTTGTTCTGCGATTTTGGCGGTCCCTCTAATCTTTCGCCTTTAGTTCTCGCTAGGACGCCCATACCAATTTGTTTCGACTTTCAGTACCTCGGTTCGCTTGTCCAAGGAGATGGTGAGGTAGACCGAGACATAACACATCCGAGCAACGAAGGATGGATGAAATAGCGACAGGCCACGGGAACAACTTGTGATCCACGGATGCCCCTCAAGTTGAAGGGTAAAATCTACAAGTCCGTGATAAGACCTGTCATACTGTATGGATCAGAATGTTGGGTTGTGAAAAAGATGGATGAAAAAAGATTGCATGTAGTGGAGATGAGAATATTGAGATGTGTGGTGTGACAAGAATGAACAAACTGAGAAATGAGTGTATTAAGGGAAGTTTGAAAGTGGCGCCAGTGACTGAAAAGTTGGAAGGAAATCGTTTGTCTTGGTATGGTCATGTGAAGAGAAGGGATGAAACGCATGTTACTATACTCCGTCGGTTTAGGTAGTTAACTAAATGTAAACAATCTTAGCATGTCTTTTTATCTAAAAGTTGTCTATAAATTGTATGTAAAAATCTTTGCGAATAGGTATTTACCTAAATCGATGTTAGCTAATAAACTAAATTTAAATAATCTTTGTGTATATTATATACGACCTCTTTAATATAAAAAGACATACCAAGATTGTTTACCTTTAGTTAACTACCTAAACCGATAGACCATAAAAGAGTTCTGAATTTACATGTAGATGGATGGAGAGGGATAGATAGGGAGGCCAAAGAAGAGATGGATAGATTGCGTAAGGACCGATAAGAAAGAAAAGGAAGTTAGTGATAGTGTTACGGACGACAGGACAGAATGGAAGAAGAAAACGTGTTGCGCCGACTCCAAGTAATATGGGATAAGGGCAGGAAGAAGAAGATTGCAAGAAGCACTTTACGATCAACATACAAGGCTCGCATTTGTGCGCAGCGACAAGCAGAAGAACGAGCGCGATAAATGATAGGTACCGGACAGATACCATTGATTAGAATGTATTATAATACTTAATAAATGTTGATTTCATATTTCAGGTAGTTTTATTTTATTGGAATCGACCATTATTGGGTATTAGAATAATAATAATTGAGTTCCTACTAATTCTATGTGTAACAGGATTATTTATTAGTCAGAATTCAATTGATCTATGATTATAAATGGTTTTTAATACAAAAAAAATTACATATATGGGTTTTTACGACATTAAATATGACCCTTATGGTTACCAAAAATGGATATACGACCCACACAGTTTTTTTCAAAGTACATTTTCATGGGGTGTATAAACCAAACATTGATTTTTTCTTAGACGTAAATGCAAGCTAACTTTAAAACTAAAGAAGATAGCTGGGTTTTGATGATTTAACCTTTTTCATCTGCAAAATGTAAGAACCTTTCTCATAGATCATTTTTTTATAATTTCAAAAGGAAAAAAGTTATAAAATTTTATGTAAAAAAAAAATAGTTTTTCTGCTCTACTGAAAAGTCGGGTTTTGGTTTATACGACCTTTCTACCCAAAGGTATCGATATGTTTAATATAATATCGTTAATTTTCAAAAATACCAATAAAAACATTTAGACGAAAGAGATCCCCGGGACCCTCGAATTAGGGCAAAAAAGGAACAGGAGTGGGTTTTAGTCAGTAAAAGTCTAACACCCTCCCGCTCCGCCCAGAGCGGGAGAAGTCATTTTGATGATTCCCCACCTAAAAAAAAGTGGTCAAAAAAGTACACTCCTGTCTGTTTTTTTATACTGTATGTACAATGTAAATGTTATTCCATTAATATTGTTGTAAGACACGATGACGTCACACACTCCCCCCACAGGGTCTTCGTTGGCAGCTCGCGCACCACCAGCGCACGACCAGCCGCTGAAGGTCGGCGTGTCGGTGACGCCCTCGGCACTAACTCGGCGCTGGAATATTGTCAGGATGGAACATGGTCACGGGTGCGGTTGCACGGCCGCGGCCGGCGGAACATTCTTCTGATTGACGCAGCTGTCTATATCAGGTCTGCCACCAATATATAACGTATTTACCAAATATGAATGGTGTTTTGGAATTTAGCTGTTTGTTGTGAAAGTACAGTCAATGAATAAATTATTTTACACAAGTACTAGCACGTGTGCAGTTCTAAGCGGACAGAGTCGCGGCTCGGGCTGCTCCTCAGGGGATCATGGGATATCATCACCCAGTACCCATCTAAAAAGAATATACAAAACTTAGTCGAGTTCTAAATTCTAAACTATGTAGTATGATGGTATGCGTGTGCACGCAGCGCAGTACGGACACTCGACGATTTGAATGTGAATCGATATTCAATAAAGTGGCGCTCGCTCGTATGTTCGGCTATAAAATATTGTAATACAACATTAAAGGCGTCGTATTTCTAGCGCGAGATAATTCCACGGTTATTGAATATTTGCCGGAAAATGATATTGAACACGGAGGGTGAGTCACAGCGCGCGCGAGCAGAGAGCAGCGTGCGGCCGCGGGCGCGCGGCGTGCTGCGCGCTGCGTGCAGCCGCGGGCACGCGGCGTGCTGCGCGCTGCACGACGCGCGCGAACACGAAGCTGATAGTTCACGACGCGCTCAAGTTCGCAACCCTTCCTCCGAGCACGACCCCGCACGACCCCGACACGACCCCCGCTCGAGCCGCGACCCCGCCACCCGCGACCCCCGCCACCCGCCACTAAAACCGTTCATAAATTATGTAATTATGTCGATAATGGAGAGAACAAACTGGCCTCCGAGACGTAAAGTAATGACTCTTAACGACGGCCATGAATAAAATATGGGCTCGCGTGGCCGCGCCGGATCAGCCCGCAAAAAACACTCCAATTTGAACGAAATTGCACGCGAGCCCGCTTCTTACGAGAAACGTTTTATTAGGATTCCTATCATTTGAGTAACGCGCCGCTAATATGATGTTCTGTGCAGATAACGAGAGAAATAGATTCAATCGGTTCTCAACACGTAATTCCGCCGATATTCCCGAACATTCGCTGAATGTGTAATGCGCCGGTGTGATCTCATAAGGCCGCGGCGCCTGCTACAAGGGTTCGCACTCTAATATCGAGCAGTTTTGCATGTTTTCTATAACAGCTGCTTTTGTCTACGACGCGCCGCCGCTTGCTACGTATTCCCGTAGCGCGCGTAGCGTCCTACCTACTACGTAGCTGCTACGACGCGCTACGTACGGCTACGAGACACGCACTTTCGTAGAGTGCGTAGCTCGTAGCATATTGCTACGAACCAGCGACACATCAATATTAATATTGAATGACAATCGTAAATACTTTTTACATTCACCAAAACGACGGTTTAGTTGGTAAGATATTTGTCTTTTTTAGGGTTCCGTAGCCAAAATGGCAAAAACGGAACCCTTATAGTTTCGTCATGTCCGTCTGTCCGTCTGTCCGTCTGTCACAGCCGATTTACTCGGAAACTATAAGTACTACAGTGATGAAATTTGATGGGAATATGTGTTGTATGAACCGCTACAAAATTATGACACTAAATAGTAAAAAAAAGAATTGGGGGTGGGGCCCCCCATACATGTAACTGAGGGATGAAAATTTTTTTTTCGATGTACATACCCGTGTGGGGTATCAATGGAAAGGTCTTTTAAAATGATATAAAGTTTTCTAAAAAACATTTTTCTTAAAGTGAACGGTTTTTGAGATATCAGCTCTCAAAGTCGTAAAAAGTATGTCCCCCCCCCTCTATTTTTATAACTACGGGGTATAAAATTCTAAAAAAAATAGAGGTGATGCATGCTAATTAACTCTTTCAACGATTTTTGGTTTGATCAAAGTATCTCTTATAGTTTTTGAGATAGGTTGATTTAACTGTAATTTTGGTTAAGTTATTATATTTGCTGCTACGGAACCCTTTGTGCGCGAGCCCGACTCGCACTTGGCCGGTTTTTTATTTGTGTTTGGAGGAATGTGGAAAAGAGAGTAAAGTTCCACGTACCTCCATTGAAAAGGGAGGATCCTCCAACCAGATGAGTGTTATATCTGGTGGGCAACTGCCCGATAGATGATTTCAGGCTGTTGTATCTATTTAAATCGCGCAGAGAACTTTGCTTGCGCGATGCAGGATTTTTGTGACGTCATGTGTAGTAGATGCCGCTACATGTGTATGGGCGTAGCTAATACTCGTATTCAGAATAACGCCAAATTACAGTTTTCTAATTCCAGAGTCAGATCGGACAGACTGGCTTACTGGATTAAGGGGTTTAAAAAAAAATAGTTGCTTTGCTTCAGACTAAAAGGGGGTCTTTTAGTTTCAGTTAAAATCTAAATTAAACATCAAAATAGATATAATAAAATTTAGTTCATTATCGCCGTAGCACTAGTTAACAAATAACTGAACAATATCAATAAATAACCCACTGTTGAAGGCACGTCGGTCACACGGGGCCGCACCAGACCGGGCCGCCGCGGCCGCATTGTACTGTCTTACCTACCAACATTGTATCTATATAGGACTGAACTGAGTAGGGTTTTTTAAGGTGGGAAAGCATCCAATGACATCTCCCGCTGCGAGGTGGAGCGAGAAGGCGTGTTAGACTTTCACTGGGTAAAGCCACACCTGTGTCTTTCAATCGCCTTTCGCGTTTTATGACCACAGTTTACTTTTCAGAAAAATCCCCGCGGCTCTAGCGGGCATCAACCCTGCTGGGTCCCTACGGTCTGCTGACATCTCCGTACTCGTCATCCGCAAGCTGCGCCTACCGTGACTGGTAGCCGCGGTGGGGGTCGCGGTGGCTGGGCGTGAGGATGAGTATACCACCACACGAGCTTCGCAAAAGGCGGCTATCACCTTCCATTCTCCCTCATTCCGGACCACGACCTGAACCAGGGCCAAGAGTGAAAGGTCAGGGCAATCGGTCCCGGCGGTACCTCCACCGTATAACAAAACCCGTCCAGATACATCACAGAGTATACCACAAAGGAACTGAAATTGTAACTAGTGCACGGAGTATAGGGTATTAGAGTTCAACATACAACCGTCCGAAATCAACTATCAAGCAGTTGCCCGGAGCAGACCACAGCCGTCTGCTCGGCGGATCCTGCTCCTTCAATGGAAGTTTGCAGGACTTTACACCCTGTCCCGCTAACCTATAAACATCTATATTACTTGTACAAGAAGATTGAATTTTAAGAGTTTTTCCATTTCCGTCTCATTAAAAGTTGTGAAAGTAATACATTTTGATTCAATGAAACTGTAATGAAGCGCAAAAAGTACCAGCTAGTTATAAACCTTTCCTCAACGTAGGAGTAAAACAAAATTACTTTTGGTGAGACTGTAAATAAATACATTCAACTTGCAACACAGTGTGGCGCGTAGGGCGGCCACATCATGGAACAAACCGGCCGCCTGCCGACACATCCACGTTACGGCCACGTTGCTGTGCACGAGGCCAGGCATCTGTACGCTAGTATATATTAAACTATCAGTCCTAGCTAAGTAAAGAACAAGCATGTGTGTATGAAGCAGCCGTCATTTGTCTGCGATCAAGCTTAACGACTATGACTGGACTTTAGTGCGCGCGGCGTCGACTTAACTGTGTACCGTGTAGTTACGAGAACATCGGTTATTTGCCTCGAGTTGTGTGCACTGCCGAGTGCACACAGACGCCTGCGTCACAGCTGACATTAACCAGCACACACGTGACGCCACCGTCCAGGCGTGCACGGCGTGTGAGGCGTTCACGGCGTGCGCGACGTGCACGGCTCAGAGAAGGACGGTGTTTATGACGAGTGAGTACACCTCGTAAATGTAACACACGGCAGCAACACACTCTTAATAATATGATTGCGCGCCTTAGCGTCGTGTCGTCAGCACGACTGTGTGACAGTAAAGTAAACGAGCTCCGCCGCTCGCTGGCGACTGCTGTACTATGACTATTGTTTCTTGTCGATGTAAGTACCGCCATGTGTAACAGCACAAGGGTTGGTTGTGTTGTCACGTGATCGCTTGTGATGCGTACCACAGCCCATCAAGTCTACTATATAATATTAGTATGCTTTCTGCCAAACGTAAATTGTAACAATGTTGAGTAGACACAGCGCGCCGAGCTCACAGTCGGGCCGGCCGAGCGCGAGCAGCCAGCAGTAAGCTAACTGAGCCGCGAGCCGGGGACGCGCCGGAATTGATTAAAATCTGAGAAAGATTAATCGTCATCAATCTTTTCTTGTCGGCGTCGAGTGAGCCGTGCCGCCCCCCCCCCCCCCCGGCCCCGCGTGCGCCTCCCCGCCCGCGCCCAGCGCCACCGATATTGAAGTTTCAATGAAGGATTTCCCGCTCGCATCAGCCGCCTGACTGCCGCAGCTTATTGTGATGCTAAACCGAACAGCCGCATATTAGAGCGCACGGAGCGGCGGCGGCGCCTCGCAGGCAGAGCTACCCGCCGCCGACGAGCTGCACGAGCCGCGAGCACTGCTACCTACTGGAGTACTACGACAGTAAACATCCCGCCAGAGCACGCGATAAAACTTAATAACTCTTTACAAGTACAGTGCAGACGAGCGGCGCGCACACGTACACGCTCAACTAAAAGTTGTTATTAAAAAGTTCTTTGATATATTTCTCCCTTTTCCTGCCAAAACTGTAAGGAACCTACATCAAAGTGGAAGCGTGATCGTATTCAATGCTAACGAAACGCCCGCCCTCGACTACAAGCTCAGTCTTTTCATGAAACACATACGTTTCTTTACAGCCTCGCCCCCTCCCCCCCGCCGGCGCACCCCGCACCTCGCCGCCCCCCCGCGCGCGCCTCGCGCTAACGTAAGCATCACATGTACGGGGATGTGGAAGGTATTACGCACATATCTTTATTACATTCCGTATGGAAATTGACGTACAAACACAATACTACGTAGATACGTGTAAACACGAGTAACAGATGACGCGAGCACTGGATATATCTCGCGGAACGGATTCACGGCGGAACCCAATGGAGCAGAAAAGAGGCAAAGGGACGCGACCAATGATATGGAACGATGACATCCATTCGGGCGGGCCGCGCGCACGGGGCCCCGCCGGGCCGCACCGGGCCGCACCGGGCCGCGCGGGGCCCGGCCGGCCGGACAGCGCGCCGGACGCGCCGCGGTCAGTCTCGCGTGTACTGCTGTTATTTGATGCTTCTTGAAAGCGGAATATTATGAGATTGTTAACCTCTCACGTTCAACGTTTAACCTGGTTCTATTGGATCTATTCATTTTGTCGTCGCCGTCGGAGCGGTTTATTTGGCAATACGGACCGACGCTCACATTATCGAGTTGTGTAAACCTTTTCCTACATCACTTCCTTTTAAAGAGTCACTATGCTGATACGAATTTCAATACGTATAATTGTAATGTATAGACTGTAAATCAATCAATTTCCCGTCTAGATACTTAGCGTATAAGGTTGTTCAGCGATTACCTACCGACTACCCCATGCCCAATCATTGTCGGAGTTAACTAATAAGCACCTAACACAACAGGCGCGGCGCCCTCCGCGCGCGAGAGCTCTCCGCCTGTAGCGGTCTCCACTCGAGTGGACGCACTTGAAGACGACAGCCTCGCCGCTCACGTACCTACTTATTTGAGCATTGCTAAGTGATATTAACTATGCCATCCGACCATTCATCAACCGTGTCCCGGCCCCGAGCCGCGCCGCGCCGCGCCGGCCCGCACGCGTGCCGCACGGTGGCACAGCGGCACGGTGGCGGCACGGTGGCGGCGCGGCGGCAGGTGAATTTGTAAATCGCGTGAGCTCCTCAGCTTGTTTGCTGCGATTTGTTTGCAAGTCCTCGTCCCCCCCCCCCGGGCCCGGCCCCCGCACGCCCCGCTCGTCCCGCGGGGGCACAGGTGGCAGGTGGAGGAACAATCGACACGCGAGTATCACGCCATGGTAAGCCGCTTACGTTGGAGGGCCTACAAGAAAAAGTTCATATTTCAATATTAACTTTGCTTCTGTAAAGAAAAATAAAGAAACCGTTCGAAGCTGGACTGTGATACAGTTTGCTCTGACTACAATTGGAGTACCTTCGATAATATAATCAATGCAATCAGTCACCGGCGCGCGCCACCCGCAGGCGCTGCTCACAGTTCGGTAATACTCTCAGCATTATAAGAATAGCTCTCAAATAAAAGGGAATCATTCATCTTCCGCTTGTCATCCGGAACAAAGTAGCGCGATGGCGGCCAAAGTATGAGGAAAATGTTTTTATTCTCCAACTTAAACTTGGCTTTTAGGAGCCGTCGAGTACTTACCTACGAGCCGATGACGATACAAGTCGCGGTGAATCATCAAACTGGAAGATAATGGAACGACAAGCGCTCCTCGAGCGAACAGCACCAACAGTGAGTAATATGTAGTACCTTAAGGAAAATACAGCGCCATTTTTCATCCGTGATTACCTGACATTATTCAGAACAGCCGAGTTTAAGAGTCGAGCGCCGCGGATAGACAAGACTCAAATGTACAAATTCTACCTCTCCGGTATTTCCCTCGAGAGTCCCGGCAGAGCGATGCGCGTGCCACCGTACACAACGCGAGCGGGCTCCGTGTGTGAGCCATCCATTTCAATTAAAACATGAACAAAGTGTCGACAAGTCGTAAAGTTAGCAAGTTGTGACATTTACAATTCAATTAGAGCGCGTCGCGCGGCGTGCATCTTGTATGAGCGCGCTCTCCGCGGACCGGGACACTCCATTACGAGTATTAGCGACGTCCGTAAGCCGCCGGTAAGCCGGTGAAGGGCCCGCGCCTCCCGACCCACACATTCCTCCAGAGAAGATACACGCCGCGCGCCGCCGGGAGATGGATCACTAAAGGGATTATCGGGCAGATTATAGAGCAAAAATAAGATCGTGTAATGGGCCGCGCGCCAACCGAACCAATCAATAGAGTGCCGATGTGGAGCCGCGCGTGGCCGTGCCGTGGCCGCCACTCGCCGGCCACACGTCTGCCACACGCCCGCCACGCGCTCGCCACTCGAGCCGCTCGTAATATTCCAACTAAACACATCATTTACTCACTAAACCTCTGTGAAATTATTGCACGTTTGGATATTTGGCTAATAATTCTCCCGGCGCGCCGCCGTTCCAAATATAGATGTCCGATGATCGGTGGATATCGGTGCATGTTCAGCCGGCAGAGGCGCGATCGAAGTTATTCATTATGCAAAATTAATTAACAAGCTATCGCTTAGCAGCGCCGAGCTCGCCGCGCCGCGCAGGACGCCGCCGGACAATAAATCCCGTCGATATCTCGTCGCCGGCAGGAAGCGTCGCTCCGCTAATGACGAACGTAGATTAGGCCTCGATCTACTGATTCCATCTCTAAATAAGAGCAAAGGGTCGCCCTGCTGACCCGGTTTGATTTGTAATTAAAATATCCTTGCGAGGAACGGAGATGACGGTGCAGCTTAGTGAAGCGGAGCTCGTCTCGAGTTCATAAAAAAAGCGCTCAGGTAGCACGGAGCGGCGCGCGGCGCGGCCTGCATGATACATGAGAGATGATCGCCGTCCTTGCGCCACCCTCCCCCCCCCCGCGCCCGCACCCGCGCGACCCTCCCGCCTAATTGACGCACACCTCACGACCTCGCTACCTACGCACTCCTCGTTCAGCTCATTTCTACAGCCTCCAACATTGTTCTTGCTACTTCATGACTGTACTGTAAATAAATAAAACCATACAAAGTGCTATGTAAGACTTTTTTCTATAAACAATTCGAGGTCGGTCGCATGTGCGAGACAGGGCCCGTGTAATCGTGGACGGCATGTGACGTCCATGACATTTTTATTGAAAACATTTTGAATAATAAGTTTTACAGATCCTCCACATCAGTTACCTACAACTGAAACATTAAACGGCGCGGCCTGCACGTTATAAGATGATAAACATGTCATGGTATGTAGCAGAAGATGTATGTACGCACCGATGGCGGTACAGGAACCAATTCCAATAAAATAGGTACGTTTGCTCACTGGGTCGTAAGTTTAAATAAACTGATGGCCTGACATTTATGTACTTTTTATGTCGACCGTAGAAGTTAAAAACGATAGAAAATAAAAGTAATCATATATTTATCGTATTCGGGGGTCTCGGAGATCGTAAACCTCAGGCAATAACCCGTCAGCTGCACACGTGACGATCTAATGGAACCACCACTTGCTGTACTATACGCCTAAAACTTCTCCAGATTTAAAGAATACCTCACCTATATGAAAGCGTCAGCTGAGCTTGTCTCGCAGGCCGACAGTAACGTCCCACGTAGCGCGGCTGTCAGGTGCGGCCCCCTGCCCGCGCACGTCAGCCGCCGCCGTCACGCCGGAGTCTCCCGGCGACTAATTAATTCCGTCACCTGTCCGGCTATTAATGGCTCGAGCCCGAGATATCCACATTAATTCCCGTCCCGCTGCAAAGCACTCCGCTCAGCCTAATGAAAACTGAAACCACTATTTGAACATTCACTCGTATTGACACAGATAGAGGGTTTGTACGAAAATCATTATCTAGCGCTTGTGAGAAAGTGAAGTCGTGATTACTTTTTAAGGAATGCGGCGGCGAGTGAGATGAAGTGCTCGTCATCAGCGGCCGACGCGACGTAAACGCTACAAACGTAATTACGTTATTATTTTCGTGAGCGCGGGGTGCGGGGTGGTGCGGCGGGGTACAGGACGGGAGGGGGGGGGGGGCGCTCGGTACATCACACGACAATATATCGTTTATTTCCTTCATCCTCTATCGCGTCACGTATGTTTTATCTCGAGTTCATCTGAATAGCGTCCTAATCTGAATGTTTTATTCATAAAGTTACTTCCAGCATTTCTTTTGCAAGTAAAACAAAAATAGAGCCAGCGGAGTTATCCGTAGCTTACGAGCGTCGCGTCCGCACGAGCCGCGGGCGACACAAGTGTTCTGTGCAGTGCACACCGCGGGGAGTGCGCCCGGCGCCGGCCGCCGTGTGCTGCGTGAAGCTGTCAGTGGCGTCGCCACACATCCGGCTCTGTTACTATACCGATGCTCGTTCGGTGACAATAGCACGCGTGCCCCGCACGGCACCGCGCGACTCCGCCGCATGCGGGCGGCTGCGGGCGGCGCCGGTGCCAACTTGGCGTGCACCCGCTTCTAATGGCCCCGATACCTACTACAGCGTCATTAAACTTTATGTGCAACGACTTACGTCCACCGCACGCTACTGCAGAAATGGCACAATGTAGCTGAACGCCGATAAGACGACGCTCAAACGTTACACATTGTGATTATGTTTCAATAACTGGAAATGTAACACGTAATATTCTATGAAATGTATCGCATTCTTTCAGTTATCGCGTAACGGCTTCCAATAAAGTAGATCAGCTGTAAGTAGTGTTGTTACGAGTGGGAGTATGGACGGGGCTAATGTCGGCCGGCGACACTACGCGCCGGCAAACGATGCTTTTATGGAAATGTCGAACTTGGAGCGATGTGATTGTGTCTAGTTGGTAGTCTGCGAGCTCTCGGTGGGTTTGTATACATGATGATAGAGCAAATAAATCACAATGATCTATCTACATATATGTAGTCGTGCATACGTTTCACTCGTGTAATGATTGTTTCAGCGCGCGTCGCCAGGCGATGGCCGGCGTGTGTTGTGTGTGTGGTCGTAGCTGTACATCAGGCACGCGCTCCGCCACAGCGCAATCTATTCCGAGCGCGGCGCGGGGCAGGCGGGGCAGGCGGGCGGGGGTGCTCGACCACAATACTGGTCCGAGGGATGATTATTTCGCCGTGCGACCCATTGACCCCCGCCGCGATGACCCCCGCCGCCGCCGCCGCTCCACTAACTGTCGCTTCCAACAGTTTCTATTTAAAACTTTGCAATATTACAACGCTTACAGCTAATGAAATCTGTCAGTTTGTCGCGGCTTCGCAACTTAGATTAATGTTCTCGCAACTTTTATCTCGTTAAATGACAATGTGGAGCTTACAGCCGACTTATGTGGTACGATAGCAATCTACTACGACGAAAGTTAACACATTACAGTAATATCTGAGAAGAATCGCTTCCTGATGGCGGCGGGCATGACCTAGCATGTGAAGTATTAGAGAGCTATGTGGCCGCGACCTGCCTCAACACGGATTGCCAGCACCCCTGGCGGTCGTACCAGCCAGAGCCTGGTGCTGGCTCGCAGCGTACGTACTAATGTACTACTAAAAGATTCTGATCCCTACAGAGTCCTGATGTTTTAATGCGCCAGAACAATAACTATCACTTGTAGATATGAATAAAGCCAGGTTCACTTATTGTACGTTCATGTCACGTCGATACAATATTCAAATATTGTTGTGTTTCCTACGCAATTGCCTTTCAGACTCGTTGAGCTCGATTGGTAAGAAGAAGTCTTAAAGGAGAATTCATAATATATGCGCGACGGGCATTATGTACATTTGACAGGGGATGCCGCGCGGCGTGACAGCGCGCCGGTGCTGGCGCGGCGGGCTGCCGGCTGCCACGCGGCCGGCGCTGACTCACAACAATCACCCGCGCCTTACGCTTCGCGCCAACGTAACACAGCGTGTCAGTCAGTGTGATCCTACTTCCATTACAATCACTAAAATGGAAATGGAAAACCAGTGTAACAGTTGTAGTACGGTGGGCCCCCGACCGGAGGGGGCGCGGCTGTGGTACGCTGCTGGATGGCAATACGACAATTTCCTAGAGAAGCGTTTTGTTTATCCTACTTTTAAAGTTAGGTTCTTATTATACAAAATTATCTGTTCATTTGTTTCTTTTTTCTCGTTTCGCACCCGTACGGAAAACCTTCAACCAAAAATGACTAATTCTATACTCTCCGTTTGTGTATGTATGTATGTATGTATGTATGTATGTGTGTGTGTGTGTATAATTACGTTGAACTGTACATTTAAAAAACCTTTGCAATACATTAGCATCAAATCTCTGTGAGTCTGTAGAGTCACCGCTCCATCTGGCTCCGAGTGAAACATACTGCGCTACTTTACACGATAGTTACATTACTCAATCGGAGCCTCGCGGTGCGCGGTGGAGACGCGCCTGTCGCGTGCCTGTCGCCGGCGAGGCAGGCGCGCCCCCACACACGTGTCTACAGCGTGTATGTTGCCGCAAATTCCCAACTTAATTGAAGTTCCTCACACAAGAGTCGCGAGGGCGCACAGAACTCGCTCAATAGCTGTCAGGAAGCGAATATCAAACCGAACCGCGCCGCTGTACCGCAAGCTGCGCCGCTCTACTAAACTAACTAACTTTGTTCCAGAATTACCAACTTTTATCAGTAGTGCCGGCTAAGTAGTCACGAAATTCCATGACAATAAATTAAGTTACTGAATTGAAGCTCACAGCGTTCGCAGTTCTCAAACAATCGTTCGTGACGTTTGGAGAGTTGTGATAGACAGATAGCCAGATACCTATTTTAAAAGTTATTACTTTATCCCAATTTACAATGTATTTTTAGTATGTTTTCTTGAGAAAACTGGAAATATATATATTTACAAAGATAAACATTTTAACATAGAATAAAATAAACTAAAGTTTGTACACCAAAAAGTAACAGTTTATACAAAAACAACAACAACATAATGTTTGATTGTTTAACATCGAGTCGTAGTTCTGATACTCGGCCTCCAGCCTCCGCTCCGTGGCAACAAGGCGCCCGGGGCAGCGCGCACAAAGCCCGCTATAATAAACAATACAATTAGACGCGGATGATTTATCTGTTCGCCGTCAGAGGGCGCCCGCGGCGACGCGCGCTACCTGTCGCCTGGACTGCCTCGACACGGTAATGTGCAGTTAGCTGCTTGAGCCACCCATCTGGATGCAGAAAGTCCAGTCGCAGCAATTTCTCACCTCCGGATTAACATTTTCTCGAGTGTTTCAACTACTTAGACGACTTCTAGCCGGTCAGTTGGAATTTGGCTCAAAGTGAGCTGTCTTACTTAAAATGGTTCTTAACTGCTAGTTCAATTCAATCACTCTGTGGTGTGCTGAGCTTCAGTGCGAACACGCTGCGCATCTCTAGTGAATGCATTACCCCGGACTGATATCATTAAACTAAGTAGATGAGCAAGGAGTCAATTCTGGGCAGTCAATACCTGCCATCCTCCCGTGCCTATAACCGTGCCTCACGCGGCTTCAAGCGCGCCTCACGCGCCTCCCACAGCTACAAGCGTGTCTCCAACGGCATCCGCATATAAAAGCGTCCTCCCGCGGTTACAATAGATTGTTCGCGACTCGAAACAGACAATCCTCGGTAATTGAGTGTAGTGTCTCCGGAGCGCTTTGAAATGCTAATCATGACGAGATCCGTCTTCTTTATTACTTCATCTGTTCTTGGAAACTTTACAGATAATGCGAATGTTCAGCAGGTTTCCAAAACCGATTTACAAATCACTCAGAAATAAATCATAACACAATACATCTGATCGACACCTTCTACATCTGAATTTCGATTCACATCTTATGACATGACTTCTGTACATATTTGTATTATCTAATCGTGACGATTATGAGCCCATTATCGGAATTTATCTTCAGTCTAGGAAGTAAAAACACGCAATGTAATACTTTTAGGGTTAATAATATACGGTGACACATCACAGACAACGGTCCCTGGAAAGCATATGCGGGGAAGTTTCCACGAAAATAATAATAATTTATTGTAATGGGCGCGTTGAGAGCGAGTGACCGCAACCGCCCCGTAGTCGCCCCACAGCTGCCACGCAGCCGCCACGCCACCGCCACGCCGCCCCCACGTCACCGCCAAGCCGCCCCCACGTCACCGCCACGCAGCCTCCGCGACCGCACAGTTGCACCAACATCAGTTACACGTCGCACATACCGTAAGTAAGTAGCGGCAGAAGACCCACTACGCTAGAGCTGCTACGACACACGCTCGTAGCACCCGCTACGACACACAGTCGTAGCACCTGCTACGGCGTAGCAGTCGTAGCCATTACACACGCAATATCAGTAAAGTTGATCCTCTGCATTGTCTACGTTTTACATTAAATTTGGCAAACAGTTGAGCAGTTGGCGCGGCCTGAGCAAACAGACCGGGGGCTACGGGGCGCGAGGCGCGAGGCGGTGGCGCGATGTTGTTGTAAGAACGTAAATGAAGCGCGGCGGGGTGGACACAGGTGGCCGTGTGTACAGGCACGCGGCTGACCCGCGACCTGCGATCCGCGACCCGCGGCCGCCGGCCAGCTGTTCGTAACGCCGCCGTTATACTCACACATGACACTCACGTTCTGAACCGCGCAGAGCCTACACACTGTGGGTCAACTTTAAGATACGCATCAAGTCTCCAATCCATTCTAGCTAGGTATTTTATTTGAGGACCGTACCACCGACGACTTTGAAAATATTTTTTTTAATCTGAAGTACAAATGGTTCCCTCAATTACGTTCCCTTTTATTTCTTCTATGGGTGTCGATTGCTGTCGACCCATATGATGAGCGGATAGGTCACTCGTACTAATTAAACATATCCTCTCTCGTCGTATGTGTGCGTGTCGCTCAAATCAAAGTAAGTGAGTGAGACACAGTGTCACGTCACTATTGTACATTTCCTCTAGGTATTAGTATTTATGGACATGCTAGCCGGAGAGGTAGTAACAAATGTACACACATATACTGTGATATATAGTGTGATACTCGTAGGTCTGGAGAGTACACGTACGAGTCGTGATATCTATATGTAAAACCACGTACGTGCATCAGATGGCAGCAGGTCCCAAGCGACAGAGCGCGCACAGGCGACGCTCGCGAGGACTCGGCAACGCAGTGGAAGCGACGCCTCGTCAACTCCTTATCTGTCGGCTCGGCATCGATCGCTCCGATATGTGTGAGTACGTGGCACAGGACAAGGTCGCGCGCTCCGCCATGACACGCGAGCACGCGCGCGAGGGGCTCGCGTTACGCGAACATGATCTGTAACACGACGCGCAGAACACTCGCTCCGCCATGTGCTGCCTGCGAGCACAGCGCCGCAGCTCGGTCGTGATTGAAACAGTTTGGCAGTTTAGCTGAATGGTGCTTAAGTCCGCATTTGTACATGGCGTTGCATAAAGACTAAATAAATAAATAAATGGCTTGATTTAAGCATTTGTCTCACAACAGTGCATTAAATAGAATCGAGTAAGTCTCACAACAGTGCTAATTTATCTCTTTATTATTATACACTTAAGGCGATGCTTTGACTTTGTAGCATCAGTACCTTGAAATCAAGGTGCAATCCTCCACACGGCGCACGTGAGCTGCTCTCAAGCCGCAGTGGCTCGCCGCGCGGCGTCGCTCGGGTTACAGACGAACGCACAAACATCCTGTTTGCGCGCTGTCGGCGTCTCGCGGGAACATGTTTGTTGGCTCAATCAAGTCGCGCTACTTCCTATGAAGTAACTTATGGGGTCACGGCTGATCGTAAATCAAACCGAATGGGAGCAGAGCTCGTATTCATGAACATGACCCAGGTCAATAATCTGTATCACTACATACAGCGTAGTGTGCGTGGAGCGTGAGGCGTGAGGCGTAGTGTGCGTGGAGCGTGAGGCGTGAGTGGAGAGCACGGCGCTGCGGCCGCGCTGCTGCTCCCAGAGATTACTTTGTTCAGTTCCTTCGGACTCGAGTGCATCTAAACAAAGCAATGCGAATGTTAATTAATCGCTCGAGCGCCGAGCGGCCGCCGGCGCGCTGTGAGCGAGCGGAGCGGTGCGGTGCGGAGCGGAGCGGTGCGGCGCGGCGGCGGCGCGGCGGCGGCGTGGCACCGGCCCGGCAAGCGCTGATCGCCGACACAACTTTCAGATATGCTAAACTAATCTCCGACAACTGATACCGATATTCCGACTTGCAATCGGTAAATTGATTTAGCCGTGCTCCGGACCGCAGCGCTGCCTCCCCCTCCCGCCGCCCGCGCCGCCCCGCCACCCCGCCGCCGCCCCGGCCACGACCGCTACAGCCTTAACGTATTATTCATAATATATTTACTTTAAATATAATGTTCTATGAATTTTTTAAACTTAAATTCTATACATAAAAGACCATAAAATTAAATAAAGGGTAACCACGATACAGTGTTGTTTGCAGACGACACTTCAATAGTACACTGACTTCAAACCCAGATAGTCACTAATAGATAAATTTAAAAACATTAACATTTTGACTGTACCTTCTCAGTATATCTTAGAAAATATGTTCATATAAATAAAAAACATGTTTTAAAAATACAGTGAATGTTATATATTATGTATAACGTTAATACTAGGAATAAAAACAACTAGGCTCAAAAATAGATCTTATTTAGATGCCAATGTACCTACTTATACGCTTTTACAATAAACTTCCCAAACATTGAAGAGCTCAGCCTCAATGAAATCAAATCATTAGTAAAGCGGAAACTTTGCCAGAAAGCTCTTTATACTGTTACAGAGTATCTCGAGGACAAAGCTGCTTGGAGGAACTCACTAAAATAAGTGTGGAAATATATTATATTATTATGCGTATTTAGTAAAAATTTATATTTTTTCTTTTATAATTCTATCAAATTTTGACATTGATTCTTGTTTCACAATTTGCTATGATTATTATTATTTTACACACGTACATTGATGATTTTTTAATATATTTCTTTAAAATTTGACTTTTATTTTTTATTTTACGAATAGTAATAGTTTTTTGTAAATTTCATTATTTTGGTACTAAGTGGATTACTTTTCCTTTTCTGTAATTTTAACATAATGTCTGACAGTTTTTAGTACTTAATGCGGCTTACCCTAAAGTCCTTTCTTTACTATGGTATTGATCGTCAAGTAGTTGAGCTCCTTAGTAGTCTTGAGTTGGAGCTACACCAATACTGACAAATGCTTTCATTGACTGGATGTCCATTCAAATATGTGTCAATGGTTGTTTCCTCAAAAGACCATCTGAGACACTAATCTGCGGTTTTCATATCTAGTTTAAATTAACAAAACAAAACTAAGCTGAAAAGTTTTTTTTAAAAACCTATTTGCAAAAATAAATATAATTTTAGATTTAGTACAATTCATAAAACTTCCGCTCATAGTTCAGCTCGTGACGAACTGTTGATATTGTCCAAGTTCTTACTGCAATCTGAACACGGCTGTGTGTCTGCCGATTTCACGGAGTAAAAGACAAACACAGCCGAAATCTGTTTTGTATTTGTTATTTTGCGTATCAACTTTGACCTTCTTTTTCTCCTAAATCTTAAATTTCAATTAAATAAAGACCTATCCTCACTCTATGGTCTTCTACTGTCTTAAATCCACCTGTTTCCTTCTTTCGTGTTGACTTCTGTTTGAGGCGCGTCTGAAACACAACGCGCCCTTGTGTTGTGATTGTTTCTTACCGGACGACCGGAATTCACCTGTAACTCGTGATGCCCGGGGATCCTTCAATGGGGGCTAAGGCGTGAGGACGTCCGTTTTCTCTGTCGCTCGCATTATTGCTTAGCAAAAGAAGCTATCGCTTCCCATTCCCTCTAGCTTCCAACCAAAACCAGAGTCAGCGGAAGACAAGGACGCCGGCTGTGCTCCGCCCAAGTGGCGAAAATTGTCACACCTTTTCTCTTAATTTTTTCCTGTAATTTGTTATGTGTTTACAAAAGTTTAAACCCACATACAGAAGACACCCAGACCCGGAAAAAGGAATAATTCCAACTGGTATTCAAGCTCGGTGTTCCTTTAGATCTCACGCCTCTTACAAGCCAAGCCTTAATAGAGAACTTCGGATTCTCTGACACTTATAATAATATGTCGTAGGAGGGAGTGTGGTCGCCGGCTGCTCACCTGGCACCGGCCGGCGGCCCCGGCGGACACTCATCTGAATACCGCGCACAACTCGCGCCGCCAGGTTATCTCTCTCATGCATAATTAGCTTCGGCTGCACTAACATCACTCACCGCCCAGCCGCATGTATTCCCATAATCATATTTCAGATTTACATTTATATTATGCGGTAAATAGGCTTTTTACATTCATGAGCGGTCGAGTGTGAGATCGTTACGTTGTTTACGGAGTAACAATATGCTAGCCGTGTGCCTGTGTGCCCGAGCGGGGCCTGTACGTATAGCTGTCAATGCTCGAGTGAAACATGACTGTAGCGCGCTGTGCGCCGCACAGGGTGACTCGACGTGTTCCCGCCAGCACACGAGAGTGTCACCGATTTGCAGTCACTTTTCAGCCGAGGAAGCGCGATTTATGTTTTCTTTTTCAGAATTCGTTACTTAACTTTTTCGTTACTTAATTTATCTTTTCTCATTAATTACTTAACTCCCACTGTGTAGCTATGAAGGTAAAAACTTTTCGGCTCCATCGACCATCTATCATACAATCTATGTGCCCAACTCAGTGTCACTTAAGTTTGGCTATTCGTTGAGCTATGTCGGTAGCGCGCGGACTATGGCGGCTTATTTGTTGCGAATAAGTCACATTATCACGCCCTGCCGGGAATACCTCGAGATACCAATAATCTTATTTAGAACCAGGAGCAGGTACTTAACACAGCGTAGTCGTTGTTCCTGACAGCTCGCTGTGGAACAACAAACAAACGCTCGGCGCGGTGCAGCTGACGCGGGCGCTGCACGAGCGCCATTCATACATTTTTAATTAATTTCATAAAGATTTCATTGTTTTAACTTTGTATTAATAAAGACGGGAACGTAGTTTCACAATTAGGTATTATGTTAACCGCCGAAACTTTAGGGAGCAGACGAGTAAATGTAGATTATCCCCATTCAAGCTTTAGAAAAGTTTTCTTGTTCGTGAAGATAAACAATAAGAGAACGAAAGGGAAAATTACCGAGTATTGTGTTGTATTGTGCTGCACAGTACGGCGCGTGGCCCGCGCGGCCGCCGCACAGTACGGCGCGTGGCTCGCGCGGCCGCTGCACAGTACGGCGCGTGGCCCGCGCGGCCGCCGCACAGTACGGCGCGTGGCCCGCGCGGTCGCCGCACAGTACGGCGCGTGGCTCGCGCGGCCGCTGCACAGTACGGCGCGTGGCCCGCGCGGCCGCCGCACAGTACGGCGCGTGGCCCGCGCGGTCGCCGCACAGTACGGCGCGTGGCCCGCGCGGCCGCCGCACAGTACGGCGCGTGGCCCGCGCGGTCGCCGCACAGTACGGCGCGTGGCCCGCGCGGCCGCCGCACAGTACGGCGCGTGGCCCGCGCGGTCGCCGCACAGTACGGCGCGTGGCCCGCGCGGTCGCCGCACAGTACGGCGCGTGGCCCGCGCGGTCGCCGCACAGTACGGCGCGTGGCCCGCGCGGCCGCCGCACAGTACGGCGCGTGGCCCGCGCGGTCGCCGCACAGTACGGCGCGTGGCCCGCGCGGCCGCCGCACAGTACGGCGCGTGGCCCGCGCGGTCGCCGCACAGTACGGCGCGTGGCCCGCGCGGCCGCCGCACAGTACGGCGCGTGGCCCGCGCGGTCGCCGCACAGTACGGCGCGTGGCCCGCGCGGCCGCCGCGCGCCGCTAATTACAGTATCAAGTTTAATTGTACTAACGGTCGCTCTCACTTTTTGTCAGTAGTTTTACTCAGATTAGCCGTTAGTGACACAACTTAGGTGTATGAGATTCTGCCGATTTACTTATCATTTCTGGGTTTGCAATTCAAAGACGGAACGCTATGAAGCTAACGGAAGGCTGTCTTTTATTGAAATTGCGATGTACCTAATATTTATAAAACAATAAAGTCAATACGAGTGACTTTAACATAAATGTCGTAAGACATCTAAAAGAAAATGAAACCATTAGCGACGACACAAGAAACTGTTAGAAATGAATAAATGTGTAATTAAATTCAGGGCGTATTAATATTTGAAGCAGAAGCACACAATACCCCGTGCAGCCGGCGCGGCGCCGGAACACGCTCGGCGAGCCACTTTATTGAACACAGTGTGTAGTGCACTGTAGTGTGAGGCAGTGACGTTGCGAAATCAATTACTGTGCGGGACTACTAGCGACATCTCTTGTCATTATTGACATACCATATTAGTTCCATCTAAAAGCCAGAGATGGCGCTTTTGACAATACCAATAAGCTAAAACGATTAGGATACTTTGTTTAATAACCCCTCTATCTACCTTAAACTTTCCGACTCCGTCATCACATCAGTTCGATGACAACTTATCTCGACAAGGGCATCATTGCCGATGATCTTCATGGCTCGCTAGTAGACTCATCCCAAAGATGAGAGCAGTACTGCATACCAGATCAACCTTGCGGTTGATAAGGGTTGAGCAGCTGTTCCGGCGTGGAGTATCGTCATACCTTTCGCCAACAGTTGAGCTTTTGTCTCGATGTAAGAGCCGAAATTGAGGGTGTATCTACGTGCTATGACAGTCCTGCTATGATCCTGTGAACGTCACAGATATGGAATGGAAGTTTTCATTTCATATCTCTAAGGTTCATCATCAGATGATGTCAATATTTTCTATGCAAGTAATTCCAAAAAATCCTTTTAAAAAAAACATCATACTCTTTAAAAAATCCAGACTTTTCCGCCATAAATCGGTTAAAAAAACGTTAGTCCCTTTTTAATAAAGATACACGTTTCTTTCTCACATCATTTGTATTTTTTTGTTTTTTTTTTGTATTCATTTTGTGAAGTCGGAAATCGAATATTGGAGTGAATTTTATAACCAGAAACTATATCTAAGATCTATGAATGAAAGTTTAGAGAGAAGATAGGTCAGTGTTCCTGTGTGTTTGAAGGACGCCAGGAAGCAGGGATTGAAAACCGGTACCAATTGCGGTTCTGGTTCTTCATTTAGGTTCTTATAAAGGTTCCTCTTTTCGGTACGGTTCCGGTTCCGGTATCGGTTCCGGTTTCGGTTCCAATGTACCGGTTCTAAATACCGGTTTCTAGAAGCATTAAATCGGATTATGTTACACTGGTTCCTTGTCATCTAATTTAAAGTTTCCTTACGGAAGAAGGGACATGTGTTTGGAGCAGGGATTGAATAACCATAATCACGAGTGTGTTGAAACTTTACAACTGCATAGATTATCGCCAAGATGGATAATAAAAGTAAGAACAAATATGCGTTTACGTGAAGTTTTACTACATTCGTGTGGTCTGAAGTACACTCGTTTTTATTTTTGTAATGAATACAGTTGAAAATGTATGTGTGTCCATAGTTACTATCCAATATATTAAATTACATACATATTCAATAAATAAAAATTAAATAAATAAATAACTGTCACAGGTTGCGTTATCAGCTCAAGTCCGGGAACGCTAAAATATTGAAATAATATTTACAATGTGTTTTGTTAGGGTTGTACGAACACTGTATGTATATACCTATTAAAAAAAACTACTTGCACTCAAATTAATCATTAGACTCGGAACACCAATAATATTTGGGTGACAAACTAACGATTAGCATTCAAAACCAAAGTTTCGCAAGAAGTTGGCAGTAGTCTCATCACAGCGGTAATGGTATCCAATTGTTGTTAATAACCAATTGATTCATTGCATTAGTGTATGTATATATTATGTAGTTTATAAATTTGAGTATATAATATTATATATTGTTATTATATTTTAGGTTTATTATTATTAGTTTATCTATTCTTGTATTCGCTTTTTCTCTCTCTTATTGCACCTACCACTATTTTTCTCTGCATCACCCAAAGGTTGACTGGTAGAAAATGTCTAAGGCATTAAGTCCGCCTCTGTACTTCTATGTGCACAAATAATTTAATAAATAAATAAATAAACTCACTGTCCGGGCTGACGAGAAGATCATCGAACTTGAGGAGGAATTGGGCAGGCTGCGATGGAGTATTGTAGGATTATCCGAAGACAGGGGGAGGGCACGATAATTCTCAAATCTGGTAACCTGTTTTATTACCAGGAGGGTGACCAGCAGTCCCAGGGTGGTGTCGGGTTTTTCGTCCACAGGCCCCTTGTGAAGAATGTGATGAGGTTCGAGAGTGTGTCGACCAGGGTGGCTTGTCTTATACTCAGAATAACGTCAAGATATTCGCTGAAGGTCATACAGGTTTAAGCCCCAACCTCGACACACTCCGACGACGAAGTAGAGATCATGTAGGAGGATATATCCAGAGCCATACATGGTTATAAGATCCACTTCACCGTGGTCATGGGGGACTTCAACGCGAAACTGGACAAACGAGACAGTGACGAGCTGCGAGTGGGGCAATTTGGCGTTGGACGTCGGAACCACCGTGGACACCTACTGGCTAGTTATATGCAGAAGAAGGGCCTCTATATGATGAATTCCTTCTTGAAAAAGCGAGAGCATAGCAAAGAATGAGATTGAGTTCATCTTGTCGACGAAGAAGCAAATATTCAATGATGTCTCGGTGATCAATGCGGAGAAACCTGGAAATGATCACCACATGGTGAGAAGCACATTGAATATAAACATTAAGCTTGAAAGGTCTCAACTGGTGAAGTCTACGGTCCGTCCGGCACAAATCCAGCTCCGAAACTCAGAGAGCTTTCAGCAAGAACTCCACAATCGCTTTGAGTGCCTAGGAAGCTTCGTTGACGAATGTAACGATGGGTTCGTGGAAACTATCCATACCGTCTTAGTTTTTCAAGACTCACCGTACAAATAAGAACAAGAAGCTCTCTGATCCGAACTCTCATGCTCATGAAGACGAGGCGTGAGATGATTCTGCTGTCATGCGTGCAGATACCGGCAGCTCAATAGACGGATTTCGAAGTCTTTTAAACGTGGTCTTCGCCACTTTAATTTCTAAAGGGTTAAGGACGCGATAGAGCGGAATAAGGGCTCCAAAGTCTGCGAGAGATTTGTCTATCGGGCAGAGCCAGTTCACGAAACTGAAGACTGACGACGGCAGAGTCAAATCGGCTAAATCCGAGCTCGAGGCATTCTATGGACAGTTATACACGTCTATCTCTAAACCCACGGTAAATCTAGCGAACGATTCAAGAGCTAGATTGACCCGACACTACACCGATCGTATCCCGGACGTCAGCATGTACGAGATTAGGATGACTCTGAAACAACTTAAGAATAACAAGGCGCCAAGTGAGGACGGCCGGACTTTTGAAGGCGGGTGGAAAACCGGTCCATAAGGTCCTTCAGAAGCTATTTGATTCCGTCATACTCGAGGAAAAATGCCACAGGCTTGAAGCAGAGGTGTGGTGGTACTTTTCTTTAAGAAGGGTGACAAATGCCCTGCTTAAGAACTACAGGCCCTACTCACTTCTATATATTTATAATAATATATAATATATTTATTCAGAGTTAAATTTGGTAAAATAGTTACATCAAATCTTAAGAATAATTAAAAAGGTATAGCTATGTTATGTGCCTGTACTAGGATAAACCTGTATCACAGGCGGTAGGAGATCTTATACTATGGATTTGTAGGGCATTTAATTTCGTAACAATATTTAACATTGATAGTCTCGAAATATAGTAAAAATATAAAATTATTTATAAAGTTATAACCTAGTTTGCTTAACACTAAAAGTTACAATATGTTATTTCGTATTTTCAAACTGTTTTATTCTACATACATGATTGTGCGTCAGCAGAATTAATAATGCGGTTAAAGTCAAGGTTGCATTAAATGCTGAAGAATTATTTTTATATTGGACAAATATGTTTCAACATTAAGTCAAAAAACAACGGTTTGTAGGTCAGCACACTGGAATTCCGAGTCAGCAGTAAGTGTCACACGGAAGTATGACTCGCTAGGCGCCCTCATAATCTATAGAGTTAATATATCTATATTCCGCTATTTTCCTAGCAGGACATTCAGCGTCTCCAGTTTTATGGTTACAGGGCTTTTTAAAACGAGAGCAAGTTGCACATTTCGGTGAGTCCCCTTTCTTTGCACACTCGGACAGTGAGTGTCCTGTCTCACCGCAGTGGCCACACGTCGAGTTGACCTCTCTACAGGTTTTTGCCGCATGTCCATACTGCTGGCATCTGTAACATCTTGTAACCAGGGTGAAGTCCCTGACAGGGCAGGACGTCCAATTTATGAAAACCCTTGACTGGGAAATTAGAGCTTTCCGTATGTTGGCTGGAACTTCAATCACGAAGTGACAAGTCTGCGAATCCCTTTTCCCCGATTTGTGACTTAGTTTAACCAAGGTCAAAAAGGACTCCATGGAAATTGTTGGAATTTTTTCGGCAATATTCTGTTCATAAATGCATCTGTAGACTTCAGTTTCAGTCAGTGAGGACGGCACTCCTACAATAACGATCCGGGGTTTTCGCTTGCTTGGTTCATCGGCGGTAAGGCCGGATGCAGATTGCTGGACTGCGTTCTTAATTTTTTCCGCGTCATCTTTCGTCTCTGTGCTGATTATGACGCCTCCGTTTTTGGTCTTACGGACACCACGTATATGAAGCTTGACTTGATCTGGTCGTATCATCTTTTGCACAAGGACTTTTGTTTCGTCACTCGACTTTAATTTGTTGTTGGGATAAATGGCCACAGAGTTCATATTGTTCGGACGAATAAAATCACTTGATCCCTTCTTCACCATGTCGGCAAACGAAACAGTGCCCGAGTCCTTGATTGTTTTCGTGAGGTCCAATATGTGGTCTGTCAAGTTGCACTTCTCCATTAAATCTTCATTGAGGATGCGCACTTGGACTGCTTTCTGCTTTAGGGATTGATAAAAGACTGCCATCTGTGAGGTGCAAGATCCTATTTTACGGCACAAGTTTGAAACTTTCAATTTCTGCTCCGAATTGAGTTTTCCTTCCGATGTAATAGAGCAAACCTCGTTTAGATGCTGATCAATGGCTGACATCCATCTTTGTATCTCGGATGTTGAAACGGGTTCGATTGAGAGATCAGATTGGGCTGGATTTTGTGCCATCGTCTTCGCTGGAGAGGCAGCGACATTGACTCGATCTCTTGAATACGGGCTGTTGTCCATTTTGTTTATATTTAATTCACTTATTCTACGTTTTCATTGTATTTACTAAATTACACACTAGGCATAAAATAATGCAAACAAAAAGAAGGTCACTAATATTATTTTATGAAACTAAATATTGCTACTGAGCACGTCTGTATGCTACAAGTGCAGAGAATGGAATGAGCCATGTCTACAAGTTGTTTTCCAGAGTCATCACGAATTGTCTCGCGCGTAGGATTGACGACTTCCAGCCTCCTGAACAAGCCGGTTTCCGAAAAGGCTTCAGCACTGTGAACCACATATTTTTATTCATTTCATATTTTACATTCATACATACGCTGCGGCAGGTTATACAGAAGACTGAGAAGTATAACCTGCCTCTCTGCTTTGCGTTTGTGGACTACGAGAAAGCATTTGATTCGATCGAAACTTGGGCTGTACTGCAGTCTCCCCAATGGTGCCAAATTGACTATCGGTACATTGAAGTGCTGAATTGTTTGTACAAAAACGCCACCATGTCAGTCCCGAGTTCAGGACCGGACCAGGAAAACCTCTTACAGCGGGGTGTGAGGCAGGGAGATGTTATTTCTCCGTAACTGTTCACGACCGCATTGAAGGATGTCTTCAGGATTCTGGAATTAAGCGGGCGACGCATTAATTTCAATGACATCACTCACCTTCGGTTTGCCGACGACATAGTAGTCATGGCTGAGACTACGAAGGAGCTGAGTATAATGCTTGGTGATCTCAGTAGTGCTTCCGAAAGAGTGGGACTTAAAATGTACATGGACAAAACCAAAGTTATGGTAAACATCCATGTAGCACCCACTCCTATCAAGATCGGGGACTCTACACTCGAAGTTGCGGACGACTACGTCTACCTGGGACAGGTAGTCCGGTTTTGTAGGTCTAACTTCGAGCAAGAGGTCAATCGTCGAATCTGACTCGATTGGTCGGCGTTCGGGAAGCTGCACGGTATTTACTCGTCCAACATACCCCAGTATCTCAAGACGAAAGTCTATGACCAGTGTGTTGCCAGTGATGACTTATTGGACAGAAACGTGGTCGCTCACAATAGGCCTAATCGGAAGGCTTGAAGTCACCCAAAAGGCAATGGAAAGGGCAATGCTTAGAGTTTCCTTACGTGATCACATCAGAAATGACGGTATCCGCAAGAGAACCAAGGTTACCGACATAGCCCGAGGAAAAATAGTATGGAGTCAAATACCTACACTTCCACATCGCTGTCGACTGGTAATGTGCCCAAAACACTGGCGGCATTGCCTCGCTGTATGGCAATGCTTATCTTCTGTCCAAGGCAAATAAGCCAGTCCTTGGGTCACACGAAGTGTCAACAAGGCGCTTCGAAAAATCTTTATACAACTTGTGAGCACTCGGACCCCACAAACCAAGAGTTTCAACCCCAAACAGTTCGAAAATATTACTTCTTAAAATAGATGACTATTAGACCTAGATATTATATTTTACCTATTAAGTACAATAATAATATATTACAACTCATTTACACACAAAACAAGCCAATCAAATAGGTAAGTATGATTTTGAAGATCCATCAAACACCTACACAAACGTGATTTCCTACAAACTCTCCTTTTCTAACACTCCGCCACGCGCTGCATCGCGCCGATCACCCGACCGTACCTCAAAAAACAAGTTTAGACTCGCTTTGCCTAAGAACCGGTAAAATAAAGGTTCTTAAAGGTTCCAATTTTGGTTCCGATTCCTGTTCCGGTATAGGTACCGGAACCCCAAAATACCGGTATTTTACCGGTATTTTGGAACCGTTTTCAATCCCTGCCAGGAAGAGGCTTTTTCGCTTGGCTCGAGCCCCCGTCACACTTGGAGAGACAGCAGCTCTGGAACCTCGCCAGTGCGTGTCCCGGGAACCCTCGGGCTCATATTATTATTCCGGATGTGATCCTCAAACTATATTTTTTGCTCTTTCAATTTCCCCTCGAAGCTTTTGAGTTCTGGTTTCTGACTAGGTCGGATTTTGTTGCGGGTCTGGCTCTTTAGGCAGGCCTGAGTTCAGGGACGCTGTTGGGACAAAACGCCCTGGTGTGTGCCGTAAACTTTAATAAGCCTATCTTAAACCCTACGAGTGTGCCGACGATGTGGCCATCCCTCTGCAGCTATCCGATCGTGATATCACCGTCAGGTATTTGAAGTCGTTGGTCCTTTGTTCCGAACAAGATACCCGTCCCTCGCAATTATCCCGAGGTGAGCTAGATGGGAAATCATATTGTTTACGATTTAGGGATTATTGTAACCCTTGTATATTTCAAAGTTAGGTACCCACGGAATGTTTAATTAATAATTAACTTTGTTGTATTTAATGGTACTTGTGTAACTGAATTTTCCCTCATATCATGTCCTACTTACTATACGACGATAAGGAGTTCCTGTGGAACGGACTCTTAAAAAATATGTGCTATCTCTTTGACCCCTAGATAATATGGTAAAATCGTTTTGATTTGTCTGTAATAACAAACGTAGGTATGCGTTTTTTTGCATAGATTCAATATCTATAAAATTAACATTTCTGTTACAAAGAATTAGCAAAGTTCAAATACAAAATATTATACACGAAGCATCTGATTTGCAACTAAATTGTCGGCAGAAGAGTGGGAGAGTAATCCTCTTAAAAGTCTTTGTGCATATAGAGTGAGCACATGCCGCAGACACGTGCAGAAGGTCCGGCGTCAGCTCGGGGCGGCGCGCGTGCACGTGTCGCGTGCGGTGACGTCATGCTGTGCTGCGTGCTGGGCAATGCACGTGTACTCATCGTGAGTGATCCGTGCTGCCTTCAGCGCGGGTAGAGTGCTCGCGCGAGCGGCTGCCGCGAGTGAGGCTTCTGAGGTCGCACGCTTGTGCGCGGGGCGCCGGCCAGGCTAGCGCGCCGCCACTGTGTCAAGGCCCCGCGCCGCTCACCAGAAATACTCCACTAGAGAGATGCACCAGTCTGAACACTCACTTAATATACTGCGCCTACTACTCACCACTTGTGCACATTTATTTTGTTAATTTATTATTTGGTACCCTAAAAGAAACATAAATCGTGGTTTAAAAATAACATGAACACATGTAATTTTCTCAGTTTTACAAGAGAGCAACAATACTCTGAAAATTCGTCACTTCAAACTTTACCAGCTTCTTAATAAAAATTATATAGGTATAACAGTTTGCATGATATTGTGAGCTAGGGCTTTCATCCCGGGAGTCTCGGTCTCGAAAATATTGAGACTCTTGGCGTTTTTTCCCTATTTTCGAGACTCGAGACTTACACATGCAGTCCCGGGACTAACGAGACTTTTCGAGACTTCGTTAAATATAATTCATTATCGGTACATTTATCTCCTCATATAATTATGGTAATTTACATTATTGATTTGTAGCATGTCCACGAATTTACAAACATTTCTGTTTTTATTACTAACTGTAACAAAACAACACAAACATTATAATTAATTTTAGATTCAATATTACTAATACTCTTACCATGCTATTTCATCTTAATATTAGGTATTTCTAGCTGATAAATGATATTTATTTTGCAAATAGGTTTTTTCAAACTCTTTTACACGTCAATTTTTTTTTTGGACTTTTTTTTTTTGTTTACTAGATGAGGCCGGTGTTTCCTAACTGACTACCCTGAGAAGAAACACCGAAACAAACTCAGGGGTCACAGTCTCTTTTAAAGTCTATACAACATGTAAGTAAGTCATATGCGAACCATGCAGATTAGTGTCCGAGATGGCCTTTTGAAGAAAGAACCATGCAAATTTGAGTGGACATGTCCAGTCAGTGCAAGCATTTGTCATTATTCGCAAAGCTCAACTCAGGACTACTAAGGAGCTCAACGACTTGACGAACAATACCAAAGAGAGGACATAATGGTTAGGCCACAGAAAACACTCAAATTGCCGGACATAAGTTAAAATGACTAAAAAAGGAAAAAAAAGCAATCCACATAGTCCTCACATTCACAAAAAAGAAAAACAAAATAATACAAAGTGTAATACTTAATAAATTAAGCATTTATGTCAAACAGAAATAAAAAAAAGTACTTAATAATAAAAAAATGTCAAATTGTAAAGTAAAAATTATTTTACAATGTCAAATTGTAATAAATAAATTTCAAATTGTAAAAAAGTACAATCGAAAACAAAATAAAATAAGAAGATAAGACAACAGTTGTAGTGCGCACTGGAGCGGGTCAATCTCAAGCCTTTGCGTCCTCAACGTAGTCCTTTACAGTGTAATAAGCCTTTTGGCAAAGTTTTCGCTTAACAAAAGATTTGAACTTATTAAGGCTTAGTTCTTGCATATGACTAGGAAGCCTATTATAAAAGCGTATACATTGACATCTAAATGAACCCCCTATTTTTTTGAGCCTGGTTGCAGGAACAACAAAATTATGTTTGTTCCTGGTATTAAAATTGTGAATATCACTGTACTTTTTAAACATGTTTTTGTTTTTATGGGCGTACAAGATATTTTCATAAATATACTGTGAAGGCACAGTCATTAAATTAATTTCTTTAAATTTATCTCTGAGGGAGCATCTGGGACTTAATTTATAAATCGAACGAATAGCCCTTTTCTTTCTCTGATTTGAGAATATTATTATTATTATACGCTTTATTGTACACCAATTATTATTACAACAAAGGAAACTATATTGCCTTGATGATACGAACATTTATAAAGTTTAAAATTAACGCTTACCCTGAGGTATTGTAACGAATCAGTTTTTATTTTAATGGTTCTTGACGGTGTACGTGTGATTTGATGGAAATAAAAATCAATTTTTGTTTAAAAAAGGTTAGGTTAGTTTGTTTTGCATTAGTCGGATAGTTTTCACATTTAATTTATTATGAATTATTTTAAAACAATACTTATCAAAACGAAGAAAACATTTTTATTTCATTTTATTAAATCCTGCATTGATCAAAATACATTCAAACTTCCACGGTGTGTGTTTTTAACGTCATTTTTGATCGCATATAACAAGTTTGGAATAACTTGGTCGCTGTGGTGTGCCAGATGTGTGTGAGTGAAAGAAAAGAGAATTTACGTGACGCTGAGAGGGTTATTGAGAATGGCCGTCGTGATCAGTTAGGTAGGACTTTATATTTGTTTTGCCTGTCGTTTTTCTTTGTGTCTGGTCATGGGTCTTTTTGTTTTAGATAACACCATAGCTTATTGCGATATACTTACCAAAATGCATAATACGTCTTAGGTTTGGTGCTATTTTTTACGAGCCAAGGATAATACTTCTGCT
Source organism: Mythimna separata (assembly GCA_030763345.1). NCBI lineage: Eukaryota > Metazoa > Arthropoda > Insecta > Lepidoptera > Noctuidae > Mythimna > Mythimna separata. The sequence continues at coordinate 224,017 of CM061175.1, forward strand.
AAATGCAAAAAATGCCATAAAATATTTAAGACGTTAGGAGGGAATACCAGTGGTCTTCATAAACATCATAAAAGTATCCATAACTTGATATTATTAAAGGAAGTACAACCAGCTTCAACAACTTGTATTGCACGTATAGCTACATCATCAAAAAGTGAGGATGAAGTATATAAACCACCGGAAAAAAGAATACCGTTTCGAATTTTTGTAGAATGAAGATTTACGTGAGCTATTTAAAAAATCACAATTATCGCTACCCACGTCTATGGCTTCCATGTCTAAAACAAGCTGGCTACGTAAAATCTCAAATGCTGAGCGAAGTAAAGAAATTAAAGGCTGTGTTAGATCGCACTTTATCACTGATCGACATGACAAAGCGAGCCAGTTTGATTATAAAGACGAAACAAGTTTGTAATACTTAATGAAGTATTTGGAAGTAATAATTGTGTATTAATTACTTAAATACCTACCCTTTGAACATAAATCTTTTTCAAGTCTCGAAAGTCTCGTTTTTCCCGGGAATCCCGGGACTGGGCCGAGTCTCGATATTTTTTCCCGGGACTTAGGAAACCTAAATTATTAACCTAAGCCAGTACAAAAAGAACCATCAATCATCGGTACATAAACCAAGAAGTTATGCGCAAATTAATAACCTCAATGTCAAGGAATTTGAACATAATTGGTGAAATGAGGGAATACCATTGTCAACTTTACACACCAGTGGTACCTCTTCACATCGACCTACGTTTTACGCTTTACGCGAAACGACTTACGTGGGTTTTATGTTATGAAATGGTGTTAACAAAAAACCGACATACAATTGCAGCAATCCCGCAGGATTTGCTATTATTTATTGAAGTGTTCCATGGTCAATCTCCGAAATTCTTCATCAGATCTTCACCAAATTTGAAGTAACGGTTTCATCAGAGGTACTCTCTGAAACAAAACAGAAAGAAGAAGCATCAAAACCAATTTACATTTGGTGAAGATATCGCTGAACAAGCAACAACAAAAAATACATTTAGAGGTCTTCAGAACCTCCCCTTTTCAGCAAGTCGGTTAAAAAGATAAGAAGCGTCGATGTCGTAACTTTACGAAAAGATGCTGATAATAATATACCTACCTACACTTTGAAAGAAAATATATTTTTAAACACGCGACGACCGATGTTTATTTTCTTTCAAATGTGCCAGTACTGTGTCAGTACCGCTGCGGTACTGTGGCTGTACTGTGACTGTACTGTGGCTGTACTGTGGCGGAACAGGCGCAGCACTACGACGCGTCGGCTTTATTAATCATTTTCGAAGGCATTGTCTCCGCGACACGATATTACAATACCAAGACGGAACCCGCTTGTAAATTGCTGAAAATTAATGAGTTTCGGTTCTAAATTAATGAAACTTCATCCGGCGAGTGTCGATACCTCCCGAGCCGACCTCTGAAACTCTAAGTACAGAAACGTGTTGAAATTTCCTAAACACGGCTCGAATCAACGATCGCCAATACTGGAGAGGCCGTAGTTCTACACAAGTGGGTCCCGCGGGCCGCTGCCGGCACATAAACAGACTATTAGAGCGGGCGGCGGCGCGGGACACACACAGTCGCGCTAAGCCGTTAGAGGTTGCGATATAGCGGACTGGGATGTATCTGGGGCAGGTTAAAACCGGGAGGAGAGATTTAAACCGGTCACGGCCTTGAAGCCCGGCCAAAAACGTGCGAGCGGCGCCGCCCGATTTAACTAGCGAGCGAGGGACTCACTATTTCTGCACATCGGTGGTCAATACGAGCCAAGCCCGAACCGTCCGCGCCCTTCAGAGTATGCTTATGTGATGCCACTCTAAGGAAAACAGGAGATCCTTATCGTGAACTTATTTCCCGGGATAGGATTGCTGGGAGGCGTGAGTGCCTGTTATATTAACAGATGCCATCAGGTCTCTGATAGTCTCATTCAACTTCTACAAGCTATTGTTTCCCTCACTTGTAGATATAAACAATTATATTTTCTTAGCCAAGTATTCTGCTACCTACATTACACAAAACAAAACGGAAACACTTAATAATAAGCTCATTAATTTCAATCAATAAGATGGTGAATAAGGAATTAGTTAAGTAGTAGTAAATTTGAAAAGAAGGACGCAGTTGTCCTACCTTAGGTCGACTGCGGCTCGAGCCATATGCAAGTGAATGAAGGATAAGTTAGGGCGAGCGTGACTCAACCGTCATTATGAACGACAGGCAGCTCGACCACGTCTCGAACGAGCCCATCGAAAGAAGAACTAAGTTTTATTTTCGATTGTGATATTCGCATTTTTTGTTAGACACACTTGTCATACAAGCGTCTGATATTTTTTTTAACTATCAGATTAACAGGTAACTTACGAGTACCGTATAACTATAATCAATATACCTATACCTACAAGTTTTAAAAAACACGTCGAATTTTTTCATCAATTTAATCTTATTGAGGCTGGAGTTTCCTAGCTGACCTTGAAAAGAAACACCGAAACAATCTCAAAGGTCAAACCTTGTTTTAAAGTCGATACCTTCTGCAAACACATAATGGTTAAATCTTAATTATGAAAACCATGCAAAAGATACACGATAAAATTACTATAAAGGTAAAACACTTACGAATTCGCAATTTTTTTATCACCCTGAATGTGTACTTTACAAATAATAAAGGGCACATGTTTTGTAATTAGTTTTTTTTTTTCAAAATATTACCTTTTAAGCATAACTTTCGTAAGAAAATCTTATCTTAACTATAATTTTGTGAATTCGTTAGTGAAGAGATTTTACTCCCGAAACCTGTTCCAAATATTCGTCTAACATTCTGTAAAGATCACAATTCAGTGCCAACATCTGCTCAGAATCAAACTACTGACATGTTCATATTACAAACAAGTTGCTCATACGAATCAGGTACGAGGAGGAATTTATGTCTGTCCAAAACCTACGTCAGATAGCTAAGTAAGATTAGCGATATTCTGAGTTATAACATGTTGTCCCTTCATTGAAATGAAACATGTTCGTCTTGTTATTTTATTGATCTTCAAATAGTATAAAAATACTTCATTTTAACTTGTTATTCCTTGACGTTGTCGTATTTTACTCACTTTGTACTAAACACCGACTACTGAAACTTTTCACTAAACTATAATATCAATCCCTTGTTTAGAGCAAATTGTTTATCTTAGAATGTTACAAATATAATTAGGAATAATTATCTAGTTCTATGTATATAAACAAATCGAATTCTGTGTAGCAAACAAGTGGAAGTGTACTTTATGTTTAATGAAACTTACGAACTTTATAACAACTTTAATACCAGTATCTCCTATGTTGCCAGCTTTTGAATATTATTTTATAATCTTAATACCCATCAATCGACTATTTTTAATTCTGAATCTAGACTTAACTCAATGCTCCGCCACTGGATCCTTTTTACTCGCTCGCCACATGTAACATTATGGCGCTGCTGATGGCCACTTGACCGAGCACCAATTTGCCCGCTATTGTTCCATCGTTAATTGATTCCGCACACCACCGCGCCGTGTCCACACTCGTCGTGTCCACACACCTCCTCATCGTGTCCACACTCGCTCGCTGCTTGCGTTGGTTCGCTCCTTCTCGTTCTTCCTCTTTTTATTTTCGTTTCTGTTTCCCTCTAACGACGACGGTCCGCAGCGTGCCTACGTCGGCGTCGCACGTACCTAGCCACCCACCTGCCTTCCTCCTGGCCGTTTCTAATGAAGTGATCAATCACGCTTGCCCTTCCTTCCTTTCGCTGTCTACTTTCTCTCGTTCTGCCATTATTAATTACCCTTTCTTTTTACCCCTTTCTTTTACTACTTATTACATTTAGATTAGATCAATATTTCCGCTTTACGTGAGCGTTAGGTACATACGCCTGGCAGCGGGTAGCTAGTGTGGGTACGTGGTCGTACATAGCGGGAGTGTTGTTATCGTGTGCTAGTGTGAGGTAATAGGGGTCGGAGGTTAGACACGAGCGCGTTGTCTGCTGGTGCCGGCCATAGTTGCATTCCGCACGATCTAGACAAATAGCTCGGCGCGCCCCGCCGCCGCAGCGCGCACCTGCCGCGGCGCGCTCGCTTGCCGCTGCATACATTACTGCTTCTGCACGACGATACCGATCTCAGCGCCGAATGCCGACAGTATTGGACACGAGCGAGTTGGCACAATGGCTGGCGAGTGCGAAAGCTTATATTCGAGTAGCGGTTATCACGTCCGCAGTCGTCGGAATGGTTACGTGTCGGCACGAACACGCCACTCTTGGCACGAACGCTATACCTTCTCGGTTTCTACAAATACTATAAGTATAGAGATCTTAACCAACATGGAAATGTTACGGGTAGATACTTTTATTTTAAGCCCAGCAGCCTTAGCCAAGTTGATAATCTACAATCGTTAACGCTATTAGTACGTAGGTACGTAGTACGTCTTCTTAACGTTAAATCACGTGGTCGGAACAAACAAATAGAATATTCATAGCAAAGTTATCGTTCAAAATGGTAGAATGAAATGTAATCGTTTCTACAATGTTCCTCGCTACATCCTGTAGTTTTATAGTGTACATGGTAGCCGGGTTACAAGTTTTACCTACTCGCTAAAGAGCCCATTACACTACTCGATACATCAACTCGTACGTCAAGCCTCGTCAAAGACCGTCTTACCCTTATAGTTATTACACTACGCGACGTAGACTAAGACCGTTCGTAAAAACGAGTGGTGTAATAGGCGTAGGCCTTAATAAATTGTAGGAAGAGATTCGTCACGAAGCGGTCACAAGTTGGCTAGGCCTGCAGTTCACATTAGCCAGCGCAAACTGGCCGCTCGTCCACCGATGTGCCGATTAATTTGTTTAGCGACAGCCACGTCCGCGTGCGCCTGCAGTTGATAATCAAATAACGGCGGCCGGCGCGCGGCGAGCTGGTGAAACGTGGAAAGATTGCTCTCAATTGGTTCCCGTTAACGGGCGAGCTTGTATCGCGGTGATCTGATAAAATGCTACGATGCAATTAGGGCTGCTGCCGCCCGGTGCGGCGCGCCCAGGGCCGCCGGGGCTCCAGTGGCGTAGGCAGGGCCGCCGCGTGCGGGCGTGCAGCGCGTGCGGCGCACGCGGGCGCCGCATTCGAGGGGCGCCAAAACAGATATTTGAATATCTAATTAATATTTTTTTAATATTCGCTGTCTTGATTTTTGAAGAACCTATGAGGCGCTATTTTGGACATTGTAGTCTTTGTTATGACATCTCAAATATCAAAAGATGTTTACAGGTCGAATCATTAGGTATGTGCGTATCTTTGGCAAGAACGAAACCCGAAACTACTTGAACTTGTCTCGGTTATATCGTGAAAATAAACAAAAACGTTTGTTTGAAGCTTCACATTACTTTTAGTAGGTACAGGTGTGGAAATATTATTAATTACTTTTACTTTCGGGGAATCCCTGTCACACTTGTTTTTACGTAAAATAAGCGCATTAGTATTTGTTCTAGAGTTGAAAATGAGTGTTTAGTATTAGGGGTAAGTATGAAATTGCTGGTTTGTACTGAAAAATGAAAATTGGTTATATTTTTAAGTAACTAAATTCCTTGTGTAAGCTGAATTTAAAAAAAAATCGGGAAAGTGCGAGTCGGACTTGCGCCCTGAGGGTTCTGTAACAACTTACTTACATAAAATAAAAACACTCAAATTACAAAAGATTTTGTAATCTGAGTGAAAACAGTTGAATTCTCGAATCGAGCCTCGTAGATTTTTCAAAAAAAATCTTGTGATGTAACTACAAATTTTCAGTTTTCAGACTTTCCCTATATTTGTGCTATAAGACCTTGCTTTATGCCAAATTTCAGGATTCTAGATCAACGAAAAGTACCTTATTTTGATTCTTTAAGAGTGTCAAAATGTACGTTTTTTGCAATATAAACGGCTGAATCTTTTTCTCGTTAACATACAAGATGTATTTTTGCATAGCTTAATTTCAACTTGACACCTCAACGCGTTCCTGAGATAAAGGGTCTTGACAGACAGACGGACAACAAAGTGATCCTAATAACTGATCCTACCTCGAAACTAATTCTTCATATGAGGGTTCCGTTTTTTCCTTTTGCGGTACTGATCCCTACAAACAACTGAAAGTCGATAACATAATGTTGCATATATTTTAAAAGAAGATATCAACGTGTGAAAAAAGTCAAAGTTTCCGTCAATTTAAGTACCTATAAAACGGCAATTTCATATTTTAACCCCTATTATAATCTAATTAAATATGGTAAGTTGATAATTACGTTAATAATTAACTTACTACGAGTAGTTTTTTTAATTGGCTTCTCAGCAACCTACCTGTTATAATAATATATAAAAGATATTCCTTTAGATTATATTAAATAAGAATCTATTTAAAAAAATAGTGAGAAAAGTCTTTAATTAGATTTTATAGTCGGAATCGCAAAAAAAGATCAACATTTTAGTACCTAATTGACTGATAGATACCGATGGCATGGGGCGCCGTGATCGGTATTGCACGCGGGCGCCTAAGCAGCTAGCGGCGGGCCTGGGCGTAGGATCTTACACGCAAGCCGTACAGCTATCTGTTTTATTGACTTCGGCTACCCCGACCCCCGGGGCCGGGCGACCACGACGAACAAATTGCCAAGCTCATTGTAAGGCGGTTACCACCTTGGCACTTACTTATATGACTAGTATGTATGTACAGTCACATGCAAAATTGCATGGATAGTACAGGAAAAAAAATCGTGTGAAGCGAGAAATGACGCGATGAGTATTTTTAGAACACGAACTAAAACGTGCACAGGAAAATAGACATTAAGGTATCCATGCTATTTTGCATCGTACCTTACAATTGTACACTTCTTTATATAGGTAAGTGTTCATATTTCGTTTGTCGTGTGACGATCCTGCAATACGTATGGCGCGCGCTCTCTGGAGAATTACATTGTATTTGATCGTGATCGGTTTGTCTTCGTCTCCCTCGGGTCGCTGCAGAAAAAATATTCAAGTCACGCAAGTAAGGATAAATAACCTTCCAACGTACCTTGTACACAATCTGGGTGACACTAATGTTATAAGTAGCTGGCACGTATTGTCAGCAGCACAATATATCTTATTACGAGGTATCACATAAAGTCAGTCAATATAATCTGCTCGACCGTATCTTCCACGTCAGACACTTAGCCGCAGGCGGCAACCCTAAATGCAATCCCAGCTGGCGTTGATTTTATTACGCAATATCTGAAAATGAGCGCTCGGTGCTCGACCGCGCCGCGCGGGGTGCCCGCCGTCCGCACGGCCGCGGACGCCAGAGTTACGGTAATCGCGCCTCTCACGCTCACGTCGTAATTAATTGACGACCACTACACTCGAAAGTCTTTGACAAAATAAATAGTTTGTCCGCTTCGCTTCGGATCGGATCGAAATGGGACGAAACGGCCGCTATCATTGCGTTGCGAACATTTTGCAAATCGAACCTTTTATTTAATATCGGAATTTACTTTTGTGACCTGTAATAAATTCCGTTACACCGGTATTACTTGTCAATATTTTGATAAGTTCAAGATGTCAAGAATAACGTTATAGAGAGGAATTTCAGTACCTATGGAATTAAATAGCGACCAATAATAAGTCGTGGGAAATAAGTGATCGAAGGTCGTGGGTTCAAAACTTTAAACCCGTAAGCTGGGGCTATACAGCCTCTTTGTTATTCAATACGAGTATATTAATTATTGCTAATGGTTGCTATTGCTTCTGTGTTTCGGTTATGTTTTGTTGCTAATTATGTGGAACGGCCTCAGATGAACAAATTTCATCTGAGGGAATGGCCCAAGAAATAGAATTACCATGATGTACCTATTTTTTGCCACTGTTCTCCATCGTTACGGATAGTCAGAAGCCAATAAATCTGACTCCGGCCTTGCCATGAAGTACCGTGTTACCCCAGCTAATGGGTTGTGGAGGTCTGGTAGGCAGCCGCTCCTCGTAAAATACTGGTATTCATCTAAATCCGGCTTGACTGGAAGCCGACCCCAATATAGTTAGGAAAAGGCTAGGTGGATGTAGATGTGGATGTGATGTGTTCTCCATGAAGACCTATTTACGAACTGACCATTAGATTTTCGAATATTAAGCGTAGGTATTTAGATTAAATACTTAGTCTTGTCTTTCCGTGCTTTTCTTCATAAAACCCTTTCCCTACACATCACAGACTTATAGGAGCTTTCATACGCAGAGAATAAACGATAACCATCTTAATTTCTATAGCATGGGACGCAGGCAGATACAAAATAAATACCGATACATAAGATACATTCGTCCGTGTACTACACGCATAGTTAGAAATGACCTACCTATACACTCTTGACTAAAAGACCCCTAGGTTGTAGCTATCAGGAAAGCGACTCTGGCAGGGAACACCACTCCTTAGCTATAAGCACAACAGTAAAATACGCGCCCCCAGTCTGCAGCCCTTATTTGTCGCGAGTGTGCAAACAGCGCGTGTTGTCAGGCACCGGCACGCACTACGCAGCACGGACCACTGTACGCGGCGCTCGCACTGTTTGCTCACAGCTTCATCACGCACGACACAATTATCTAATGACTTTGTTATAATGAACCACTAAGTAGGTCCCTGAGTTCATGAGATGATCTTGAGCATTGTAGTAACAACGGAATATATAAGTGGGTTTAATTTATTACTTACACTCGTTAAGTAATTGTCCCTATATATTTAACCTATCACATACCCACAAAACGAGACACAATTGTAAAACAACACCGCGGTCTCATAGGACCGGTCGGGGATTTATGAATTAATGTCGAATCAAATACTGAATTAGTCAAATTGATACCTACTTGACTTTTAAGACCCCAAATCCTAGTCGTAGTGTGTGAATCCGGAGCTGAAGGCGTCTACAGTAGTCCTTGTAGAGCATCATGCTTCACCCGCTCCACTTCATTCACAGCAAGCAGAGGCGCGCCCGTGTGCTGCCTAGCGCCCTCTAGTAGGCGGTGTGAGTACTACGGTTTATTTACCCAACTACGTCAGAAGGAGGGTTATGCTTTTTCAAGTGTCTGTATGCATTTATTTCTTTGGCACGCTCTAGAGCCTAAATGACCTATTGTAGCTCAAATGACTCATGGCATGGCATTTTAGCTCGAGAGATAATATCGTTACATTCGTCTTAGTTGTGAGAGTAACACCGGATAGAAACATCAAAATTATAAAATGGGACCACCATTTTTTCAGCATCGTAATAATTATGTTTTCATAATTTTTTTTCCATCATGTATACTTTCAAAATAGACTTGTTTTTTAGGTGGCATCATCAGAATGACTTCTCTCGGTCTTGGGCGGAGCGGGAGGGCATGACAGATTTTAACTGACTAAAACCCACTCCTTTGTTCCTTCTTTGTCTTCGTTCCAGGGCCCCGGTTTTCCTTTCAGAAGCGAACCCATGGCCCCAGAGGCTCCGGCCCTGCTGGGCCCCTAAGAGGGCTCGAGGGTGGCCCACTTTTTAATTACAAAGTGGATGGACCACTTAATCAAACGTTTATTTTCAACTATACGAGTAAATGCTAGTTCTCACTAGAAACACCAAGTCACTATAATTATGTAGTCCCTATTGTAACCTATAATATTTTAGGAGTTCATCGTGGATCATTCAACATCTAAACTGGTTATTGAAAAAATAGGGCCAATCTGAAAGCATATCCTTTTAGTAAAAAAAATATTTGCAGATCGGTCCGCAAACGTTTGAGAACTGAGGTAGGGAACAACAACAAAAAAATAGTTGTTGCCATTATAAAAAAAAAAAAAAAAAAAAACAAAAAAACAGCTACAGGTTATTTCACCACTTTAGTAATAAAGATTACTTACATATCATTAGACTTAAATATATTCTAAAGGAAAATGTTTTTCTTTTTTTATTATCTTATAGATGGAACCCTTATAAGTAATATTAAATGGTGTAAAAAAGTACATTCGATATACATATTTTATAAGGTTCTCTATGAAACAACGATCAAGACTATCTTATCAACCTTGCTTGATTATTCAACCAGTGTTGCCTACACCAGATTTCATTGTACCCTAATAATTACCCAAGTCGGTTGACTTTTTAGACAGACTATATCATCAAAACTAAGCACGCACCGAAGTTTCAGCTAAGTAGTTCTAGCTATTTTATTCATGATAAGACGTGTGGTATCATTAATAAAAAGGAAACATGAAAAGTCTTTACAAAATGTGAAAAAACCTATCAATACCCGCGAAACGAGACACAATAGTAAGACAATAACAGCGCGGTCCTATGAGGCCGATCGGGGATTCATTAATTAAAATACGAATATTATTTAAAACTTATGAACCTACATAAAGGATAACAGAATGTACAAATTAATGTACTAATAAAAAAACATACGAATCAAACACGTAAAGCCTCTTTGACTTGGCTAATACTCATGCCCAAAACTATCAACTTGTAGCTATTAAGTTGCCACGTCGTGGTATAGCCAGCAACTATAAATCGCCGTTAATTGGCATCATGGGCGGACGGTACGCACAACTACAGATCGTCCGTTGTAAGTTGGCGAGTGTGAAGTTAGGCTCTGCGAATTTTGGCGCTTAAAATATCGTACAAAAATAAAGGTTTTAAAAAAAAAAATGCCAATAACTGTTTTTAACAGCAATAACAACTGCAAATTGCTGTCGACAAAACCCATATCCACGACACAAGGAATCCTAGCGTGGAAACCAGTAAAGTATTGTGATTTTTTAATAAATTTTTCGTGAACAATAAATCATTATTTTTAAAAAAAGACACTGAGGTCTGTTTTACTCTAAGACTAAATTGACACAGGCAAATGTCAAATTTATAATAAGAATGATGCCAGTTCTATTGTGTTATGACAAGTGTGACAACCCAAGTAATGATATTTTAGTCTCAGAGATTTAAGGCGGGCGCGACGTTAGAATTATCCATACAAACGTAATACCAAAATCATTTGCAATTTAAGCATATTTACACCATAATATGATGTTATTCGGATTCAGACAATAATTATCTAGGTTCCTACATCGTCTTTTTGTTGAAAAACTTACCCCAAACGAAATTTAAGCGAATTTAAATTTGCACATTTTCACAGCGAAAATGTCATGTTTTTATTTTGTTTTTTCTATATTATAAACAACAATATTTAAAAATATCTTTTCGTAGGAACACAGATATTATTATCAAGTTATAAATACTCGAAACAATAATGGAAATACATTAATTTTTCATTCATCATTTTTGGTATTACGGAACCTCTCCCAAATTTCCAATAGTTTGTATTGCTATCACAGCAAGCAACTGTCAGTGTGCGGATGATGACTTTACTCCAGTCGGTGTGTCCAAGAATTGTTTAAACTATCTGGATTGCTTCCATCAACCTCAAAAACGTGTTTTATTTCGTCTCAACTCGAGATAGCGCGCGGTCTCCGCAGGCCTCTTAAAACCAGACTATACGTGGATTTATACTAGTTATAGGATGGTTTCGGTGACAGCTGTCAGATTCATACAATGTAGCTACCTATCTATCCTTTTCTCTCATCTTAAAGACGCATATTTTCGTCCTTCTGTCACCCAACTCATGCAATGTAAAAAATACTATAGTTTAAGGACATCGTAAAGCTTAGTTCACACAAGTTTTGCATACTATCACTACACCACTATCGTTAAGGTTTTACCTATACCTATAAAAAGGGTTGCCAGGCCTTTGAAATAATATTTCTGGCAGATAAACGAGCTTACAGCTTTTCCCATTCACTTAAAACGGTTGGCCGTAAAATTTTCTCCTTAAGCTCATATAACTTTAGGCCTATAAATAACTGTCCAAATTTTTAATTGCGTAAGGACCAAAAGCCATGCATTAATTGAACGTCTGCTTTTCTTATTTTGCACTAAATGCACCTTAGAAAACAGATAACGTTAATCAAATAGTGTATATATGGATTTATAGACTTGAAATCTCTGTCTATGCATAGACCACAAACATTTATTTTTATTACAACTCCCAAAAGTACCAACATTTAGAAACAAAATGTTAACCTCAAAATAATATGGTTATTATATTAAATTACATTTAAAACATAAGAATTAAATATTACTTACAATTTCACACATATTATAAGCTTACATACAAACCAATACCTTCATATTCGTACTACGAACGTGATTATACTAATTTATTTACACATTTTAACTTTGACATTTATTTTCGCGGTAGACAAACGTTGATTCTTTCATTGGAACGTATAGAATTCTGTTGACGTCTACACTTTTTTACTTTAATTCTATTATGGGGCGCTTAAATTAAGCGCTAACTAGTATTAAGAAAGACACATAGCGTAGGTAAGTGGTCTGAAATATGTATTCTATTGTTTTATGTGAAGGAACAGTCGATCACTTCCGTTAAGACAGGAAAAGGAAGTGTGTTTTATGGCGGTCGAAAGCATGGCTATTACAACGAGCTTGACATCCTTATCCTGTTGAATTTCAATCAATAATATTGAGACGTAAAAGCGCGAACTGAATTGTTTAAGAATGCATTCACTACTAAGATGTCTCATTAGCATGATATAGAATTGAGTAACAAGGCTCAAAATGTTTCAATGACACTAAATAAAATATTTGTTCTTAATCAGAGAGTTGATATGTTTTACATGATAGTAGTTACTACATGTTGTAAACTTAGTTGTTACTAAAATGTATATGAGCACAGAGAAGTCACCTGTACTGTTGATAATATTATTAATAAGCAAGGAAAGTTACTACTGCATGATTTGCTAAATATTCATTGTCAAAAAGACTGCAAAGCAGATTTACAGAGAGAAACATTTGACAACCAGCTGTTACAATATACTTTCACTACATGGTTACTTTTTTATTATATTAGTAAACTACCTAGTACTTTGTTACTATTTTTGAAATTCATTTCAGTAAACCATTCTGGCACTCGGCACTGTTTATGAATCATCAATAAACTGTCCATTCTAAAGTTCTATTGTGTCTATTATATTCCAAGCTACATATTAAGTATTTGTGATAGCATTTTATATTCAGGTTTATAGTTGATGATATGGTATTTCCAGATGAGCCACAATGACTTCAGATCTGTGTTCGGAGGATGTAGTGGTGCGCATCACAGCACCTCAGATAATTACTGTAAGTTTAGCGAGTAATTACTTGCTTTTAATACTTCCTATTTTAAATGGTATAAATTATAATCATAAAAGAGGGTATATTCACAATTAAAAGAATACTTAATTATTTGCCTGAACTAGGTTGAACCTGCACTATAGACTGGAAAGTGCTTAGAAACTTCAATGAATCAAAACCAATTTTTTTACCGGGGACCACTTTTTTGTTGTTTGCTGGGACCAACGTCCAGAAACCTTAATCATCTTTTTGGAACTTGTAGCAAACTGATTCTTTAACCAGCATTTTTATAGAAAACAACATTTGTGATAGAAATATAAAAGCTGTAACTTTTTAGTATGACAAATTAAAATTTTTATGCATGTCCTGGACCATAATTATTTAGCTTTAACAAAATAGCCAGTGGTCCGTGGCCCACAGTTTGGGAACCAGTAATTTAAATGATATTAAAAACTTAAATTTTCCTGGTTTGAAATGACTCAAATAAGAATACCTGGAAGAAATTGAGGGAGGCCTTTGCCCAGCTGTGGGAAAATATGGGCTAAATAAAATAAAAAATCAATTTAAAGATACCTAAATATAATAAAAAAGATTTATAAATAAATAAATGAAAGAATGGAAAAAAACTAAAAACATACCATTTAGAGATATAGATATAGTTACCTACTTACCACACCATAAAAAATTATAGTAGGTGCTTAAAATGAGCTATTAGCTGATCTTTGAACTTGTTCTATTAAAAAAAAACCGGCCAAGTGCGAGTCGGGCTCGCGCACAAAGGGTTCCGTAGCAGCAAATATAATAAACTTATTATGTCAATTTATACACCTGGTGAATGGAGCCTAACCTAAATTACAGTTAAATCAACCTATCTCAAAAACTATAAGAGATACTTTGATCAAACCAAAAATCGTTGAAAGAGTTAATTAGCATGCATCACCTCTATTTTTTTTAGAATTTTATACCCCGTAGTTATAAAAATAGAGGGGGGGGGACATACTTTTTACGACTTTGAGAGCTGATATCTCAAAAACCGTTCACTTTAAGAAAAATGTTTTTTAGAAAACTTTATATCATTTTAAAAGACCTTTCCATTGATACCCCACACGGGTATGTACATCGAAAAAAAAATTTTCATCCCTCAGTTACATGTATGGGGGGCCCCACCCCCAATTCTTTTTTTTACTATTTAGTGTCATAATTTTGTAGCGGTTCATACAACACATATTCCCATCAAATTTCATCACTGTAGTACTTATAGTTTCCGAGTAAATCGGCTGTGACAGACGGACAGACGGACATGACGAAACTATAAGGGTTCCGTTTTTGCCATTTTGGCTACGGAACCCTAAAAATTGGCAATTTCATGGTACCTAGACATAAATTATTTTCAATATTACATGGCTTATGATTATGACTCCTCATGTTCGTTGGTGCTCTGGCTCAGGGATGTTATGGATATGAAACACTGGATCTGGATACGGATATAGGAATAATATACTATTTTGGGATAATATCTTTTTAATGAGACTGACCAGAATAAAATAAAGAAAACCGGCCAAGTGCGAGTCGGGCTCGCTCACAAAGGGTTCCGTAGCAGCAAATATAATAAACTTATTATGTCAATTTATACACCTGGTGAATGGAGCCTAAACTCTCCCGATATTTTGCCTTGTACTTATCGTTTTCAGTGTAAGCACAATAACTTAACCAAAATTACAGTTAAATCAACCTATCTCAAAAACTATAAGAGATACTTTGATCAAACCAAAAATCGTTGAAAGAGTTAATTAGCATGCATCACCTCTATTTTTTTTAGAATTTTATACCCCGTAGTTATAAAAATAGAGGGGGGGGACATACTTTTTACGACTTTGAGAGCTGATATCTCAAAAACCGTTCACTTTAAGAAAAATGTTTTTTAGAAAACGTTATATCATTTTAAAAGACCTTTCCATTGATACCCCACACGGGTATGTACATCGAAAAAAAAATTTTCATCCCTCAGTTACATGTATGGGGGGCCCCACCCCCAATTCTTTTTTTTACTATTTAGTGTCATAATTTTGTAGCGGTTCATACAACACATATTCCCATCAAATTTCATCACTGTAGTACTTATAGTTTCCGAGTAAATCGGCTGTGACAGACGGACAGACGGACATGACGAAACTATAAGGGTTCCGTTTTTGCCATTTTGGCTACGGAACCCTAAAAAAGAAGTCATTGTAGAATAAAGAGTAAAATATAAAATAATGGCATGATTTGACTTTTCTTTTTAGCCAAGATTATAGTTATCCTTTGTTTATACAATCGGTCTTAGGTATGTAAAATATGTTATTGTAACTATCTTAAATTTCCACCTTTGTTCGAAACTATCGGAGACTTTTATATCGGTTTCGCTTATGTAATCATAAATCATCAATCAATCACGGCGTTTTTTTTTTAAAATTTTCATTTAATGAGTCGGTGATGTGGTACAGTCGACGGCGCTGGTGGCGGGCGGCGGCGGCGCGGGCGCGCGCGTGGCGGCGTCGTCGGCCGCCGTGGAGCTGGGCCGGCGCCTGCTGCTGGCCGCGCGCGCCGGCGACACGCCGCAGGTGCTCGACCTCATGGCCAAGGGCGCGCCCTTCACCACTGACTGGGTACGTCTCTCTTACGCCGCCCATTATGCTTTTGTCATACCTAATACCTGCGCAGTCACTGAGTCAACACAAATTCGATAATTTTTAGTCCTTAGTACTTCAATAATCACCCTAAATTTTTATCATTGAAATCAAAGAGCTGCAATGGTTTCAAATAGTTGTAATATTTCGGATATTAAAACTCGTCACCGAGCCTTGGTATTTCCGAGGATTGACAAATCACCGTCAATCCGAAAGCCGAAGCATAAAAAGGGTAACTAGATAAGGCAGAGAGCGTGGTCGGTAACGGTAGCGTGGTACAGCTGGGCACGTCGCCGCTGCACCTGGCGGCCGGCAACGCGCACCTGGACACGTGCGCCGTGCTGCTGCGCGCCGGCGTGTCGCGCGACGCGCGCACCAAGGTGGAGCGCACGCCGCTGCACCTGGCGGCCAGCGCCGGCCACGCCGCCGTGCTGCGCCTGCTGCTGGACGCGGGCGCCGCCGTGGACGTGCGCGACATGCTGCGCATGACGCCGCTGCACTGGGCCGTGCAGAACGGCCACGAGGCGGCCGCGGCCGAGCTGCTGCGCGCGGGCGCCGACCCCACGGCGCTCAACAAGTTCCACAAGTCGCCGCAGTCGCTGGCGCTGCAGCTGCGGCGCGACGACCTCACGCGCCTCATGGACGACGCGCTGCGCGAGCGCGAGGCGCAGCGCTCCGTCTCCGCGCTCGTCAACGGTACGCACACACCGCTCACCCACTTGCCAACCTTTATGTCGATGCTTACCGCTTTTGAATTCCTAAGTAATGCGTGAATGTTTTCCATTCTAGAACAAATGGCAGAAACAGCTGCAGAAGAACCTCAAATACAAACTTTTGAAGCCGTACAAAGTTAGTCAGTCTTAAGTTTTTTCTTACGTAATGTTGTTGCTCCATGCTCTGAAGTATGGCATAGGTACTAATTGTTTTTTTCTTCATAGGAATCCAGGATTTGAAGCCCACCAAACCAAAGCAAACTGAAAAGTCTATCAAGCAGGAACTCAACCTTGAGGTATAATTTTCACACAGAATTCAGAAAGTAACTATTGTATATATGAACGGAAGCTAAAGTGTGGTAGTGTCTGTACAGTGCGAGTCGGCGGGCGCGGTGGGCGCGGGCGCGCGGCTGGGCGGCTCGGCGGCGGCGCTGCTGCGCTCGCACGGCATCACGCTGCTGCCCACGGACGACGGCAGCACCGTGCTCAACGCGCTGCAGAGCGGCCGCACCGTCGTGCTCTCCGGTACTCCCACTTGTAACACGCGTTCTTATACTATTTTACCGAGAAACTCACACCTTGCGTTTTCTGATGCGTTTTAAATGAGGCATCTATCATTTTTACACGAGCACTTACATTAAAGTCATCAACTGATTACATGCAGATGCTGGTAAATTAATGCTGAAAGAAAGCGAATCTCCGTCTCCGCCGACGGCGAGCAAAGTGGCGTCCATCGCCAACCAGGGCAAGGGCATGGTGCTGACGGCCACGCCCGTCAAGTCGCCGCCCAAGCCCGGCGTCAAGATCTTCACCATCAACAACAAGCTGCTGGCCGTGCCCAAGGACAACAAGATACCCGTCAAGAAGATCATCAACCCGCAGGACATGCAGGCCAGTTCTCTTCTATTAATCTACTGTTACCATTCCAATTTCGATATCTCGTCGATCGAAAACATATTAATAAATAACAATTTTAAATATTCAGGTGAAGTTCGTGCAACTTCCTGCAGACGCGAAAATAATCTCCCCATCGAAGGTTGTTCCTATGAAGGCGAAAAACAGGATCGCGCCTCGCGCAGCCACGCCCACCGTGACGTCACTGGGCGGACAGCGGCCCGCCGTCAAGATCATCATGAACAAGAGCAACTTCAACCGCCTCATCGCCACCGCCGCGCGCCCTGACACGCCCGCCGCCGAGGTACGTGTGGCGCCGCCGCGAGGCACGCGTGTGCTGTGGCGTGTTGTTTATACCTTGTGTTGTGCAGGTGGCGGGTCGCGGCGAGGCGGGCGAGGCGGAGGCGGCGGGCGCGGACAGTCCCGGCGTGCTGCGCGCGCAGCTGGCGGCGGCGCAGCGCTCGCTGGCGGCGCTGCGCCGCGAGCTCAAGAGCACGCGCGCGCGCCTCGCGCAGTACGAGCAGGTGCCCATGTAGTGCGCATGCATCGCACACCTGGACGTATGCATCGGTTAATCGTACAAAGACGAAGCCCTTAAACCGCAAAAACACTACAACAATAGACGTATCAGTTAAATTTCACTTCATGTAAATTGTCGGAATAGTTGTTTCAAAATACTAAGCACTATACAGGATAAAGGATGATTCACGCTATACAGTGTCTCAACCGAGCCGTGCCCCGGCCGGGGTACGGTCTAATATTAATAATATACTTTTGTATGAAGTAATTCATGCCTGACCGTGGCTCGGCCGTGCCCTTACCGTGCGCCGCCGGGACTCGGCCGGGGCACGGCGTTGTAATGTCGGTGGGTATTGTTTCCCGGCTCCGGCACGGTCCGGCCCCGACACGTCGTAACGTAGGCGCCCGGGCACCCGCAGAGCAGTCAACGTCAAATCTTAGTGAGGTGGACTGCTAGTCGTTCGATGGGAGATATAGGCTTTTAAAATCTTGTAATTTTTTTGGTTAGATCTGGTTTTAATTTTTCAAGTAAATAAGTAAAGCATTCTTTAGACATTCTAAAATAACCATAAAACTTGCTCTCGTCGTCTATAAATTCTCCTGCTTCTCGCTTTCTCCAGGTTGGATGTACACCCCATCTTCTTTTAGTACTTTCGCTTCGTTTTTCTAATACTTCGTCATCGATGGCAATTGCAATAGCTGCCAATTCAAATTGTGAAAATTGCATAATTACTTAAGCGTCAAGTCATCAACAGATGAAATCACTAGCTGACAAAAACAAATATAGTCGTGCAAACACGTACGCGCATACACCCAAACAGCCCGGTGTAACATGAATCACTGTCCCGGCCGGCGCACGGTGGACGTGTCCCGGCCGAGGCCTGGCCCGGTCGCGACACGGTGTACCGTGAATCATCCTTAAATCCCCTCTTTGAGAAGTGGCTGGAACGGCAACACCGCGCCTTCTGCATGACGCAGGTCCTCACTGGACATGGCAAGTTCAAGAGGTTCCTGCATCGAATCCAGGCTAAAGAAACGCCCGGGTGTCACCATTGTGATGACCGCCCGGAGGACAGTGGACCATACGGTAGAGGTATGTCCCGCTTGGAGCGGAGCACCGCCGTTTCTTTGCGAAGGCAATCGGCGGCGTCGGCCTCTAGCGCCGGGCCCTGGGTTCAGGCTATGGTGCGGAGCGAAGGGGAATGTTAGGCGGTCGCCTCCTTCTGCAGAGCAGTAATGCTATCGAAAAAGGAGGCCGCACGCGTGACAGAACGAACCTCCCGACCTGGACTACCAGCCACGGTAGACGCGGGCTAGCAAACGACGAGCAATGGGTAGCTCGTCGTCCGGCCGTTCGGTAATCAACCGGACCGAGACCCCGTCGTCGACCGCGCGTAGTAATCTACGCACTCCTCAAAGAGATGTCAGCAAACCATAGTGGATTAGCTAGTAGGGCCGTTGCCCGCTAGCTAGGACCAAGAGGAATTTCTGAAAAGGAAACCCATAGTCCTAGAATGCAAAAAGCAACTGAAGTACGCAGGTGTGGTTTTAGTCAGTAAAAGTCTGACAGTCGTCAGCGCACTCCATCCCTGCACACTGTATGAAACACAATAGAAGACACGTGACATGTGAGAATGAGTCGTGTCGGCTTCGCTGGATCTGTAGCACATATCGCCGCTCGGCAGTGCTGGCTGCGAGTTCAGTCACCGTATTACCTATGTTATATTAACATATTTAATCTAGTGTACCTATAGATAGGAATTTTCTAAGAATTTTTCTAATCTGTAAATGAATGTTTCCGAGTCGTAGACTCTCTATGATATTACAAGTGAGTGTGTGTTACGCTCGACAAGTTATGCTAAGTAGTAATTTTCAACAAAACTTATGAGACTAGTCAAAAATAATGTAGTTTAAACAAATAATATTGGTATTGTTTCTCATTGCTTTACCTAACCTACCTTTTTCTAAATTTTGACAATAGTTTTTGTGTACAACTAAAGTCTGTTTTTTAATCCCTGAGACTAAATTGACACAAGCAAATGTCCAACTTACAATAATAATGATGCCAATTCTTTTATGTTGTGACAAGTGTGCCAACCCACTTAATTGCTTTCTAGTCTCAGAGATTAAAAGAGACTTTAGTCTTCATAAATTGTTTTAATGGTAACAATAAACGAAAACAGTCGATGTAAAATAAACATAGAATTGTACCTTCAACAAAACTCACAGTAATTTTGAATGTAAATAGTAGACACAACCAGAGACAGAAGACGAAAGTCAGTTATGTACTAAGATAAGATTAAGAAAATAAAACATTTATTTTTGTAAACTTGTTAATTATTTACGACTAGCTGTCCCCTGCGGTTTCACCCGCATTCTTCGTTACTGCTCCGCTCCCGTGGGTCGTAGCGTGATGATATATAGCCTATAGCATTCCTCGATATATAGGCTATCTATCTCCTCGATATAAGAATTTTTCAAATCGGACCAGTAGTTCCAGAGATTACCCCCTACATACAAACTTACAAATTTTACCTCTTTATAATATTAGTATAGATGTCCCCTTCCCGTTGTTCTATCGCCCAGCGCAGTATGTACGAACTTTTAAAAAGGTCTAAACAAAAATGTACAAAGGCGAACTTAATGCTAAGGCATGCTCTACTTTTATTAGAATTTATTAGATTACTGTGAACGCCCTCTGTCCCATCAAGGGAACATAGGACACACTCAATAAAATGTAGCAAATAAAAAAAGGTTAGCGTGTGATAAATCCGACCGCTAAAACAACTAAAAATTTCACAAGAATAAGGTCCTACTTTAAGCAATCAAACTACCTAGTGCTCGAGACTTGACGTTCGGCGCTCCGATGGCACGCTTTATGCTCTGAACCAATCAGAGAGCCAAACTTGACTCAAAAAATAATAATTTCCTTTCTTAACTAACTTCAAATCAGGTATGTAGATCCAGACACGGATATAAGAATAATACCGATGTCAGGTATGAAATTATTTCGGATTATCTGCCAAGTTTCGGATAATGCTAAGTTGCAGGTATTAAAATTTTTGTTTGACTTTTAGTTCTAGTCTATACTCTTTCGGTTTAGGTAGTTAACTAAATGTAAACAATCTTGGCATGTCTTTTTATCTAAAAGTTGTCTATAATTTGTACTTATATAAAAATCTTTGCGACTAGGTATTTAGGTACCTAAATCGATGTTAGCTAATAAAATAAATTTAAATAATCTTTGTGTATATTGTATACGACCTCTTTAATATAAAAAGACATACTTACCAAGATTGTTTACCTTTAGTTAACTACCTAAACCGATAGACCATAGTATATCATTTGTTTGGCCCGGCCGAGCAGGCGAGCAATACAAATCTGTCATTTAGACCACCACGTTTCCGATATCCGATAGTTTTATTTACCTAGGTACTGTTACGAAGCTGCATAACAAACATCCCCGGTTCTAGTAACATTGAGGTTACCAAAATTCGCATAAAGCAAATAAAAAATATTCGATCTGCGTAAAGAATAATCGAGGTCTAACTACCTATGTCGGGAAAAATGGGATACTTAGTTGCATTTTTCAGTCAAGAAAGCGAATTATATATTGTAGTAACTATTTAGTAATCTGTGATATTGTTAACAATGAAAATAAGGAAAAAAACTTTTTTTTAAATTACTAAATAATATATTCGCTTATTTAGATTACACAATAACGTTTTTTATTTACTTAAGTATATTTTGTTAACCGAAGTAAAAAGAAACAGTTTTTGATAGGAACCCTCGCGCTACGTAAATTGGTTTTCTTTGCAAACTTTTCAAGTAACATTTGACAGATAGAGGTCATCGACGTCCCTATTCTTACTTGAATCGCATTTACTCCGGTGCTTGGGCCGTTAAAATCATCAAAACCTAGGTACTTTTTTTTGTGGATGAAATTTAAAAAGAAAATATGATATGAATAGCTAAAATTATTTAGAAGAAATCTTTTCTTAGGTACCGTAAAAAAATTGAGATCTGGATTTAAAAAAAAAAACCGGCCAAGAGCGTGTCGGGCCACGCTCAGAGTAGGGTTTCGTAGATTCCCGTCCGTCACAATAAGTATCCACAACTTTCCAAAAACTGTTCGTCCCATCAAGTTCAAAATAATTTTCCTAGAAAGTCTTTACAAAGCTCTACATTCCAGATTTTTTTCATATTTTCACGTTAAGCCGTAGGTCCCGGCTGTCATTTATAGATCTTTGGCAGTCGTTACGGATAGTCAGAAGCCAGTAAATCTGACTCCAGTCTTCCCATGAAGTAGGTACCCTGTTACCCCAGTTATTGGGTTGTGGAGTTCTGGTAGGCAGCCTATGCTTTCCGAGGCACGGAGGAAACTCGTTATGTTAAGATGGTCACCCATTCACAGACCAACCTTGGCAAGCGTTGCTTAACCTTGAAGATCGACCTGTGTTCTATTACTTACACTGAGCCACAAAAAAAATTTACGCAGTGGTTAAAAACTTTTCCTGTATACGAGTAAACCATAATTATCCAGAAATAGCACATAGAATACTTTTTAACCTGGGAGTTTGTTTTCTTGATGTCATTTTCTGCTATCAAAAAATCAATATCACAGTTTTTAATAGGTAAAAATTTTTGTGCTTGTTATTAGCTACACATATCATTTTTTCTCTTTAAAATCCATCCACAGTAAAAGAAGTTCGGGGAAAATCTCCAGGCACCGGACTAATTGTAACAATTTTATTTTCATTGGCTTTTTAAGGTTACCTATAAATAAACAAAACTGCGCCACTCATAAACTAAAAATAGCATAAATTATGTTAGGAAAAGACAGTTCGCAGATATACAATATTGCATCGCATTTATACTCCGCTATTAAGCGGAAACTGGGACAATCAAAAATGTATATGCCACACATCTGTGTGAATTAAATAAAACAAAATTGTCAATTCGATTTTTTTCATTCACTTCCAACATGCTGCTTGCAACCTGTATCGATGCTCGAATGGACACCACCTTTATTAATGGGTACAAGCCACTCCTCGCTGACCAAGACCTGGCAGATCCCGTGGTGCGGTGGTGCAGCTCAGGACACGTCGCCCCGGGCTCGCGCGCGCGCTAGGTGTTGTCGCGGCGCTGCGTGCGCGCCTGCAGCACGTCGCGGAACTGCGCCAGGATGGCGTTCTCCCGCTTGGCGCGCTCCTCCTTGCTGAAGGCCGCCAGCGCGCGCTTCTCGTCGGCCGAGTAGATCTGGTTCTCCTTGCGGATACGCACCGCCTCCATGCGCCGGTGCCTGCAATCATATCGAACCGTTCACAAAACCGTTGCTATTTTACATGACTCTCTGTGATTGGTGTGTTGTACGAGATGGTAGTGTAGCGGTGTGGTGGTGCGTACCTGCTGCCGCTCATGACGTAGCCGACGGACTCGTAGGAGGCGATCTCGTCGGAGGTGAGGCCGATCTCTCCGCGGCGCGGGATGCGCTTGCCCTCGGCCACGAAGGCGGCCATGGCGGCGCCCTCGCCGGGCAGCAGCGCGCGCCCGAAGTCCTTGTGGCCCAGCGCCAGCCCCACGCGCGGCGTCGGCCCGAACGCCTCGGCCGCCAGCGTGCTCTCGCCTGTTTTGGCATCCTTTGAGTCCCGCGTCGCTTCTACTTCGTGTTCTCCTGCAAATCGAAATAACATAGGTAATCTTTGTTTGTTGCACCCATATTTGATGCTGTTAGATATATCAAAATTGATATGGTGTTGATGCAAAGCAAAAGACATCAAAATCATTCACTGTATGGAAGAAGTGATCTGGATGTGTTAGGTAACAGTTTCTAAAGTACGTTCGGACAACATGACAGTTTTAGGAAAGTAATTTTACTTGCGGCAACATAGCGACGGAGACCGCGTTACCGCGTATGATTGTGTATTAAATGCATTTTTTTCCAATAGTCACTATCGTCGAAGTTTTTAGGAGTATTGATTTTTATTCATATATGTGGGTACTATTTATTTATACTAATACTAAGAGTCCGTTCACACAGACCGGCTCGGAGAGCATCGGCGCGCATTTTTCTTATCACACAGATCGGATCGTATACGCTTGTAGTTGGTCGGAACGGAGCCGCCAACTATTTCACATAGACCGGCTGGAAGCGATCTGAAAGCGGATGCGCTCGGAGCCGATCGGATGCGCTCGCAGCCGGTCGAATTCTCTCTCAGCCGGTCGGAAACG
This sequence comes from Mythimna separata, assembly GCA_030763345.1. Taxonomy (NCBI): domain Eukaryota; kingdom Metazoa; phylum Arthropoda; class Insecta; order Lepidoptera; family Noctuidae; genus Mythimna; species Mythimna separata. The sequence continues at coordinate 248,274 of CM061175.1, forward strand.
TTCGGAGTCGGGCCAAAAACGGTTAAGCCTAGCTGTGCGTCCAGGGTGTTACTCAAACAACACTTACGTCCTTGCTCGACCCACACTTCCTCCTCGCTGCTGTCGCTGGAGTTACTGCTCGAACTCTTCGCTTTCTTCTTCTTAGCCTTCTTTCTCGCTTTCTTCACTTTTTTCAGTTTCTTCTTCAGCTTCTTTAGTTTCTGTTTGGTGTCTTTGTCTTTTGACTTTTTACTCTTTTTCTTTTCTTTACTCCTGCCAGAGCTTTCAGGCTGTGACTGTTCCTCTTCAGAGCTGAAAGTGAGAGAGCATAAAATAAATTTAAAATACGTGTGTTAACTACTGAGAATAAAGAAGGCCAACACTTGACTATACTAAATGTTGCGTGAAATAATCATGGAATCCAAAATTCAAGAACCTCTTCTAGATTTCCTGGCACCGTAAATTCTACTTAATAACAGTTCCTTGACTATGAAATCTGCGCTTTTTAAAACGGGTTACTTGGCATTGTGATAATATTCGAACTGTCGAGTTAAACGGTTTCAACCACCTCTGCTTCGCAAAATGAAGTGGCTGCTTCGCATTCCTTCACACCTAGAGATAAAATATTCCCGTTTCGGCACACAGATTTTTAGATTAGGATTTTGTATTGGTTGCTATCATCCAAAAAAACCTATTGGTGCCGAATCGGGAATACCTTGGGTGCCGAAAATCTGGGTACAAACATCATATTATGAAACCTATAATTTGGGTCATAGTGTAACCAATTTTAGTTCAACACCAATCACGTGTTAAACGCAAATAGTCTATAGATTTGTTGGAAAAACATTGAATATCAGCTTCACACACAAATTTCCAAGCAGAAGCTAGTAAGATAATAAATGCCAAGCACTCACTCTGCTCTGAGAGGTGACTTGCCCCAAACAGAGGACACTCCAATTTGCCCGATCCTCTCCCTCTCTTCTCGTCTGGCATCAAAGAATTCTTCCTCTTGTGGTTTGTAACGGGCTCGTGTTGGAGGACCACCTCCTCCTAAACCTGAAAATGTAATATAATTTTCAAAATAAATCGCCTTCCATCAGGAACTGCACTAGATAACAGATCAGTGACCAGCACAGCTATGATTGCACAACAACACAACACATCAATGCAAATAACACAAGTAAGCCCTTTAAATTACCAAATATGGAAAGTTTAAAAATTAGTTTTGTTTTCTACTGAAAAACCTAGCTTCCAGTAAACAAGCCATATATTATACTGCGGAGAAGTCGTTTCCAATAATACCATATTCTGTGATAATACTAACCACCGCCCAGGCCGCCTCCACTGTACTCCTTGTAGGAGCTGCGTCCTCGGTCTCCTCGTTCCCTGACATGTGACCGCTCTCGCTCTGCTCCAATGTCGTAGTTTTTAGTGCGGGCATGGTCATTGCGGCCACCTCCCCATTCTTTAGTATGCTCTTGGTTTCGGTTGTGGCCGCCACCACTATGATCTCTGCTATAGTCTCCACCACCTCTGTCTCTACTATGTTCCTCACTGTGCATCCTACCACCTCTATCCTTGCTTCGCTCTCTGCTGCGGTCTCGTCCACCTTTATCCCTGCTTCGCTCTCTGCTGTGGTTGCGTCCACCTTTCTCCCTGCTCCGCTCCCTATTGCGGTCTCGTCCACCTATCTCCCTGCTTCGCTCTCTGATACGGTTTTGTCCATTTTTCTCCCTGCTTTGGTCTCTGCTGTGGTCTCGTCTACCTTTCTCCCTACTACGCTCTCTGCTATGTTCGCGTCCACCTTTCGCCCTGCTCCGCTCTCTACTGCGGTCACGTCCACCTATCTCCCTGCTTTGCTCTCTACTACAGTCCCGTCCATTTTTCTCCTTGCTCCGCTCTCTGCTACGGTCGCGTCCATATCTGTCCCTGCTGCGTTCTCTGCTGCGGTGGCGGCCACCTTTCTCCCTGCTTCGCTCTCTGCTGCGGTCTCTTCCACCTTTCTCTCTGCTTCGCTGTCTGCTGCGGTCTCGTCCACCTCTCTCCTTGTTTCGTTCACGGCTGCGGTCGCGAACGCTTGTCTCCTTGCTTCGATCACAATCACCACGTTCTCGATCACGACTTCTACGTGTGTCACTACTGCGGCTCCTGTGACGGCCGCGATCACGATCACTACCCATACCCCTTCGTCACTACCTTACAAGTAGGTACTTCAGAACCGCAACACCGCTTATGTATGTCGTGAAATGATCCACTAAAAGACTGCATATATAAAACACTTAAATTAAATAGCAATAAAAATGCATCAACGTTTCATAAGGATTACGGTTACGAATGACTAAATAAAATGCGAATCACACAGGCTATTATACTATTAAAACGTAGTGATTATATACTCTCTGACACGGGCGTTTCAGTCAGAAGAAAACAGTAGATAAGGGTCACGTGACCAAAACTCTGTTTATTCGTTAAATTAACAACAGATGACGCTGTGTTCAACTTTTGTTACAAAAATGGTATCATTGATGTATTATTTAGTTGTGCAACACTAAATTGGGAATTTCTACACACATTCTATTATAAGCAGCATATTTATTTCATTTATTCTACAAAATATCGTTAAATTTACTTTGTCGAGTGTTAACTGTAACTTATTAAATAATTAATTAAATATTAGACTACCAAAAATTTCTAGCGACGATAGTGTGTAAAAAAAGAAATAAAGTAAAAATTAAAATGATGAATTATTTTGGTTATTAGTGGAACGAAACGTTTTATACCAACATGGCGCCAGTGAAAACTTTTTATTGTCAAACAGTTGTGAAAATTCAAATACTCCCGTGCTTTTGTGTTCTTCGCTGTGTTTTTATTGGATTTTTACGTTGTTTTGGCTTTTCTCTCTGGACTTTGACGATTCCGCGTTTCTTTGTGACTACGGCTTTGTTTATAGAACTGATAATTTAGCATTTCTTGTCGACTTTTGCATTGTTTACTGGACTTTGATTTACCTACCTTCCAATTCGGAATTTTATGATGGCTCATAAAATCTGTTGTGTTCCGGGCTGCGGAAAGTCACGTAAGTAAATAATATAGGATTACCAACTCATAATTATTATTAAACATGTGAAATTTCATCATTCCTTTAGCGCAAAGTTAAGCGCAAAGTTAAGTTTTATCATCTAAATAATTCCTCGTCTGGTCGCTAATCTACAATTTACTATGATTGTACCAACTTCTTGTGTTATATTTAAATCTGTTGAAGGCTGTTACCTGTTTTTGAGTTTCTTTGATAAGTTCCAAATGATTTTACTGTATCGGTTTTTTTAAACATTATAGCTTGATGATAATTATGTCAATCCTAGTTGGAGCTACTTTCCTAGACCTTTTATTCATCATAGAAATCCTACATCAGTGATATGGCCAAAGGAGGATTGACATATCATTAAATGTTAATGTTTAAAAACGATCTGCCCAGTTTTAGTTGGCCATATCATGAAGTGATCAATTCTAAACTGGCCACAACATAATATAATTATACAGTTCTTCAGTTATTTTTTTAAAACCTTTATTTTTGTACGATATTTCAAGCGCCAAAATTCGCAGAGCCTAACTTCACACTCGCCAACTTATAGTGGACGAATTGTAGGTAACTCTAAGAATGAAAATTTATCAAATACCCTTTTATAGGTTCAGATGATGTCACCCTCCATATGTTTCCTGATCCTGACAATGATGCAGATCGGTTCCGAACTTGGTTGTATACCATTGGAGGAGATATTTTGAACATGGACAACCAAAAGATTAAGAATTATCGTAAAGTGTGTGATCGCCACTTCGAAGAAAAATATCACACAAGGAGTAAGAGGCTTAGTGCTAATGCTGTACCAACTCTTTTTATACCAGGTCAGTAACTAAAATAATCAATTAGTATATAATTAAATGTACCAAAATAAATACAAAAGTATCAATATTTTTGTAAATACTTATAAAGCAAATAGTTTTGTACAGGTATTTTAAATCAAGTTTATCCCCTCAGAAATGTAATAAATACTAATCAAACTATAAAATGTTACAAAGTATCAGTAATATCAGCATAATTATAAATATCTCATAAGTAAAAAAAATAAAATCTCGCTCAAATCAAAATAAAGCATCCAAATGTTTTTATTCAAGTAATTGGTCTTTTGTGTTATAACAGTAACATTATGTCCCCTGTTTCAGGATTCCGCTTTGCTGGTCAAAGCCGTGACAGTACTGAAGTGCCTGTAACTTCTACAGTTACGTCTGGTATTGAAGATAGCATTTTTCTTCCAACTCAGGAAGTACAAATACAGCAGCCAACCATTTGTACAGGTATGTTTAGTAGTGTCTCTACTTCTATCTCTGATAATACACCAAATGCTTATGGGGCGTACTGAGGCTACTTTGGCCGCATAGCTAAAAATTATTTTTGTGATTAATTGAAACTTACAAAAAAGGAAAATGATAAAAGTAACAACTTAATTTTTTTACTTATTGTATTATTAAAAAAAATACTATTTCAAGTTTTATTTTGCGTTCCATGGTAATTCTCAGTTACTATTAGCATAATATTTATTTTATCATAGAATAGTAAGTATGTAATGTAAATATTGACTTTTAATACAGCTTTTTCAATTTCAGAGTCTCGTAAAAGAAAATTATTGGGTGATATTACAAACACCCAATTCACCAATCCTGAACCTTCAACTTCTGCTGGAATTAAAGATGTCGGCAATATAAAAGCAGTAACACAACAAACAGAGACTTCTACAGGTATATACTATACAATGTTTTAAGTTTCTAAACCGGTCAAATGTAGCAATTTTACATATAATGGGCAACTTGCCAGTAAATAATCTTTATGAACAAAACCATTTCATGTATGTAATGTATCAATACCAGTAAAAAAAAAAAAAAAAAAAAAAAATAATAAAGTTATTTCATGTATAGGATTTAAGATTTTTCCTTTTTTTTATTTTAACAGTAGTTAGGTTTTTATGTTACCAGTGCCGACATATTTTTTTTTTCACTGTGATATCAATTTTGGTTAAAAAAATATGGTATTTCGACGTTAAAAGGTAAAAGCATGAATGTCGAATGTTGTAAATATGGCCAAATTTACCTAAAATAGAAAATAATATAGAATTATCTATGAAAACTGAGGCCAGGTCAAGATGCCAAAGTGATGTCAATTTGATCTTTGTTATAATTCTTTGTCCAGAAAGCATAAGCATATTAAAAAAAAACAATAGCTACTATAAATTATGCTCACAAACAAATTATATTTAAAAAATCTATCAGTATCATATTATATGATAAATTTGAAAAAAATGTGTTCAAGTTGCTACAGTTGATGGAATATTTTCTGCATTTCTGCAATTTTATTAGAACTAGTATAACCCCTCTGATGGCAGTGCACCAGATATTTATAATATTATATAACATGATTTAAAACTGATGTATTTTCACCACATGATGAATCATGTTATTTAATACAAATATCTCGGTTACATGTGTGCTCCTATTATTATGTGAAAATAATGTAAATAAACATATAACTACAAATAAGCCATAATCAGCTAAGAGATGATCAGTCTCAACAAAAGTTCGACCATAAACAGACACTGTCAGCACCAGTTAGCTAAACCATTTTATTTATTATAACATTTCAAACAGTACCCTATGAAAAAAGAGTCTACTTTTGCCAGACATTAGTTTTAATTATCTCTAATATCAAAATATGTAAAGTTGCTTGTATTTATTTTCTAGGTCGAGGCTCCAAAAACAAGCAGACGAAATCATTGCTGCACACCACAAACACAAGTTTCCTAACAAGGAAAATCTGTTGCTTGCAAAAGGCAAATGAAAGCTACAGCAACAGGCTTAAAAAAGCCTTAAATCTAGCTCAAAATACAACATTCCAGAGAGCATTGCAAAAGTTTTCATCATTTGCTTTAATTTTTACTATGCTACAATTTAGAGAAATCAATAAAAAACAAATGGGACGAAGATTCACTAAAAATGAGAAAATTATGGCATTAGCATTGTATAAACAAGGGCCTAAGGCGTATCGATGGTTAAGGCGTATTTTTGTGCTGCCATCACCATTAACTTTAAGCAGATTGCTTTCAACAGCAGCACTTAAAGCTGGCATTAATGAAAATATTTTTAAAAATTTAAAAATAAGAGTAAAAAGAATGAAACCCACTGAGAAATTATGCATTTTGATGTTTGACGAAATTGCAATTGCACCTCATTTAGATTATAACAGAAGAAAAGATGAAATAGTGGGCTTTTTTAATAATGGTCAGCATATGGATAAAAAAATTGCTGATCATGCTTTAGTCTTTATGATTCGAGGAATAATGAAAAATTATAAACAGGCTGTAGCTTACACTTTTTGTGTTGGAAGCACTGAAAAAATAGAGTTGGTCCGCCAGATAAAGGAGGTAATCCGAAAATTAAATGGAGCAGGACTAAAAATTTTGGCAACCGTGTGTGACCAAGGTGCTTCCAATACTAGTGCAATAAATTATTTGGTAAAAGAAACCAAAGGGACATATTTAAAAAATAACAGTGAGTGGAACAAACACACATTTGAAATTGATGGCAATGAAATTGTGCCCCTGTATGATGCACCACACCTGATAAAAGGTATACGAAATAATTTGTTATCCAAAGATTTAAAATATATAAAAAATGGGCAACACAGAATAGCAAAATGGGATCACATTATGAAATTACAAGCGGAGAATCCTTCATTTATGGGCTTAAGGATGTTACCTAAATTAACGGACCAACATGTGATGCCAAATAAAATTAAAAAAATGAAAGTAAAATGTGCAACTCAGGTCTTCAGCAGATCTGTGGCAATAGCTATGGGATATCTAGCAGGTGAGTTTTCTCTAAATACACTTAGAATGTTTGTTCTGAGTCTGAAATTGTTTAGTTAATAACAATAGGCTGCCCCCCTCCCCCCTATTAGAAGAGACTTAAACATAATTTAGTTAAGTAATTCACAGTTGTATTTTTATGTTTCAGAAAAAGGAATTTTGCCTGAAGAAGCTAAAGAGACAGCAGAGGCTTTAATTTTTTTTGATGACCTCTTCGACTCCGTGAATGGTAGCTTCGAAAATTCAAAGAAGCGCTCGGGGAAGATTTTATTACATGCAGTAACACCAAACTCCACTCACATGAAACTGTGGAAAGAATCTAAAATTGTATTGAAAAATATGAAATTTGTGTCAAAAAAAGGCAAATCTTGTGCTGTACCATCTATAAGTAACTGGATTCTAACATTAGATAATTTTGAATATTTGACCAGTAAATTATTTCAGGAGCACAAGTGTAAGTCTGTATGGCTCAGACATTTCAATCAGGACCCACTCGAAAATTTTTTTGGTTGTGTTCGTAGCCATGGGGCAAGAAATACTAACCCCACATGCACAGGATTTGAGAATTCTTTTGCTGCTCTGTTAGTCAATAATTTAAATAGTGTCCACTCTGCAGGTTCCAATTGCGAAAAAGACAGTTGTAACAACAATATGTTCAAAACATTAAGCCGATTATTTTTTAATAACATTACATCTTGTGCTCCTGTCGAAATTGATATAAATCATTTTAATAGTGATCACATTATATTAAATTTTGAAAATAAAATAAGTAATGTAAAAATTAAGGCGCAAATTTCCTATGTGACAGGGTATGTTTTAAAAAAACTAAAACATATTTTTAAGAATTGCAAATCATGCAATGCTTGTTTGTTTACTAAAAATAAGGGTGACTTAGAGTATATTGAAATGCGAGATTACTCTATTAATAATAAATTTTTGACATATCCTTCAAAAAAAGCCATGGAATGCTTTTCTGAACAGCAAGATATAATCACATATATTATAAAAGATAAAATCAGTACTGGTCAAATAAAAGAATACCTCAAAACTATTTTGTGTGCAGTTTGCAATTACGATTTTATTAATTGTTCTGAACACAAAACTCAGGTGGTGGCAGAAATGCAAGATTTGCTGTGTAGATTTTTTTTGTGTAACTGGTGTAGGGACACAAATAAGATACTAAAGGGTATACGATCAGATTTTGATCGAAACGACAAGGTGCAAGAAATGGCTCGGGAATATTATTTAAAACGAAATAAAAAATGATTTAAAATATAATGTGCGTTTTCTTTTACTTATTATTGTAGTGAAAATAGAGTTAAAAAATACCATTGAACAGATAAGCACGTACGTATAGCTAGCTATAAACGTACCTATTTATACTACGTATAATTATAGGTATGTTATCGAGTTTTATAACCCGATAAATTGTCGAGAGATGGCGCTGCAAGCAAAAAGTGCGACTGAGGACTCTATCTCAGTATATTCAATGTACTCTGTGCTCTCTGATACTATCGCGAAATTGTTTGACAAATTGACCTATTTGACACTTTTAATTTTTTTCTTCGGCCCATTTGGGAAGGCTAAAGTCTTAGGCCATACCGATTTGTCTTCAGTAATATCTTTTTGTGTTACAATGGAATGCGGGTGCAACAAATTCTCATATTTTAGCAATATTTTGCAGCAAATGTACCAAGTCAGCTTTCTTGGAAAATTTTGCAGAGATTGTTAATATTACAATATCCATACAAATATAAAGACAAATTCTCATATCCATAGACCGTCCAGTTGTGCAAACACTTTAGATACATTGTACAGTAATTTTACATTATCAAAATATCCATAAGGAATCTATTTGCAAATTATTAAAACAGCTCCACTGAACTTCAGGAATCCCACCAAAAACTCCCCTCATCCTTTCTCACTATTCCTCAGCACAAATTACATTTTCAGTATGTTACAAAGTACTCAGAGGACTCCTGAATTTGGACACTACATGCCTCAGGTCTATAATATAATGGTAAAAAAATAAGTTAGTATAGCTTGGCCAGAAAGAGTAGAAATTAAATAAAAATGAACTAAAATTTTCTACAAATAGCAACTCGAAAAACAATGTCAAACAACAGTCAAAATACCAAAACAAAGAAAGTGGTTTGTGAATTATTACTATTTAGGTAGATATTAAACGTTTTAGTCAGTGAATTGTTATAAAAATGGACAATACGATAAAAGGTGGTGCCAGAGAAGTAATTTACAATGTTTTTTAACGATGTTTGGCGGAATATCATGCCGGAAAACTTCTAACCGAGTTGGACGATCTTTACAAACGAGTTGCTGATATGCCAGGTATTTATTCACTCTAATTTTATATAATATACATAGTTCATGATCCCAGTAACAGTTAGGCCTTTGAAAGAATCCATATTATCGACGTTTTTAACGGATTTAACATAAAATTAGAGGCTTTGTTTACATTTGAAAATTACTGTCACAATGACTTTGTATTATAGAGCGATTACATTTTTTGATCGTCACCTACGTCATTCTAAATTAATGTTTTATTTTGATTCCAGGAAAATCAGAAAGCGCTGTCAGACGCATAATAAACGAAAGCAATAAAAACGATGGCAAATTTAAACACCGGTTAAGCAAAATGTCGAAAAAAATTTAGATTATACGCCGTAAACCCTTGAGCCCTAACGATTTTTTATATTCCTCAAAATCAATCAGTCTTCGTTTTCAAAGTTTCAACTCACCCGAAGAAGCTGTTGACGAATATTTGTATTCGTCAACTGCTTCTTCGGCCATTTTGACTACCCCCCTTTCAGAGTGGAATAAATATTTTAAAAACTGGTTCGGACGCGCGCAAAAGTGTATTAAATATCGTGGAAAATTCTTTGAAAAACAATAAATGGTACTAATCTATTACATTGTCTGTACTTATTTCAAACGATACAACCTAAAGGGCAGCCCTAGTAATGATGGGCACGCGTCATTGCGGCGGTAAGTCCCCTCTTTGAGGAGTGGTTGGAAAGAGGTTACGGTCACGGTCCTTCTGCAAAGCAGTTATGCTAGCGAAGGAGGCTGCCGACCGCGAGCGTTTAAGGCGCCCTCACGCTGCCGCCGCCGAGACCTGGATCCCGATTTCCGATCACCGTAGGCGCTGGCTCGCGGACGGCGAGCACTTGGTAGCTCGCCGTCCGGCAGTCTGGTAGAGGCCCGATGGGGCTGAAGCCTCTGGGGAACAATTCAATTCTGAAGGTAACTCCATGCCCTCCAGATCGAAAGCAACGAAGGAAAAGGGTGAGGTTTAGTCAGTAAGAGTTTGACTCGCCCTCCCGCTCCGCCCAAGAGTGGGAGAAGTCATTCTGATGATTCCCTTTCCATAAAAAAAGAAAATGCCCTAGTAAACTTTCCTAATCTTTTTTATTTATCAATTATAAAATTAACCTTACAACTAATTATGCATGTAGTTTAATGATTTTCTCTATTATCACTTTTAAAAAAATACTTTAAGTATCAAGATCGTTTATAAAGTAGAATAAATGATACCATCTAAAAGCATCTAAATGATAGTAGCGACCTCAATTTTTTTCTACTCTTTCTGGCCAAGCTATACAATCATGCATTCTCTGATTCTCTATTATTCGGACTGAAGGACTTTGTATCAAAGAAGACAATAAAAAGATAAAGGACGAGGCAACCCAAGAGTGTTTTTGCGGCTAGTGATGTGCCGAGGCACTATTTCATAGATCGAGGCTGTTATTATAGTATTCTAATCGTGATTTCCAGTTCGAGTCTAACACTCGTGTTTTATTGCTATTGCGTTTGTTAGGGTTCCGTACCTCAAAAGGAAAAAACGGAACCCTTATAGGATCACTTTGTTGTCCCTCTGTCCGTCCGTCCGTCCGTCTGTCAAGACCCTTTTTCTCAGGAACGCGTGAAGGTATCAAGTTGAAATTAAAACCATATATTGAAATCCGCGGTCCCTTGAAGTTGTGCAAAAATCAAACTTGTAAGTTGACGGGAAAAAAAGATACGCCCGTTTATGTTGCAAAAAACGTACATTTCGACACTGTCAAAGGAATCAAAACTCATAGGGTGCTTCCCGTTGACCTAGAATCTTGAAATTTGGCACGAAGCAAGGTATTATAGCACTAATATCGGGAAAAGTCTGAAAACTGAAAATTTTTAGTTACGTCACAAGAAAAAAAATTTGAAAAGTCTTTAAGACTCGATTCGAGAATTAAACTGTTTTTATAGGTAGGTTGGTACGAAACCCTCAGTGCGCGAGTCCGACTCGCACTTGCCCGGTTTTTTTTTTATACCTACTCTGACACTAAATTAACACAGGCACAGATAATATAATATACTAACACAGGTAATGCAAACTTACTATAGGAATGATGCCAGTTCGTTTGTGTTGTAATGTAATTTTATTCTCAGGGTATAAAAAACGGACGGTAATACCTATGTTGACTCGCGTCCAGAAATAACTCGAGTTTAAGTATGGTTTGCAGATGTTAGCAATAACGACGGATTAAGCTGGCGCGGGGCCTGTAGCAAATTTGACGAAGGAGCCTCGTGCTTTTCCTGTACTACATAATCGAACCACTTTTTGTGTATTAATGTGAAAATTACAATTATCACCAACCCGTGGAGTTTTAAGATCAATTGCGTGAAAAGTATGTATAATATGAATTATGGACTCGTTCGCCTATCTAATTCGAATACTAATCTCGAATCAGTTGGATTCTCTTAGAATTGAGTAAGCAAATACAAAATTTATTCTTCCCATAGACGTTTACTTCAGTGATTCTTCTTCTTCCTGACTTGAGCACCGAAATCGAGTCCAGCGTAGCGAATCTTAATAATTGGTACTCGAGTGTCGAGTCCAAAGTAGGAATCGAGTCTGCTGACTCAAGTCACAAAGCCGGGCGCGGCACCGGCACATCGCTACTTCCGGCGGCTTGCGGTCGATTCAATTCACAATTTAATTTAAACTGTTTTTTATTTTTTCTTATCACGGGTTCGTGTGATTTGTAAAAATGAAGTTATCTACGCCTAGATATACGTTCTGTTTATTTTTTCAAGTGATTTTTATGCTTTGTGATTTATTATTTAACTGTGTAAGCTTATTTCCCCGAAGTCGCGATGGACTGCTGGTACTTTTCATGTAAGAATTTCATCCAATCAATAAAATAATAAATAAACAGTACCTCACTGCCTCCTCTCTTACTTACATTTATTTTCATAGATTTCAGGATTTATTCCTCGTGTTATCCATAACAACAATGCTGATGACCTTTTTCTCCACCTACTTATTTCAAGTAAGCACTTATTTTCTGTGGTTACAGTCAAATGGGGTGAATGGGAACGCAGGGGTGAATAAAGACAGAAATTTCAAGGGAGTTTTACGTTGTCTAACAGTTTTCGTACTCCAATTTATTCATTAAATATATTTAAAATGACAAATCATCAATAATATAAATAAATATCAAAGTAAACATCCAAATCAAAGTTTTGTTTCTGTTTACCCCTGTGTTGCTATTTCTTTCCATTGATGGTACTTACAATAATTCATACTAATAATAATTTACATACTCGAAATAGGTTTGCATGTATTAAAGCATTATATATTCGAGTATAATGACAAAATACTGGACCAACTTCATACTGTAAAATGTTTTATAATATTTATTAGGCGGGCCTGGTTGAGGTGTTGGTGCGTAAGTTCCGCGCTGCTGGCTCGGTGTGTGTGGCCTACATGATAGCCAGCGTGGCGCTGCATGCCGCTTGGCTGCTGGAGAAATGGGCCGAGCCAGAGTCCGTGTCCACACCGCTGCTCATCTGCCTGTTCACACTGCAGAGATGCTGTGAGTTAAATACTTAATTGATTGCTAAACCTAATAAATACTAAATTCTGTTCCCGCACTGCTGCTAAAACAAAGTTTTGCAGATTTATTTATTTAGAAATACACTATCAAAACACTAGAGATCATTGCATATGCTCATTATAATGCTTGCAACCGACTTTGTGGTCTAAGCTCTAGGCTGTAATTTTCCTATTTTTAATTTCAGTGTCTCCGTGGTACTATTTCTTCTACAAGCGAGCAGCTCTTCGTGTGAGTGACCCGCGGTTCTACGAGGACATTGACTGGATCAACCAGCAGCTACAGGCACACTAGACGATGATGCATGCACAACAGGCGTCAGGGACTCAGGGCACACTGAAGCAGACTGATATAGGAATAATAATAGGAACTTTGATCATGGCACCATGGCCTCTTAACATTAATAGATCTGGAAAATTGTATTCAGAAGGTAATAAAATTATGCTTAGAAATACTTATGAATAGCAAGGACCTTGTTCACTAGTTTATGACAATCTAAAAAAATTTTTTTATGTAACAGTTTGTGCTTGACTGCATGTTGATGGTGAGGTTGTGAGGTGAGGACTAGTTAGAGCCTATTCATTCTAGCCTTGAAGACATGCAAATTATAATCAGACAACACTGCAGTAGGCAGATTGCAAACATTTATGATGTTAACAGGCCATGGTGCATCTACAGCAGGGGTTTTGTATGTAATGAATATCTCAGCAGCTTAGTCACCATCTGTGTCGAGAAGAGTGCTGAGATATTCACACTTTCACAGCCTCATTCATTCTAGTCAAGTGGTCATTATAAAACAAATGTATTAATAAAAAAATATAATTCAATTATATATTATAAGAAATATTTAAAATAATCATTAATATATTATCTTCTTAATCTAACTACAGTTTTATTTGTTTAACTTGTATGTATGCCCATACACATTATAATTCCGATGTCTCATCACAAGTATTTAGAAGAGAAGACATCGACTACTTATTGGATATAGCCTTCTCCAATTGACGCCACAATATCAGGTCCTGTGCGTCTCGCATCCATTGGAATCCACGACCCTCGTCAGGTCGTCTGTCCACCGGTACGCAGCGGCCGGAACTTCAGAATCTGTCGGCCCCATCGATGATCTGTTCTGGGAGCAATGTGCCTTGTCCCCTGTCTCTTAAGTTTGGCGATCGTTCGGGACATGTCGGTAGCTTTGGAACTCCTGAGGATATTTTCATTTCTATCGCGCCGAGACGGCACGGCATGCCGTGGCGTCTCGCGGCATGCCGTAGCATCTCTCTGCATGCCGTGGCATTCCGCCTAACTGCTGCGCAAGTTTCAATCATATTTCAAAAAATATAGCAATCGTAATTCCTCGACACGCGCGCCGTTGCATTCCGCGGGACGTAATGGGTCATTTTCCATTACGTCCCGCGGAACGCAACGGCGCGTCGCGGTATCCCGTGGAATGAAACGCCATGACACGTCATGCCGCGGCATCGTTCTATCGAAATAAACTAACATGAATTCTAAACTCATTTGAATAAGATTCAAAATAACTTGATTAGTAATAACATCCATGACACGCCGTGCCATGCCGGCCCTAATTGTTAGTTGTGACAATTTAACAATACTAACAATTATGAAGCGAATGATCGACAAGATTCAATGCTAATAGCAGACTTGAGGCCCTGGGGTTGTGTCGCATTGCAGAGTAGCTATGGTCACTTTTAGCTACATCATCAGACCTTGGTTGGACTGGAGTCTCACGTCATTACGAATCAAACGAGCTCAAAGGTTGTATCGTCTTATTGTGGAGGTCCTATGGCTTCCCTGTCCTTTAATGACATCGTACAACAAAAAAATGAAAAGTTTTTTACAAAAATTACACAACCGACTCAACGTCACACAACGATTTGGTCGGAAGTCGTGGTGAATGAACAACTGAGAAAGGGGAGCAAAATAGGCTGCTACCTATAATTTCCGGATGGAAATTGATAAGCCTGTGCTTGTGTGACATCGATTCTAATACTTTTGGCAGTGCAGTACAGCTATTAGACGGTGGTAGGAATACTTAGTTTGAACTCGCAATGCGGTCCAGTCCAATGCTGTGAACACTTGCCGGCAGATAGCGCAAGGTTTGTGTGAAGTACCTACAGGTGATCTAACATGAGCTTTACACCCTCTAATGATGAATGCGGCAATGTCACCTAGTCCTACGGCAGTTTGTTTTTAGTTTATTTAAACTACATTATTCATTTTGATTTAGTACATTACTCATTTTGATTTCAACAGTACCTATGTACTTACAAAGTTAGCGTGGTTGTTCTGACAATTAGGTATGTTTCTTCTTTATGTTTAATATAAAGAAGAAAATACTTGAAAAGAATTCAGAAAAAAAGTGTAGGCTGTAACATCGCAGCCTGCAAATTCTTGCTCAAAGCCACCTCTGGCTCAGAAAATGTTCAAATGTTGCCAGAAGGCATGAGGTTCATGCTTGAGTTTAGTGTGAATGATGCAAGAATGGGCCGTCTTCAGCCGTGGGCGCGGTGCCTTTCGGCTGAAATGATGATGATGGATATAAGAATGGTTTTGAAGGCGTCTCGATATCATGAATAAAATCCGTACATATTATGGTGAATTATCATTTATTTACAGTTCGACACATTTCGTGCAGTTTCAATGTTCACAAGCAGACTCTTATAACGAGTTGTCTACTTATTGCCAACAGCTCTGCTTGCGTTATGATACAAGTGTAAAGATCGTGAAGATTCGCTTCAGTCACTCACTTAATTTTCTTTTTTGCCTCACCATTTTTATCCCACAACTGGGCATAGGCCTCCCCCAACGCCTAAAACTGCGAATCAGACAATTTCTAGTAAACTTATGTAATTCTAAACGAGGTAAACTTAGTTAACCATCTTTGATTTAATTTTATAATTACATATCTACATACCCCTACATGGCATATATTACAATAATCGGTAAGTTTTCGAAAGTTATCCAGTACTTTATTTACGTTATAATTTGAAAAAGTGATACTCAAAATAAATACCTACAATATGAAATACTTACAATAGTCGATGACAAGGTATATATCTGTACATAAATTGAGGGAGAAATTTTAATTATGACAACATTTGTATTAAATATTTCAAAGTCAGATAAAAGGCTTTATATTGTAACAACACTGTATAAAGTTAGGTGGTACTCTAATTTACTATTGTCCCAGTAATAATATTACCAGGATATCCATAACGACGCATCCCTAGAATGGCTGGGTGGTGACGAACGTGTGCGTGTGTGTGTGCACACTCACACGTCGGGCGGGTCGCGCGGAGCCTCGCGCGGCGGCGCCTCGGATCAGAAAGCCGAGCGGCACAGCGGGCAGTTGGACTTGTTGCTGGTCGTGAACCACTTGCGCTGCGAACGATAACGGAGCCATCAATCATGTGTGTATAGATGTACATCTTGAAAGCTTTACATTATATGTGTTTTCTTTTTAAAGCATTTATAGTTTGATCAGTATACATGTCATAGTAGTAGGGGGTAAAGCCTCTTAACAACACCATAATTATGGCAAGGCTATGGTATATTCCTGTTTGGATCAATTACGACCTACTTATTAAACCTGTATATCATCATGTAAGATGTTGTGTGTTATACCAGGCAGTTGGTGTGGAATTTGTTCTTGCACTGGTTGCAGAGCACGCGCGGCAGGCGGCCGGTGTGCGGGTGCAGGCGGCAGTAGCAGATGTAGCACTGCGGCGACGACTCCACCTTGGCGCTCACGGCGCGCGTCCACATCTTCAGCGCGTTCAGCAGCGTGCCGTTCTGAATTACAAATTAAATTAGCTCATAAAACTTACATGAAGCCTTACAAAACGTCAGAATGTAAGCCACAGTTCAAATTGCCATGATTGGTGCTGATTAATAAGTCTTTATTTGCCTTAACCCATCAAACGAAATATTAAAACCAAACGAAATATTAAAATATTAAAATTGTTTTGATGTCACGATAATTGAGATGTCATCTGGAAATAATAAACATTTATGATTTGTCTCTAGTTGCTAGTTGTTTATGTATATTAGAAACAATAAGGGTCCTAATATACTCCCTTGGGGGACGCCGCAATGATTGATTATATAGTCACATGAATATGAGGTCAATAAATTGTCATATACTTTATTAATAACAATGTATTGTTTTGGGTTACTTATGTAAGATGCGATCCACTGCAGTGCTAGAGGTTTTATCCTTTTTGTTTTAATTTTCTCAACAATATATTATGTGACATAAAGTCGAAGGCTTGTGAGAGGTCAAAAAATTATCCTGTTGAGTAATTTTTATTAAGGAAGTCATGTGCAAATATGCCTTAAAAGATTAGCAATTGCTAGTGTGGTCGACTTGTTTTTTTAAATCCATACTGTTTTTTGTTGTGCGCGCGCGTCAGTAGCGCACTTGCAGCTCGGCGAGGCGTCAGATCGGGATGCGTACCTGGTAGGCGAGGTAGAGCGAGACCCAGTGCGTGTTGGCGCCGGGCCCGCTCGCGTGCGGTGCTGCCAGGCGCGGCGCCGCCAGCGGGTGCGCGCGCGCCAGCCACACGCGCAGCTCAATGAGGCGCTCTTCCACGTTGTACACGCACGTCACTTCGTTCGATGACCATGCGATGCGTATCTGGGGGATACGATACACGAAACGTTGAATACTGATAAATCCCGTATGATAAATGGTTTATTTGGTTTGGGTTCTCAAACGGTTACATTAAGTGTTAATGAAACAGCCCCAGTAAGTTATCTATACTAATATAATAAAGAGGTAAAGTTTGTTTTTTTTGTTTGTATGGGATAATCTTTGAAGATCCAGGTTAGATTACATAAATGTATACATTGATAGAAAGCCGCTTTCTTCCTGAGTTATAGCACTCAGGCTATATTTTATCTAAAAAAAATATGAAATCTCAATCCTCATTAAATTACCATATTTGTAACGGGCAAAAGCTAGTTATTAATACTTGTGTTGGGGTTATTTCGCTCCTTCCCTTAATTGATGCTTAACAATATTGAGATTAAGTACTAGTATAGATAACAACTAGACAAAATTAAAAAAAACAGATTTAAATATAAACGAATACAACAACCTAAATAATGTATGTGTACGTTAGAGTATGTGTGGGAAACCGTAGGTTAAACTTTGCCAGAACGGTAAGAATGTAAAAAGATCTTTGTCGCCGATATCCACACGATTTTTGTATGAATATCGGTGGCATTTCCCCACAACAGAATATCGTATGACATGACACTATGAAAATAGTTCAAGTTGACTAAACGGCCTATCTCTAAAACAGTTAAATTTCGAATTCTTCTAACAGCGTATGCTACACAACTGAGTTTTTTCGACAATTTATCTGTGTATCTTTGGGGCCCCCACTGAATGTAAGAATTTATAGTTCTGTCTCTTGACAGAACTATAATTTCTTACATTCAGTGATACTACAGTGTTCTTACACTGTAGTATCTTCAGGACTTAAGAGGCCTGCGGAGACCGCGCGCTATCTCGAGTTGAGACGCAAAAAAATACGTTTTTGAGGTTGATGGAAGCAATCCAGATAGTATAAACAATTCTTGGACACACCGACTGGAGTAAAGTCATCATCCGCACACTGACAGTTGCTTGCTGTGATAGCAATACAAACTATTAGAAACTTGGGAGAGGTTCCGTAATACCAAAAATGATGAATGAAAAATTAATGTATTTCCAATATTGTTTCGAGTATTTATAACTTGATAATAATATCTGTGTTCCTACGAAAAGATATTTTGAAATATTCTTGTTTATAATATAGAAAAAACAAAATAAAAACATGACATTTTCGCTGTGAAAATGTGCAAATTTAAATTCGCTTAAATTCCGTTTGGGGTAAGTTTTTCAACAAAAAGTCGATGTAGGAACCTAGATAATTATTGTCTGAATCCGAATAACATCATATTATGGTGTAAATATGCTTAAATTGCAAATGATTTTGGTATTACGTTTGTATGGATAATTCTAACGTCGCGCCTACCTTAATTTTTTACCCTTTATTAGCACAATAGTTTCCACTTGCCAAACTAAATAAAAAAAAAACAAAAGTGAAATGCCGCCTGCATACAATACTATACCATGGTTATCTTTTATACGGTATGTTGTTTAGTAGATAGGGTTCAGTTTGCTTTGTAAGGATGTGGTTTAACTTAAAGAGGTGTTGCTTCTAACGAGTTTATTTCGATACTACTTAGCTACTTGTAATGACACAGTTTAACTAAAAGATTTTTACACACATACATACGCTTACGTAAACACATGCATACAGCTCGTTATTATTGAAATGGTTCGAACATGCCGCCCACCAAAGGGCTCATAAAGACCTTTACATTTATAAACATAACAACATAACTAATTAATTTAGGTTTCATCATCAAGCATCTAAGCACAAGTCATAAATACTGCGAGAAAATTCAAATAATATACATAAACAATGTTACGAATTAACATAGTTTCATTACATATTGGAACATTAATCATGAATATTAATTATCAATATCTATAGGCAAAGGACAGAGCTTATTAAAACTTCGCTTAACTACACTGTCACCACTCTTAACACTGTACACTCTAGTGACTCCATCGACACCTGGGTGCTGAGCGATAATGCGACCTAACGCCCATTTGCCTGGTGGGAGCTGATCATTTTTGATGAGAACAATTTTGCCGACATCAAGCTCCTTGCATTGTTTCAGCCATTTGGGTCTCTGTTGTAGGCTGGTTAGGTATTCTGATTGCCATTTACGCCAGAAATCTCCCATCAATTTCTGCATGTGCTTCCAGCGTGACAGGTGACTGATTGGAATGTCTTGAAGATCAGGTTGTGGTGTAGTTATTGGTGTTTCACCAATCAAAAAATGACCTGGTGTTAAGGGTGTCAGATTATCTGCGTCTTCGTCATCTATAGGGCATAGCGGCCGAGAGTTTAGGCACGCTTCGATTTGACAAAGCAGGGTACTCATTTCTTCATACGTTAAATGATGGGTCAGAATCCTTTTCATGTGGTGTTTCATGGACTTCACGCCCGCCTCCCACAAGCCACCAACATGAGGGCTATAGGCAGGGATGAAGTGCCACTGCGTTCCATCCTGTGCAAGAGAATCTGCTATTGAACCTTCAAGTTCAAATTTTGCCTCCTTCCAAGCTGTTGCCAGTTCTTTATTAGCACCCACAAAATTGCGCCCTTGGTCACTCCACATCTGTGAGCATCTTCCACGTCTGGCGACGAACCTTTTGAAGGCCCCAATAAATGATTCGGTTGTGAGATCGCCGACCAATTCGAGGTGAATGGCTTTAGTGGACATGCACACAAATACTGCGACGTAAGCCTTGTTTGTTTTTACTCCTCGACCTTTGGATGCTAAAACTTGATAGGGTCCGGCGAAATCCACCCCACTGTTTAGAAAAGGTTTAGCTGGAGTGACCCTGACCTTAGGTAAGTCTCCCATGAGTTGGTTTTTGGTTGCAGCGCTGTGTTTCGAACATATTAAACATTTGCGGATTCTAAACTTGATCATACTTTTTGCTTTGATCAACCAAAATTTTGTTCTTACGTAGGCCATCATCATTTGTACCCCTCCATGTAATGACTTTAGGTGAGCATCTTTCACGATGAGTATTGACAAGTTGCTGTGATTATCCAATATAATCGGATTTTTAGTTTCTTCAGATATATTTGCATGGCGCAACCTGCCGCCCACCCTGAGAATATTTTCATTGTCCAGGTACGGTTTTAATAATTTCAATTTACTATTAGCCTTTACTTCCTTTCCTTTGCTTAATCTCAAAATTTCTTCATAAAATGCATCTCTTTGAGAAATTTTAATGCAGGCTTTCAGTGCTTCTTCTAGTTCTTGAGTGGTTATGACTGTATCCTTGTTTTCTAACTTCTTCCCTTTGAGAAATCTCCTGCAATAACTTATTGATTTTAGAAGTTCTTCTAAGCAATTAAATTGTTCTAATTGTTTGTCTAGGCTTTATTCCTTTTCTTCTAGTTTAAAGTTTGTTTGTATTACTTGTCTTCTTTCTAAACTTGTCATTAGGTTATTTGGTCTATTGAACGTTATTGTTTTCTGTCTTAGCCATTCTGGGCCCTTCCACCATTGCTCATCTTTCTTCAACTCCAGAATATGTTCTCCTCGTGACGCAACATCAGCAGGATTGTCGTTTGTTTGTACATGAAACCAATTGGATCCTGTATTATCCAATATTTCAACAACCCGATTTCTCACAAAGGTTTGCCATCTTGTTGGGTCTCCCAGTAGCCAAGAAAGCACTATTGTGGAGTCACTCCATGCGAATATTTTGTCATCAGGTATTCTCAATGCTGTTTTAATTTGTTTGAGCAGTCTAGATAAGAGAAGGGCACCGCACAACTCTAATCGTGGAAGAGACAGTGGTTTAACAGGTGCTACTCGCGTCTTTGCAGCTATTATCTGTGTTTGGATATCTTCATTTTCTTCTTGCACTCTGACATATGCAACAGCTGCGTATGCTTTGGTAGAGGCATCGCAGAAACCGTGAACTTCTATGGTAGTTACCTTATGGTTTGTGATTCCCAGCCATCTTTGTACTTCAATTTCATTAACATCTTGAAGACTATCTCTTAGTGAAGTCCATTCTTGCTTGATATCAGCGTCTACTTCTTCATCCCAGCTTATTCCTTGCAACCACAGCTTCTGGATCAATAGCTTTGTTGGTAGCATAGCTGGAGCTAACCAACCCAATGGATCAAATAGCCGTTGCACGTCGGCGAGGATTGTGCGTTTGGTAATCTGGTTACTCATAGGTGGCAAGGTTAGACTGTACTGAAGCATGTCTTTACCCATGTTCCAGCGTAGGCCTAAGGCAGTGATGGTGCCATGGATGGAGATGTCTAGACTGGCGTGCGTTGTTCGTTTTGCAGGATCAAATTGTCTTAAGAAATCAATGTCATTTGAGCACCATTTCTGTAGTGTGAACCCTCCCTTCTGTAGTATAGCTTCTACGTTCTTTGCTACGTGTATTGCATTTTCTACATCGTCGTTCGAAGCCATCAAATCGTCGACGTAGAAGTCTTCTTTGATCATTTGAGCAGCATCAGGGCATACGGTTCCTTCATCATCTGAGATTTGATGTAAAGTTCGGATAGCTAAGTATGGAGCGGATGCTGTACCGAACGTGACGCGTGTGAGTCTGTAGTCTTTGACTGGTTGCTTAGGGTCACTCCTCCATACTATTCTTTGCAGGTCTCTATCTTCTTTCGTCACTAAGACCATTCGATACATGCGTTGTATGTCCGCCACAAAACAAATCCTCCTCATACGCCATCTCATGATGAGGCTCCTCATATCAGTTTGAAGCTGAGGTCCAATTAGAAGTTCGTCATTTAAAGAAACATCATTGTTTCCCTTTTGCGATGCGTTAAAAACTATTCTGACCTTCGTAGTTTCTTTATCTTCTTTTACCACTGCATGATGTGGCAGGTAGACACTTTCATTGTTTATTTCCTCTTGTGGGACCTCTTCCATATGATTCATGTTTATATATTCATCCATGACCTTTGCATATTCTGTTTTTAGTGTAGGATTCTTCTCTAGTCTTTTCTCTAATTGATTAAGTCTCTTCATAGCTATTTCTCTTGTTCCTCCTTGTGTTGATAACAGCTTGTCGGTTTTGGTTGGTAGTTTGACGATATATCGTCCGTCTTCTGTTCTTGTGTGAGTGGATTGGTAGATTTGTTCACATCTTCTTTCTTCTTGTGTTAGCGTAGTCTTGGCTTCAGTATCCAACTCCCACATTGATTTCAACATCTCGTCTAAGTCAAGGCTATGGTGCATCACAATGACTTGATTGGTAGTTCCATGTTTGTTTATGTTTCCAAACAAGATCCACCATTTTGAGCACATGGAGAACCTGGGGGACCTTTGATGATATCGCTTCTTAGTATTTGGGCACATACTTCTACACCTAGTAGCAGATCTACTCTTCCTGGTTTATTAAAGCCTGGGTCGGCTAATAATAAACCTTCCAAATGAGACCAGGTGTTGGTTGGAATGGTTTGTGATGGTAATTGCGTGGTTATGCGTGTTGACATAATATAAGCCTTCACTCTTAACTTGAAACTGTTGTCGTATCTTGATTGCAGCTCGATATAGGCAGCTTGTTTGACAGCAGTTGTGGTCGAACCAACTCCGTTAACTGTTGCGTGTGCAGGTATTCTCTTGAGTCGTAACAGTTGAGCAGCTCTCTCGCTAATGAATGTGGCCTGTGAGCCCTGGTCAATGAGCGCGCGCAGCACTGTCACTCGCCCTGATTCGTCACAAACTGGCACAAGTGCTGTGGCTAATAGTGCTGTACATGTGCTGGCGGTGAAGTGCGATGCAAGCTCAACTTCTTCATTAGCTTCCTTTGGTTTGCTTTGTTCTTCACTTTGTTGTTGCTTGTTATCTGATTGATTGTTGGTACTTGTTCGTGCATGTTGATGAACAAGAGAATGGTGGCGTTTATGGCATATGCGGCAGGACATGTTTAACCGACACTTCTTAGCTGAATGTCCTGGCGCTAAACAATTGAAACATACAGTTGGTTCCATTTTGTTAAAATCTTTACAATGGCATAGCGTATGATTATCCTTACAAAGTAGGCAACTTCTTTGTTTAGTGGTAGAAGGTACTGTAGAAGAATGGACTGTATATTCTTTACCTCTTGATGGTTTCTCTCTTGACGGCGGCGCAATCAGTTCTAATGTGCGAAATGTGGTTTGTAGGAACCTTACAAGTTCTTCCCATTTTGGTAATTCTTCTAAATTATCTTTGTACGCAAACTGTTCCCATTCTCGGTGTGAATCTGGGTCCAGCTTTTGCACCGTCACAAATATAATGAACGGATCCCAAGAATCAGTTGACACGTTGAGATTTTTTAGACTATTAATACACTCACTTGTTGTGTCTAACAATGCCTTTATATTGTTAGCAGATTGAGTAGTAACCTTCTTCTGCGTCACCAATTTCCGAATGAGTGAATTCACTATAATCCGTCGGTTACCGTACCTATCTCGTAATAAGTTCCAAGCTTGCTCGTAATTACTTTCTGTAATTTGTATGTGCTTTAATAATGTTTCTGCTTCTCCTGTAATGCTACTTTTCAAGTAATGAAGCTTTTGAACCTTGGACAACGTGGAGTTGTTATGCACTAACGATGTGAAAAGATCCCGGAACGTGGTCCAGTCTTCATAATGTCCCGAAAAGGTAGGTAACTGTATTTGAGGCAGTTTGAGATTTCCTTCATAATGGGTGCCGGTATTGTATGCAATGTCACTTAATCTCGGGTTTTGGTTAACCGATAAAAGGTCCTTCAAATCACCTTGCATACATAAGTACAAATCTTCAATAACAAAGTAGTCTTCATTTGCGAAATACGGAACATCGTTCTTCTTTTCCTTAGGTATCACTTTTAATAAGTTATGATGCGCCGTAGTAAACTTCGTCCAATATTGTTCAATGGATTGTAAACGTGTCTCGATGTATCCTTTTGTAAGTCTTTGTTTCGGACATTTCTTGAGGTTAGTTTGCGCCTTTTGCAGTAATAACGCAATATCTTCCAACTCTGCCAGCAATTGTTCCACTGTAGTAGACATTATTCCGAAAAAAGATGCAATATAGGTCACGTATTTACTGAGATAATCCAATCGTAATATTCGGTATCAGTCGTGTTTTTACTTCGTTCTTAATATTGGCACAAATCACTCATAGAAAACGAGTTCCTTATCTAAGGAATGCGCTTCGTTTGTATTCGCACTATTCACTAGACCACCCAAGTAGATTGTTTATCCGGCTCGAAGGACCATGTTGTTTAGTAGATAGGGTTCAGTTTGCTTTGTAAGGATGTGGTTTAACTTAAAGAGGTGTTGCTTCTAACGAGTTTATTTCGATACTACTTAGCTACTTGTAATGACACAGTTTAACTAAAAGATTTTTACACACATACATACGCTTACGTAAACACATGCATACAGCTCGTTATTATTGAAATGGTTCGAACACGGTATATGAATTTGAAATAAAAATGGGCCAAGAATTAAGCCTTGCTGTACACCCGTTGTACAGCATACGGGTGTACAGCAATGTACACCCGTTGTTACTAGAGACCCAGGCGATATTTTCCCGTTTACGTTAACTCTCTGAATCCTATTACTTAAATAAGAAGGAAGAAGATCCAGGGAATTGTTTCAGATGCCGTAATGGTGAAGATTCCAGATTCGTGTTTCATGGCGAACGCAATCGAAGGTCTTGGACAAATTGTAAAAAATGCTCAGAACATCGTATTTGTCTGTTCATTTATCCATTATAAATATGGCCTAAAAGTTCAACTCGGTTGTTGAACGAATTGTTTTAAAATTGAACTGTTTAGTATGTAAAAATGTATGTCTAAAATAAGTTTCTGAAATAAACTAAAGGTGGATACTACTAAAATCGTTCTATAATAATGGTATACATATACATTAACAAAAGCAGGGTACCTCCGTATCTTCAATCTCGTGCGCGCGTTGGTGCAGGTGCATGAGTTGGTCGCGCGCAGCCGGCGGCGCCACGTAGGCCAGCACCACGCGTTCCAGCAGCCGTGCAGCACGCGCAGGTGCCGCGCCCCACCAGCCGCGCGCGCCGCCCGTGCCGGCGCCGCACAGCACGCGGTACAGCGCGCGGCACGCCAGCGCGGACACGTCGCCGCCGCGCGCCGGCTCTGTCGGAACACAACCACCGCGTACAGCTACCCTACGCGGAATGTTCCCTACACACTGACAGCCGCGCCCCACCAGCCGCGCGCGCCGCCCGTGCCGGCGCCGCACAGCACGCGGTACAGCGCGCGGCACGCCAGCGCGGACACGTCGCCGCCGCGCGCCGGCTCTGTCGGAACACAACCACCGCGTACAGCTACCCTACGCGGAATGTTCCCTACACACTGACAGCCGCGCCCCACCAGCCGCGCGCGCCGCCCGTGCCGGCGCCGCACAGCACGCGGTACAGCGCGCGGCACGCCAGCGCGGACACGTCGCCGCCGCGCGCCGGCTCTGTCGGAACACAACCACCGCGTACAGCTACCCTACGCGGAATGTTCCCTACACACTGACAGCCGCGCCCCACCAGCCGCGCGCGCCGCCCGTGCCGGCGCCGCACAGCACGCGGTACAGCGCGCGGCACGCCAGCGCGGACACGTCGCCGCCGCGCGCCGGCTCTGTCGGAACACAACCACCGCGTACAGCTACCCTACGCGGAATGTTCCCTACACACTGACAGCCGCGCCCCACCAGCCGCGCGCGCCGCCCGTGCCGGCGCCGCACAGCACGCGGTACAGCGCGCGGCACGCCAGCGCGGACACGTCGCCGCCGCGCGCCGGCTCTGTCGGAACACAACCACCGCGTACAGCTACCCTACGCGGAATGTTCCCTACACACTGACAGCCGCGCCCCACCAGCCGCGCGCGCCGCCCGTGCCGGCGCCGCACAGCACGCGGTACAGCGCGCGGCACGCCAGCGCGGACACGTCGCCGCCGCGCGCCGGCTCTGTCGGAACACAACCACCGCGTACAGCTACCCTACGCGGAATGTTCCCTACACACTGACAGCCGCGCCCCACCAACCGCGCGCGCCGCCCGTGCCGGCGCCGCACAGCACGCGGTACAGCGCGCGGCACGCCAGCGCGGACACGTCGCCGCCGCGCGCCGGCTCTGTCGGAACACAACCACCGCGTACAGCTACCCTACGCGGAATGTTCCCTACACACTGACAGCCGCGCCCCACCAACCGCGCGCGCCGCCCGTGCCGGCGCCGCACAGCACGCGGTACAGCGCGCGGCACGCCAGCGCGGACACGTCGCCGCCGCGCGCCGGCTCTGTCGGAACACAACCACCGCGTACAGCTACCCTACGCGGAATGTTCCCTACACACTGACAGCCGCGCCCCACCAACCGCGCGCGCCGCCCGTGCCGGCGCCGCACAGCACGCGGTACAGCGCGCGGCACGCCAGCGCGGACACGTCGCCGCCGCGCGCCGGCTCTGTCGGAACACAACCACCGCGTACAGCTACCCTACGCGGAATGTTCCCTACACACTGACAGCCGCGCCCCTCCAGACAACAACAAAATCGTCGCTGGGTAAGCGACTGGCGGCCAAACTGAACGCTTGCCAGAGGGTCATGGCCATCCGGATGGTGCGGGGATACCACATGATCTCCCACGAAGCGGTGAGCCTTGCTGGCCTGCCACCGTGGGATCTGGAGGCAACAGTCCTTGCACGCATGCACGATTTGCGAGTGGAGATGCAATGCCGGGGCGAAACTCCGCTGCCACGACAAGTCGAGGTATGGCGGACAGAGTTCCGGCGAGATCTCAGGGTGGCACGGCGACTGCGACTATCGCAACCCAGTGCTGGGCACGCCGTCATTGGGCATACGGAAAGAGGTCACGGCGTCTTCTCGTTCCGTATAACGCAGGTCCTCACCGGACACGGTAAGTTCGGGAGGTTCCTGCATCGGATCGGTGGAGCACACGGATTTTTGGGGGATGAACTGCTCGCGTCCGTAGGTTCTACTTAAGTTCTGACCACCCTACACGTGTCCCCTGGGTAGTGCTAAACGAGCAGTAAATTCGGTGGTAGGCCTTAGCATCGGCTGCCGGCTTAAAGTTACCACCCACCAGGCAAAGTCTTGCCGCCAAGCGATACGTCGTGTTCCGGCTTGTTATCTGGTGAAGCCGTATGGTGGAAGATGGGTCTGAGTAGTTGTGTTGCGATGTACGCCGGGTATGATGCGCTATTTGTTGTTGTGTCGGATGGTCGATCACGGAGGGTAGCGGGATCCGAAGCACGGTTACTCCGCTGGCCGACCGCAGACAGTTGGGGGCCCAAGTAGTGTGCCAGCCACACACAAGGCTGCCCCGCCATCTGTGAAAAATCCTAGGGTGGCCCCATCGTGCCGGTTGGCGACCGGACGAGAGGACCCGATGGCGATCCCTGGGGGGGTTCGGGCGTCCCCGCAGTCTCCGTATCAACCCTCCATTGGCGCAGCAACGCTGACCGTGTTGTTGGGCCTAATATCGCAACACCTCACTCAACTGCCATCTTCCATCGATCCTATTCACTCCGAATTGGAAAAAAAAAAATCTATGAAAGGTCCAAAAAAGAAAGGTAAGTCTGTACAGCGGAGGCACGTCCTCTCTTTTCAAGTGCAGCTCTCGAATATTCGAGGGCTGCACTCAAATCTCAATGCGGTTCACCACCATCTTGAGACCGACATGCCTCACTTGCTTTTCTTGACGGAGACCCAGATCAGATGTCCACCAGATGCGGCGTACCTCAACTACCCGGGATGCGTATTGCCAAACTGTATGCTGACCCAGACACCCATAGTCTGTACTGAACTACGTCGTGCTCATTGAAATCACAAATAAATTGGAGCAAAGTACATACGAGCTCAGAGCATTCTGAGATTGTATGCACTTTGCTCGCTTGTATGTAAAGCAAACTGTGACACGCGAATATCTGTAACTGACTATACCTACAACGTGTTTCATAATTTCCCGTAATTTTTTGTTATACTGTTGCGGTTGTTATAACTCCGTGTAACTGAACAACTTTCCATAAAAAAAATACATTTTGTGAATTAATTTAAGTTTTAACTTAAAAAAAAAAACCTTTTGTTAGTATGACTAAAAATAAATAAAACTGTAACAACTATACAGGTTATTTGTTAAAAAAGCTATAAGTGTTTCCAATTACAGTATTTATTAAATTTTCATAAGAAAGATGACACAATTACCTACCTTTTTGTAATTTCGGCAAGAAGGTAATAACCCAATTGATTCGATATGATAAGTGATTGATAACAAAGTAAATTAATAAAAAAAGAACAGAAAATGGCGATTTGCATTGAACGCCAAAAACAAAAACTCAAATAGCAAGAGATGGCGTCACGCCACGCCTTTTGTGCTTTATTTCCCAATCGAAAATTATAAACACCTAGTACAATTATAAAAACGGAGAAATAAAAAAGGAATTAAATGAACTTAATAGGTAAGTAATTTAATCCGACTTCAAAACTGTAATTGGTTTAGTTAATTAATAACGAAAAAGTACGAAATGAAAATGAAATATTACAAAATATATAAAAAAAAAAAACAAACAACAACACAACACCCACACATACACACACACACACACATACACACATGTCAACTGTTTTTCTACCAGCACAATCGTACCGCAAACTAGCCAAGTGACAATCTTATTCCAATGATTAAGGCTTACATTGATCTATAAATAACAACAACAAGTCGGTTTTTTTAAAGTCACTCTATTTTTACACTTTATTAAATGAAGACTCATTCTCTCCGTGTAATTAGCAAATAAAATGTATTTAATAAAGTGTATTTATAGCCCAGCAGATAGAGAAACTGCGAGCACTTGTTAGCTTACAATAATCTCTTCCAAAAGATGTTTTTTTCTAAGATAGTTCGGTATCGTGTGGACATGCCAAATCTAAGTTTGCGACCTTGAAAGTAGGCGGGGGCTCTAAATTATCAATGCCATATTATTACATACTACACCAGACGCTGGACGTCTGGACTCGTAAGTATTTTGCTCTAGTATTTTAAAGCAAAATGTATTTTGATTCAGACACTCTCTGAATAGGTATACAGTTTGCTCTTCAACTACAGAGGCAAACTGCGATCGAACTCAGAGCAACCCCGGTCTGGGTCAGTATACAGTTTGGCAATACGCACCCGGGATACTCACTGGAGCATCACTTCCTGCAGCGTGCCGGGGTCTGTGTGTACGTCCGTAATGACATCTGCTGTCGGCGTCTCCGTCATCTTGAAGACCCTTCACTATCCACCTTATGGCTATTGGTGGACACCGGTATGGACAAAATTGTCTATGCCTGTGTCTACCGATCGCACAGCGGGGATCAGGAGACAACTCGGCTGTTTGACCACCTCAGTGAGGCTGCCGATATGGCTCTACATCGGCACCCTGACGCGCAATTCGTCGCTCTGGGGGACTTTAACGCCTGCCATCAAGACTGGCTTTTCCCATACCAGAGGACCGACCACGCTGGGAGGGAAGCGCGAAACTTTGCAGTAGCGATGGGCCTTTCCCAGCTGGTTAAGCAAGCGACCAGGGTGCCCGATGTAGTTGGTCACACCGCCAATTGTCTGGACCTTCTGCTGACTACCGACCCGGACAGATGTATTGTAACAGTCTCCTCGCCTATAGGAACTTCAGATCACTGTCTGGTGAAGTCTGTGTCAACCTTCTCCCCACCTGACTGCGACTCTCGCGGTGAGCGGCGAATGTGGCGATACAAATCAGCAGATTGGGATGAGATGCGACATTTCTTTGCGTCTTATCCTTGGCAGCAGGTCTGCTTCTCTTCAGAAGATCCGTCGAGCTGTGCGGATGCTATATCCGACGTGGTGCGTCAAGCTATGGAGTATTACATTCCTTATAGTGACGTACCCGTCGGTGGCTCAGCTCACCCATGGTTCAACGCCGATTGTGCTGAAGCTGAAAAGCGTAAGCATTCGGCGTTTCTTGCCTGGGCGGACGCTCGTGATCGTAAAGCTCCGGATCTGAGCTCAAAGAAGAGAGCCTTTAACCATGCTGCCAAGTCCTACAAAAAGGCACTAAGGAGGGCTCGCTTCGATCGTATTACTCATATTGGCAAAAAACTCTCTGCACAGCCATCTGGTAGCAGAGCATTCTGGTCCCTTGCCAAATCGGTCGAAGCGAACTTCTGTCGACCCACACTGCCTCCGCTGGTTAAGCCTGACGGAACACTGGCTCATACGGCGAGAGAGAAGGCAGGTCTCTTTGCATCTCTCTTCGCCCATAATTCGCGTCTTGACACTAGCAGTGCTACTCCACCGAGTTTGCCTCATTGCGACTCTTCAATGTCCGAAGTTCGCATAAGGAATAAAGAGGTTCTGAGAGCGCTGTGTCGTCTAGACGTGAATAAAGCTAGTGGCCCAGATGGTGTACCAGCGATAGTTCTCAAGGCTTGTGCGCCCGAGTTGTCTCCTGTTCTGACACGCTTGTGTCGCCTCTCATATAGGACTGGAATAGTGCCCAAGTCCTGGAAGCTTGCCAACGTGCAACCCGTGCCAAAAAAGGGCAGTCGTGCCGATCCTGCCAACTATCGGCCGATTTCAATAACCTCCATACTCTGCAAGATTATGGAGCGTGTATTGAACTCGCGCCTCATGGCATACCTGGAAGGTAACGATCTCCTCAGTGACCGACAATATGGGTTTCGCCACAATCGGTCTACTGGGGACCTACTAGTGTATGCCACTCACTTGTGGGGCGAGGCCCTCGAGAAGAATGGGGAAGGTCTTGCCGTTTCCTTAGACGTCTCGAAGGCCTTCGACAGGGTATGGCACGCAAGCCTTTTGAGTAAGCTTCCAGCGTATGGCATTTCTCCTGGTCTGATTACCTGGGTAAAAGACTTCCTGAGTGAACGGTCTCTCCGAGTTGTTATCGATGGATGTTCATCGGAACCCATGACAACGAATGCCGGGGTTCCTCAGGGGTCTGTTCTCTCTGCAACTCTCTTTCTGCTGCATATCAACGATCTGCTAATGCCCGGTATCTATGGGTATGCAGATGACAGCACAGTTGTAGAGAGATACCTGCCGGGTGCTCGGGCTAGTAAGGAGCTAATCCAGTCCGAAAGAGAGGCTATGGTAGAGCGTGTGAATGTCTCCCTCGAGGCAGTCTCCAAATGGGGTGAAGCCAATCTGGTAGAATTCAACGCTGCCAAAACACAAGCGTGTCTAGTCACTGCAAAAAGGAGTCCGTTCACCTTGACTCCTACTTTCCGGAATGTGTCACTGGAGTGCACCGACCGTCTTCAGCTTTTGGGTGTTGAAGTTTCTTCAGACCTTAACTTTGGGCGGTTCATTGAGTCCAAAGCCAAAGTGGCTGCAAAAAAACTCGGCGTTGTGGCAAAGGTCCGGCGGTACTTCACATCGGGACAGCTTCTTATGCTATACAAAGCACAGGTCCGATCGTGTGTGGAGTACTGCAGCCACATATGGGCTGGCGCTGCAAAATGCCATCTAGCAGCTTTGGACTCGGTGGAAAGGCGTGCGAAGAGGCTAATTGGAGACCCTGATTTGGTTAAATCCAATCTGCAAAGCCTAGAGCACAGGCGTAGGGTAGCCAGCCTATCGGTGTTCTACAGGATGCATTTCGGAGAGTGTGCGCAGGAATTACATGAGTTAGTTCCGCCATCTCGCTTTTACCATCGGACAAACCGTCGTACGGCGAGTATCCATCCTTACGTTGTCGAAACCTGCACGGTCCGGACAAAGCGGTTTGCTTCATCGTTCATACCGCGTACATCGAAGGATTGGAACAATTTGCCTGCTGCGGTCTTTCCGTCCGATTATAATTTGGGTATCTTCAAGACTAGAGTGAATAGGCTCTTAATAAACTAGTGCGCTTCACCATCAACGATTGCATCACTGCTTACCATCAGGTGGGATTGCAGTCAAGCATTAGTTTATGGTATATTAAAAAAAAAAAAAAAAAAAAAAGAGGTGTGCCCCGCTTGGGCAGAGCACCGCCGTGTCCTGGTGGAGGCTATCGGCAGCGGCAACCTCTAGCACTGAGCCCTGGTACAGGCCATGGTCCGGAGCGAGGAGAGGTGGCAGGCGGACGCCTCCTTCTGCGAAGCAGTAATGTTAGCGAAGGAGGCTGCCAACGATGAGCGCGTGAGGCAACGGAACTCACACCGCCGCCGCCGAGATCCCGATCCCGATTTCTGACCACCCCAAGCGCGGACTCGCGGACGGCGAGCACTGGGTAGCTCGCCGTCCGGCAATCTGGTAATAATCTGGACCAAGCCTAGTCGCAAACTATAGGGGCCCGGTATGCTGTCTATCCTGCACAACCACCTGTGCTTTGTAGGATCTAAACGAGGCCAATGCCAAAGCCATACAGGTTGCCAAATACTGGGCAAAAAAGTTTGATGAGAGCATCGATACAAAGAAGAAGAAGGGGCCCGGTAGTGCCGAAGCCTCTGGGGAACATGGAAAATCATAAAGGTTGTCACCGTGTCCCCCAGATCGAAGGCAACGAAAGAACGGGGTTGGGGTTTAGTCAGTAAGAGTCTGACATGCCCTCCCGCTCCGCCCAAGAGTGGGAGAAGTCATTCTGATGATTCCCCTACCGAAAAAAAAGACACCAACAAAAATAAAACTTGTGCGCCTGAATCATCTCCGATCTCGACACGCCTCTTTTCCCTTTCATATAAAGCTGAAGCACTGTTGCTGAGAGATACATGTCCGACACGAGTGGGGCACAGATCGTCTTTCCGACAGGCTATGGTTGAATGCTTGAACTCGGTCTTGAAGGCGGTTTTCGATTAGGACAATGCCAGTCTGGTCAAAGTCAAAGTATTGTGTTTTTGGTGAAACAACAGGTCTAACTTGACGCCTCCGCCGGCTGACTAGCGCTCAACCTTTATCAAGTGCAACAGGTCGATCGTGTTAGGAGGAATACTGCTCTTATCTTTGAGACGGGTCTGCCAAATACCAGCTTTATACATTAGAGTCGATTGAGAGGCAAGCCAAGAAGATCATTGGCAATGATGCACCCGTCGAGTCAAAAATCTGGAATTGTACAACCTAATTCTGCCCAGTCCGTTCTAACATCGAAAACCAACGCGTTATGCCACCGGTACATGGTAGACATCCCATCAATACCTACAAAGCATTTTGGGAACACATTTATTGCACGTACAGCTAAGGAATGGTATTCCTTGCTGGAGTCTGTCTTTACTGATAGCTACAACTTTAAGTCAAGAAGAGCGACCACATCGCTTACCATCAGGTTAGATAGTGACCTAGCGCGAGCCATAATTTAATGTGTTGGTAAGTTTTTGAGTGTGCAATATAAAGTAAGGATAGGTGGCAGCTTACCATGCACGGAGAAGTCCTTGATGGTGAGGAACATATCCTGGTAGTGCGGCGGCGCGGGCGTGGCGCCCGTGGCGTCCTCGGCGTACGCGAACACGCCCAGCGGCAGCAGGCGCAGCGCCGCCGTCACCAGCGGCTCCGCGTAGCCGCGCTCGCGGTAGATCTGGATGTAGTGGTGCGTGAGGTCGCCGCGCGCCAGCCCGCACAGCGCGGCCAGCACGTCGGCCAGCAGCAGCCAGCCCAGCGCCATGTTGTACGAGTCCGACATGGCCACGAACTCGCACGTGCCTTCACCCAGCCTGTACACGACAACATAAGATAAGGATATAGTACACAATGAAGAAGTTAAACTAATAAGAAATACAAAAAACTGCAAAAGAGCTTAATAAAAACGCGGGCCGGCTCGAGCGAGGAACAACATGGGACGGTGGCAGGAGCGGCGCGCGTCGCAGGCCGAATTATTACTGGACTGCCGGAGGGCAAGCTACTTATTGCTCACCGTCCGCAAGCCTGCGCCTACGGTGATTGGAAATCGGGATCGGAATCTCGGTGGCGGGGGCGTGAGGGCCATTCCCTCTCGCGTGCGGTCGCTTCCTTTGCTGGTATTACTGCTTCGTAGAATGAGGTGATCACTTGCCGCTCTTCCTCGCTTTGGACTGTGGTTTGTATAAGGTTCCGGTGTGAGAGGCCGCCGCCGCGAGGATACGGTAGTGCTTCGCTCAAGTGGGGCACATCTATTTGAGTTTGATGCAGGAATTTTTTGAATTTATCGTGTCCGGTGAGGACTTGCGTCATACGGAAGGTGGCGTGACTTTTGTTTAGTCACTCTTCAAATAGGACGCTATAATTATGGCGTGTTTTAGTCACGGTTGGTTTGGTTTTAAATCAGAATTATGAAACTTACTCGAACGGAAGAAAAAAACGGATTAATCAAAGGAATATGGAGGTTTTTAATCCAGTTGTATATTTTTTATGTTTATGTTTTCCTTAGGATTCAATATTCTTTAATTGATTTGTAAAATATTTTTTGACGTGACAACGTCTTAAATTAGGTTGCGGCTGGGAGTCACTTATGAAAAAGTGTAACGCTCGGTAACGTTACGATGAGTCACCGAACGAGAGAGAGGCCCACCGAATGCCTTGCGTCTCTCTCCCACTCAACTATGATCGGTCTGCCGCGCGCGCAGCACTAGAGAATTTTAGTAAACAAAATATATTTCTATAGTTAAAATTTGTGCAATTCTTATTTTCATTCAATTCCTTGTTCTTATTGTGTAATTTAATTATATTCATATCAATAAATATTCTACCGAGAAAAAGACGTTGTTTACCAAAATTGGTGTTTTGGGATTTTTGGTCCCATTTTTTCAAAATCGAATTAAATCATTAGATTCCTACAGTACGTAAAATGCGAGCTTTAGTTTTGGAGTTGCGGATACCAGTTCGTTATACCATACTATACCAAATGTTGAAATTAGGGTATGGTATTGTCATGAATTGATATAGTGTGGCAATAAAGCGCTGCACAGTCCCCCGGCGGCGCTGCGCGGCGCGGGCTGGGGCTGCCCCCCGCACCCGGAGCTCGCGCCGGCGCGGGGGCGGCGCGCGCCCGCAGGGGACAGCCCAAGCCCCGGGCGGCGCGGGCTCACTGCTGCTACCTCTGCACTCACAGCCGCTGCTGTCACCCGCCACCGAGCACAGCTCAACGACGAACCCACACATGTTGCATGTGTGTCAACTTCCTTGCTGGCTTCTTGACAACTGGCTTCTCAACTTTCATGACATTATTCATATTTCGCCATGACATCTTGCAACCTCACTTTACGATAAGTCCTATTACATAATATGTTATCATTCTTACTTATTTTCTTATTGTTTTCGAATAAACTTTATTTTATGTAAGTATCAACTCAAAAGCCCCACAACCACAGATTATTATTATTTTTACTTTCCGTTAAAACTCATGAAAACATTATTGAATTATATTACATTATAAACTTACATGTCATCTACAGCTAAATATTATATAATTTTTTTTTAAACTAACATGATCAACAAAATCAAAAAACCTCTTCTTCCCACCCTTATCCTATATTACTTAAAATCGACACATAATATTTTTTTCTTTCATTCTGTCCTGGCATCCATCACACTATCACTAACTCCCTTTTATTTCACATCACTCCTCACACAATCCATCCATCTTTTCTTTAACCTCCCTCTCAATCTATCTACATGTAAAATCAGAACTCTTTTAGTTGACATGCATCTCATCCCTCCTCTTCACATGACCATACCAAACGATTTCCTTTCAACTTTTCTGTCACTGGCGCCACTTTCAAACTTGCTCTAATATACTCATTTCTAACTTTATCCATTCTCGTCACACCACACATGTATCTCAACATTCTCATCACCCCTACATGCAATTTTTTTTCATCCGTCTTTTTCAGCCCAACATTCTGATCCATACAGCATGACAGGTCTAATCAGGGATTTGTAGATGATTGACATGAGCAACAGAGCCAAAAAACATTAAAAAAAAAGTTATGCATTTTTTTTTGTAAATTACTGTAAGTAAGCTAAGAATTTTTCTAGATTATTCTCAAAATGGTTTTTTTTATTAAATAGATTTGTGATTAAAGCTCCAGAGTTAGTAGTACTCACACGACGGAGCTGAGCGCGGCGTTGACGATCTCGTAGAGCTGGCCGAAGGCAAGGTGGAAGTAGTCGATGCACAGCTGCGGCCGCGGCAGCTCCTCCTCGCCCTCGCCGCCCTCCTCGCTCCACCGCTTCAGCTTCTCCGCTATAAAGTAGTACTCACACGACGGAGCTGAGCGCGGCGTTGACGATCTCGTAGAGCTGGCCGAAGGCAAGGTGGAAGTAGTCGATGCACAGCTGCGGCCGCGGCAGCTCCTCCTCGCCCTCGCCGCCCTCCTCGCTCCACAGCTTCAGCTTCTCCGCTATAAAGTAGTACTCACACGACGGAGCTGAGCGCGGCGTTGACGATCTCGTAGAGCTGGCCGAAGGCAAGGTGGAAGTAGTCGATGCACAGCTGCGGCCGCGGCAGCTCCTCCTCGCCCTCGCCGCCCTCCTCGCTCCACCGCTTCAGCTTCTCCGCTATAAAGTAGTACTCACACGACGGAGCTGAGCGCGGCGTTGACGATCTCGTAGAGCTGGCCGAAGGCAAGGTGGAAGTAGTCGATGCACAGCTGCGGCCGCGGCAGCTCCTCCTCGCCCTCGCCGCCCTCCTCGCTCCACAGCTTCAGCTTCTCCGCTATAAAGTAGTACTCACACGACGGAGCTGAGCGCGGCGTTGACGATCTCGTAGAGCTGGCCGAAGGCAAGGTGGAAGTAGTCGATGCACAGCTGCGGCCGCGGCAGCTCCTCCTCGCCCTCGCCGCCCTCCTCGCTCCACCGCTTCAGCTTCTCCGCTATAAAGTAGTACTCACACGACGGAGCTGAGCGCGGCGTTGACGATCTCGTAGAGCTGGCCGAAGGCGAGGTGGAAGTAGTCGATGCACAGCTGCGGCCGCGGCAGCTCCTCCTCGCCCTCGCCGCCCTCCTCGCTCCACAGCTTCAGCTTCTCCGCTGTACGGGGAACAGAGACCGTTTCATAGATAAGTCACTATTTTCGTAACATCAAAACACTACAGGTAAATGTAATAGTCTACAAGTTACAACTTCGAAAATACTCGACCCCATTTCAAATTCTCCCTTGAGTTTAAGATCATCGGGGTACTTCTCAAAGGCCCGAAGGACCAGTTTTCTTCCCGTCTTCAACTTCAAGAGTCTCGATTCCGTCACTACACGACGCCTTGTATTTAAGCTGCTTCAGAGCCATCCTGATTGTATAGCCTGTCTTGGTCTTTCGGGGTGTCTTCAGTATAGTGTCGGGTTAATCTAGTGTTTGGGTAGTTTGCCAGATTCGCAGCGGGTTTGGTGGTTGATATGTACAACATGTTCATGGTAAGATTTCTCCGATTCGTCGGTCGGTTTACAATGTCTGTTTCACTCACCGTCGGCCAGTACGAGCGGCTTGGAGAGCGCCAGCAGCAGGTGGTACGCCAGATGCATGTGCGCGTGGTGCGCCGGCGTGAGCAGCGCGTCCGACGCCGTGCGCGCCAGGCGCTGCAGCGACAGCGCGTCGTGCTTGTGCGCCGCCGCCACCGAGTCCCAGTCCAGCAGCTTCGTGCATTGGATCAGCGCATCTACCACCTCTATCTGCGGGCTCGTCATCTCGCTCTCGCCACACGAGTCTGTAGGACATTCAAATTAAGTCAATTATAATTTGTATAAGAGGAATTAGCTGAATGCATGTGGTTATGATCGTGGGCTCACCGAGCACGTGCATGATGATGTAGAGCAGGTTGTAGGTAGTGTCGGGGCTGAAGATGTCGCGCCACTCGCTGAGCAGCGCGGCCACGTGCGCGGCGGGCTGGCGGCGCGCGCACTCGGCGGGCAGCGCGCCCGCGAAGCGCCGCACCAGCGCCCACAGCCGCAGCACGGCGCGGCTCAGCATGCACACCTGGCAAACCACACACATGGAATACTTAGTACATTCACATACTCTATTGACTCGTAACTCTACGAAGTAAGCTCATATTTCTATCGAGAAAAATTTCAAATCGAAATGATATGGGCGACTTACAGATAAAAAAAAAAACAGATTTAAAGCACATTAAGTTAGACTAACAGGCAATAACCAGTCGTCAGTTATAATCCCGTTACCTTGGTAGAGCCCCAGCTGCGAGTACTCTTGCGTACGGAGGCCAACAGCGAGCACAGCGAGATGGTGGTGAAGTCCCAGTGCGGCGCGCGCGCCTCCCATCCATGGGCTTCCACCATGGCCGACAGGAACTCCAGCACGGCTACGTTGCTCACTACCTCGCTCCATGGACTGTCCGTGATGTCCCTGTGGGGAGACGGGCTTAGTTTAATGACGATAGCAAGGTGACACCGATTACAGCAAAGCATTTGATGGGATTGACCACGACACTATGATAAAAAAAGCTAGACTTTATAGGCATTCATTGGGACCTCCTGAGGTGGTTTTCATCTCATATTAATAACAGGTTGAAAGCCGCAGTGATCAATAAAGTTATGTCCAGTTGGGTCTTATGTCTAGTGGAGTGCCTCAGGGTTCGTTGCTCGGACCCTTCTTATTTGTGATCTATGTAAACGTCCGATCTATGCCTGCAATTGTCTAAATTATTGTGCATCGCCGATGACATGAATATCCCGAATAGCAAAGATTTTATCGACTGAAAATGGGTGGTATCACTTCAGGCTGAACTATTACCTATTGGAAACCATTATCGAGCTAACAAACTAGATCTGAATTCATCAAAGTGTTCAGCGAATACTTATACTAGGAAATAGGAAAAGTACAAGTGCTTGTAAAAAAATAAATCAAAAGATTTTTGTTTTCTTTACATCGATTATCTTGGTCTGTAAAGACAGAACAAACTTGATTGGCCGTTTTATAAAAGGACAGTAGGGTAGACGTACTTGTCGTAGAGCATGGTGTCGGTGCGCTTGTAGTAGGCGTTGACGACGACGTCGAGATCGCAGGCGGCGCGCGCGCGCGTCACGTCGCGCAGCAGCTCGGCGTCGCCGCGCTCGCCGAACGCGATGTACCAGCTGCGCAGCATCACCAGGTACTTGATCTTGTACGCCGCCTCCGAGTCGGCCTCTGTACACCATTTTGTACTAGCCTGAACCAAAAACATTTTGCTGTGACATAGATAAAGGTTTTACACCAGCTTCCTGAAATGGTTTTTATCGGCGTTACAAGTTAAAACGCAAGTCATGTAATACCTTAAACTAGCATTCACTGGGTTTACTTTTGACCTAAATGTGCCACGGGTGTTGAAAGGGTCACGCTCATTCAAACGTGCTCATGCTTTAATTCAAAAATAGAAAGCGTGGAACAAACCTGTAAAGTATGGAAGTATCCATTCCCGGAGATGATGTCGTCTAGTTTCTGTCCGTCGAGTATGTCGTGGCTGGGGTCGGGCGCGTGTCGCTGGAACCAGCGGTGCGCGAGCGCCCACAGGTAGCCGCGCGCCAGCGCACGCTCCGCCAGGCGGCTCGCGATGACGCCGCGCGTCTCCGCGCTGCTGGCCGCCGCCACGTCCGCCAGGAGAGACTCTAATTTCTGTTTTGTTTCCACTATAATATCGTAGTGCGCCCACTGAAATATGGAATTGAATAAATATTAACTAAATGTACTTAATGTCGCTAACAGAAGTTAGTTTTAAATAACAAAAAGAAACTTACAAACGCGTATCCTTCGTGCAACGAATAGATGACAATATAAGTGTACAGCACATTGCAGAACTCTGTCTGCACATCCTCGTGCTTGAGCAAGGCATCGCACCACGTCCTCTGCTCGCTCGGCTCGTCGTCGTCCTCATCGGAGTTGATTCTGTGCAGCAGTAGCGTGCGTAGATGTATAGCGCGGAACAGGTGCTTGGTTACGTATAACAGTAGGTCTGATTTGGTTAGTTCTTTGACGTCGGGTTTGGCGGAGTCTCGCACGATAGTGGCGATGGCGTCGTTGTCGTCGTCGTAGAGACAGTTGAGCTGGCACGTGACGCACTGGTGCCGCAGCGCGCTCGCCTCCACCGCGAGTGCCTCGGGCCCTTCCATGTCGAAGATTTGTTTGATGAAGGCGAGCATGTCCGTCACGTCATCCGGCACGTCGGCGTCGTCGCAGCGGTTGAACAGGTGCGGACATACAGACACGATGTTCTCGATTTTTGTTATATCCAGTTTTTCCAAGCTGGAAATGAAGAATGAGGTTGAAAAAGAGGATTTTATACTTCTGTCAATTCAATTCGAAATGCATGCAAGATGTCCTCTTTTTATCTATCTACTTTCTTTAAACGTGATCATTTAATCGAAGTATCAAATAACATTAATGAGAAACACTTACTTGTTGAAGAGCTGTTCGCGCAGGAATTCGGCGGCTTGCTGCAGGAAGCTGACGCGCTCTGAGTCGGGCAGCGCCGCCACGCCGTCCTGCCACGACGAGCGCACCTCGCACCACGTGTCCAGCGACAGCCTGCTGTCGCCGCGCTGGAGGACACACCTTCATTATGAGTGGGGAGGAGGGAAGGGAGTCAAGTGTAGTGTGTCCAGCGCGCTGCTCGGCTCCAACGTTTTGCTGTGCGGCTGCACATAGTATAGTAGGGCAGTTACCGGCACGAGTATGTTGAGGCGGAACAGCTGCAACACGAGTGGCGCGTACTGCGGCGCGGCGTGCTCTTGCAGCGCCGTGGCCAGGCGGGCCGCCAGTGCACTGCTCGCTTCCAACGTGCTGCTATGTGGATGCGATATGGCGCTGCTAACTGTCTTCAACACCTCCGAAACGCTCTCCTCGCTCACTAGTAGCTCTGGAATAATAAATAAACTACCGTTGATTTGACATTTCGTTGTGGACGTGGACGGCGTGCTAGCAATTGCTCGCTATTCGCAAGCTCATGCCTACCTCCAGTTGGCACGTCAGCGAGGCAGGCGACGAGCAGCGCGGCCGCGTCCCGGTCGGCGTGCAGCGCGGCGCGGCCGGCGAGCGCGCGCAGCTGGTCGCGCACCACGGTGCCTCGCAGCCAGCGGCGTGACGTGGGCGCGAGCACGTGCGGGTGGCGCACGGCCGCACACACGCAACGCTCCACCACGACGGGCGGGAACTGTCGCACAATTCATTTACTTATTATGGCACTCCAAAAAACAATCGCAGAATCATTTACCAAAAAATAACTTTACAATTACGCAATCATCGCAACAATTTTATCACTTAAAGGTGTGTTGTCGATCAGGAATAGTATCGGACTCATATAAGAGCCCTGTGGAACTCCGGAGGTAGAATAATAGGAGGAAGACTAATGTTACTATACTGCGACTTTGTTTTTTTTTTCGTTGAAATAAGATATGAACAATACTGGAAAAGCTGGTCGAATATAAAGGTTTGACAGTTTTTGCTTGGAAAAAAAGACTATCTTGTGATCAACCCTATCGAAGGGATTGCTTAAGTTTGTGTTAATTGAGTAAATCGTGAACCACTGTCAATAAGTCTGTTGAGGTCATTGATATGAAAGGCTAAAATAGTTGCGGTTGATCTTTGAGTGCAGAATCTTTACTGTTGTGGTCACTCATCACTCATGGTCGATACGCACAAAATGCATAAATCCAAATAAATTATATTACCTGCTGGAAAGTGTCAAACATAGCATCCTGTTCTTCTTCGGTCATATATTTCATGAGCAGGAACACGATGTCCACAAGCGTCTTGCAGCGCATTGTGTCGCCGGCCAGCCAGCTGCGGAACACTTTGTCGTAGAGCCGGAACACGCTGTCCACGTCGAACTGCCGCGCCAGCGCCACGAACAGCTGCTGGCTGTCGAACTCCACCAGTAACGTGTAGACAGGCGTCACGATGGCGCTCGACATCTGCTTCTTCTCCGCACTGTCCAAGTAGTGCGCGCAGATCTTGTGCACCACGTCGTCCAAGTTGTGCTTGTACCGCTCCACGAGCGCCGCGTCGCACTGCGGCGTCACCACCGCGCTCTTCTCGCTCACAACTGGAGCGTCTCCGTCAAACTTAATGCTATGTTTTTTTTTAACTTCCTGTGAAAACGACGTCTTCAACGTTTGCAGCAGTAGGATGTGCCCCTCGATCAATTTCTCTATTTCATCTGGATCTGTGCCTGATTTGTCAATTTGTGTTAAAACTGTGGCGCCAACGTTTTGCCAGAAGTTTCTGATGAGCTGGTCGTACTTGTCGGTGTGCTCTTGTTTGGACTGCTTGAGCCAGTACTTGAGCAGGTCGGCCATGGCGGCGGCGGAGCAGCGCACGAGGCCGGCGCGCGCGGCGTGCTCACGCGGCGAGAGCGCGGCTCGCAGCCAGGCGCGCTGCACGCCGCTCACCACCTCCAGCACGAACTCGTGCTGCTGGATGGACAGGTATCGCAGACATTCCGCCAAACTCGTGATCCACGACTGCCTTTCACTTTTTGAGTTCAATATGTTTTTCTTTTCTAATCTGCAAACACGCAGTGCTAGTAAGCAACATGTCATTTTCATTCAAAGTAAATAAAGATCTAACAATAGTTATATACATACCCAGTAAAAACAGCATTAAAGAAAGCCTCGTAGAAGTCTTTGGTTAGAATATCTTGCGGCAAGTACGCCAACAGCGGCAGCAGCATGTTGGACAGATGGCGCGCGTCGCCCCACCCGCCTGCACACACGGCGTCAATCACGTTATACACGGTTTTACACGTTAGAATGCTCCAAGTGCCCCTACACTTGCACTTTAGAGGATCTGATGAGTGCCACCGATACTGCTATTATCTGTCTCGTGCATTAGCTCCCTTGTCTTTTATATCACTCCTCACACAATCCATCCATATTATCTTTGGCATCTTCTTCTCTTCTCCTCCATCCATGTATACTCGTAACTCGTTTAGTAACATGCGTTTCATCCCTAAACGAACGATTCCCTTTCAACTTTTCAGTTACTGGCGCCACTTTCAAATATACATAGATTTCTCTAATATACATAGATTTCAGTAGCGCGGCCTGTAAACAACTCCATTCCTGCCGGCTTTCCTTTACAAACACAACAACAAACCTTAACAAATTAATTATGTACCTATTAATCAAATCTTATAACTGCATAATACTTGCTTGTGAAAATAACAATCAACAATAAATAAACGCCTGCAAGTTTTTTCGGAGCAATCACTCACAACTTACGCAAAACAGGTCTGTAACCCGGTCTTATAAACGGGAATTTCATACATTTTAATTCATAATTTCTAGCGACATCTAGCGGTGTTATACAAGCGACAAGCCAGTATAATACGGCTAAATAGCGTTTGCAGGCAACCCGGTATTTATCGATTTAAATCATAAAATGCGTCCGCTAGAACGAGATGGAATGATACTGAACTTTTTAATTTATTTAGTATAGTTTGACAGTTTTGGTTCGCGCTTATTCATGTGTCATATTTCACCTGTTCATTTGCATTTTATTTAATATATGTATATTCGTATCATAATTTAGAATCTTATAGTTTTATGATTGAAATTGGTTTATATGTAAGTGTAGTCTAGTGATAGTTTTGCGTAGTGATAGTGCAGCAAGAACAAGATCAGTTCAGTTGTATTGTTTTGTAATCGTACTTGAATAGGTACCTATGGTAAGAATAATATAATGGTTTTAGTTTGTAGTTTTTGACAATTAATAAAAACGCCGGTTTGGATTTATTGCATCATTGAGCGAACGGCATTTGGTGAGTGAACTTTAATAATATATTTTACATACTATTTTTAAAATTGTGTTTACATAAATATTGTTTCACTGCGTCATCTTTTGAGGAAATTGTGAATTTGTGAAAAAAGTTGGAAACGCGGTCACTAGATGGCGTTGTTAGTTGAGCGACGGTTTCTGAATCTCGCAGTTAAGATTTTCCGTCGCTTAATTAGGTCAGGTTTATAATAATTTTTGGTACAAGTACAAGCAGCGGATTCACTCGCACGTAAGTGTACCCGTCGCCACTGATAGATTTCTCTAATATACATAGATGTCTACTGTAAACTATTAATAACTAAATAAATTAAATTTTAGTGGTTAAGAATGTTCAAATCTCACCATTTTCCAAAACACTCAATATCCTTTTGACAAGCAATTCTTTCTTGTCT
Organism: Mythimna separata; assembly: GCA_030763345.1. Lineage (NCBI taxonomy): Eukaryota > Metazoa > Arthropoda > Insecta > Lepidoptera > Noctuidae > Mythimna > Mythimna separata. Next base: position 292,793 of record CM061175.1, read on the forward strand.
AAGTAGGTGTGCCAGTCCTGAAACAAACATTCACGGTACACTGCAAATCCCTCATAAAAGAAGTAGATCAACGCATCAGGCACGGACCGCGCCACCGCCACGAGCGTGTAGGGCTGCGATACTGTCATCCTGTCATATTGTAGAATGTATTCTACAACAACTCCATGAACTCCACAGGGTGATACCATCACAGATTCAGTCGATTCTGGAGGTGCCTGAGCCAACTGCTTGAAAAGTAAACCTTTCACAGGTGTGGATCAATGATGATATACTATCAGGTAAATACAGACCTACGCAATTTTAAAACAAAATCATTTGCATAGATGATGGTCGATGAGAAACAAACCGACCGGGCAGTGCAAGCAATAATTACCCTTATGGTGTCCAGGTCTATATTTTCCTGATAGTACATTACCAGTGGCGATTCTTCGGGCTATGTCGGTAACCTTAGTTCTCTTGCGGATATCTTCATTTCTGATGTGATCGCGCAAGGAAACTCCGAGCATAGCCCTTTCCATTGCTCTTTGGGTGACTTTAAGCCTTCTGATGAGACCCATTGTGAGCGACCACGTTTAAGCCCGCGTTAAGTGGCAGTGGGCAGGGCACATTGCTCGTAGAACAGATGGTCGATGGGGACGGAAGGTTCTAAAGTGGCGGCCAAGTACTGGAAGACGCAGCGTCGGAAGGCCTCCCACAATGTGGACCGACGACCTGGTGAGAGTCGCGGGAATCCGATGGATGCGAGACGCACAGGACCGGCCGCTTGGGGGAGGCCTATGTCCAGCAGTGGACGTCTTTCGGCTGAGATGATGATGATGATGATGATGACATTACCAGCGTAAAGTATCTCCGGTAGTGTACCTGCACGTTGTGCATGAGCTGCAGCAGACAGGTCCAGAGAGGCGCGGCGGCGTGCCCAGTCTGCTCCTTGGCGCCCTCGAGCAGCACACGCAGTGTCTTCGCGCCGTACTGCGCGCCCCAGGTCTCCCGGTATCGCTCTAACAGCCGCCCCGTCGCGCCGTACCATGCCGCCCTGACAACCAACAGTTCTCTTTAAGGCTGCGCTAGTCGGTAATTCTTCCATACTAACTTAACTTGCGGATTACTCCACTGTTTGATGGTATACGTTCAAAATAAAAAATGATCTACATTTATCTCATTATTATCTAGCTCTGTATGGAAACAAAAAAGTAAAAAAAACTAATAATTCAAAGTTATGAGCGTCAAAACTTCCTCATTTCAACACTAATTTTAACGTATCTTTGGGGGGAAATAAATAACTTATGAAGAAGGAAAATAGCAAAATAGTTACCACACAACCCTAGATAATTTGTTCAATAATGTAAATAATTTTATTTTAAACAGATACATTCAATAGTTTTTTCATAATATCCAAATTACCAAAGGTCTGTTTGCAAAATTTTGCGCACTCGTTTCTGTTCTAATTCATCGTGCATCTCGCTACACTTTTACGTTGCCGGTCCGAGGGGCCGGGGGGAGGCGCACACAGTCACGCACTTTGCTCATACACACTAGCCCGGCACGCACCCCGCAAGCTACCTACTGTGTTATCGTATTTGATTATTCTAACAACTCTTGGCTTAAACTTTGGATTATTTTTATTTTTATTGATTGTTGGTGTTGTTTATTTTGATATATCAATTTTTACTGACCCCGGCTTTGGACTTCGATTTGCTAGTGATTAACGTTTTTTTTTTCTGGTAAGAGAATCATCAGAATGACTTCTCCCGCTCTTGGGCGGAGCGGGAGGGCGTGTCAGACTCTTACTGACAAAACCCCTACCCCGTTCCTTCGTTGCCTATGATTTGGGGGGGGACACGGTGACAACCTTTCGGAATACCCATGTTCCCCAGAGGCTTCGGCCCTGCCGGGCCACTACAGTTTGCTGACATCTCCTTGAGGCGTGCGTGGAACAGTATGCGCTATTGACGACTGGGCTCGGTCCAGATTATTTCCAGACTGCCGGACGGCGAGCTACCCAGTGCTCGGACAGTGTACGGTGGTCGGAAATTGGGATCGGGATCTCGGCAGCGGCGGCGTGAGGACCGTTCCCTCACGCGCTCGCGGTCAGCAGCCTCCTTCACGAGCATTACTGCTTCGCAGAAGGAGGCTACCGCATGCCACCCCTCTTCGCTCCGGACCATAGCCTGAACCAGGGCCCGACGCGAGAGGTCGCCGCCGCCGATAGCCTCGACATGGACACGGCGGTGCTCCGTCCAAGTGGGGCACACCTCTACCGTGTGCTCCACCGTGTCCTCCGGGCGGTCCACACAGTGGCGACACCCGGGCATCCTCTCCTGCTTGATCCGATGCAGGAACCTCCCGAACTTACCGTGTCCGGTGAGGACCTACGTCATACGGAACGAGAGGACGCCGTGACCTCTTTCCAACCACTCCTCAAAGAGGGGACTTACCACCTCAATGACGGCGTGCCCAGTAGTGATTTACGTGACGTTTGAATTTTATTTATTGGTTGTTGTTTATTTTGATATTATCTCAATTTTTACTGACCCGGCTTTTCAATATGCCTGACGCTTTGTTATCAGTGTTCCGTGCCCGATAGGTAGGTAACCTACAGGACTTCATTACTACGTCTCCTCTGTCCGTCTGTCTATCTGCGGGTTGTATAATATTATGATTGTCATAGAATGTGTATTACTGATGCCACTATCACCATTATCACTACCAAAATACGAGGAGTGCGCAAGTAGGTACTACGACTCGCAATTCGGTCTGTTATTTTTATATTATCGTTGTCATCGTTATACATATTTCCAAATACCTAATTCCATTTATAGTGCACTAAGCACTTTTTTTTAAATGATTATAAACACAATATTTTTAATCAAAAAATAAACTCCAGCTGCGTAAGTACCCTATAACTCGCGTTCCGACTGCCGACCGTTTTGTAATGACGCGACGATAAACAATAGTTGTTTTGCTATGGCATTATAGTTTTTTGTATTTGAGTAGGTAGTAAGTAAGTATTTTTGTTTTGATTAGATTTTTTAACGAACTTTATAACCGATCGATAAAAATGACAAGAAAACACTTTTTTTTGTTAATTATTTTTTCAAGTGAATATAATAACAACATATTTTGTAAATATTTCAAGCGTCTAACTATTGTCGCATTTTTGATTGATGGATAGCGGCAACAGAAATAGGTACATCATCTGTGAAAATTTCAACTGTGGTACTAATAACACGGTTCGTGAGATACTGACTTGTGACAGACGGACAGACACAGCCACAGACGGTCACTGAAGTCTTACTTAGTAATAATTAGGTAGGTACGCGATAACGTCACCGCCGCGCCGATACAATGGCCACAGAATATCAAAGGCGCCGCTGCCGTCGTTCTTCAATGAAATCGCGCGTGTGCGCGTCAGGCGACGGTTCGAGTATGTGTGTGTAAGCGCTCTAGCTTCTTACTGCTCATCACAGCGTCTATCTCTTTCGCACGTGATGTTGGATGAAATAGCATGCATTTTAACCCCGCCCGCCAAAGAGTTCGTGCCGCTGACTAGCGCATCCTTAAGTTCTGCCGCATACACGACCGCTCAAAAGTAGATCTGTCCAGAGCTGTGGGAGAGCATTTTCGTTGACGCCATAGTAACTCAACTGATTTCAAATGCGAAGATTGCAGAAGCCGTGTCGTGATTCTTAATATTGGCTGTTGTTCTTTTTACATGCTTTTTCAATAGTATAAATGAGTGCCTTACTTGCATATTTCATGCAATTTCCTGTTTAAATAATTAATTTTAATAATTAAATTTAATTAATTCCTTTAAATTAAATTTGTTTTTTCTTTATAGATACGCAAGCTACCGCATTTTTATTTTTATTAAAGCAGTGTAGCTAGTCTACACATGAGTATTGATGATTACCGTTCTCGGCTCTCTAAATACCACCTCGGCGGTAATCACCAACAAGTGCTTCTTTTAAGTAAATTTCAGTTCTATTCTGTCAAAGCAATTCAAATCATAACACTATTTCGGTTTTATGATAAAATAGCAACCACCAGGGAGATACAAGCAATGAAACCAAATGAAATGGTAAAAAAATATATTTGTTTGTAATTTAAGAAAACTGCAGGTGGCTAAACATTTTCAGAAGTAGTGTTCAAACCTAACCCGCAGAAGCTATTCTACTATAACCTACGCATAAGTACAGGGTACCTGATCTGCGGCTGCGCCTGCGCCAGCTTCCAGTAGGCGGGCGCGGCGAGCAGCGGCTGCAGCTGCTGCCACAGCCAGGCGTCGTGCGCGGCCGGCAGGTGCGCGCAGAAGTACTGCAGCCCCTGCAGGCTGCTCGTCGTCAGCCGGCTCAGCACCAGCTGCCGCTCCTCCACGTTCTCTATCCTAATAACAGGTCATTGTCTACGTGTACATGGTGCTGATTGTCCATCATTATCATCATCATCGTTTCCAACTATTTGTATTGAGATCAATTACTCATCTAAGGACTGTATTTCAGTAGCGGTTTGCATGCGGCTGCGCGGCCGCACAGCGGAAACGTCGCGAACGCGTGGTGAATTCGCAACGTTTTCATCGCGTGTTTGCAGGCGGGTTTAACGGGCTGGCGGTTTTTCGAGACACAATGGCGTCCACGGTGCTTTTTGCGGCGGTCTCGTTGCGCACCCGTATCGTATTCTTTGCACACCCACTTCGCTTTGGGGACGCTCGCAATCCGCTAGTGTGATGAAGCCCTAACTGGAACTTGACCAGGATTTTGAAACTCACAACAGTAAAAATTGCTGTTTTTGCCTGACATTTGTAATCTGAGCTCAAATCAACGAACCTCTTGGTGACGATCGCTTCGGTGTTCCCGTTGAGGTTATCAAGCAGATGCATCATCACCTCGGCTTTGCAGAATGAGATCACTTCAGGCAGCTTGCTGTCGGGAAATGTGCTCTGTTGACAATCGATTAGCATTATGACTACAAAACACTAATTTACGACATTACTAAATATTTTCTAACTGAAGCCACACATTTGCAAAGAGTGAGAGGATAAATACATAATTATTGAGGTATTACGTTACAGTTATACATAAGGAGGAGGAGCTCGTGGCTAGATAATAACAGCCGCACGGGTCGATCTTCAAGGTTAAGCAACGCATGTCTAGGTTGGTCTGTGGATGGGTGACCATCTTAACAACGAGTTTCCTCCCTGCCTCGGAAAGCACGTTAAGCCGTTGGTCCCAGGCAGTCGTTACGGATAGTCAGAAGCCAGTAAATCTGATTCCAGTCTTGCCATGAAGTACCGTGTTATCCCAGTTAATGGGTTGTGGAGGTCTGGTAGGCAGCCGCTCCTCGTAAAATACTGGTATTCAGCTGAATCCGGCTTGACTGGAAGCCGACCCCAATGTAGTTGGGAAAAGGCTAGGCAGATGATGACTAAATATCTTCTAACGATAAAAACAATTTAATTTGACGGTGTAGTATAGTGGTTTGGAGTGAAACTTTCATAAGCGACATTTTGTTCTTGGTCAAAGTCGAGTAGGTTAGAAGTGAATATAACAAAGGTGCTTCGATCAACAATGTACTAGATGAAGGATTGAGAACAAAATCATGTCACATAAGTGGCACAAAACGTTATACGTAAAGTAAAATATTTATTTGAGAAAAAAGTTTAAAAGATTTAATAACTTCAAGTAATTATAAACCTTAAGATCAAAATACACTACAATCATAAACTTTGATGTAGTTTGAATTATATTTGTATTTAATACCTTCTGTCTTAGATAGTAGGTAAAATCAATAAATGAAAAAACGGACATTCCAAATTCAAAACTCACTTTTAAATGAGGTCAAATACATTTATTCAAAAATTAAATCTAATTAGTTAGCAACAAGGTTTAAAATAAAATGATAACAATGGTGCTTATTCTACTTCTTTACTAGACAGATATCAAATTTTAAAACTTGAACAAAGTCAGCATGGAGTTGCGAAATTATTATATTTTTATGGAAAGTACTTTTTTTATTTAAGTTGCAAACTTCAAAGACCGATTTAAACAATAAGTGGTTTTAGTATATTTATATTTTTTTTTTATCAAATCAAAAATCTAAATGGTGTTTATTTCACATAGGCCTACATTGGCACTTATAAAACGTCAGAAGCTAGTGGACGATTCCAATTGGTCGTTTCCTGCGGAGAAGAACCGGCAAAAAACGCCACGGTTTTTTTTTAAATAATGCGTTTACAATATTTACATATTACAATATAAACAAAGAAATTGGTTTCATCACCTGCCTAGCCTTTTCCCAACTATATTGGGGTCGGCTTTCAGTCAAGCCGGATTTAGCTGAATACCAGTATTTTACGAGGAGCGGCTGCCTACTAGACCTCCACAACCCATTATCTGGGGTAAATCGGTACTTCATGGCAAGACTGGAGTCAGATTTACTGGCTGCTGACTCTCCGTAACGACTGCCAAAGATCTATAAATTACAGCCGGGACCTACGGCTTAACGTGCTTTCCGAGGCACGGAGGAAAAGTAATATGTAGGAATAGTATATGATTTGAAAAAAGAAAAAAAATCATTTTAAATAATGTTAACTAAGTACCTATAAATCCCTTAACAAAATCTCGACTAAGAAAGTAAATATGTATAGTTATTTACCGGTAACTTGGGAACGGCTGTTTTTAGTAATCTACGCCTTTTCAAGTTTTTTTTTTATGTCAAAGTGGTGAAAATGAATAGAACATAAAGCGGAAGTTTTACAAGGCTTGTAAAATTCTTCTCCTCTTTTCTGTGCAACAATGGATATCCATTTTCTGCACAGCGAAATGGATCAGTAGGAAATCTACAAGGAAAAATAAAAATAAGTAGCAAAAAAAATATTTTACTCCATTCATTCCGTATTCTCAAGCGACCAACGTTTGACAAAAATGTTGGCGCGTTATGTCAAACATTGGTTAAGCAAACCAAAATAAATAAAATCATTGATATTTCACAATTTATGTTATACTTTTATTATGAAAATAAGCAAATATATGTATAAAATAACCGAAAAAACGATATTCCTTCTGAAATTTGAGTTTTGCGCTGGTTATTTGAGCAATGTTTGAACGCGCAGTACGCCATTTTCGCTTGTTAATGTTGGTTGGCTACACTTGGACAATTCGAACTTCAATTGTTAAAAATACCATGCTTTACATGGTATTTTTCGGGCCGTTTTTGAAGCAGTGATCGGTAATCTAGTACATTGTTGATCGAAGCAGAGGTGAGAGTGCAGCTACCGTGACCGTTAGTGTTGTTAGTCACTTTTTACCCAACTGAGGTATGGGTCAAACATATTGATATTATTACGAAATAGCAGAACTAGTACAGGTGGCGGAACTAAATAGATAGGTTCCGTCTAGGTGATGAAATCTCGCCTCGAGATTTGATGAATGAGTAAAGTGATCTGGAAAAGTAATTAGTTTATAATTGCGAGTTTCTCATTAACCTTTCGAATACTGTAATTAGAGTCACAATAGAAAGACAATGAGAGAGCCAACGCCGGTGTTCGCTCAGGGTTTTACAGATTTATAAACCCGAATCATTGATACAGCTGAGTTGGCGGTAGCTACACTCCTGATAGAATATTAAAAAAGGATTGCTGCATTTTACAATATTAAGTAATATAAAAACTAACTACATGAAGCAGACGCATCAGCTAATAGCTGCTGTGTGTCTTACCATAGACTAATAATAATAATAAAGGTTCAGTAGTTACAGTGAGCGAGAGATGCGCCTGCGCCTGCGCGGGCGCGTGGTCGTCGTACTGCGCCTGCAGCCACGCGGGCAGCAGCGCCTTCAGCTGCGGAGCCGTGCGCCGCCCGCACACACGCACGATGGCACCGTGGCACACCTGACACACACATTACACCTGTTTTATTAAGTGGCTAACTTTCACCCAGAGCTCAGAGTAGGCCCTCATAAAATATAACTACATCAACAGATAAATGATTATAAACAATTGCTATGATGTAAAAGTACATTATTCTAATGCCAAACCAATCACTGCAAGTGCCAGTTTACATATCTGTGACATGTGATATCTTGTGACATGAGATTTTTGTTTGTAGAACTCATCTGAAATTATGTGACCAATTTTAATGGAATTTTTGTACATATATACTTGGTAGGTCTGAAATTAGGTTGTAGCTCCTACCCACATTTTTTTCTTTCATAATTAATTTATATGGCAGAACAATGTTGCCTGGTCAGCTAAATCATTATCATGGGTATATCTATAGATATTGTTCCATGCACTATCCAATTGTTAAACAGTTCCTTTTTTATGCTTTGTGTCTTACTTTATCGGCCAGGATTTTTTCTGAGGAGATGTTATACACAATACACAGTCTATCTACAAACATAACTCAATTTCACTCAAGTTATGCGATGGTTCTTGTTTGCATAACTACGTCCAATTGATTACATAATATCTCAATTAAAATGATGATTTAATAGACCCCAGATTACAAAAGAATTAAAAAAATAATTAAGGTGCTCACACACCTGTGTCATCTCTCTGACTTTGCGGTCAGTGTCGGCTGTGAGGGTCTTGTAGAAGTGAGCCCAGCTGGGCAGTGCAGCCACCACATCTTCCACGTCTCTATTATTTACAAATTCACACAGTTCATTGAGTGCCTGAAATAATAACAATTTTGTTAGAATAAAGTTATATTAGGTTAATTTGCCTGTTGCCCTCCAATAAATAAAAAGCTAGAGTGAATAGGCTCTTAATAAACTAGAGCACCTCACCATCAACAATTGCAATTAAGCACTACTACATCAATAATAAAAAAATTGAGCTAAGCCTGGGCTAGTGCTGCTGTTATACAATTATTTGATTAATAAATTAATTATTTTCTTAATGATATAACAAATTATTATGTTAACCTTAGCTCTAGTGATGGGGTCCTTTTTATTTAGTTTCTTGATGCACATCTGAAACTCTGGATTGAGTCCCTGCTCCAGGTTAGCAGCTGCTAATGTGGGGAACAACGGAGGAAGCGGCTTCCCGCCCCCCAGGCTCATCAGTCCTCCATCTAAACTGATCCCACCGCTCAGCAACTCAGCACTCCGGCTGCTGCTTGAAGGCTATAAAAACACAATTCTTTCATATAATACAATTGCATTTTTAATATTACATATTAGTGGTGCAAGAAAAGATAAGGAAAGATTGTCTAGCAGTGGCATGCTGTAGAGGTACAGTACAAAACAAAAATAGTATGAACCTATTGAATCAATTTAAATATTATTATACAAAGTCTACTTGCTATATACTAATTTAACTTATTTTACTAGTAAGGTCTAATCAAAACAATATTGACTTTTCCTTCAAATTTCATCATAATTATTCATATCTCTAAAACACCGATAGCCGGGAAGTTAGATAATAGGAATGCATGATTTGTGTTGAGAAAATATTCATTGAAGCTTATAAAATGAATTTATCTGATGAACAACTCAAGAAAAAGCATAAAAACACACTGCAATATTGAAATAGACTCAATTTTGGTTATACTTACTCGCACATTATTTTTTGTCCTCTGGCTCTGTTTCGTTTTACCGCCCATTATAATATAACTTTAATACTGTTATGGGAGGCCAAAATACATAGTATAATTTCTATTTTAGATTTATGTTTTTACTACGATTTAAAATTATTACTTAGGTTGACAAAGCCACTCTGGCTGACACTGACAGCAATACAGTATACACGTCAATTTTGTTTTTTTATTATTTTTTTAAATTTTCCTTGTCGACCATAAATTATTGCCAGTTAATTTTTCTTTCGTAACAAGTTTTAACAAAATGTCTTTCTAGAAGTTTATTTTTGTTTTACTGTCTACTTTTAATTTCATAAGCTACGTAGTACGTAGTACTTTAGTAGTAGTATATTCATTTTATTACGGCATTTTTTATTTATATTGACAGCAATAAATGCTCCTTTTTTGCTTGGTTTGTGCATTTTATCATAATTACAAATTACATTAACTGCATTCTGAATAATTCTAACGGATCATCTTCTGCTTAGCCTTTTCCCAATTAGGGTCGGCTTCCAGTCAAGCCGAATTTAGCTGAATACCAGTATTTTATGAGGAGCGGATGCCTACCAGACCTCCACCAACCCATTAACTGGGGTAACACGGTACTTCATGGCAAGACTGGAGTCAGATTTACTGGCTTCTGACTATCCGTAACGATTGCCAAAGATCTACAAATGACAGCCGGGACTTACGGCTTAGGGTCGTAGCACGCACTGTATATCAAAACGGAAAGGGATCGTCAACGTATCAACTCGAGCCGTTCTGTAATAATTGTATAAAACTCCTTGCAACGCACACTAATCGGAATCGTAACGTAATCACATCACCTCGGACAAGCTCACGAACCACGCGGCCACGGTGCAGTACGCGGTCGACTTGCGGTCGGCATTCAGTACCCTCGCTTACTGCTCTCCGTACGCTAGCTTACGTATCTTCGTCCACTCTCCACCCGCGATCTAAGTTGCCATTCTTTCGTTCATTTTATTTTGAACCAAATTACGAATAAAAACTTTGAAAAAATTATTGAACTTTGTTAGTTCATTTTTTCGAGGTCAAAAACGTTCCTGCAACTAAGTGAGCTTGGAGACTTGTATTGGTGATTTTTATGGTTATAATTATGTAACTAGTTACGTTTTACAGTTGCTAAAGTATTTTTGAATTCATACAACCTACCACTGGCTTGCAAATTGCAAAAAACGTAAGAAAATTTGAATTTCACGGGCTACCTGAAGCATTCACCAGGCAAGTTTTCTATCACACTGGTGTTTTTTCGTCTCTCTTTTAGGTAACACGATTTGTACACGAAATTGGCAATTTGGGGTTTGAAACGGTTGGCAACACTGTACGATATTGACAGTTCAGATCCAGTGGCATAGCCACAACCATTATAAAAAAAAACAGTTCAGATGACAGCGAGATTTTTAGCGGCATTTCTGAACTTCTGAAGTTCAGTTATTGTTTTAATTATACGCAGAATTGATTCCTAGTGGATATTGTAATGTAAAATTGGTGTAGTTTTATATCCTAAGTGTCTGCGCAATTAGATTTATCGGCTCTTTGTGAATTATTTAAAACAGGCACAATCTCGGTAAAATGGAGCAGCAATCAGTAAAGATTTCCTAAAAAACTGGCATTTGCAGCAGCAGATCTATTGGTATTAGCAAAATACTGCAAAAATATAAGTGTTACACGTTGCATCCTATTCTAAAGTAACTCATCAAATAAATATGTACTTCTGAAGACGAGGTGGTATGGTGTAAGACTTTAGCCTGCCCAGATGGAGCAAAGAGAAAAAGTAATTAAATGAGAGCGCGCAAAAAGCTTTATTCAAGTTTTTCTGTTTTTATTTATTGATTATACTCTATTTACTATAAGATTAGAAAACAAATGAAACTTGTGTTACTGTCCGTTCAACCGATTTTGACTTCCATTCCGTAGACATAAGAATGACATTAAAAGCAAAAAACGTGGTTACAATACCAACTTTTTCTGCAGCCGTCATTTGTCATCTCTTCAACGCAATAAAAGTCAAAATCGCTTGAACGGACAGTAAAACAAGTTTCTTTAAATTTCTAATCTTATAGTAAATAGAGTACCTATAGATCATTGTGGATTAGTGTAGTGTAATGTAGTGTATCATTAGTGAATTGTAATCAGAACGTTCTCTTCAGTAGAGAGAAGGTAGTGTTTTGTAAATTTTATTTGAATTACTTGAACAAATTTTTTGGACATCACGCAGATAACTTTAGTTGTATTGCATGCAGTTTTTGAAAAGCATTTAAACTTCGTTTTAAAACAAGTAGCTTCTAGATCCTTTATTTCATAAACCGTTAGCATAGTGTAACACAAAGTCGATTTCCGCGTACCTAACTCACGCAACTGGCTCTGAAGCAGTTTTCAGTACTTAATTGAAAACTATAAATGAGGAAGGTTTCTGCACTCGTACGTGAAGTCGTATGTCGCTGATAGCTAAATAAAAGACTTTTAATGTCTTTATATAGGTACTTATTTTTGAATTATTATATACCCTACATAAGTAGGTATATCACAAATATTTCTATTGCTTGTTGTAGGTGCTTGTGGCTTTTGTCTGTTATGCTGTTTTGATTGCTTTAATTCAAGAATTGAATAACTGGTAAGTTTTTTTTTAATTGGTATAAGTTAGTGCTTGACTGCGATCCCGAAATGGCAGGTCTTCAAGGCTAGCTTGCTGAACAATAGGCTTATTTGCTATCTGTAATGTTTCGGTTGTTTTTAATTATTGTGTATCTTTTCAAAATGAATATAGAAGACAAGATAAGTGCAATTATTTCAACACTGTACTGGGCATTTTATATTGGATGTCTCTACAGTAGGTCTCCACTTTTTGCTGTAATAATAGGGATAGGTTGTAGGAATAATAATGTAAATATTATTGTATTTGCATTGAATTCTCAATATATATATTTTTAATATTCATAAATTCAATATACATTATAATATCAAGTAAAATGAATTACTATAATTTATTTATATAGGCAATATTTTAACACATGTTAATCTATAGGTAAGTTTAACAATCTAGAGTTACTTATTTTAACAATTATTCAGCAAACTTTTGCTGGCACACAATCTGCGTACAATCACACAATCTTATGAATACAACAAAGACAAATATGGCAATAGGAATTCACATTGGCTAACTGTTACACTTAAAAGTACATCATTTATATTTATTAAAGGAAGAAAATACTTTGCTGCAATATTGTATTGCACAAGTAACCAAATTCAGTATAGTACATCATGCCATTCCACATAAAAATAAAACATTCATATAAAAATTTATATTTGAAGCCTTAAAATTAATATTTGGCACAACTAAAACTAATCTAAAGCTAAATGATGGGATATTTATATTTTACAGTTTTCCACATCAAGTTATCAACATAAGTAATCTTTGGTTTATCTAGCCCACCGGTCACAATTTGGAAATTGCTTATATAATAAAAATATACGTAATAAAATATGAAATAGTTCAAACAGGATCGCTTAATCCGATTATAATTATTTTAAAGTTACATAACATACTCAGATAATATTATCTTTATGTTTTATGTGTAAGAATAATTTAATAATTTTGACCGAAATACGTTATTCACTGAATACTGCATTAAACTGATAGACTGAAAATGGTGGAGGACCTATACTAGTGGCTGACAATATCCCGAATTTTTGAATAGTGTCTTTCTGAGCCCTTATGATGCACACTACAAGAATAAAGTAAGTATAATTATACTGCTTGTAATCATTTATATAATTCGTTGCTTAGAAACCTTTAAAAATTAATTTTAGCTACTTACATTTATAAAATATAGAAATCATTATTATGTATCTCTTAAAATGTATTTTGCTTAGGAACTTTCTGTTCTAATATTTATACTGTTGTGATAAATGAATGTTAGGTTTTAATTTCCGTGTTATCTAGTAGTGGCTCAAGATGTAAGTAGATGACGCGTTGTGCCGCACACCACCGGTCGCGGTGCGGCGACCTCACATTGAAAATTAACAAAGTTATGGCAACCATAACGCTTGCACTTTATCTGCCGAATTGGATCAAGAGGGAAATTGGATTAGGTACCATTTAGTTATCTACATAAAGACTTTACGTAAAAATAGTGGGTTCTGATGCCTAAGTAGTATTATTTCTTGCTATGGGAGAGAAGTTTTATCAGATAGGTAGGTAAGTATGTAAGTTTCTAGTATCAAGTATTATATTATTATTAAAATTTATTAAACCTATTGCTTTCAATAAACTGATGTTCATTATTGTCACTATATTCATTGTGTTAATTTACAGTTTGGACACTGCATGCTTTGTATTAAATCTATGTACCATTACTGAGTTGGTAATAAAGCGATCATATTTACACATACATCCTTACTATATACAATTTATTATTTACAACTTAACAGACGATAATCTTTCGACTAATTTTAAGAGTTTTTTAAACACAGCAGAGATCCCATAGGAGTATTATGGAATGCTTAAAACTTAATTAAGATTGAATCTATCTAAACACTTAATACGTATTACAATACGAGAAGCTTAGTGGTACTAAATTTTAAAATGTTCTGTAACAGATAATAAAATTATCGACCATTTTTTGAACCATTAATTAATCGCGTCTTCAATTTTATTATCAGTGTATGTTTATTATAATATTCGTTAGCCTGGCCTACTGCGGTTTCTGGGTGATGCTAAAACAATGTTCATAGTCATGGATATACACATGGAACATGGAATTTATTTGCTTCATATTAATCAGTGTAAAAGCTAAGTTGCTTGTTAGACTGTTATCAATGACAGTTCATCTATTAACTCAAACTTATAAAACAAATTAATTCCAACAACTTAATATTGAAATAGCGTTAGAAAGGTACTTGCTCACGTATGTACCATATCTTTCGACTACAAGTAGGTAAGCATGTGGTTACGTATCATTAGGAGCAGAGGCTCGAAGAATAGGTAGGTACTTATTATAATAAAATGTATAAATAACACTAGTATATTGTCATCACATAGAGCCACAGCGCTGATCACCGTACTCCTGCACGAGGGCGTGAACTGCACTAGCGCTCTTTACATTTACGTCAGGCTTCTTGGGTTGCGTTAATGATCGATAGCGTTGCGTTTTGCAGAATATTTCTTTTATCCAATAATACTGTAAATAGCTTAAAACTGCACTTTGTATCAGTGGTAGGTAATTTATTTATACAATGTAATCACCAAGCCTTTTGTAAATAAATGTAAGGTAGTAGTTGCACTTACCTAAATAGGTTCGTAACTAATTTTAAAATGTCGATGAGTTCACCATTCAACAGTTTAGGTTCGTATTTAATTGTTAGGTAATTTAGGCCATAACATTAAAAAGAATAATAAAATAACATTTATTATAGTGGAGTATTATGCTACAGGTACTGACCTTTGGTATTATTAAATAATAAATTAACTATACAGTAATTAAAATCGTTTACGTAAAATATGTATTAAGATCAATAATATTTTTTGGCATGTTGCATGGCACTTTTGTGGTAGGTATTTGGCATTATGTTATAAATAGGGAATCCAAATTATTTTCTACAGTATAAAAATATTATGATGTTGAGCAATGACCTTAATTAAGTTTGAAACGAAAATACCGAGCAATGAATACTTTATTATACGAGTATTATTATGCGGTTTGAAAGTTTGTCCTAGTCTCCCACAACTTGTAAGTTTTACAAAACTACCTGTAAAACTTACAAGTTTAATAAAAACTGGGCAAGGCATTTTCGGTTGTTTATATTATTTGGCGTTTCAGACAAATCTGCCATCCTTTTTTTGCTTATGAAAGTTTTTTTTCTGTAAAGGTAAGTATATACATAATGGTATAAATATATGTACCTTATACCTTACCTATCAGTGAAAACAAAAATAATTAGTCGGTCGGCCTTCTGTGTATAGTAAGACATACTATTCAGGCATACCAATAAAATTCAGAGGAATTAACATGAATCTGATCAGATTTTAGGTGCTCTTTTGAAATTTAACGAGTGCACTAGAATTTTTTAAAAATTATTTAACGAAATGGATACCAAATGTTCAACAACCGATGCGACGTCCAGGTTAATCCCTGTAGGGCTTGCAGATGGCGAACCTATGGTTCATGTGTTGACTGTAGGAGCCCGAGTGAGAGAACTTCTTGAAGCACTTGCAGCACTGGAAGGGCTTCTCACCGGTGTGGAGCCGCTTGTGTTCCGTCAGGTGATGTTTGTGTTTGAATGCCTTCGGACATTCTACACATTTGTATGGACGTTGACCTGTAAAAAAATAATCCGTTTATATTGAACTGAATTATAAAAAAAAAACTTATTTTATGCATTCATAGTTAAGATGTTCGCACTAACCTGAATGTTCGTATTTATGCCTCGCGAGAGAGCTTTGCTTAACGAAGGTCTTATCACACTGATCGCATACGAATTGTCCTTCGCCTTCCTTAAATTCTGGCCCTTGCTTGAGTTTACTCTTTTTAAGTACTGTCGTTTCTTCTTCGATATCGTTTGGTGCTTGCATTTCATCCCAATGAGGACGCTCGTATGACGGACTTGAACCTTGTCGGCTGATGTCCGAGGCCAAGTGCATGTTAAGAATAGGAGATCGTGCGTTGGCCATATCGTTGAACTGAAGGAGTTTATCCATAGGTACTAAGGGGTTGACATGAAGTTTTTGAGATAGTAACCGTTTGTGCCCATTAATAGTTTCTCCAGGTGAAGGAGACAACCGAAAATCGGTGAAGGAAGATGATGAGCAATTGGAATGTGGATAAGTATTCAGATAGTTAGTGCGATGAGGAGTTGTACTTCGCGAGGATTTCTGACTGAGGTTCACTGCTTCCTCCGAGTCGGAATGTGTGACAGAAATGCTGCATGGTGGTGATGGTGAAGGGCTCGATGTAACCGATAGATTGGACTTTTTTGTAGACAAATCTAATGGCTGGTCAGAAGCGGTCATTGTTTGTGTCATGCGTCGTTCTCTCGCCCTGTTATTTTGGAACCACACCTGTACGACTCTGTTATCGAGACCGATCTGTTGCGCTATTCTTTTAAATTCCTCTCGATTCGGTCGTGGGTTTAAAGCGTAATGTTCTTTTAATACCGACTGCTGTTCCTCGCTTAATGCTGTACGAACTCTGATTTTTCTATCATTGTCGTGTATTGAAATCTTGTCATCGCGATCGTCTCTATTGTCTTCATCTTCACTTGCACTTATTCCATTTTGTATGGATGCATGAATTTCGGCTTCTAATCTATTAAGAGCTACCGTTTCGGCTACTTGAGCTGCCAATCCTTCGTGTTTCCTAAACATATTTCCACAAAGACCTTTTTCGTGGTCTAATAGATCACTCTTATTTGTGAAGGTTAGGTTACATTTCAAACATCTGTGCATGTCTTCTGGTTCCTCTTTTATTACAACGTGAGGAGTGGGCGGTGACTCTATGCTGGGACAGATGTTGCCCGATACAGGAGAGAGCTTTTCCATGTTTGCTCTAAAGAAATGTTTTGTTACAGACGCGCTTACAGATTCTAATATCGAATTGAAACCTGGATTTTCATCGCTGTGAACATTGTTATTCAAAGGGACGGAATCGTAGTTGCGAGAAGGAGACCTCAAGTCACTATCTCGTTCCTCTTGCTCCTTTTTTATGGACATAGCTTCCTCATCCTCAATGTCCATCACGAGCTCAGCGCTTCCTTCAGATCGCTTATCATCATCTTCTGTAACTTCTTCGATTAGGTCTTCAGGATCTGCTGGTAAAGGACTGGTGTGCTTTGGACTAGCAGGAATTTCAAGTTTTCTTTGTTGATACTGTGATGAAGCTAGCTGCTCTAAAAAAAATTGGCTGATGGATGCAGGTATGCTGTAAGGAGCTATCCCGCCCGCTGGACTCATGGGCATGCCCGGAGGAATGTTAAAGGGAAATCCAGGCTGACCTAAAGTCGGACGATGGTAATTATTTTCTTGCATAGATGCAAAGAAGGCAGCAGGCATAGGCAGGAAAGAATTTCCGTTTGGTGAAATATTATTATTTAGCTGGGACGCTACCATAGCGCTAGCTCTTTTCCGTGATGGGCTTCTCTCTGGATTAAGCGCAGGGTTGTTGGGTTTAATCCGTCCCATTTTCAGATTCATAACGAGACACTTTTTAGAGGTCATGTGACTGGAGTAGGAGCCAGAGTGAGAAAACTTCTTTCCGCAGTTAGCGCACTCAAAGGGCTTTTCTCCGCTATGTATCCGCAAGTGTTCTTTCAGGTGGTGCTTGAATTTAAAAGCTTTGTCGCAATCATTGCACTTAAACTTGCGCAGAAGCGCGCTTTCGTCATGGCTGATCATGTGCCGCTGCAGTCTGTATACGTTTGCGAAGCTTTTGTGGCAAATCTTGCATGACTGTAGAAAAACAAAAATACAAAATTAGATTTTCTATAGAGTTGTTTCTTTTACCTACTCTTAGTGCCTTGTTCATTTTGTTTCGTGGTATGATTTAAGAGACTTCATAATTATTGTCACCTGATCATCATTTCATGAGTAAGTCATGTTGGACATCAAAATATTTTTTTGTTTTTCTAGCTAATAGATATTATAGATAATTTTGCGTTACAATTTGCAAGGTTTCATTGTTATGTAATACAATGGGCACTGACATATTTGACTGTATCCACCTGTGTGTTGGGCGCGTGCAGGGTCTCGTGGCGCTCGAGCTGCTCGCGCGTGGGGTAGGCTCCGCGGCACTGGCTGCACGAGAACGGGCCGCCGGGGCCGAGCGGAGAGCCTCCCCGCTCCTCTTCCTCTTCAGACGGCTTGCCCTCGGACCCACCGCCGGCCAGCGGACGGACTGTGACATCAACAATCATTATTAATTTTGAAAATTTGTTACTATGTTGCAACCTCTACCCTAATAATTGTCAGCACATACTGGGTATTGAATTTTGAATATTTTCGATGTGCTATGTAGGATGGAATGTAATAAAAAAATCTGTTTAAAACCAGTTGATTAGAAAAATGTATTTGCAATACATTAATATAAGTTGAATAATAATTTATCTATTTTTATTATGTAGTTACATTAGATGACAGGCATGATCTCGGTGTAGTAGGTACTGTAGGTAAGTTACAACATTATATTATTTACATGGGTATACATACACGTAGTTCATTTTGTATTAGGGCCGGTTCGAAAGAATGCATGAACGAGTATTAATTTACATAAGAATAAGTATGTCTCCTAAAATTTTCTAATTAGTTATGTCTCGTAGAACTGGAACTTATAGGTGCTGATCTATTAGTTATAAAATAAAATATTTTGTCACAGTTTTCACGCGAGTCGCTAATAATTTAAAATTACAGTTTAAAATGCAATACAATCATCGTAAACCTCAATTGAAAATAAAACAATTATCTGTGTTGTTGGCGATTAAAATTATCGCGGACACCTTAACGGCCGATGTTCGCTCTATAAAAACAAATATGGCGGCAACAATTCAATTTGGAGTCGGTTATTTCGGTAATACGGCCGGTATTCCAGCGTAATATCGTTTTTAAAAGCGGTGTCGGCGAGCGCGTCGTAAATCAAATATAATAAAGAGCAAAACAACGGGCCGACGTATTAATTAGTGCGGCCGCGCGCTGGCCGCGTGTCCTTTACATACGCTGTAATCCGCTATCGGGACACCAGTATTGAATTTTAGAAAATACGACCTCCTACCACACCTACTAGTGTACCTGTGTACGACTAATAAAGTAGCTAGGTACCTACGTGTAGTGGCGTTCTTATTGAGGTTTGCTTTGCTGTTATTAATAGATGTCGAACTATTTATTATTATTAGTGTTACAATATTTTTAATCGTTATACAATTTAGGGGTTGTACCTACACATAATCATTTAACTTCTTATCAAGTCTAGTTTATTAAATTAAAAGAGCGTTTGAAAAAGTTTTGAAAGTTGCATCTATTCGACAATAGATGGCGCTAGCAGTAGGTATTTGTCGTAGCTTTATTGTAAACTTTTTTTAAATTCTTACATTGATGTAATAAATAAGTACGTCAATATGATGTTCCGATATTATAAAATAGTTTTAATTCTAACCAACAATGTATGCTTAATTTATGAAAGTCATAGGTCGTTAAAAAATTTGTTTGCTTATGCAGGAATTGTATAAATTTTAAGTAGAATTTATAGCAACATCAAAATCATTTGAACAAAAATGCCACTCTATGTCAATTATTAAGTAAATTATAGGATTTATCAGAGGCGCTAGAGGGGTCGAAGTGAATTGTTAGAGGCCCTTAAACACTTTCATGAAACGTGGTATACATGTACCAACGATTACATGTTATGCCAGTGCACCCAACAACCCGGTTGGCGAGGACCTATTGCGATACCTACATAGAAAATAAAGGGCTATAAATCGCTCCCACAAATACAAGAACTATTTAAAAACTACCTGCGGATAATATTCTTATCAGCCTGATTTCTCACTCTTGGCATGTTGCGGCAAAAACCTATCAACTCGGTCAGGTTTCATAAGGGCGCGTTAGTTTCACCACTACGTGAAAGTAGAGTTACGGCGGTGACGTTTATTTATTATAATTATTAACCCATAATGACCTACAGCTGGGCATAAGCCCCTTTTCACGATCATGATTTTACGAATCTTAGAATTGCTAAAAAACACTCGAACTTCGCTTTCACAAAAATTCGGCGGAGCTTTTGGTTTCGCTACTAGCCGATAGATGGCGTTAGGTGAGGCGCTCATTCAGTAGGTACTACGAGTTATCCATTCATAGTGATGAGTAGGTATTTCAATAGCTGATATTAACTTTACTCTATATTTGTAAATAATTGTGTTCATTCTTTTATAAAATGAATTTTCTCTCTCAATAAAGCATTTCAGAATAAAGAAAAGAGAAATATTAACTGGCGACTTTGGCGTAAATATTTGGTAAAATCAATAATTATGCCTAGATTCGGTTTTAAATAGTAGGTAAGGATCTTATAGACATGTAACCTACTTTACGATGTAGGTACTTATTTAGCTTAACTTTTTAGCAATAACTAACTTAACTCGTTAATGAGTTTAGTAAACATATGCGTATCGTTCATTAGGTGGAGCGGACGTACACCTACACACCACATTATCGGCGGTACAGTAATCTGTGCGCACGGGCAGAGTGCGTCCGTTAACCGCTGATAAAAAACCTTCGTACACACACCACTGCGGCGCGCTTCCTATTGCTGCTACAACAAATAACAATTATCGCACACACGCACACGCGCGCTATAGTCCAAAAGATAAGAGTTTGATTGTTGATCGCAGCACACAAGCGCGCGGTGTGGTGATTGGTCGCACCTGTGTCGGCGGGGGCGAGGCGCGGCGGGGAGCGCCAAGTGTTTGCTTTACTCGAAGAAAAAACTCCGCCTGTCCGACTTCAGGCACCATGTTGTAACCTCTCGCTCGGAATTGTAATTGCGCGTTGAGAGAATTATTATTGAACTGTTTAGACGCGAGCTATTTGTTCGGTTATTGTATCGCATTGTAGTCGTGCCGTATGCTCTACATGTTATTGGCATACGTACTCGCCTATGAACTGAAGTCTTGATCATATTTTCTGACCGCACATATATCATTGTTGCATGATAAATCAATAAACACGTTTCTTATTTGCTAGCATTGTTCAGTAAATATTGAAGAATTTTTCGAAAGACTGGTTTTCAGCATTTGATTGACAAAAACTCATCCGGTTTGTTTA
Source organism: Mythimna separata (assembly GCA_030763345.1). Classification (NCBI taxonomy): domain Eukaryota; kingdom Metazoa; phylum Arthropoda; class Insecta; order Lepidoptera; family Noctuidae; genus Mythimna; species Mythimna separata. The sequence continues at coordinate 314,192 of CM061175.1, forward strand.
ACTCATCTAACGGATTCAATACCTATCAAATTTTTATCTTGTTAATCTATAAATGCTATTATTTTGGATATACTTATCGAAAATAACACAGCAGGCAATAAAAAGATATAATGAAATAATTGAAAAAAATATTATTATGAAATATTCATTCTTTATACTATCCCAGCAAATGTATATATCTAGTAGTACCTATTTCATAATTTCTAAATTAATATAATAGCCAACGACGATTGAAATACCTATATTCGATTGAACATTGTTAGATTTGTTTTAAATATTCCTTGTAAATGTATTTAATACCACTAAAAGACTTGTCTAAAAAGAAAATTTGTATAATCATCGATCTCGTTCAAATCATTGGCTTTGTGTTGCTTTTCTTAAGTATTATAATAGGTATATTATGCATGAACACTTACAAAAATCACCTTGATATGAACTGAATGAATAATAAGGAGGTTTTTATAAATGCTGTACGGAAACTTTAGTAAACATTTCATTTCTTTTTGAAGAGTAAAATCATGGTAACTACAAACATGATACCCAATCATTTCATATCTGAATGTGGGACAATTGATCAAATTGATGTAAATGTATTTATATTTAATAGCGAATATTCGCAAAGAATGAACATGAGCAATTGGCAATTAAGTAGAATACATTTTGATTGAATTAGGTTTGAATTTGGTGCATCCCTAATTCTTTTTATTTTGTATTTAAAATGCTAAGAGAAGCAATAATGCTGTTCACGTTAAGCATATATTGTCATTTTGTAATAATTGTCAGAGCTAGAGACGATGATTTTATAAAAAGTGACTCAAAGTGCCTAATTTAAATAATACTTCGAATATTAACTAAATATACGAGTATTTCAGGTAAGACCATTGACGCATAACTGTCAAGTACTTATTGCTTTTTGCTTTACATAATGTAAACAAAGTTATTATTGTAAATATGAATAAGTCACTCAAATACATTTTCCAACAATAATTAGGATACCCAGTCATACTGAGTTCAATAATGGCATTAGAAGTAAAGTGGTCTATACTGAGTCAGATTCAGACTGGAGAGGTGAAATGACAAAACAACAAAAATCAAACTCGGCTGAATCACAGCCATGAGTCATGATCACTGAGGTAGAACTGTATCTCTGGAGTGTTTGACAAGTGATTAACAAATCGACACACGACTTATTAGCAGAGGCGTTAATTTTGTCTCCAACAAACAAGTAATTAGCGGTGCAGTACTAGGTAACGAGATGTACGTACTCTACAGTTTGTTTAAGGCAATCGATTCCTGGAATGGTTTATTTATACAGTACGGTAGACATATTTCGTTTGACTCATTATACGTGATATAAAGAAATTGGTTAGATTGGTATTCAACCTTTTATGTCTATATCTGCCATTTTATTACAAGGTACGGTTAATTTCTATTTTTGAATGTCATGGAACAGTTCTTAGCGTAGCTCTCGTATAAAGATTTCATTAATTTTATGTTGCGCATCTAAAATTTAATACTTGAGATATTGTTTTGTTACGAAAGTAATGGTAACTAATTTGTTGTTAGCGATCGAAATTTGACAGTGAAATAGAGAAGATCTAGTTACGTCAATAATTATATTTCAACCTCGGATGCGTAGACGATTAGTTCATTAAAATTAGATATAAAAAACGCATGTCACACTGTAGCGTCTGTTCGGCGGAGAACAGCAATAAAACGAACTTTTACTAATTTATTCATCCGCGTTCCAAAAACTCGCGTCTAAAATATTACGCATTATAGGTCGTTCGAATGCATCAAAGTCCCTATTATGTTATCCACTCCAGACAGGCGGCACTCAAAGAGGAAGAATAAAATAAAAAGTAAGACAGAAAAAAGCAAATGAATTAAAACAACATAATCATTTACGATTTAAGACGGTGAAAGCGAGGGGGGTCCCCTCGACAAACGAAACTTTCTTTCAAGTCTGTGTGTACCTGTTCCCGATTTTCAAGTGGATGAATTATATCCCGAGGGAGAGTAGGGGAGTTTACCGAACACGAAGGTTATTTCTAATGAAGACGTGCTCGAGTTTTATTTTTAATGCCTCAGAGGTGATATCATTTACACCTGCATTAGGAATAAAAAATAATGGTATATTCGTTAGGGCATTTAAAACTTTATAGTTATCTGTTCTAGGATCAAAAATTGTTTTTATTTTACAAACTTTTGGGACAGTTTCTGGTATAGAAAGTATAAGAAGTTTTGAAAAGTAGTTGTGAGTTTGGTGATGATAAAATAATAATAAAGGCGATTAAAATATATAATGAAGGCGAAATATACTTATAAAATGCAAATCATAACAAAAAGAAAGGAAGCTTACTTAAGGCCGCGAGCCGCCTGGCCGAGGTGGTAGACGTAGGGACCTGCTTACTCCTCATGTCAGCAAGCCAACCGGCCGCCAAGCATTCGTACCAACCGCCAACTCCCATTAACGAGCTCTGCACTTTCATCGAGCGACACCTCTGTTCTCACACGTCACTGACCGCGACCACGGGCTATCTAATATCGCAGTAAGCACTCCGCGGCGGCGTCGAAATCGCATCTACGTCGTACTACACCGAGATTTCACAGCCTCCGCTGACGTCAGCGGTAAAAGTCCTAGTTTCGATATCGGGGGGGCACGTGTACTGCGGGCCGTCGGCGGCGCGCTACTCACATCGGCAGGCGCCCCACACGTTGGCCAGGCTCCACAGGCGATACGAGTAGCTGTCACCATAGCACCCGAACATGCTCTCATCGGTTCTCGCGACCATGGCCCGCGCGCGCGGACTAACGTGCTTCTGGCGGCGCGGCGCGCGGTGGAATGAGCCGGCGGCCCGCCTCTCGCCCCGCCCTGCGCGCCCGCGCCCTCCGCACCTCGCACCGCTCACCCCGCTCACCTCCCGCGACCTCCCCCCACCTATACTTAATTAGTAGAGCCGACTGCCGACTGCGACTGCTGAGCCGTGTCTCACCACGACTATAATAACGATACACCGAAGATATTATAACACCTTCACAATTTAATGACCATTGTGTTTTTCGAGCCACACGCGGCGGCGGCTCTACCTTTTGCGTTGTTTATTTACATGCTCTACGCTCCACCTTCTCGTTGGTATACCTGTCTCTATCTAACGACGACCTTACTTTGCATTTAAAACTTGGCGAGGACTAAAATACAAGACACAGTTTGATGTGTTTCAATAAATTCTGATTTGATATTGGGATCTGCGGGGAGAGTTAGTTTAAATTTTAAACTAATTATAAACCTAACTTTTTATTTAATGATATTAATATCAATTTTCATCTTTACTGAAGTAAAACATAAATTTTGTCATTTTTAATCTATTCCATTTGAACCGCATAGGGCAAGCGCGTGACGTATGTGGGACTTGCAATTTCAGTTCAGCTTTCGGTCACTAGATGGCGCTAGGAGTTGCACCGAGTTTTCATGTCGCTCCGAACAAGTAACGGCACTCAATGGTGTTATGTTATTGAAAAGTTTATAGTAAAATGAAAACACTTTTCATTACGTTAATAAATAGCTTATAATCATTTATTGATATTAGTATATCAGTAAGTAGTGTTAAAAAAACCGATGTCATTATTCGTTGATAAATAAAAGGCTAAACATATGATAATTATTTATTGGACTAAATTACGGCTGGATTTTCCATTCTGTATCTATTAAGTAATAATTTAACGATCGGCTACTGGGCAATAGACTAATGTTCGATTTGTTATTTTAACTAATAGACGAACTCTTAATGATTTGTTTTCAGTAACAACATGTGGTAAGTAAGCTCCGATATGTTTTCGTTGGTCTAAAATTAGCCGCGATTCAATGACGATAGTCAATTAATGTTTACAATATCTATGTTTTGCTCAAACTATCTATTCTATTGACGTAACTTCTATCTTATTGAGATTTTGTTATTTGGTGAGCGTTTGAATTCTAGAAGTTAATGATCCTTATTATTTAAGAGTTTTCTTTTTAATATTTTCGAGCAATTGTTTGCTTTGCGCATAAGTAGTAGAATATTTGCCATAACAGGAATTTGTGGTTACTAAAATCAAGAATAAAAATATTTATTTATTTATTTAAGCTTCATGTACAGTGGTGGTACATAGGCGGACTTAATGCAACAAGGCATTCTCTACCAGTCAACCTTTGGGAAATATATAGATTATTAGAGAATATATAGATTTCTATATTTCGTACATTGAAACAAAATGAAATTTTGACACCCAAATTCAGCCATTCTAATTGTAAACCGATTTCTATGCTTGCCTCAGAAAATGATTCAGATATAAATGAAATTATTATCGTGACAATTTAGATATCTTGTTTACTACTCACAGATGTGAAACATCTCCATCATCATATCTGATCATCATCTTCCTGCTCTTATCCCGTGTTTTTAGGGTCGGTGAAACAGGTTTTTTTCTTTCATTCTGTCCTGTCACTTATCTTGTTACGATTAACTGTCAGTGCCTTTTTCTTTAGATCATCCTCACACAATTCAACCGTCTTTTCTTTGACCTTCTTAGTCCTTTCCGTCCAACCACATGTATACCTATAACTTTTTTTAATTACATACGTTTCATCCCTCTTCTTCACATGACCATACTAAGACAAATGTAACCCATTCATTTTTCACACTCTCGTCACGCCATCTCAACATTCTCATCTCCGCTATGTGCTATCTTTTCTATTCTGCTGGTCTCGTAGATTCACTCATCAACATGAGGGCCAGCCGTAGGTCACAAGTTGTTCCAATAACTTGTCATTTCTTCCATCCTGAGTTGATGCGATGTGTTACGCCTCGGCCTAACTCGCCAAGTCCATGGAAAAGGATCTCTACTATCGGGCAATCAAGCCATGATATCATGTGTGTTCTAGATGTAGCTTGCATAATTTTCGAGCTCATTGCAGTCTCCTGCCACAGTTTAAACAAAGACCACAGAGTGACGGTAAATTAACACTACCATCATAAAACCTCCAACTAGAAAAGCATTTCTATCGTCAATGGAAGCTTTATGCGTAAAGCTTAAAAGATATTTATTTACTACCTTCATAATTTACCTATGCATGAATTAGAAAAAAAAGTTGTATAGTTTTGAGCGTAAGGTGTCGATTGTGTGGCAGTATTGTGTAACGCAGACAATGGCACCTTGTGTCCCACGTGTGAGCCACGTGCGCGCGCGCCGCACAATGCCGCACCTCGCGCTTTGTGCGACGCTTTGTTTTACAGCCGCCGTAAACTCGCTCTACACTGCCTTCAAATTACTTGTTTGTTCTTTGTAATAGCGGTGCATGGCTTGACATCGTGGTTGCATTCGTCGCTAATCGTTTATTACACTGCTTCTCTAGGATAACTGCAATAGATCTTTGAGTTGGCATGACGTTTTTAAGATCCGCAGGATCGGTACGTTATAATTCTGATATGTTACAATCTATACATATAATACAAATATACCGCTATTTCTCCTGGTCACGCAAAAACTTAATAATATTTTTTTTTGTGTTGTTCACCAAGTAAAAAAATTGATAGGTTGGGTAGGGTGGGTAAGGTAGGTTGGGTAGTCAGTTGACGGGAGCGAACCAGTGAGCAAAAGCCTGTATAAATATACCTAATTGGAAATGTTAAAATTATATCTAAGCTATAATACATCGTAGAGACGACCGATATTATCGATCGATATATGCAAGGTGAAAAAATGTAATAGTGTTTCATTTAAAATATAAATCCTACACAGTAGTTTTTTCTCTCATATGCAAATTTGATTCAAAGTCATTTATTTCTCCGGTGTAACAAGCGCCTTCTTGTTAGCAAGTGCGTCAATGCATTATAAAAACTAGTGTCTAATAAATCTTGGCACTCTTTAACAGTTTTTCTTTAGACACCGGATATTAGGTTGCCAAATATTATAATTTATTTATTGACACACAACGTTATCTTAATTAGCGCTCGAGATATTACTTTTTACCAACGTATAGGAATTGATAACGTGTAGTCATGTTGACTAATATGTCTTATTAACCCTAGTCTTAATTACATGAGCATCCTTTGTTTGAAGAATAGTTTCACGGGCTGAATGACTTATGGCTAATGTTTCGTAGATGGAACAAACAACTGCACATAATGAAGTTTAATCAAACAATCAACCCGCGTTGTTCGTCGCGTGAATTCATACGCGTGCTAGCAACCTGTATGAGGTTCAATAAAGTCTGCGCACAAAAGGTGAACAGTGGCTCCTTACAATAGAGCTGCGCCGATGCACGTGTGTTGTGCCATAGACGCACGGTGGGAACGTGTGGGGCCTCTACGTGTGGTCGCATCTCTACTGCACGAGCAGAGCGCACAGAAGACCAATGCTGCCTAGCTATGAGATGATAAACACATTACAGTAGGGGAAAAGCAAAACAGCAGTAACACTGCAGATGCTGGTTGCATTTGAAAAGTACATTTTTATTTCCATAGAGATCTACATATGATCTTATTATCATGCATGGCATGGTATTGAACCTTCTGTATACAACTATATTTTGTGTCAGCCAGGACAAGCAATGCGTGTGCGCACTGATAATGTTGTGGTGCGCTAATGGATGCGCTCGAGTGGACTGCTTTTATCAATTTGTTTGCTTTCAATATAAACAAGTTAGAGTTAGTGGGATATTAAGATCGTCAACAACTTTTCGTGACAAGTGTTGCGCTACTAGACTTTGATGTTAACAGAAACAGGTTTTAAAGTCAGCTAATAAGACGGTTTGCTATGAAGAAAAAATCCATTCAACGTTTTCAAAACTTATAAACTGTAGATCGTTGCCAAGAATATTGTTTGTAATATATCAATAGTTATTATGTTTTCTCACGGCAGTAGGTGCGTCGTGGGAGAGTCGCCGCATCTGGCCACATCTGGCCGCCAGCGGTGCGCTTGGCACAGGTAACTTTATCGTTTTACGGTTACAACAGCACTTGTGACAGTTCTTTATTGCCGCTGTCAAACAAATATCACTTGTTTATACGCCCATTCATTTGCGTTGCGAATGAAATCTCTAGTCTTTCGTGAAATATCTTATTGTGCTCATGTTAAGCGTGTAGTGGGCGCACGTTTACGGCGTGTACCGTGTTTCGATTTGCAATATCCTCTTGTTAAAAAAAAGACAGTAGTCTAGCAGTAGATTGTGTTAGTCAAATTGTTATTTAGTTAAATTCTTGCTGCGAATATTGTTGTATTGCTCAAATTACAGAGTACATGACTTATGTTAGGGTCGTCATAGCTTGATGTCACTACAGTAACATAAGTAATACACGCACTGAATAGGTTAACGACATGATCAAAGCGTACTTTTGGGCCGTTCACCGAAATTTAGACGTTAGACATGATATGTTCAAAGGCCGGTTAATACAAGAATCAGAATATAGCGCGTGATATGAATTAGGTTTGTAAATGCTGCGTTGTCATATTTGTGTGTCGCGGACGTATTGATCGCTGACAATAATTTTCAAATTTATTCCAGCTATTTGGCTCCAGCCGGCCGCGGCCGCTATCACACCTATGACGTAAAATAGAACCGTTGCGAGTCCGCGCGTATTCTATCGCAAACTTATGTATCAAATTGGTGTTTCCGAAAAATCTCTTTTACATTATGTTCTTAGGTTTTCAAGTTATAATAAATTTTGCTTTAGATAACTGATGATGAAATTATCCCGAAAACCTCCAGTTTTACTTCTACCATGACAAAACGAAATACGAAAACAAATGAATTCGAGATAAGTCTACAATAGGTACACGTGTGGTCAGATGCTTCTATCCCAGCTTGTATGTCATATTTTGGTTATGTTCAGTGCGAGATCTTTCCTAGTCAGGTTGGTAAGTAGGTAAAGTTCGATAGTGCTTTACATATTATAAACCGCATTTAGGTACTCAGTCTGTTAGAATTATTAACAACGTTAAATATATAATTTTCATAACAATAATACAATTTATAAAGTAGGAAGTATTAAAGTAACAGAAGTGTAACGATATCGATATTGTTGCGTTCGGCGGCAGCTGCGGGAGTGCGGGCCTACTGGTGCTGTGGCTAAATTGCCAGTTAGCCAGCGCGGCCGGCAGCGCGATCTGCGTCGATAATGAGCCGATAGCGAACGCGATACGTTCTCGATGCCCGCATACTTGCGCACCTATTATTAGTTCCGCCATTGTACAAACTTAACGGATTTTTGGATGCTGTGGGAGTTCTGTTTGAGATGTGGGAAATAGTTTTGTGGTCTTTGTTGAAATCGATATTATTGATTATTCTGTTACGTCATTTATAAATCAAAAATATTTTAATAGTCCACAGATGTGCATATGCATAGGTGCCGTGAATATGTGGTGAATATGATTTAGCAGGCAGATAGAGTTATTTAGGAGTTAAGTTTGAGTAGTGTCAGTATATTATAATAACAGCATTACACCAAAAGTTTGAAAGGCGGCTTTTGGTTTCTAATATCTCTCTATTTGCCTAGTTTAGGTACAGGAACTAAAACAATAATTAGAAAACCAAAAAAACTCGTTTTTAGAATCTGAACTCGAAATGCAGTGGAAAATTTGAAATCTGGAAGGCGTCCAAATACCTACGTCAATCAATGCTTATCTGTAATAGCGTTATATCCCTTCCGAACTGTCAGCGAGCAGTTTTGAGTGGTGATAAACAACCCGGTACAGAATAAAAACATTGTAATCAGCTCAGTGAGCGTCCCGAGGTTATCGGCGCACCAGCCTCTAATCTGGCGAGCGACGTGAGACAAAAACAATGACATATGGAAAGGATGTCATATCTGGATCCAACGGCCCATACAAATATGTAATGTCAATGTTATTTCACAAAAAAAAAAATCAGGACCCAACTTATTAATAATTTTTATTTTAGAACTCGAAAAGATATCTACGTCTATCTATATTATAAATATATCCTAGATCCTACTTAATTGAAACTATTAAATAATATGATTTGACCATTACATGTTTTCTGTTTGAACTTTAAAAGAGACTTTAATCTTTGAGGTTGTTTCGGTGTTTTTTCTCAGAGTAGTCATTTCGAAAACACCAGCTTCATCTAGTATAAACTGACGAAATTGTTTTTCAACCTGTGAAATTGTTTTTTAAATCAATTGAGATTGTTGTGAAAGCCGATGAAAAACGTGTGACTTTTTAAATGAATCGAAAATAATTCGGTCAACATGTACTTTAGATAGGTATGTAAGAGTTATGAATACACATATCCATGTGCATGGGTAGGGAAAAGGAGGTCAAAGAAACGATAGTTGGACTGTGTGAGAACTGATATGAAAGAAAAGGGTGATGATGATAGCGTTACTGCTGACAGGATAGAACGGAAGAAAAAAACGTGTTGTGCTGATCCTAAGTAATATGGAACAAGGGCAGAAAGATGATGATGATGTGATTAAATAGGTACTTGGATAGGTATCTCCTACCTGTCTAAATTTTTCATACTTTTACCTGAAGTAGCTTGCCAATTCCTAGTGTTAGTAGAATTGTTGTTGACTTTACATAATTTCCTATAAGTCACATGGCGTCGGTGGGTGGTTGCATACCTACCACGTGTAGTGCTACGTGTCCTTTGTGGGTGTGCGCCGTGTCGCGGGACATATGGCGGCCAGCCGACCCCTGGCCACGCCAGTCACGTCTCGGACCTGCCAACAAACGCTAATTGTTCTAACTATTGCCTGCTTTGTCCTAAACAATTATTACTTAAGCAATTCTCTCTACATCGTCCTTATTGTGTACGTAATAAGGTTTGAAATGCCTGGAGTGGGCAGTTGACAAGTTGTCGCAGAAGACGTCGCCAGATGGTCTAACAGGATGCGTTGTGTTTTGTTAGAAGTGTCAAAGTAATAGCTTTTGTACTTGACTTGATAATGAGAGGATGCGAAAGCCGTAAATCTGTTATTTGTAAAGTATAAGAAAGATACTTTTAATGAGATAGGAAAAGCATTACAGGGACGTAACAATGGGCTTATAAAAAAAATATCCGGCTAAGTGCGAGTTGGACTTGCGCACCGAGGGTTCCGTACAAACTTTTTTATTATTATTGTTGATAGGTCTGCGCTTGACGGCTATCTCACTTGATCGTTACTTAAGCTTATAATCGCGAAAAGTAATTGTTTAATGGTGTAACTACAATTTTTTTCTTAACTAGTGCTACATGGCATTGCTACTTGGCAACTTTCATTATTCTAGGTTAACAGGATGTTCCGTACCGGTTGGAATATTCTTGCAAACATCAAAATATGCGCTATTAACAGCACATAAACAGCATCTTTAGATTGCTTAGACTTAGAAGTTAGTTAGTGTTTTTTTTATGTTCCAAATTCTGCAACAGAAATGTGTATTTTATACATATAAATTGTAGCTTCATACCTCCACATGTTCCTGAACTAAAGGATCTTGACAGATAGACAGCAAATTGTTCCTTAAGGACTTCGTTTTTGTCGACTAAGGTACGGAACCCTAACCACAGGCATAATGAGATTATGATGTTCAATATTCATTAGCATTATTGTATTTTTTTACATAATAGTTTTACGTAGTTACATCATACAATAAGGCTCAGCTTCGTAATCCGCTTGTGATTATGAAGCTAAGTAGATATAGGGTAGACTCGTTAGATTTTTTTTATAGAAACATAGAAAAGTTAAAAATTTACAATTTGGTATCTTTCTTTGAAAAATTACAAGGAAGCAGCACACACTTTTCACTTATTTTATTACTATTTATATCACATTACCATTTATTTATTATTATTAACCTTACATCTAAGATTGGCCACTAATTGTTAATCCCTTTGTCATCCGTTCACTCTAAGGTTCAGTTGAAAACCAGTGTCAGGCAACTACCACGTAGTTGTCTGGCATAATTGCTGAACTGGACCTATTTGGCGCAACCGTGTGGCATGCAGTGTTAAATTAATTGTCGCTTCTATTTATGTTTATGTTTATTTTTAAGTTTTATGCTTTAGATTATAATTATCTACATGTTTTGTTTCTACACTGTGTGTTTATATGCTTGTTGGCCAAATAAATAATTTTCTTTCCTTCTTTCTTTCTTTCAGTGTAGCCAGCTTTTAATGAGATGTATTTTGTAATAGTTTTTGACTTCTTCATTGTAGATAGGTAATTTATTTTTTATCAGATAAAAAAAAGTGTCAATAATATTGACTGAAGTATTTCAGAAATGTCATTGTCAATCTTTAACAACTGCACTTTGAGTATTTTACGGGCCATCTGCTTGCGACGTTTTATTATTATTCCCTTTATTCATTTCTCAAACACATTCTTTACATTTTTATATATTTTTACAAAAATAGAAACATTTAAAAATATAAAAAATAGTAGCCCACCGGTATCGGGAACAGAGTAGAGCTACAAACCTCCTGACAATGCGAGCAATTTTTTTTTTAAATTATTGTCATCACTTATTTGTCCTGGTTTAGCCCTTTGGATATCTTGGCTAATTAATAAAAAAAACATCAATCATTTTAAGATTGAAGAAATGTAGTGAATACAATAAAGTCACATCAACAGACGTGGCCTAATAATATATTACCTAATATTGCAGATACGGTAGCGCGCTGTATAAGAATTTCCTATAAGTCATCAAGGCATATTTATACTAACACTCAATCACCAAGACACAGATTTACAATCACATAAAGGAAATCCATGTTCATATCAACATAGGCGTCGTTAATAGGTGCTGTCGTGTTTGACGATTTGTAGAGCCTAGTATATGTACCTATAGGATTTATCTATTTCTTTGAATCCTCGGCCAAAACATGTAAGCATAATGATCGGATATCGCATATAAATGAAGTATTTCCACATTAACAAGTGGTCGGGTGATGTATGGAGCGGTCGCGATGTGTCGGCGCGGGCGCGGCGGTGCGCGGGCGCAGCGCACTTGGCAGCGGTTCAAACGTCGCGCGGTAATTTGCGCCTCCTCACCTTACCTACACTTCCGATGTTCATTATCATTTTTTGAACAAAAGTTACTCTGAAAATATTAACAATACGTTTTTACAGGGCAAAACTCTTTCACTAACTACACTTGGGGGCAAAAAAATCGCACATGGCTTGTAATTTGGTTTAATGCTGATTTCTCCTTAAATCTAAAGAATTTGAGTATGAATTATTGAGCAAAATTAAAGCATATAAGGTTAACTTTACAAAAACACAAAATTAAGACCATTGACCTTCACGTAATTCACAAAAATCAACAATACACCCAATTCCCCAAATTCACTTATTCATATTTCACAACTTTCACCTTGACCCAAAGCTACAAAAAGGGTGATTTTTTAAATTTTTACTCTGTTTCCGTCAACGTGACAATGTTTCTATTGGAAGCTGACGAATTTACTGGAAAAATATGGTTACCACGCCTGCAGAAGCTGTTTAAGTCAGAACCTTGCCCAAAACAGGCAATAAAACAAATGAAGTTGCTCGACAGCCAAATTTGAGCCGTTTCCCTGATCTTCGGGTATACCAAAGGTTTCAAGAGACCAGAGGGTACATCTGGCGACCAGGACCTGGCCGGTAGCACATAGGATCATGGCGTGATAATCGCTTTGTTTTAACAAGTACTTTGAGAAATTGGCTATAGAACGCGATTAAACTGAAACAAAAGCTTTTAGAAGTTTACAATGCCAGTATAAATCAGCGGACAATTAGAAAATGACTGGATGAAGCAGGTCTGACTGCATATCATCCGGAAATTGGTACCAAACTGACCACAGCTCCCCGACAAGCCCGGCGACAATTTACCACGGATCACTTAAATTACGTGTATGACTATTGGCCAGCTGTGGTGTTTTCTGATAAGTGCAGAATGACTTACATGACCATGATGGACGCCTTAGGATCTACAGAAAGTCATCAGGCTAATTTTATCAATGCTGCATAAGAAATCATGTTACTTTTCGAGGAGTTTTGGGGTGGTATAATGTTATACAGTAAAACTGACTTGTACTCATACACTGGGGCTAATATCTGCCCGATATTGAGAGGGTTGATGGCTTCACGTTACGTCAAAAAAATGCTCGGAGAATCTGTGAAGCTGCTGGTGTAGCTTATTGAATTTTTTTTTTTCTTAACGCACTACAATACCAGATCGTATGTCGCTAGAACAGTTTTTCACTACATGGAAAACTTTGAAATCATCGCGGTAGTAAGGCCAGTGCGAGGTTCTGATCTTAATTCAATTGAACACATCTGGAATGACCTTAAAAGAAGAGTTAGAGCAAAAAACTCGTTTCTTCGCGACTCCAAGAGCGTCAATTTATCATTGACGAGGAGTGGGAGGTTATACCATACAACTTCAAGTTAAAATTAGTACGGTCCATGAGACATCGATTAACAGCTGTAATTAAAGCTAAGAGAGGGTATACACTTTATTAATAAACTGGTTAACCAAGAATTTCAAGTTTGACTCTCATTCTTTCTTAAGTGAAATTTGGTAATTTTACCCTTATGTTGGATATTGTGCTCTAAAACTTTTCAAGGGTATTTTTTTACACTGTATTTCATATCATTAGAAAGATAATAAAATGGTCTTTCAACTTGTGTATGCAGTTCTTTCAAAATCTTTTCATATTCATGACAAAATCTGCCTTAACATAACAAGTCATGATGTGCGATTTTTTTGCTCTCGAGTGTAGAAATGGAAAGCGTCAAAAAATGTTACACTATTATTCAATATCATATTATCATGCTATGAAACAAATGTAAAATAAAGATATTTACAGAGGCAAATTCATTAGGTTACAAACACAACACAGTTACAAACGTTGAAAATTCAAGAACATATTGTTGCTATAGTACGTGAACTAGTAGGTAGTTAGGTAGGCAGCACATTTCTTAGCGCTGCGCGCATCAATTATAAACAAATGGCTGGCGAGTCTTTGTTTCACATTAGTGTTAGTTGTTCTGTAAATAATTCCCCCTAAATTAACAGCGGAATATTTTTGCCGACGCTAATTTAATATAACATTATTCTCACATCAGAGCGCACAATAGCTCTGCGAAAGTTTTATGCGTCTCCATTGTTCAGAGTGGTTTACAACTCGTAAAAACCGACGTCCCCTGCTAACTATTGTTATTATTTGTTAATTAATTATAAAGTGCGGCTCCGCGGCCACCCTCGCTGTGACGCGGCTGAAATCATCTCGGTACCTACGCATACATAACTACTTATCGCAATCGCACTTAGTTTTTTTTGGGTGGAAAATCATCAAATAACTTCTATCGCTCTGGATGGCGCGAGAGGGAGTGTCGGACTTTTACTGACCTGCCTTTAATCCTTCAGTTGTCCTTCGTGTTATAGGGCTACGTTAACTTTTTCTGAGCTACCCATTGCTTGCCATTCTCAAGCCCACGCGTCTCTGGCTGGGGCGAGAGCATTGTAAAGACAGTCTCTTGCTTATGCTTTTCGCCACGTGTTTTCTTCACATTGTTGCTTTACTGAAGGATGTGATTGCTTCCTAATCCCTTTGGCTTCTTACCATGGCCTGAACCAAGGTTAGACGCGAAGGTTCGCGGCCGGTGATGGATTCCACGTAAACGTGGCGGTGCTCTGTCTAGGAGCAGACCACCTAGACAGACCACCATGTGCTCCGCCTTCATTATACCTGTGCGTTTCTACTTACCTAATCCGAAACAGTAGCGGAAGATGAGGACACCGTGGCGCCTCTGTAACCACTCCTCAAAGAGGGGCATATCGTGGTGATGGCGGCGTGCGCAGCTCTCGGGCGCTGTCTCTGTACCAGTGAGACACTCCACTGGAACTCAATTCCTTTACTCGTATGTGTCTGCTAGGACTGTTGCCTCAAAATCCCACGGTGGCAGGCTGGCAAAGTCGCAAAGAGAAGTACCATGTCTGTATCCCCGTATTATCCGGATGAAATGCATTTAGCTAACTACTGATTAATATTTTCTTAAAACGGGGAACTACCGAAAATAGTAAAATTATTTAAATCTGGTTTTTCCGTATGTATGTTGTACCCATGTTTTGACAAATAAATTTCTTTAACTTTATCCGTCATATAACACTACTGTTTTTGAGAATTATCAGTATTTTAGCCAACGGTATATACAGGTATACAAAGAGCTTATACCAACCTAAATCTCATAATGACTCCAATTAACCCAAACCCGGTTAGGTTATAGTTTTGTGGAAAAAAATTAAAATGATTTTATTTCACATAGACTTACATAAAATGTCAGAAGTAACTGCGTACATATTTCCATTTGACCGTTTCCTATGGAGAAAAAACTCGAAGTCACTATAAAAAAAATTACAATATTTCGATATGTAGATCAATATCGGTGTTTGTCAAAAACTTGAATAAGTAGTTGTAATTATGTTTATAATTAGTGTATTAATAGAATAATTGTAAAAACAGAATTTACATTTAAGTATTTAATTTTTAATTAGCAGGAGCATTTTGCATGTGGTGTTTGCCTGTAATTGGTTGTACAGTTAGATTTAAGACACTTATTACTTGTAAGTTCCTATCCATAAACATCTGTAACAACTGTTGGTAAACCTTAATTAATAAAATAAAAATAAATAAAATATGTATTACAATATTAATATGTATGGAAGGACAATGAACATAGTAATAAAAGCATCTTTGAGTATTCGGGGAACAAAATAAAAAAGGCCCCCTTTTTTTGAAGTTGCTTAAAAAAATTATCAGTCATAGACCTTATTTAGATTTTGCTCAGGGGTAGCATAGCTAAAGAGCGTAAAATTAAAGTACAAAAAATAAAGACTAAACTAATTCTAAATTTTGGAAGCGAAAAAGTAAAACCGACTATATTATTATTTAATATTGTATAATTACCTTTGAGGAAGGAAATCGAACCGTG
The DNA here is from genome assembly GCA_030763345.1 of Mythimna separata. Taxonomy (NCBI): domain Eukaryota; kingdom Metazoa; phylum Arthropoda; class Insecta; order Lepidoptera; family Noctuidae; genus Mythimna; species Mythimna separata. Next base: position 330,151 of record CM061175.1, read on the forward strand.
TAGCATAAAATAGTGTTCTCTAGAGGAAGTAGGTTAAAGGTGGCGATAACACGTTGTTTCCTGCAGGTGAGTAGGTAATCTAAAGCCATATATGTATGGGATCCAGGATAGGACTGCCGCGTATGTGGTTAAAATGCTCATTATTTTGCCTTTTTTTGTCATTTCTCAATTCAAGCACACACATGTCCTCAGGTGGACTTAATACCAATGGCATATTCTGTATTGGAAACTAAAAAGTATTTCATTAATATTATTCTGAATAGATATATTGTTTTCCTGCCATTGTTCAAAATGTACTCGTAATTATTACGTAAAGGTAAATAAGTAATTTATTATAGGTAATTCAAATTACGTTGGCGTTGTTCAAACAGAAAAACCCAATAATTTCATTTATATTTCTTAAAACTACATTAATAAATAGTTAGTAGATCGGTTATTAAAGACTTGACTTTTAGTTCCTGTGCGGTAGGTTTTCAGCGAGTCTCCTTGCCGGTTTGCTTCCGTGGGATTTTACGGTAACAGTTCTTACTCACGAGTACAGTGTCGAGGCGAAACTCAGAGTGGTGTCCTCAATTTTCGTCTGATGTAAGTCCACACCTATTACGGCCTTAGAGGGAAGAAACGCCAGGGTGTTATCACTTTGTGGAGAGCCCAGAGGGTATGGTAGAGAATACGGTGGAAGTCTGCTCCGCTTAGGCGGTGCAACGCCATGTCCTCCAGTAGGCGATCGACGGCGGCGATCTCTCATGTCCGGCTCTGCTTAAGGTCATGGTTCAGATCGAGATGGAATATGGTCTAGCTATCGCCGCAGGAGATTTTCCGGGTGTTGGAAGTTGCAGGGTGTTTCCTGCCCATCATAGGTGTGGGCTTCTGGACAACGACCCATAAGTAGCTCGCCGACTGATCGCCCGCAAAAGGACCAAGCTCGGCTCGACCGGTACCTGAATGAGTTTAGAAACGACGACTTTGGACTAACATCATACACGCAAATTAAAACGATGGTATGGACGATTTTAGCCTAACTCTTGCGAAATAAATTTTTCTTTCTTATTCATATGCCACCCTTAAAACTGGTTGTCAGCTCTGCGACATTAAAGCCGGCTGTTGGCACGTGGTCGCGCGCCATTCGCAACGCTCCGGGAGCGCTCGACCGGCGCGCGGCGGAGCGCTGCGGCCGCACAGACGCCTAACTGCCAGTTTTTCTCGAAAGCACCCATCGAGGTACGCAATTACAAGGAACGCGTTACATCTTTCGCGTAGCCCTATCGCGGGCTTAGTTTCAGCAATTGTTGCGTGATGGTTGCTAACGTGACCTGGTATGAATAATAATTTTTTTCCTTAACCTGAGCTAACCGAGATTTGGTAACATGGTAACAGTCTATTATAATTATTAGGGTAAAATAATTATTGGTAAAGTTTTCCTTTGAGCGATGAGTAGGATCGTCAGGGATACCAGCCAGCAATTAACCGACCAGCAATCAGTTCCAATTTGTAGGGCATCATAGTGGTACTCGTAACATGCTTCAGTGCTTATTTCGGTGCAATACATTCAGGACTTTTTAAAGATGATCTACCAGAAGCTTGCAATTTTCCCGCTGAAATCGCGACACTTGTGGCGAAGGCAACCGGTTGCCGGTTGCCTCTTATATTGTCTCGTATGTCGTGGTGCGGCGCGCTGGCGCGACTCGCTTCCGGCGCAATAAAAACAATGCGCCGATGCGAACCTTTATTGCGGCAGGTTTCCGGCCGCGCCCGCGCCGCTTGTCGCCCCACTGTAATTATGATGCCACTTGCCAATTGCTGCGGAGACCTTTTATTTTGACACTCGGGATGATTTGAGGGAAGGGTGGCGTGTCGTGTTGTACCTAATAATGGTTCGGTCTAGGTAATACTGTGCTTGAACTGGAACTTTAAAAAAAATAGATTAAGGCTATCTTTGGTAGAAAGTTACTGTTCTTGGGCTCGTATTTAGAACGATACTCAATCATGATTCTTAAAATAATATTATAATTCCTAGTTCATGATATCTATCAATCTCTACTTAGCTTTAGGCTTAAGTGTATGGTTTTGGTGACATGTGTTTTGCAACGTCAAATGACATGTTTATTCGTAAAGAAATAATAACTTCTTTAGAACAAATACTTTCTTCGCATTTAACTGCTTACTAAGCCGGCAATAAAAAGAATAACGCTTATCTATTTTAGTTTTATAATTCACTTATCATTCGGCGAGTGACATCCATTATGTTTACAATTTACGAGCGCGGTGACATATAAAAAGATTATTAAAACTACGTTCTATTCGTGTCATAAACGTTTTCTAGTATATTGTGACTTCTTTAGTGTAGTGTAGTCAATAGGGATGTGTGGAACGATCATATAAATAGGTAGTAATAGTGTTTAATGGGTGGGTTAATGTCGGAGAGCAGATAAACAGATATATTATAGTTAGCGCCTGGGCCGGGCCGGTGCGCGGCCTGCGAGCCGCGAGTGCGGGTGCTGGAGGCTCGCCAACTGTGCCGAAGGTGGAAGCTGAGTGTTACTGCTGCACCTTGATATATCGCGATCATTTGTTTATTCCGTTTTCAGGAAACAAACTTAACAATGTCCTTATAATGTGAGCATAGTGTAATTGTAGAATAGCAAATCACGCTGCGCCTATTAAAGCTTCTCCATTATAATTAATCATAAGCTTGTTATAATTTCATTGTAGGTAAATAACATCATAATTGTTACTGTGAGTGTTCTTGTGGTTAACATAAAAAGCCATGAACATCCATTTCTCTTTAAATATAACTTACTTAGTCGTAGGTACCTACTAATCTTTCGCAAAAAATTATGTTGTTTCTAATGTACTCGTACGTATCAATTCGCAATACCTATGTCGTACCTGAAGGATTACCCAAGTGCAGGTTACTTTAATCGTAAATAGGTATATCAGTAATAATATAACAATTCTATCTACTGTTTAATTCGAGATAAGTGAAGACAACGTTAAGTGAGTGTGCTGGTCGATTCCAGCACAGTTCCCGAGTAAAGAGTCGCACATTACCGGTGTCGGCCCACTTCTCGCACACAATCGCGTCGAACAAAGAGCAATCAATCAAGTTATCTCATCTTCCTAGAATACGGCGATGTGATCGACAACACGTGAACGTTGCGTATCCGCGCGATCCTTCACCTCCGGCCCGTTATCGCGCAGATAATACTCACAAATAGGGTACCGATTGACGTCAGCGCCTTACACCGCGGCGAGGTAACTACGATATCGCGCGACCTGCGACCCGCGTATCGCGCTAGAGGCCTGTTCACCTAGCCGCGCTGAGCCGCAGCCCCGGCCCCGTTTCGACAAGGCTCCATTAAATACGACGCAGTACGAGGCGTTAACCTTACAGTTTTGACGTTTGTTGTTGATATAATCGTGTTTCAGCCGATATCGGAGGCCGCCAGGGTCAGCCTGTGCAGGAAATGGATCAGGCGTCATACCTCTGTGTTTACGATGAACATGTTTTCTTCGACTTGCTGATAATTTGGTTCTCTGATTTATTGATACAGGCATCTGATGGTTAGAGATCGAACTTAATTAGTTATTACTCAATACCTTATTGATCAATACGAATTAAGTTCGATCTCTCGAGTGTAGGTGCATAATGACTCTACATAACGTTAAATATTTGTAGAAGATCGGTAACGTAGGATATGATTTGTCTATATTGATGCCCATAGTAGGTATGGTAAATAGCCCTCCTCTCTATAGGTAATTAATTGTATCTGCGTGAACTATTTTGCTCAAAAGGAACTTTCTGGGTGTGATTCAGCATTCTGCTTAACATCATGTAAAATCGCAGTCAAGCACTAGTTAGCTTCAATTAAAAAAAATGTATGCTTAAAATCAGTTTCTAAATCCCTGAGACTAAAATGTCAAACTAACAATAATAATGATGCCAGTTATTTTGTGTTGTGACAAGTGTGACAACCCAAGTAGTAGTAACCCAAGTGTAATTTTAGACTCAGAGATTAAATAACAGACTTAAGGTAAGTACTATACATATATAAAGTGCCTATGTACCTACTCATTAAATTCTCAGCTATGTAGGTATACATTTTGTTCGTTTTTTTAGGCACAGTCAGGTAATTAACTTCAAAAAAGCTATTCAAATTTTACAATGTACAAAAGTTAGTAATACGAACTATTTTAATCTACAGATATCCTAGTTTTACTGGTAAAAAATCACAACACCTTTTAAGTGTCTATAATAATTCAATAATTATTAGATCGGTATATTATTGTTAATAGGTAGTGGAAATAATTATCACTTATTTCATGCTATATGTACATAGGAGCTCTGCAGCTTATCTGCGGGTTTTACCATTTATTGTTTATACAATAAAATTGTGTAATTATATATTCTAATTCCATGTGATTATGCACAGTAGGTATTATTATTTTGAATTGTCACGCAATAATAAATGTTTCACTTATTACGTTATAAATCCATCATGTTCCTTTAAAATAAACATCAAGATACTCGTACTAGCGCGTAATATTGGTGATTACAGCTGAGGCGGTCTTAGGAGAGCCAAGAACGGTAATTACCAATACTTACATGTATTATACGACGTTTTTTCAATGCACTTGTGAAGAAAAACAATTACTACAATAGAAAAACTAGTAATGTGATTTTTTATGACATGGTGCTAAAAATTTAATCTAATTTCTTATATTTAAAAATGGCGCCATACACTAGCTAGACTACATTGATAAAAATTAAAAATCATGTAGCTTATCCATAAATAAAAAACCGGCCAAGAGCGTGCACGCTCAGTGTAGGGTTCCGTAGATTCCCGTCTGTCACAATAAGTGTCTCCAACATTTCAAAAACTGTTCGTCCCATCAAGTTCAAAATAATTTTCCTAGAAAGTCTTTATAAAGCTCTATTTTCCAGATTTTTTTCATATTTTCTAAACTTATGGTTCAAAAGTTAGAGGGGGGGGGGGGACTTCTGGAGCGATTATTTCCGAAAATATTGATATTATCAAAAAACGATTTTAGTAAACCCCTATTAATTTTTAAATACTTCTCCTTCTTGCGTCGTATTCCTCAATGCTGAGGGTCGTGACCTCCCTGCTTCATCACCTTAGCCCTTATGATGTATGTATGATTTAAATACTTATCCAACAATATATCACACGTTAGGGTTGAAATTAAAAAAAAACACTTTTACTTTACATGTCCTTTTAGGTTGGCTACCCTAAAAAATGTTTTTTTAGGGTAGCCACCCTAAAAAAACATTTTTTTCCAGTTTTTATTTTACTACTTTGTCGGCGTGATTGATATACATATTGGTACCAAATTTCAGCTTTCTAGTGCTAACGGTCACAGAGATTAAGCGAGGACGGACGGACGGACAACATTGCGAAACTATAAGGGTTTCGTTTTTGCCATTTGGCTACGGAACCCTAAAAACTAATTTAAATATATACAAGTTACGATTGTTTATTTAAACACTAAATTGCGTGAAATAAGCAAGTAAGACTAATATTATTAAATGCAAAACCTAGTGATTTATTTTTCTTATTGAATTTCGTTTTAGGGAAAAATAAGGTTTAACAAAAAGGTTTTTACTACATTAATCGTAATCAAAATGTCACAATTTGGTCAACACCTAACACCTAAATGCGATGCGATGAGTATCACTTTCTGAGCAAGTACTTCTATTGATAAAGTTTTATCACATTCTTGTGAAGGTGTAACAAAGTACTTACTTACTGAATGTCAAAACACATTGTTATTGTAATTTCTTTATACTTAAAACTTCAAACCTTGATCATTATCGTTGAATATATGAAATTATGGCTGAAGTGACGCATCTTCATCTGCCTAGCCTTTTCCCAACTATATTGGGATCGGCTTCCAGTCAAGCCGGATTTAGCTGAATACCAGTATTTTACGAGTAGCGGCTGCCTACCAGACCTCCACAACCTATTAAATGGGGTAACACGGTACTTCATAGTAAGACTGGAGTCAGATTTACTAGCTTCTGACTATCCGTAGCGACTGCCAAAGATCTACAAATGACATGGCTGAAGTGACGCAAATTGCATATTTATTTTATCTGGACTCGTTTTTCGTCAAATTAACCTGGGTCCGTGTTATTGCCGGTTATCTTGCTAGAACTTTCAACAACATCTGAGTGCTACGTAGCTATCACCCACGCAAGTAGAAGTGACCTGTTTTCCTCGAGCGGCTCGAATCAGTACATACTCTGTAAGTTCATGACCTGGATGCTCGCTGTTTGCTTCATCTCTTCGGTACCTAATTACGAATAAATCATGCGATGTTTATTTAAAGACGTAGGTAAGTTTATCAAATTATTGATCAAAATAACATGACGTCTCGAGTAGATATTTAGGTATCTAATTATTAGTTAAATCGATTTTATTGATTGGTTTTATGTATTGTATTTATTGCGTACAATATAGAGTATATGTATAAATAATAATTTTGACTGCTGTTTAGGAATATGTAAATGTCACTTTAGATATTACATGTTAATCTTATTATTTAGAAAGGTCTCTTTCTTAGGTCTTCTAGGTAGTAGAATCACGGAAAGTACAAAGCTGCTCCAGTTACGTATTTTTGATTAATGACCGCCTATAGGCTGGAACAATATTTTAGTAGGTACCTATTTACAGGAGTAATTAATTACTCAACAGGTATTTACGGTACCACGTCCACAAACATGTTTGTAACTTTATAACCGACGTATTTTCCCGGCCTGTGACGACATCGACCCTGTTATCACCGTCCATAGTTGTTCAAGCAGCCTCTACGTTACTTAATCAAGAAAATAGGTAACTACTTATAAGAAAGGAAAAAAAAGAAGTTCCCCAAATAATTTCAAGAGTTAAGAGGCCCTTGACAAAATTCAAATGATGAAATAGACCAAATAGTTTGAGCCATGAAGTATATAAACAAAATTCAATAGCCACAATGCACAAGATAAATTCAAAAATTAACCAGGAGCAAATGTTGCTCAGTATGAGTGTCTACCTGATGTTAGGAGGAGTTAGAGAACTTGTAAGTTGACATTAAAGATACAGTTACAGTTATTAAAAGAAAATCGTTTATTATTTGGGGACGAAAGGTTCTGTAGTGGCGATCACGTACCGAAAGACTTAGCGTCATTGGAAAGCCTCCCACAAGGTGAACTAAGGACCTGATGAGGGTCGTGGGAAGCCGATGGACGCGAGACACACCGGACTTCGGACCGGTCGTTGTTGCGATGGCCACTAAACATCGCCACAACGACCAGTCTTCGGACATATGTAGGCCTCCAGGCCTATGTCCAACAGTGGACGTCTTTTGGCTGAAATTGTGATGTTTATTATTCGACCACATGAGTAATAGATTCTCATTCCGCAATATTTTTGTTGTTAACATTCTTTAGTAGGTACTTGTAAATTGTAAAAGTGCCAAGATAGTTATGTTTTGATTTTATTTGTTTGGTGTTTAAGATATTTACAACGTGGGCGTTTCTGATGTCCTTTTAACTAACCAAATATGCGTTTTAGAAGCCATCATACTACCCATGGAGGTGGCAGGTACGGATTATAAAAGATTTTTATTGTTGACATATTCGCGCTTGACAAATAAAATAATTTTAATATATTTACTCAACGATTTTGTTTTGTTGACTTACGTAATTCTGATAATTAGCTCAGAGTGACGTTGTGGCTTATAAAATACTAGTTGTCATAATAAATTACTGTTGGAATTTCTACCGTTTTGTGGCTAACGCTAAAACTACTTAAATCGTCATGCTTACATAACCACAGCCCGGTGCTATCTGTAGGTATGTTAGGCAATTGAGAGAGAAATAAAAATGAGTGGGTAATTTTCAGGTCGGTTATACTTTGTAAGCCTTTGTCGATTAGCGCACACTGTCTGACTTTAGCACGAGCTATTTAATGTGCAGCAGTTAATGGAGGATATTACGTCAGTTAATTCGTGTTCCAGTTAAATAAGTTATCAAACAATGCTCTTACTTCACCGCGAATGGTGGGCGTATAAAGATTACTATTCACTAACCGACTTCTACAGCATCGAAAAAGCTAATGAAAGCACAGTTTTTCAATGTAATTATACGATGAGATAGCCGCATTTAACCTATCAATACCCGCGAAACGAGACACAATAGTAAGATAATAACAGCGCGGTCCTATGAGACCGGGCGGGATTCATGAATTAAGTTTAAAAAAAATACATTACCTGACATAATATGACGGACAATGGTCTAAAGTTTCGAAAAAATCATTCCGTCATTCTATTCTATAAGACTGCTTTATACTTTGGAACTTTCCCAATCGACCTGAAGGGTTTGTATAGAAGATCGACATATCAGGTCATTGTGGATTGTAATGTCCCATTATTTAGCAACAGGTTACATTGGATTTATAGCAGCATATAGCTACATATTAGGAGACTTCAAAAAAGAACTGATAACCTTCAGAAAACAGTTTAAAAAATGGTCATGTCAGAGAGTTTTTAGTGGTTTTTATTATCACCTAGTATGAAAACAATGTCGACATAATTAGGCAGAATGCTTTTTCGTAAATGCCCTCGCAGTTTCTGCAACAGTGAGACGATGAGTGCGCAGCTTTACACAATAATTACAATAATTGCACGGGCGCGTTAGCCGCTTGTAGGTGAAGCGCATAGATTACGCGCGATGGACGCGTCGTGTAATGTGCGCGTTATTGATGTGCCGACTGACGGCTGCTGCGCGCTACTTATTGCATCGCTGGCACTCATGTTTACCTAGTACCAGAGCATGAATCCAGGAGCGGACCTGCTCACTAACCACACCTTTAGTTAATAAAGAGTGCTAGATTTCTATAGGCATCACTTCTATTTAGTCTATTTCAATCCCGATTTCTTGAGTTTCGGATCCAGGAAAGTTTAACAGACGGTCTTTGTGTTTTTTTCAACTCAGAAGAGAAATTGGAAAGACTCGATCAAAAGATTAATTTCAAAAATCTGTTTTTAGAATTTATTTTTGATCCGAAAATGGAAACAAGATATTTGTCTGTTACAGGTTGTAATGAGTTATTACGAAAGGTAATAATCTGCCAAAATAATAAGTTATTAAGTGTTAGTAATAGTTACTCTGTAAATAAAAAAAAAGCAGTCAACAGTAACAACGTTTCAGTCCGTCCCTGTATATGGCAGTGACAAGCTCTCTATAAACACGTCGGCGTGACAGCTTTATTCAAACATTCTACTAGTATAAAAAGCTTTTTACGTGAAGCCATCTTATTTTTAGCCTAATTTACTGGAGCAGGTGCAACGGGCCTCGCCAAGGTATAATGTTCGCGCTATAGTACCCAAGGAAGCATGCCTTCCGAATATTCTTAGTTTACATTTAACAATCATTTCAAATACGAACTGTTGACTGTTATCCAAATATTTGTCTTGTTTTTTATTTCTGTTATGAATGTGTGCCGTGTTATCATTACGTGACGTTTCTTATTATTAACTAATCGAAGCTTTCAAAACTTTAATTCCCTTATCTTTTTCTAATAATTAGTGGCCTGTCAGATGTAGATCGAATCTACTTTCTTCTTTATTAGCTGTGATTGATTTCTTACTATTGATATCTGCATTTACTTTTCTCCATGTATTCATTTCAATATACTTAGGTACTATTACGTATTCAAGTATCAATATTCTGTCTACGAATAAGTAAGTAACGTAAATACATAGTATCATATTCGCAGATTGTGGTTGAACTTCATTCATGTCATCCATTATTATCGTCTGCTATCGTCGGCAGCGCGTCTTTTGTCTTTATCCGTTGTGTCTAATCATTCTAGAACAGTTCTCGTGTAGATAGTTTCTATTTTGATGTCATGAAAGGTGCTTACTTACGTCAATCTAGTTTAGACTTTATTCTAATTAGTCGCTGATATAACTTATTTTCTAACAATCCGGTATCACATAACTTAACGATCGGTTAGCCATTCAGCGGTCGGATGGGATCTCTTATCAGCGTAATAAGGTAAAATTCCCGTCACTTCAGATAGCGGGACCGTTCCGTCCATCAGTCGCATGTGTATGTGTGCACGAGCGTGTGGCGACACGGCGGCGCTGTGTGCGTTATCTGCCGCACTCATTCATACGGCGCGACGGACGCGTACGCGCAGCGTTAGCGTGCCATTCATAGATAGGTACACCATTATTAATGGATTTGAAAAAAAATATTGTTGGCATATTAAATTAACAGTAACTATATTTTATTCGTATAAGAACAAGGGCTGTATACTAACTGTCAATAAACACTTGCCAATAGGTAAATTAGGCACGAGTATTAAGTAAATTATCGACGGATTTCAGAGGGATAGATAAAAATATAAAAAAATGTAGAGATAGATTTTAAAATCCTTGATTGTTTTTTCTATAAAACATTAGTCACTAATGTAATGATAGGTTATCGTTTGAATATCGTCTTAAAAAAAAACTTAAATTTTACATTTGAGCTGTATTATGATAGTATTAGTATTCTAGTAATTTCTGTGCGGGAGGGATGAGCAAACTCATGGCTACAGCGCCCCTGGCCCCTGACCGCGCGTATCGCGGGCGCAGATAACGCGACCTGCACGCGGGTGTGTGTGCGTGTGTGAGTTGCACGCGTCGCCCGTACCTCGCACATCTACATGCGGCTATTTATAAATCAACTAAATATTATGTGTAGTGCAAAAGGAAAAATAATAATCGTTTTTTTTTACATTTCGGTGTTTGGCTTATTTACTTAGTTGGTAATAATTTGTATTACATATTGGATTAATGACGAAGTTAAATGTATTTTGTTCTAGCGAAAATAATCTAGCATGAAAGGAGGGGGGGTGAAACGCATATTACTATAAGGTTATGAGTATACATGTGGATGGATAGAGAGGGAGAAAGAGGCCAAATAAAAGATGAATGGATTGCGTGAGGAGTGGTATGAAAAAAAAGTCAGTATAGCTGCTTGACGGGTGGCAGGATAGATAGTAAGAATGAAACTTGTTGTGTTGACCCCATTAAAAAATGGTAAGAAGGCATAAAAATGATGTTGGAAAATTTATACCAGCATTATAATTAATCTGTTTTAATTAATTGGATCGCGTTTTTTCTCTAATTATATTCATAGTTTCGTCTTAGTAGTAATTTGTAAAAAAAAGAGAGAAAATTAAGAGAATTATTGTATGTACTCAAAGTGACAATTAAACTACATATCCCCTTTATAATCAATTTCTAACTAGAAAAATCTTTTCATAGATCAGTAACTAGGCCAGTATCTTCTCTCAATACCGATGTTTTTAGGGTTCCGTACCTCAAAAGGAAAAAACGGAACCCTTATAGGATCACTTTGTTGTCCGTCTGTCCGTCCGTCTGTCAAGACCCTTTTTCTCAGGAACGCGTGGAGGTATGAAGCTGAAAATTATATCAATTACTCAGGTCTACTGTCCCTTGAAGCTGTGAAAAAATCAAACTTCTAAGCCAACGCAATCAAAAGATACAGCCGTTTATGCCGCAAATTTTCGACACTTGCAAGGGAATCAAAACCTACAGGGTACTTCCCGTGAACTCAGAATCTTGAAATTTGGTACGAAGCAACGTCTTATAGCATAGATAAAGGAAAAATTACGAAAACCATAAATTTTTTTGTTACATCACATAATATATTTTTTTTGAATAATTTTAAACTTACTACCCATTTCCTCATAAACGCGTAGAGGTATTAAATTGAAATTCATACCAAATACTCAGGTCTATAATACCTTTAAGCTGTAACAAAATCAAACTTCTATGTCAACGCAATCAAAAGAAACAGCAATTTAAGCTGCATATTTTGAAACTCGCAAGTACTCGCAAGGGAATCAAAACCTAAAGGGTACTTCCAGTCGACCTAGAATCTTGAAATTTGGCATGAAGCAACGTTTTATAGCACTCATATAGGGAAAAGTCTGAAAACTGAAAATTTGTTGTTACGTCACAAGAATTATTTTTTTGAAAAATCTTCAACGCTCCATTCGAGAATAGAACTTTATTCATAGGTAAGTTAGAGGTATTGAGTTGAAATTAACACCATATAATTGGGTCCGTGGTCCCTTGAAGCTGTGCAAAAATCAATTTTCAATTCAATTGGTAAAGTGACGGGAAAAAAAGATTCGTCCGTTTATACTGCAAAAAACGTACATTTCGAGACTGTCGAATTGTTCGATTGAACTGTTTTTATAGGTAAGTTAATACGGAACCCTCAGTGCGCGAGTCCGACTCGCACTTGCCCGGTTTTTAATAATCGCATAGGCGGTAGTGTCGCGACGCTCCCCCTGCCTCTGCCTGCCTCTGCCTGCTCTCAGCCGTCGAACGAGAAATACTACCGCCTCGTTACAATGACGTGCGCTGATTAAACAAATAAGTAGCTCGTACATTACACAATACGCAGCGACTACAGTCTGTACGCACGCCCGAGCTGTGCATACACACTCCACGATATTTCAACGAAGTGGAACAAATGTATCATGCTTCGTTCTATTAAAGAAAATTCTTATCAGTTTCATAAGTCTTGTTGGAAGAAATATTTATCATCTAAGTCGAAAAACATTTTTTTTTGTCTCGCCTTAATCTCATAAGATTAGAAATTAGCAGAAATAATAGTTCATAAAAATATTTGTTAAATTAACAAACATTGATACTCTATTACTGCAACGTGAAATCGAATGTGAGAAGTTTTTCTTAGAATTTTCAGAAAATGCTATACGTAGTTGTATTATAGAAAAGTTCGGGTGGTGTGTGTCGGGCCGGCTGTCAGCGAATTCTTCCAATCTGTGTAACGTCTGGTGATTCGCGTTCCACTTATTATCGTACCGTGGGCATTTGCATAAGAATAACAAGGAGGATTATTGATGTCGCCCCCCGCGCCCCGCGCGCCCCTCGCCCGCCCGCGCGCGGGGAACCGACACATGCGGATAAGAGGAAGAGGTTGCGGGAAACAGGACAGGGGCATCTTACATTAACTTTAAAATAAAATGCACTTATTTGTAAATGAAAACATGGGTTAAAAAACAAATAAGTATTATTTTGCGATAAAGTTTTAATAAGCGATACTTTTAGGTACTCGTATCACGCTCTTAATTTTGCTAAATAATACCCAAATGACTAGCTCTCACACTAACAATGAACTTACAGCAGTACCTTTAAGACAGTTTCGACAGTTTCATTTTGGTCATGCTTATAAGAAATCGTTTCCATTATAAGTACAAGATAAAAATAAACGCATTGGAGTCGCCAGTTAGATTATTTCTACCAGTTTCTTGCTAGAATCGCTCCCGCTCGTGGCTTGCGTCCCGCGCTAATGCTTAATTTTGTTCTCTTTTCATGTTTGCTCTGTATACATTTCGTCTAAAATGGAATGGAATAATTTAACGTAAGGCTGGCGCGTCGGTTTACGAGGAGGCTTCGACTGCAGATACACCACGCTCGTAAATAACGCACTTATTTATAGGTGCTTATTGTTCGCTATAAATACAGCCTGATCCTGAATAGTGATGCGGAGACTTGAACATTATCTTAACAGCTCGTCTTTAATACTGTGCCAGTAATTTGTGCGCTCCTGTATACAGCGGCCGACTGTTACAAGCTTCATAAATTATAATATTATTGCACGTCAAAATATATGGCTGTGGCCGCGAACCAATAAGATCGCTGTCGATATTAATAATAATGTTGATGTGATGAAACGCAATACGGCTAAGTAGGGTAGATAGATATAAACACGTATGTACTGAGCTATTGTTATAATAATTGGGTAAGCTTTACGCACACCTCAGAAGAAGGGAAATCATACTTTAATTAAAACTGAGTTTATTGTTTTATGTATTTATAATAATAAAATATTTTAATTAAAAAGTTAAAAAATTATAACTATCAAATTCATTACGCTACCACCTTGCTTCAAGCGTCAATTAAATAATATTATTACTATGGGTCCAGCATGAACTTGCATCAAAGTAATTTAAGTGAAAAGTTTGTAACTACAGAGCATTAGTAAGTTAAGCCGCCACCTCTCAGCGACCGGTGCGATTCAATTAACAGCCTCCGTAGCACGTGACAGCTACGAGCTTGCTACGCCGCTGACTACGCGGCTACGCGGCTGTGGGCTACGCGGCTACGGGCTACGAGTTACGACGGTGAGCCACTTCGCCGCTACGTGATCGGGAAATACACTGCTACGATTTACCTTCAAACGTTTGGAAAATTGGGCTTTAGTTACTTTTGTTCGGGTTTATTAACTTAATTATTTTCGCCAATCGTTTTTGTTGTGCGCACCTGGAATATATACACGTGTTTATTTGTTTTTGTTTTATATTAAATTGAAACGCTTTATCCTATAATTTTATCCACACTAACAAAACGAATCTTAATTAAAGGGAGGAGCTAAAAGTTTCGCAAATTATCACAACACTGAATTTGAGTTCAAACAAATCAAAACTAAATCAGTGTTTTCGAATCGAACTGGTTCGGCAGCGAGGGGAAGTTGACCCCGATCGGTCGCGAACTAAAACTGACCGCTCAAATCAACTCGTCTAAATTAACCTTAAATAAACTCAGCCGCTCGGACAAACGGTTTTGTTCCGTACGTTTCCCACGATTAAAATTCCAAATTCCCTTTTTGCGGGCAGTTTCCGCAGGAGGTGTGTAGGGAGGCCCTAAATCACGGCGGCTCGGGTGCAATTCAGAGCGGAGTTACTTAATTCAATCATGATAACTGCGGTCCCCGGCAGCGCAAGAAATAAATTGACCAATGACCGCTGTAGCGCGCCGCCGGCTCAGGGCTGCCACGCTCCTGCTAACAAGTCGTTCAATGACCGAAACTACTACAAGCATCTTGTTCTAATAATTCTTTAGATTGGTAAGATAATGATGCATATTCGAATATTTAAACTTTCACTTTTCCCTTTTTAATTAAGCTAGTTCCTGATTTCAAATCACAGAGCACTTTAGCAAGTTTCTAAGGAAAAGAATTTCAATAAAAATGATGATATTGCAAAAAAAAAGACGTGAAGAGACATGATATATCCCTAATTATCCTGGTACTCGTGCGTATGTGATTCCTCGGATTGAGTTCTCTTTCGATTGGAGTTAATCACGCGTACACATTTTTTATTTAAATGATTTCAGTTCCCATCCAAGTTCTATTGTGCGCAATCTAGGGCAGACATTACATTGTTTGACGTACATAAGAAATAAATGATTACTTGCCGACAATACAGTGAGTTGTGTAAGTATGAATGTTCGCGTCTCCAGTGATTTATGATAGGCCGCGAGTTTATTCATTCCTGTGTATTGCCTCGATATTGTTTACCTTACTTGACATTCAAATGTATATTCCTGCGAATCACTTATGTTCGTTTGTGGGCGAGATATTCAAATAATATTTCTTACTTCGACTGTTAGCTGACTCATAAGTATACACGTTTTATAATGGTCGATCTTTCACAAGGTTTTGTTATAAGATACGTCCTCTTTACCAAAAATAAAATCATTTTGAAATAGTGGTAGTGGCAACCCTATTGTAAAAGAAAGGGCTGTAGTACCTGTCGGCTATTGGGGCGACCTTGCAGCGGCAGATAACAATTGAGAGTCGCTTGCCGCCGCAAATTCAATATCCAGAGGTGTCGTCGTATCTCCACCGGCCTCGCCCCCCCCCCCCCCCGCGCGCGCCCCGCACCCCCGCGCTCCCCGTGCACCTTGTGTTTAGTGTCCACTAGCCCTCTCTGTCCACTGTTAAAGGGGATATAACCACTTAACGAGAAGTGAAGTCTGGCTCGAATTGAATTTCCGAACTCCCCGCCGTGCACTAAAATAATGTAGATCATGTCAGCTAGGTAGGTAGGTATACTCTCGTATTATTTTATCGCAAAATAATATATTCCTGTGTGTTTTTGCTGGGAATATATTAAATTTTATTTTTAGAATAGGTAGGCATCTAAATCGGGACAAACGTTCGATATCTGCTCCTTTATGAATGACGTCAAGAGTTCAACAAATATTTGAAGCGGCGTACCTATGAGTATGTAGTAAGCACATTATGAATGAACCAGTCAAAACAGTTAAAAAACATCGAAGCTCTTATATTGGTTCAGTACTAGTGTAGAGCAACGTCTCCAGAAGTAACGAATAGGCAAACTTGCGATCACGTATCGTGCCTTATCCGCCGATAGCGCGCTACATTTGTCGTGAGATAGCGCCGACGGGTCCGGCCGGCATATTAAACGGCGATTAACCCACCGGCCGCTTGCGCCTCTGATTTATGCGAACTATTAAAATCTCCGAAGGCACAGAATTAATTGCACTACTTCAGTGTTGGCTGCTTTATTAATTGGGAGCGAGTCGCCTGTTGTTTATGGTCGGTTCCCTTTCCTTGGGCGGCCGGCGGTGGTCGCCCTTATCGTGACCCGGCCCGCTCCAATTTGTCCACTCACGTTTCTGTTCAGTTTCAAAGGCTATTAAGGACCCTACCTCTGCTGCCCAATACGTTAACAATGTACATGTGTATGCCCTAGTTCGGGATTATGTCCAGTTTCTCCTTCGGTTTCTAGATAGAAAATCGCAACTAAATATACTGAATCGAAATCTTACGATTTGACACTCAAGTGTTTAAATTAAGAAGTGCAGTCAAACGGGGTGAATAGAAACGCAGGAGTGAATAGGAACAAAAACAAAAAAAATACAGGTTTTCCTAGCATTTAAGTGCTCTTATTTGTTCATTAATTGTAATGAAGTCGATGCTCAAATTATAATCAATATAAAATATTTAACCAAAGTAAAAATCCTAATCAAAGTTTTGTTCCTATTTGACGGTATCTATTTTGGTTCCGAGTCTAATCAAATTAGTTTAGTATTTATATTCACAGTTAACCTTAACTATCTAGGCTTCATTGAAAAGTTAAAAGCAAACGAATTTCTCAACTCAAACCACTCCACGTTGAAACTCGCTCTCCCCACGACAAGAAACTCCAAATGTAGATTTAATAATATTCAAATCACACGAGGGCAGTCGTTTGGGGCGAGTAATTTATAACTTGGACAAACGAAAATTATGTGCGTAGGTAGCCGTCAAAACTCGGCGCGAACTTTGCACATTTACATATAAATTCGGGCACGTTAAAATATCACCTTGCGTGTCGCGGTGTTGCGAACAAATTAGAACAACAATTAGCGCGGTTGACAAAGTTGTCGCGCCGCGTCGCCGCGCGTCGTGCGCGCTACACCGCCGCGCCGCGCCGCCCGCCGCCGGACGCGCGCTACATGTGTCGCCAATTTATTGTCCTTGTTTATGTGATTTTTGGAAAACGGTTTAATTTTAATTGTTTTCGTTGATTGTGGTTTAGTTTGCCAAATTGGTTAGCACTATTTGTTATGTACCTAGCCTAGGTAATACCAATAATTTTAATTTTAGGCTTAGTTATGGTTTTGTGGTAATTATACTACTGAGCAAAAATGGGCATTAATTAGTAGTTACCTACTTTTTTCTGGACCTTCATGATTCCTTCAATTTGAATGCAATGACCGCGACAATTATATGTGTGCTAAACACAAACCTAAAACAAACCTTATAAAATATTCATTTAAGAAATAATCATTCCGATAGGTAACAATATTTCCGTATAGGTAACGATATTTCCGTTCGCATTCGGAACGTGAATTCTTGTATCATTTGGGTAGCAATTAGGCGTGCGGCCTGACCGCGTCTATGAGATATGGCGCACACCTGCGCCGCGCCGCTTCCGACAGTGTGGCCACGCATTTATCTTATCCTCGCGAGAACACGCGCCCACCACTCATAAGTCTAACCTGAGGGGTACAGTGTGCACGGATTCAATTAATAGAGCGATTCATCGGTTAAAGGACTCGGCTACTCGACAATTTGTTATTTTGATTCTTGCTTACTATAATTTGCTGTCATTGTTTACCTCTGCTTGCAACTTCTACGATCGCAGATAAACTATCCACAGAAGGTACGTCCTCTGCAACATAAACCCGTCCCTTAGGTGACATAACGCAGATCCTGAGGCGCGTCATTCCGATGGAAACTAAAAGAAATTTCACACAATCAGCCGCCATAAAACTGAATCCGCCTATTTAGATCATCTCAGCTGTCCATGTGTCCTCGAATTTTCGTCAAGACCAACTTATTTTGTACTTGGATCGTTCTGAAATGGTTCTTGTGACTTTGTATTAAGGAGTATTTTGAGTCCCTATTCAGCATACTTATGTTGTATCACGGAGGTAGGTAAGACAAGTTCGCGATAAGTTTTATTCGCCCGGGGAGGTGAGGCCGCGCCGAGGGAGCCGATAGCCATGAGCCGAGGCCGCGATAGCCGTGTGATGGCCGCACGATGGCCGCCATGCAGTTTACAAGGGAAAGGATTGCAGATATCACAAGGTTCTGGGGACTTGGGAAGAATCTGTGTTGGATTATGAGATCTGTTCACCTTGATTTTATATTTATTACACTTTTAGGAGTACGTTTAATAAGATTCGGAAGAAGAGTACGAGTACATATTGAACTGTTTTAAAATAATTTAAAATAATAGTAATTTTGCTACTAAACCTAAGCTTATTAAAACAATAAGGATAAATTCCGTTTCCGCTTCTACATTCAATGTAGTCATTTTTATTTCACCTACCCTCTTATAACAATTTCAGTTCAAAAATATAGTTATTCCGGGAGCTAATTAGTAATTACATAGGTTTAACTGACATAGTTATTTTTAGTTTTCATAATATTTCTGGTTCTTTGTTCGTGTGGTGTTAACCACATCCCGGAAATTCCAAGAGTTAGTGCCATTATTTTAATTTTTGATCTAAACTTTTGGTATGACCTAGAATGACTAGGTATTAGGTACATGCTGGAATTTTAGGATTTAAAGTAAATTTTTGACCCCGTGCTTAAAAATTAGAAAAATGCATAGTAGTGGATCCCGATCAAGTTGCGTCATCATATTGTCATATGCTTCTCAGAATATCAGTGTGTAATTATGTTCTCCACTTGTACGTTCCTTCGCTCCTGCCCGCGAATACACATGAGCAACAATAGCTATTGATGATCAATGAGCAGTTGCAGAAATTGGGTTCTATTTCGAGAACGTTCAGCACGTACTATGGCTAAATACTTTAACTGTAGTTCGTAAAAATCAGTGATCGCACTTCCTCATGCCCCAGCCGGATTCAGATTCCGATTTCCAGCAACCGTAGGTTTGTAAAAACAGTCAGTTAACAGACTACCTCACGCCTTAGCCGTCGGCATTCAGATTTGACACTGATTTCTAGCTAGCGTAGGCTAGGGCTTGCGGACGGCGAGCAATAATTAGCTCGTCGTTTGGTCGTCCGGTAACTGTCAGGACCGAACCCGAGTCGTCGACGGTGCGTAGTGTTCCACGCGTGCGTTAAGGAGATGCCAGCAGGGGCGAAGCCTGCTGGGGTCATGAGTTGTGTAAAAGACAGCCCTGGGGCCCTGGAACGAAGGCAAAAAAGAAACAGGAGTGGATTTTAGTCCTTAAAAGTCTGACACATCCTTCTGGTCCACCCAAGAGCGAGAGAAGTCATTGGATGACTTTGCACATAAAAAAGGTACAATTTTTTTCAAATATGATAAAAAGTTTCACAATATGCTTCTTGGTTTTCATAATTCTTTGAGTAAAAGCATACGAATTTCTATTTCTAGTGTAAGTACCTACGTAGCTTTGCACAAACATGTAGACAATGCAGTGCATTGACACCTTCAGCGCTCGCATCAAATAATATCATTCCACAAAAACTTATTTTGTCTTTACGGCCAGTTAGATTTGAAGATTACTTCGTCGGGCGAAAAAAACTGGTGACAGCGAAAATTTCAAATCTCCCGCTAGCCCCCGGCGAACATAAAACGCGAGAGTCGAACGGTCGCCGCGAGGTGCGTCCTTACACAAAAACTCAATCTTATCGCAGCCCCGACATATTCCACCGAATTGAGCGGCGAGACGTACCGCTACCGCTGCGTCTCACGATTCCGTCGCTATGAATACAAACAATATGTTTGGGTATCGAGCTCCGTGAATGACTTATAAAGGATTTGCGAGTTGATTGCATGCGGCAATCTACTCGTAGATGCTTGTACATTGACGAAAGTATGGTGGAAAAGTAATAGGTTGTTCACGTGTGTGGTAGATGCGGCTGATAGCCTGGAGGGCGCGAGAGAACCCCAGCGATAGGCGCCCGCTGGGATCGCTTCGGGTTGACGACCGCCGTCTATCTGTTGATCGTTTGACGTCCTCTCAGCGACTGATAGATTTTACACTTAACTTTCATGGGACCATAATATTTAACGTCGATGAGAAAGTAGATAACCTATGACACAATATAACTTTAGGTACCTATACCCACTTAGTTGAAGACGCGTAAAAGTTAACTAAGCAGTTATTTACTCTTTTGTTTGAAAATATTAATTGAATAAACATTATTAGCCAATAAAGAAAAATACATAAATAAATAATTGAATTTTCGGACAAAAATTGGCAACTTTCTTGATTGCCAGATATGGAAATGAATGGGACTAATCGAGAAAACTCAAGAAAAACCTCGCGGTAATGAACGAAATAATAATAAATTGGAGCTTAGTTGTCAAAAGGGATCCTCAACAGATTATAAAGAAGTTCGATAAGAGTATTCGCGATTCAATCGAGATCTCGGCTCCACTAATCTAATTACGCTCCACCGTCTCTTTGTGCGGCGCTGGGCGAGCGTCGTTTGTTTATTTCCTTTGCCTCGCGAGCTGATATATTTTTTTGTTTAAATATTTTTCGCGGAGTTTGCGAGCGCTCAAAGGCGGAGCCGAGTTATGAAATTGTTCAAGCGTTAATTGTAGACGTCCAGTGGCGAATATTAAAGTGGTCGTGTGCGGCGAGGCCTGGGGAACTAACTAGTTAACCTCGGCTACACGGAGCCGCAACTTTAAACGTTCCTCACCAAAAAATAATATTGAATTAGCGAGTTGCGGCCGAGGCGATAGATATCGCGGCGTGGCGGGGCTCATTAACGCTGTTGTTTTTGGGACTGATTCGTTTGCAGTTTATCAACAACACTGTGATGTTGGCTTTGAAGTTTCACGAAACGTGTATTCAGATTTTGTAACAGGTTCACAGTATTTTCATAATTATGTATACATGAAAATGCAACTGGAGGTTTTCCAATCGAATTATAATCTCAAAATAATTTTAAAGCTAGTAATCACAAAAATTCTCAGTTCTATTTTCTTAAAAGCACTTGATTCAGTCGGTCATTTGTTGGGCGTAGCGCGGCGGTGGGCGGCGAGTGGCGACGAGTCGATTTTTTCCTAGTGATTGGTAATCGGCGAAGTCATTAGGAAAGCCACGCTTTGTTTTTTACGTCGAGGGTAATGGCGCGAAAAATGTCGTTAGCGAACAAAACACCCGCCGCAGAGGATTCAGGTGAAGAGGTCACAAGTGGACATTGTGCCTCAGTTCTGTTTGTTGATGCTCAGAATAGTATCAATTATTCCTTCTAAATTGGAACTATCTTCCTTTTATTAAACACCAGAAATAGGGTTTCTAAAAATATGAAGTAGAGCAAATTAATTTCAATTTCCTGATCTGCAAATAATGATTTTGGGAACAAGGGTAATTTAATTCATAAATTGGGTATTATTCCCTTTAACCGAGCTGCCCGTAACAAAGTAAACTTTTAAAAGGTTCGGGAGTAATAAAACAGTGCTGTGCGTGACGCAGTCGCCGGGCAGGCGCCGCGACTTGAGAACTGTAGAGCGGCCATTATTTCATTACTTTGCCCAATAAAACGAATTAAAACCTAATTAGACGCCGCGA
Source organism: Mythimna separata (assembly GCA_030763345.1). Classification (NCBI taxonomy): domain Eukaryota; kingdom Metazoa; phylum Arthropoda; class Insecta; order Lepidoptera; family Noctuidae; genus Mythimna; species Mythimna separata. The sequence continues at coordinate 352,080 of CM061175.1, forward strand.
TTTTTGAACATTAAAAGAGGGGCGGAATTAATTAGTGGAGGGCAGAGGCAATGATTCCAGTTCGGCGAGTAATTGCCGCTCCACCGTTTCAAATATAAATCAGAGAATGGCGCAAGCGACGAGCGGAGCGGCACGATTTCTTACAGAACTTACGTAGCTACTTACAAACTCGCCTGAAAAATCTTTAGAAATATTAAGTTTTCTGTTTTCCATTGTTCTATTGTTACCTGCCAGTCTTCAGGCACCTAGTGCTCTTCCAAGCGAAGGAAGATATAAGGCGCATTTTGATATTGATTCGAATTTTCGATCGTGTTCTCTCCCCTTATCTTAGATAGAATAAGATCCAAATGATGTACCCAAACAAAACCACGAGAACAATCTAATCTTGTTCGCAGGGTTAATAATTAATTTAATTCTATTCTTACCTAATGTGTTGTCTTACTAAAAATGGATCCAGTAGCACTCTTCTTAATGTCTCTATTAAGGTGAATATAACAGGTTGAGTTTGCCCTATTTTTTTTGTTTGTAGTGTATGAAAGTATTACTAAATAAAAAAATGGTATCCGTTAAAATCGGTCCATCCACTTAATTAATTTAGTTAAATTATTTCCTCAAAATCCACCTTTCAACTGTTCTGTGGTTATATCTAACCACTGTTGCATTAGAAAGGATGATGGGCAGATTTGTATGGAGTTTGTCCCAACCGTTGTAGCAATATATGATATGTAGTCTAATGTTGTACGTGTTCCCCTTATTACATATATTCACTTCTTTTTACTCTAAGTGATGTCCAAGTAAGGAAAAAATATTTTTGAAAACAAGCTAAAAAAAACCATCCGCTTTTATTAGGATGTTTGTCTTACATCTTTATGGCTATGCTAGTGTTTTATATGTATTACGGTAAAGGAAAACAAATGAGAAAACCATTTTTACTAACCATTATTTGATTATCTGTCATAATTACACACATTTTTCACAATATACATTAACCTACAAAATGGATTATCTTATTAATTCGTTACGATCAATTGGAATTACATCATCCAAAAATCTTGCGAGCATTGAAAATCATCAGCCTGGTGCCTCACAAATCCCAGGAACCAAATAAAACTCATAATGTATGCACAAGTTAAGATAGTGCGATTACCTGTCAAACATGAATAGTAAAGCTGTGGCAAAGCGTTTCTAACTGTCAAGTTGATTTTGACTAATATATCTTCTTCCACCTGGTCTTGAGTCCGCCTTCCGGCTGACTTTCCTCCACTTTACCCGATCTTCGACATCCTTTTGTCATGTCGGACTTGACGACGACCAGCCAGCGCTTGCGAGGGCGACCACGGGACCTAGCACCAAGGACAGCCATATTCATGCATCTCCGACCAACGTACTCCCTAGGGCGGCGCATGATGTGGCCATACCATCGCAGACGACCCTCTTGCAGTTTTTCCCCCACGTCACGGACACCAAGACTACCCGGATGAATGAGTTACGCATGCCATCGGATCGGGTTACGCCGCTCATCCATCTCAGCACCTTCATCTCCATGATACAAACCTCCTCAGTGTGTCTGCTTAATGCTGGTCAATAATCGCCACCGTACTGGAGGACAGGCCGTATGATGCATTTATATATCTGCCCTTTGAGCTTCGGAGGCATTTTGCGGTCACATAGAATGCCCGTTACCTCGCGCCATTTTGCCCAAGCCGCGCCTATACGTGCTTGGACATTGTCATCCACGTTGCCAGACTTGTGCAGCACAGATCCATCCGAACCACGCGCCACCAACGCCACATTTAGTCCCTGACCGCCGTTTTCCAGCGTGTCTTTCCAAATGTTGACTTTGCGCTCAAGATGGGTTTTGTTTTGATTAACGAGGGCGATGTCATCGGCATACATCACTAGCCATGGAGGCTGATCTTGGATGTTAGCCGTAACTACATCGAGCACAACATTAAACAAGAAAGGGCTAAGAATTGAACCTTGGTGAACGCCAACAGATATTGGGAAAACATTGGATTCACCAACAGCGGTCTGGATAGAGGACACGGAATCGCGGTACATACTCGTGTATCTGATATTGTCAATATAGGCCTCGAGAACGCCCTTGAAGCAGAGTGCTCACTTCGACTGCCAAGGTATACAGTCGAAGGCCTTCTGCAGGTCTAAAAAGGTCATATGCAGAGCTCTTCTTCTATCTCTCTTATGAAATACCATAAATAACGCTAACTTTTAATAATATTTAAAGAAACGTTAAACACCTGTAAGTTTTTTCTGACGCGGAATCCAGCTTCGTCGTCATACAATAATTTGTTCCTCTAAACGATATCTACAAATTGATATATCATACAAAGTGCTACAACACTTGGGACAATTTGCCCATTATCCTTTCGACTAACTTAATCAATAATTTGACTAAGTTCGATGAAGTGGAATGTCAGTCGATGATGATTTTTTTAAGGCAACAAATATAAATGTCTTAAAATTTGGGCTTGACTAAACTTGACTACCAAAACTTTTAAGATTTCTTTTAAATATTGGTTATATGAATGATATCCGCTACCACCTATGCCTCACTCCACATAGACACGTCCAGGAAAAATCTCAGTGTAGCAGTCTTAAGATTCACTTTGAAGGGTAAAGCAGATTTCATTGAATCAACGATGAATTATTCTGTTTGTCCGACTTTTTAAACGTTTGCCCAAGACCGCAGTGTTTTACTCTTAGATGAAAGGGGGCAAGAGGGGGAGGGAATTAGCTCGTCTTCTTACATTGTGTAAAGACAGGTATGTAGATATTAACGGAGTTGGCGTTTGAGTTAGTTGTAAGGAAGTGTCTGAGAAAGAGTACAAAAAATAACTGCACATTTTATGTTATGGCCTCAAGACCTGCATTAATTAACATTACATACCCAACTGCAAAGGAGGGTTATATTATGGAGTCAATTAGTCCATCAATAACTATAAACAATTGAAAGTTATTAACTATTGAATATCTATCAGAACTCAAAACAAACCAAAATATAATAGAAGGTTCCATGAAATCCAGCGTTGTAAACGAAAACATTTGCTCTACCATGAAGTTGAGGAAAGCATTTGAAAGTGTTTACCAAATATAAGTCAGTAACTGGCACAAGTTGCTCCAAGTTCAATCAATTATTTGAGAGCGAAAGTAGTTGGGACTGTGTTGTTGTGAGCCCGCGCTCCGGCTCGGGCTGCGACCGGCCATTGCTGCTGCTATAAATCCAATCATTTAATAACGATTAACTCAATTCGTTCATTTCACAAATTAAATTAATCGAGTTTCGCTGTAACATAGGCTTTCTCTTTATAAACACCTTCATTTTAGTTATGAGCTGCTCTGATTGGTTAAAAGTTTAGTTATTTATTGAGTTTTATTCAAGAGATGATTTATATGTGATCCGCACAAATCCCAAATCTGTCTTCGAAGTAGGTATTGTTATTAGGTAGCTCTGTAATCAGTCACATAAGTGCCAATTTGCATTTACTGATACCTCATCTCACTAAAAGGAACTTGTTAACGGTTGTTAATTACGGTCCTCTGTCGACTACGGGTTTTCTAATAGGTATCTAACTGTAAGGTTAACAAAACACCAGACATCATTTACTGTGTGCAGAGTGCATTGTGAAACCAATTTATCAGATCATTACGCACCTTCTACCGTTGCCATTTGTACGAAAACAAATTAACTGTAGACGAAGGACGGAGGCTTCCGGCGGCCATTTGTGAAATGGCGGTGTTTCCGGAAGTTTGACAGGTCGGATGAAATGTCGCGCGATTTTTAGTAATTAAAGGGGTGCTATCGGCAGGGGTAGGTGCGTCGAGAGCGGCGAGGTGGTGAGGTGGACGAGGTGGACCAAATGATCACTTTAATGCTTTCATTGCCTCGACATTTTTAAGGGGCGACCTTATAATTACAGTTTGATTGCAGTAATTATTTGAAATTAAGTCTATTGATATCTTTTATAATAATATTATAACGGGAAAAGATTTGTATTTTTATATTTGCGTTTGTAGTTAATAAACTCAAAAACATATATTTCCAGGCAGAAGCTAGTGGTTAATATTCTAGACAAGGGCAGTAGTTAGTTATCTGTACATTAAATTGTGCCTTGCCCTTGCCTGTTAATTTTCACACTTGCTTTTCCTTTGTGCGTTAATGAATAACCTTTCTAGAGTTAGTGTCAATAATTTTCCTGCTATCTGGTGTTATTAACATTGGCCTGGCGCCGGTTATCTGCTGAACCCGACGACTCTTACTTAATTAATGAACCCTTGATTAGATAGCGTAGTATTATGCGTTAGGAATTCATTCAGATTGCACTCTATCGTTATTATAATCCATGTATGCCAGCGACCTAAAACACTTACCTCACAGTTTTAAAACATTCGTAGTTTTCTAAAAAGTACAGGAGCTGCGTGTCACAACTAAAATATGCTCAGTTAAGTGGGACCTGGATAAGTAAAAAATCTCCGTAGCTGGAACTCATACATAGGTCCCGATACTTAAGCATTGTATTGCCTCTGCTGGTGAGACAAAGCATCTGGGATTCGTTCTTTTAGTTTCCTCTGTAATTGAGACAGAAAGTGTATTTTACCTCTTGTAGTGAGATTTTATTTCAAATAACATTTTTTAAAAGTAATTGTTTTTCTTTGTTTTTATAGGTACCTAACTCTATAACTGAGATAACATCAATTTATTACCTCTCTAACTCGCACTATGTTTACAACTCATGTATAATGTATCTTATCTACGTTATTTTATTTCATAATCGCACCTCTATAACTGAAATAACCTCTAGTGTCACCTCCATTAAAGGATTCCTCTGTTAATAAAACAGATATTTAAAAATACTTGGATATCTGAGATACTTGGTACGTGGAATACATCTTTAAACTACTTGAAGTCCCAGTTATCCAGGCGTCACTGTAATTAGAATATTGAACTAGCTCATTAGACTCTGCCATGTACATCTATTTAGTAAAAAATGCCATGTACATCTATTTAGTAAAAAAGCTGTAAGTATATATATCTATAACGTTTTGAGTATCAAGTTTTGTCGTAGTTCCAGCATCCCTCATTATGACAGTTGCTAGTATTATTGGATGGTTTCAGCAATTTTTCCGCACCCTTCGTCGGTGGCACGTAATTCAGCACACAATCAAACTGCCGCCACTCTCCACAAATTAGTTTTGATATTTAAATTAGTCCCGCCGCTGGCGATCGCTGAAGCCGCCTTAGACAAGACGACTTTGATTGCGTTGACATTCTGCCGCGCACCACAATGTATTAAAAATAAAAACTGATTTTCTATATGAGATGGATCTAATACTGGTACTAGTAGAGGCTGAAGATAGTCATTGATTGAATGTTGGTTGCTATTAAAGTTTAAATTTTCTCCTAACTGTAACAAAAGGTTTAAATAAAAAAGCTCTGTCGAAGTATGTTTCCTAATAGCTACAACCTAGCGATCAAGAGTCAAGAGTATTTACTCCACACCACCTTTTCAGGTTACTTCGAGCCAAACGCACTCCATCGTCGTTTTTATCGGGTGAGGTAAAAGTCAAGCGCAAGTCTATCTACAATAAAAAAAAGCAACTCACAGTCGTGGATCGTGTCGTACCGTGTAAAGCCGCCACCGTCCGGCAGGTTCGGCTCAAAGATTGATTTCTCTTTCTCGTCGAACTAACTAAAACTTCTTCGAGCTGTCCCTCCCCCTGGCCTCACCTCAGTCCCCCGTCCTGGCCCCGCGGGTCCGCGGCAGGCCCGTTTGATCGCGTTATTTCGCAAGATAAGTCCGTTAATTGCCTTTACAGACAGGTTGCTCATTCTATTCCAGATTATTGATCTTGCTGAGAAGTTTTTGTATGTCTTCAGAGGGGATTGTTAAACGGTTTTTGTTTTTAATTGAACAGTTCTGTGAAAGGACCGATAGGCTTGAACAAGCTTGTTGGGCTTCGTGTTCTGATTAAATTAGCCGTGTCAATAACAATGTGATTGGAACAATGGGCTGTGGTTTAAATGGCATGGATGAGGAACAATATTAAATAAATATAATTTCTGTGCCGAAATATCAGAAAGTAAAAGACAACATTTCAAGAAAGCAGACGCAGACAGATGGAGGTATCCATAGCAAGAGTAGCGAAACAAGAGGCGAGTTAACAAGTGTAAGAATAAGGAGCACCTCAGACAAAGGGCTTTGTGCAAAAAGTGCAAAGTGCAGCCGACAGACAGCGATATAACGAGACGACTACTAGAACTCAATACGAGATACAATCATATTTAGTTACAACAATTTAACTCGGTTTTCCATAATACCAAGTAACGTCAGTTAATTAATATAAAATTACAAAATTGCTGTCAATAGCGGTGTTTGATGGCGTACATATGGTTGTTTACCTTAAATTACATTTCAATTTAAATGGTATTAAGGTAAATGTAGGCTATAATTGGTCCAAAGCTGTAAAACCGCACGAGTAAGGTGAATTAGTAATGCGTGCGTCGAATGTGGTTACTGTCGCATACGAACACCAACAAAGTGATTAGTGAAACACAGAGTGCCTCTTCTTTTAAATAATATAATGAAACGAATGCAATCCCACTTGATGGTAAGCAGTGATGCAATCGTTGATGTTGAGTTGCTCTAGTGTATTAAAAGCCTATTATAATCAGACGGGAAGACCACAACAGGCAAATTGTTCCAGTCCTTCGATGTACGTGATATAAACGACGAGACGAAACGCTTAGTCCGGACCGTAGTCGGGATGTCCGATGGTGGAATCAAGCCATGGAATTCTCGCGCACACTCCAAAATGCATCCTGTAAAATACCAAAAGGCTGGCCTTACGCCTGTTCTCTAGGCTTTGCAGATTGGACTTAACCAAACCAACGTCTTCCAGATACCGCTCGTATAGGTACACCTAATAGGTCTATAGGCAGCTACCTACTGAACAGTGTGAGGCAATGGTTCATTCCTCGCTGACCACTTCTTACTCAATGCTAATGTGGTTAAAGACAGTTATTGTTTAAGATTTTATTGAATATACAATTGACATTATCTCCCCTAATTCCCTAGTTCGCCATCTCGTCGATGCGATTTGTTTTTAATCTAATTATGTTCGTTTTGACAACCTCTTCTGAATTATCGGCTTTCTTTAAAGAATTTTATTCGCGGGATATCATATTGTTGCTGTTTTTAGTTTTGATATACATAACTAGTAATATGCCAGCGACTTCGTTCACGAGAATGTTTTCATATAAATTTATACCCCTTAAACCGTATTTTGAAGTTAGTTAGAAAAAATAATAATGACTGGACAGTCTTTATTATTTATTTTGATTAAAATTTGGGCCAAGTTTCAAGGGCACAATAAATAAAATTTTGTATACAAACTAATTTCAAACGTTTTCACTGTCTTAAATGTTGAATTTTCAAAAATTCTTTTCTTAATGTACGCTTATGTCATAAAGAGAAAAATTCTCGTTCGTATTATATACCCTGTAATTTGGTTCACCATTGATATATCAGTTTAATCATAGATAATACGTTCATTTAATTGTATTTGTCATGTTTCGAAATTATAACGTTCATGTAGCGAGATTTCAATTTAGTAGATATTGTTTAATGGATGGCTAAATTATTTCAGTCCTCAGCCTTATTGTTCGATGATCTGTGATTAGTTTCGTCATGAATATCAAAGAACATTTAATTAAGATCTTTACTAATCCTGGCTCCGTCTCTAACTCGGCTCGTATTGTGTTCAAATTGAAAAACTTTTCTCGTTTTCAACTAATTATATCGAGAGGAAGACGAAAATCTTTTGCAAATATTTATTGAGCACTCGCGATTGTCGCGCTCGCGATACAAAGATTACTCGCAGACCAATCGAAGCTGAAACCTCCGGCGGTCTTCTTTGTGTGTGTCGAGATCATTGTGGAGGGAGTGAGACACAGTTACTGTGTTAGTGATCAACTAGCTGCGAACGTTCTTGAGGTGAAGGCAGCTCTTGTTTTTAATTCATTAATTTTATTATTTTTCGCCGGCCGCCGCCGCGTTGGCTTTATTGGCAGAATTTCTCGAGTAATTAGCCGTTTTATTATTATATAATATCGGAAGGGTTGAGGTGCGACCAGATGCCACCGTCATTACGACTCGCCGCCGGTGCTCCGCACGGGGATGCCAATTTTTATTTATTTTTGGGGAGCTCAAGATTCAACCCTTGATTTCCTTGGGTTTGAAGATGGAATTTGTTTTCTTTAATTAATTTTTGATTTTTAATTCCCTTTCGCGGGCTGTTAGTGCAGCGAGATTTAATTTAAAGGGACCATCCTTTCATCCAATTTTAAAATATTAATAATGATTTAAATAATTAAGAACTTAGTGTAAATATTTGCTCGATAAGTAGAGTAAGGTGAAGGAATGCTGATAAGAAGTGTAATTAAATGATAAAATACCTAGTTACGAGTACTTACTTACCTAATGGGTAAAGAACAAACAGTACACGAACTAGACATTCGTAGAAGCTTGACCGTCGTATCTCGAACAAACAAGCCGTTTGCGGCGACACCGCGCCGGAGCGAGGGAGGTACTCTCATCACGTGTCGGAGGACCAGTAAACAATGGCACCTCGCCATTAAGGTAATTAGAGCGGGCCTCAATCCAATTACAGCTGTTGATACTTACTTCTTGCGCGGCAGCTAATTATCGAGAGTGACGCCTTCGCTGCTACCACCTACCGACACACTCTGACGTAACAGACTTGGTTACATACCAGTGATATAGCACCTAGAAACTGTTTTAGGAAGTGCGGTGAGGTGGAAGGAAAACTGATCAAGTAAATGATAACATCGGCGTTGTGATCACACTGCTACGTGCTGAACACAATGCCAATAGATTATTATTGTGTTAATTAGGGAAATGAATTTTGAAAAAGTCAACTAAAAATTAACCACAAAATCAATAGTTGATACGGAACTATTTATCGCTCGTTAATGATCGACGTGTAGGTACGGTATGTCGACTGTTGCCAGGCACCGGGTAGTGTGCACTTATGACCTACGAATATGACTTGACGATGACGTGCCGTGTCGTGCTGTGTCGTGACGCATTGTGACGTGTCGTTGCGTGTCGTAATGTGTAGGGACGTTTAGGGCTCTTGTACTAGGAATGCTTTTCGCGGAGTGTAGGCACGATTCATAAAACGTACCGTGTACAAGAGGCCATAGACTGCGATACAACACTGATGAAACACAGCGATAGTGCCATGCTGTAGCGCTTCCGCCGTGTATGTCAAGAACCTCCCCTAGTGATCCATACAGCACTGACAACCGCGAAAAACGTGTCGTGTCGTAACGTGACGTAATGTGATCATTAACTGGCAGGTTACACGGAAGTACAAACAATCGCATGAGCACACACTGCACACGTCACCTGCGCCTAATTCACGTATAGGTATGTAATTCGATAACGTATCACTAATACGTCATATTTAATCTGCAATGTTTTAGCAACCTGTAATCGACTAAATGATGTAACTTTTCAGTTTATTTAAACCTGTATTTTCTATCAAAATTAGTTACAGAAACTGCAGAAGTAATAGACATCGATAATAACAATAAGTAAAAAGATGAACATAAACTTTTACTTTCAATTCATCATCTGCCTAGCCTTTTTCCCAACTATATTGGGGTCGGCTTCCAGTCAAGCCGGATTTAGCTGAATACCAGTATTTTACGAGGAGCGGCTGCCTACCAGACCTCCACTACCCATTAACTGGGGTAACACGGTACTTCATAGCAAGACTGGAGTCAGATTTACTGGCTTCTGACTATCCGTAACGACTGCCAAAGATCTACAAATGACAGCCGGGATCCACGGCTTAACGTGCTTTCCGAGGCACGGAGGAAACTCGTTATGTTAAGATGGTCACCCATCCACAAACCAACCTATGCAAGCGTTGCTTAACCTTGAAGATCGACCTGTGCGGCTGTTATTATCTAGCCACGAGCTCCTCTTTTACTTTCAATTACTATAAACAAAATTCATTTATTTTCAACTAACTATATTCAATATTTATTTACAGTATAATATCTAATCTAATTGAACTAACTAAAAATTAACTAATGTATGGAGAAAAAAAACTCTTCCACATCGCTGTCAACTGGTAATGTGCCCAAAAGACTGGCGGCATTGCCACGCTGAATGGCAATGCTTCTGTCCGAGGTAAAAGCTGGAGCCCTTGGGTCACGCAAAGTGTCAATTAGGCGTTTAGAAAGATCTTTGTACAACTTGTGAGCACTCGGACCCCACGAACCAAGAGTTTCAACCCCAAACGGTTCGAAAATATAACTTCCCACAAGGTTATTATATTTCCGCCGCTTGAGATTCTCCGCAGCCGCAGCGGCGGAACCAGCACAACACGACGAGCTTGGAAGATGGGATGGCGCAAGAGTATCGACACAAGTAGCGTCCCATACTAAAGACCTACCCATCTTCCAAGGGAATAACGACATACCGTCCGGTCTCTTGCCATCGTCGCGTGCCAGGCCATGAGGTTCTAATACAGCTGGAACGCCGACGGTGACAAAAGCGCGTCTGATGATGTCGTTGATATTCGCGTGCCGTGCTATGCGACCCGCACTTCGGCTGTATGATAGACCGTGGTGACCGAGGCTGTTGACAACTTCGCCACAGTGACAGCGATGAGGAGAGCAACAGAGAGCGCCTAGACGTAGGGAAGCGAGACGGAAAGTATTTAATGCAATTACTATTGAGTTAAATGAGTCAATGCCGCTAGTAGCGAGATCAAACCAGAGCACAAACGGAAGTCAAGCAGGAAAGTAACACTAGTGAACCTACTTCCTATAAATAATATGATAGGTAAATAATGTACATATTTATTGGCTGTTAAACCTATTTGTTATATAATTTTCGATACGTTAATTTAACTAAAACGTAAATGCTTCGTTTTTATTGTAAATCCAAATCGGCACTCCAAAACTTGACCTTAAGCTCTCTAATTTTCTTTCATATTTTCCTAACCAGGAATAGTACTGTACTCTGTACCTACAAACACATACAAAAAACATGATTCAAAAAAATATAAGGACAAGTACGTACTAGGTACTTATTAAGTAAGTACTTGTAGCTTAATTATTCTGGGCATTCATGGTGCCCCTAGTAATGTAACTGTATTTTCTTCTTTTTATTTAAATTTCTTTTTGTTAATACATACATTCATAATTACCTGGTTAATTGGTTGTTCTCGTATCACATTTTACTTGTTATTTTTATTAATTACTTGTCGAAACTTGCCAATAGAATTATACCAAGCAAACAATATAAAATAGCTGAAAAAAATACTTTAAATTATGCGACACGATAATAAGGCCATTCATATCTACGACACATTGTATTTCACATAGAGACAGTCACACAGGTATGAGTGAAAAACGAATCTCAACAAAATGTTGTTCTACAAAAGATTCGGAAAGTGTTATATTCTATTTGACACAGAAATATAACCCTTTTGCCCGTAGATAAAAGGTTGCATGTACCTGTGTCACCTGTTGTGCAGGTGAGGAGGGCGTGGCCGCAGGTGGGCCGCGCCCCGCCCACCGCACCTGCCCGCCTACACCTGAGCTCGCGGCGACACCTCCCAGGTACATAGGCTATGTGCACAGGTAAATAGGCGCGTTTACCTTTCATGTTTATATATACTTTATCTTTTGAATAATGACTTGGTTGTGTAGGCGTTAGTGATGAGTGACCACCAAATACGAGTTTGATATGAAACCGGTTACTGCTCTAGAAATCTATTAGTTTTTAATTTTGTAATTACCATAATAGAAGAAATAAACTTCCGTTTTCCTTTTTGTATCCTGAATTAAATATTTATTCTCATCTCACTCTCAGGATTTATTTTATCTCATTTTATGGAAAGCATGGTGCTTCTGGGTATTCTAAGTTGTTTTGTTTCGTAAATCGTACTCGTAATATTTAGGCACAAAATTGATTTTGGCATTATTTTCTAATTCTATTTTTTTATTACAAAAATTACCTAATCTTAATGTTACTTCATTTTTTTAAATATCTCTTAGATATTATTTGTGGTGCACACACACACCACCTTGTAGTATTTTTTAACCTAAAGTTAGACTGGTAGCCTTGAGAGCCTTGTTACATTAAAGTGCCATTACGGTTTATAGAAGTTAAATAAACAATTAAAAATAATAATTTGTCTGTGTTGGCGTAGGTTAGAAAAAAAAACAAAATTGTCCTCCTATAACCTATATATATATATAGGAGGAATTTATTTTACTTTCCTTGTGTGTAGCGTTGGATACCTTACATAATTCTGTGTAGGAACAATGCACGCAGATTAGATTACTATTCGCTTGCACTACCGACGTGACGTACCTACCTTAATTATTTGTGTTGTACGTAATACTTCATCGTCATAATTTGCCGAAAGATGCCTACTACTGGACATACGTATGCCGCCCCCAAACATTGCCACATTAACCGGTCCTGTGCATATCGCATCATCGGTTTCCCGTGATCCTCACCAGGTCAACGGTCTATCTTGTGTGAGGTCTTCCAACGCTCCGTCTTGTAGTACGTGGTCGCCACTCCAGAACCTTCGTCCCCATCGACCATCAGTTCGGAAAGCTATGTAGCCTGTCCTTTGCCATTTAAGTTTGGCGATTCTTCAGGCTATATACTGATATAACCGCGTAATATCTGCGTAATGAAATTAGCCGCAACGGAACAAAGGTTACTGAACCTTAGTTCTCTTCCGGCTATCTTCATTACGCAACGCTTGTGTCATAGGAATCTTTGAAGTCTTTAAGCTGCAATACGTTATAGAAATAATTCTGTTTGCCTTTCGACCTACCCAACCCGATCAATATACTGGAGCACCTCTACCCAGTGGCCCGAGTGGCCACTTGACTCAGCCCCGCGGCTACGGGTGTCACCTTCGCATCGCATAAATTTTTTGTGCTCTTAACCGTGCGGCGGCGGCGGCGACACGGAAGAGGAGGTGCCGTCTTAGGCACGCGAGCACGAAGGGTTGACCTCTGGGCGAGCACATAGCAGAGCCGGCGTGCTCCTCTTTGTGCACCAGTAATACAGGAAAAAAGTAAAACAATCAAAAAGGCAGGGGAGTCTCTGTCCTGCTCATAATGTTTACTTTTCTCATGCTATTTTTTTGTACTTTTTTCTGACGTCAGATTAATAAAGTTTGCTTAGCCGTTATTGGCACTTCCGCAATTGAAACTTTACTTTTGGTTTAATTATTAAAATACCGGTTTGTTATACGAAACTATAAAATATTGCAATAAATTATTTTGTAGCCTTTTTTCTTGTTTGTTCCTGCTGTTTCAACAGCAAACGTTTTGTTCTTTACGCATACTTGGACATTTGCTGATTTTACTAAAACCATATTGATAAAAAAATCAGCCCCTACAGGTCCAAACAGGAACAGTCCGCGGTTTGTATTGTGTCAGTTTTTCGCGATACGAGAACATTGGGCCGCACCGCGGTCCCGCGCTTAGCATAATTTACACATATCTACACTTTTTGTGCACAATCCCCTCCGATTGTATTGCTCTTGCATAAATACTGACATTTGAATTTGAACTCTTTTATAAGCAAAGGGACTATGCGCGGGTGAAGAAACCGGGTTTGAGAAAGCGAAAGTTTTGTGAATTTAAACGCAATTTTGCTTGGGATTCTCAGCAGCGGTAAAATGTGAGCGTCAAGTTAAGCGGGAACTACATTAGATTGACATACACGTAGGCCACGCCTGATTTGTACGTAGAACCAAGTTGTGTGGCGTGGATCTAATGTAGTTCTACAAGTCTGGTTGCCATAACAAGTGTATAGAGATCGACGTGCCCATATTGGCGTTCGTGGCCTACGTGAGCGCAATTTACCTGTAGTTACTCAGATACCCGCGAAACGAGACACAATAGTAAAACAATAACAGCGCGGTCTCATAGGACCGGTTGGGGATTCAAACGTTAAAGGACTTAGATAAGTTGCCTTGAACTGTCGTAATACCGTCCAAAAGAGGGAGGGGGTAGTAACTATGAGTGTCATAATTAACACCTAGAGAAGGGTTAGTAACGCGCCACCTGACCACACAGCGCGTCAGCCACGTGCGCTATCAATGCGACACTAAGCAAACTGCGTAACACGAGACGTGACGCTGTGGCGTGACGACGCGGACGGCGCGGCGCTCAGCGCAAACACAGGCGTGACGTGATCACTCCGACGTGTTGCTAATGCTGTGCGTTTGTTGGTGACGAGTGAAAGTGTTGCTTAGCGAGGACTGTATACTTGACTAGAGAACTTGCTTAGTTACGGGAATATTTACTGTTGAGAGTACTGCCAAATCACATATGTTGAACACAAAAAAATTCAATTGATCCGCTAGTGATTCGGTTTACCTACATGAGTGAGAATACCGACATACTTTAGTAGTTACATTACATTTACACTTTGTTAACTCCGTGATATAAATTTAAGTTCAAAACATACAATATAATTAAAATTATCTAATATAACAGATTTTTTTTAAAGAAACCCCAAAAGAATACATAATGATTTATTTTATTGATAGAGTGCGTCTTATGAAAGCGCGACCTGGAGTTTTGTTTTTAAATTTAATTGGCAACATTATTCAGCCGCAATTGTAGGAAAAAAAAAATGTGTAGTGTCAAAACATGATTCTCCTACTAATTAGTAATACCAAATACAAAATCTTTGGATTTAACTTCTTTTTCTCAGGTCGCGCTTTCATTAGACGGACTATAGGCTCTAGGATCTGTATTTCATTCGATATTTAGCGACGATGTTTTTAAAGATGACATTTTCCGAGATTTAACATACTTACCTGCTGTCAACTTGGTAATAACTTGGGATACTCCGGTTTTTGCTATGGAGATACAGAATCTGTAAGGGTACTTTGAATTAGATATAAATATTGCATGTTACTCGTTCGAATTTAAACATCTACTCATGCCTTAATTATAAAGCTTAAATTACTTCAATTTAAAAACAAAAACCATAATTTGCTCGTTGTGTTGCACGACGTGGGGAGCGCACCTCGGCGGAGCGGCGATGTAAAGCAAACACGACGAGAGCACATAAATGAGTGCGTCACGAGGAATGTTTGCCAACTAATCCCACGGCGCTAGCACCGCGTGACGTGTGACAGAAGGACAAGGCTCTGATGAGACTATGCAATTTACGATGGGTTGGCGTTATGTCAACCAGGTTAGATAAAAACCCCAAAATGAAAAAAAGAACTAAGGCATTATAAAGAAAGAATTAGGGCACAATACTTTAAAGTATGGATTTAGAACGGCTAAGAAAGATTTTTGGTTTGCTCTACAGGATCAATGGTTGGATCCACTTTTAAATAGAGCGACGAGGATGGCTTCGTAAAGGTAGAGAAGAAGAAGAGAAAGAAGCCTACTTGTCAGAACCAGTGCGGTATCGCGCTGGCAGGACCCAACATGCTGCTGCGTCCAGCAATACCCACGACGCTGCTGTATGTGTCGAGACTACATTATACCACGAAGGTTGAGGAGATCGTGGAATATGTACGAGTGAAGACGAACCGGTCTTTGAGAGTGGTGCAGTTGGAGTCGCGCCATAACACTAATTTTAAGTCGTTTGTGGTGCGGGTGCCGACTCACCTTTTGGAGACCTTCCTCAAAGGAAAGTTTTGGCCGAAGGGTGTTTTGTTTCGACGATTTCGCGGAACGATACCGACATCACAGTGTAACACGACGCCGTCAATGCGTGTGCAATAGTGAAAAATTTGTCAATAGTTTACTTTATTTTATTATGTATTAGTTTATAATTTTTATAAGATTATTTGTGTATTTTTTCTATGGGCCTTAGATGCCTGACAATAAAGGATATTATTATTATTAAATTGCGGTTTTGCACCTGTATGCATGTTGTAGGTAGCTTTCATTTGTTAAACTTTCGTGGACATACCTACATGTGTCCTAGGTTTCTCTTAGATATTATTATCATCTTATTTTGTAAACATGCTATGATTTGTGACTTCGACTTCACCTTCTGTGTTTTATTTCACACAAGACTCCACGTCATTGAAATTTCAATGAAAACAGGTGTGCGAGAGTGTTTATCGCCGTTAGAAACATCCCTTGTCGGTTTACTAAATTATAAAAGGTATTATGTCCGTTGACAGAGTCGCTTCTTTGTGAGATATCAACTAAGAAAAGTTTATATATTGAAATAGATTCTGTAGATTCTGTCTATGTCGAATACGTCTAAAAATTACTCTGATAGCCGTTTAAAATAAATAAGTAGATTGATATGAATAGTGCGTATTTAGTACAAGCCCGTATGCACACTACGTTTTCCCTTAGTCTTGAAACTCTTTAAAGGCTTTTGTGTTTATTAGTAAAATTTACTGTGTTTAAAAATAAAACAAACTAATGCGAAGTAAATCTTAATACGACAGAAAAAGTTAATTTACAAAGCTTGGTAAAATCATTGTCCCAGCCCGTACCGTCGTAGGAATAACATTGTAATTACATATTATTTTAATGTAACTCCACAATACACGGGGCGGTTCGTCACGACGCCAATCAGCCGCCAGCGTCGCGGCGCCGTGAGAGTGACGTAACGAGTGGCTTATTGTACAAAAATGGCCGCGAGCGGGAACCTGGCGTGAAGTGTAAATTGAGTCATTTTCACAGCGCACCGGTACGGGCTCCGACAAGACATAGTAGCGGAGATACAGAGAGTCAATAGCAAACTGGTTTATTACGTGATAGCAGAAAATTATCCAAAAGGACCAAATCCCAGGGATGAAAAGAGTATCCTATGTGCAATTCCAGGTCATAGTTTACTCAGTCCCAATATAACAAGTGTTATCGAAATCTATTCTAGCGTTTAAGCGTAAGGATTGGATTGTTAAGATAATTAGCATTGCCTTCACGTGCTTACAAGACTTTTTTTTAAATCATCGTAACCTTTACGTGGTGACCCTTATTAATGGATCTCAATTAATGGTCCTTCGATTTATGTACCCTGTATAATTGTGGTTTATAATTTGTGTTTTATTCCAAAAGTATTTATTTGATAGCCATAACTACTACTACTACCTACTTAACTTTAATTTAAATCAAAATTACTTTTCACCATTAATTTAGTTCTACTGGTCTAGATTGACTGTGTTGAGGCAGTAAGGAACAGCGCACACCTCAAGATGAACAAACATAAACAGCGCGAGGTTCCGGCACAATCAACCGCCCGCCATACACGAATCCGACGCGTAGCAGCTCGTAGCAGTTCGTAGCGCGTCGTAGAGGCTCGTAGCGCCGCGTAGCGATTGAAGGTGCTATTGTAATTGAATGATGTTTGTGTGTGTTTGATCGTAAATTGCTTTTACCATTCCATTTGAAATGCAAATACAGGTGTGTGACGAGTGTGTAGGCAGGAATTAATGGTAACAAGTTGACATTGAGGAAAGGAAAATAACGTAATAAACCCAGCCGATAAAATTCTTTCTTTGTACCTATGTCACAAAAATAAATATCGTGTACCATTTTTACATCTTCATGTCAGGAAAGTTTAGAGTACGAATCTGTATGATTGTTTTTAATCTAACTAGTCATCTTCTGATGACTAATTAGATTATGTTATGGCAAGTTGAATTAAATTTGGTGATACTGTTTAATCACTCATTAAAAACGGTGAATTAGAAATTCTTTATTTAATTCTATATTCGAGCGCAAGCTCAACAATGAGTGTTCTCCCACCAAACCTTTGAGTTCTAGTCAGAGAACATATTCGAGGTTAAGATTCAGTGCATAATATAAGCCTACATAACTACCTATGTAAGTCTAACATACTAGATAATATTATGTCTATAATTAATGGAAGTGCTCTTTAAGTTTCCTCTTGAAACATTAAAGAAGAGCCCTTATTAGGTGTAAGTAGTAATGTAACTTTATTTTTAACAGATAACATGAGTCACTAACTAATGGGCCTACCACACGCACAAGCTTCACCACAGTTTTGCCTGCGCAGGCCGGTTCCGTGTACAAAATAGTCCAAAGTAGCGGACTTTTTCCGCTCTAGGGTGGAACGAAAGGGCGGATAAAGTCATAAAATGATTTCCTACCTTTAAATGACAAAAAAAAATGGACATAAAGGTAGGACTTTGGACTATTTTGTACACGGAACCGGCCTGCCCAGGAAAAACTGTGGTGAAGCTTGTGCGTGTGGTAGGCCCATTACTTTATGTATTTCCGATTTCAAGCAAGTAATTCAGCAATTTCCTACAAGGACCTTCACCTGAGTTATAATAACTAAATCACTGCACCTCTCGGCACGCACAATCCCCCTACACGACACACCTAATAAATGTAGTCAGTATTCCTCTCCGACCTCCGACCTCCGGCACTCCGGCAGGTATCGATATGATTTTATTAGGCGCGTCAAATATTTGCTGCTCTCCCCTCGCCAAGATGCTCTGATCAGATCAATTTCTTGTGCGTGTGCTCCAATCAAATTACGTTTTTATTTGTTTGACGATTTCAATATACCGATGAAAATGTTGTGGAAATTGGTTCTCCATGCTTTTTGTGCTCGATCTTAAAAAATATTGCACTTAATTTTGTATTTTTCTTTGCAAATTAAATCGTGACAATAAGGATTTAGTTGAACAAACGGTTTTAATTTAGTTTAGAATCAGACCGTATTCTTGTTTGGGTTCCTATGAAGTATTATATATACATTATAATTATAGTCTTGATAGAGTACCGAGACTTGCTTTGATCAACGTACCTACCGTGTTCATCAGCGTCGAGTTAATAAAACGTAGACCGTTGAGTAATAGCGTTGAACAGATATAGTGGAGTATGTTGCTGATTGTCAGTTAATCACGGCGATTACCGACATAATCCGAGTGCAGTGGCCGGTCACGAGCGGCCGCTGGCAGCGTGGCCGTGTGCGCAGTAGGGCTGCCACTAAACAACAGCGGTTAAATAGTTCCTCGAATGTTTGCTAATTACAACCAATTAACAATTACATTGGCCCACCTATTGGAGTGCCCAAATTGTCTCTACACATACACTTTGGAGGATTTAAAAAATGCCACTGGCGCCGCAACAAACATGGCGACCTATACTGGTCTAAAAACTATGAGGGAAGGAAAACCATAGAAACGAGAAGAAGAAGAACAACATTTGGCAATGCATCCTCTACTCATCTGAGTCCTGCTGTGTTGTGTTAATTTTTTTATCTATCTACCAAATATCTATTTAAACAGTTCAATTTCCTCAAGACGACGCGGCGACGCAACGCAACGCTTTCTCATCCAAATTTCTGTAAAGGTGGCAGTCAGCTCTTTCCTCTCGTAACATTACATTCTGCTATAATATTTGCAGTCGTTATCAAAACATATTTCCGTTTACGGTTATTAGTTGTACTTACCTACTGGGGTTATGTTTAGTTGAGTGTTTTAGCTCGAACAAGACGAGTGTCTGGCATCCCTGATGACAAATGTAATTGAATTATGTGTTGGTGCATTGATACCGATGTGGCTCTCATAAGCGGTGGGCAAGAGCATACAAGTCCATACACTTAATGTGGACATCAATTGGCGTGACTGACAACTGTCGTTTTAGTTACGGTTGCTGTACTTAAAGACTAAAATACCTGATTTACAAAGCACTAGCTGGAAGCAGCCCGCACGGCAGCCAGACGTCGTATTTCACAGCGGCACACACCTCCAGATTGACATCGCTGGGAGTACCGATGTGTATGTATGAGATGAGCGCGATACGCGTTTTACGAGCGCGAGTAGTGTCGCTCAGTTACGGCGCCCGAGACAGTTACATGTGTTAATATTTTTATTATTGTACGCGATGCTATAACTTCCTTCAATTACCCCTCCAAGCTTCATTATTTACTACTGACTGCTTGGATTGTGTTAAATCAGGATGAGAAGGACTATATTAGGGCTATATTTGTAGTTTCGCTTGGAAAATATGCATAACTTATTTTGTGGTCTTCGAAACAGTCTGTCTCTTGAAATAAATTCTGTAATTGGATGGGTTTCTTCTTCTATTAGTCATCATTAGTAACATACAAAGTGATACGGACGCAGATACAGACTAAATCCTTTTGTAGAAAGGAAACAATGCCTGTTTCATGGTACCGTAACCATAAAATTTTTCGCATCCACGTTTACATAGTCCATGCTCTTCGCGAAGTTGTTAGCGGCTAAAAGTTGGTGTTGTGCTTGACGCGCTGTCCTCGCGTTTTTATGAGCGCTTTACAGCCCATTATACGCTTGTTGTGTAATAGAAACACTTGATTTGTTCCTCCCGAGACGCCGCCGCGCGCCGCCGCCGCGGACGTACGCGCCGTGTTGGTAAACAACTCATCGCCAGTTTTTAATTTTTCTTTAGGGTGTTAACGTGGGGGCCGAAGTTTACTCAACAATCTGAGTTGTTGTTGATCCAATTTAAATTGTGTTCCGCGACTTCTAGTGGCTGTAGTTGTAAAACGTAATAACAGTTAGCTAGCACAGTTTTTAAAGGAAATGGGTAATCTGAAACTTGGTTAGCTAATCTCGAAAGGAAAACAACAAGTGAAAAATAGTTTAAGGTTATCTGGCGGATGTTATACAAATATAGAACTTAATAAGAACTAAAAACAAGGTAATTAAAATATTGTTATTAATAGTTCATTATTAGGGCAATTTACCTCCACGTGTAACAGATCAAGAATTAATCATATTTGCGTACCGAATATGAATTGACACAATAGTCTTCTGCGCACTAGCAGTTGATTATGAGTGTAATATAATGTACAGATATGTGCGATGGAGCGCGTCACTGGTCACAAGGTGGGTCTACACGAGGCGACAATAACGCTGATGAGGAGCGATACCGGCGCGAGTGTGCTCCCGCCCTTGACCCGCGCTCGTGCACACTCGCACGGTGCGGCTATCTGACGCCTAATTAAACTGATGGAAATTAACATTATAAGCGCTTGCTTGCAGTTTTGTAACAATGTAAAATATTTATCAAGATTTTCTTGGGTAAATAGCAAATAATAGGTCCTACTTATAAATGAACGAATACAATAGTAATCAGATAGCACGGTCATAATCACCGTCATTTAAAGCAGTCATTTGTGCTATAGTTATATTTTTTGTTCTATAAGACCACGTACTCTGAATCATCTTGCCGGTCGGCGATTGTATGTTTTGGTGTGAACGCTGCCTAAATAATTTAATACTAACTAGGTTCTGCCAGCGGCTTCACTTCCGTGAAAGTAGGTTTCTTCATAGAATCTTTGGACCCCCGTTTCATCTCCTTAAGGAGTGAATTTTAAATAATCGTCTATTAGTGTTCGCCTGTGTCATAAAAGCTAACCTTGTGCAAACTTTCATGTTCCTATTCTCAGTAGTTTCGGCTGTGCATTGATAGGTATGTCAGACAGTCAATTTTTCCTTTTATATTTATATGTAGATGACAGAATAGTCGCAATGAAAAGTATCTTCCAATTATAAATCAGCAGTAAAAAGAGCGTGCAAAGTTATTAATTCCGGATATTGTTAATTTTGTGCGTCGCGTGTATACGTTGTCCTTGACCCGAGCTATATTTAAATTATCGTACAGATTGCAAATAAACGTTATTCACGTAAACAGTCCTGGATATCAAGTAAAATAATTGTTATCATTCTACTGTTAGATTGTTCCTGTTTTATTCAAAAATTTCCGGGTTGATTTCGGTACAATTGCACTGACAAGCTGTTAACTAGACGTTAAGTTCATTATAAACCATATGAGTATTATATTATATGTGGGTGATTATATTATATGGGTGTGAAGATATATAAATCCAATCTGATAGGAAGCAGTACAGGTGTACTACCTACAAAAGACTATTATACCTGTGTAGAAAAGTAAAAAGTTACACCCTTGCGCGCTGGATGTTAGCTTAAAAGCGACTATCTGCTAAAACTGGGGCGCTACGGGACGCTGTTGGACGAACTGGAGCATTAGTGCGAGACCACAGTCCCGTGCCACGGAACTGCATCGATCAGTACTGGGCTATTTAAGAGATTTTGAGAATTACAAGTGCCTATCTATCGACTACCCAATAAAATACGTTAAAAAAGTGGCCTCCACAAGTAGTGCTTGTATCTGAGATTAAACAAGAGATGAATTAAAGAAGCGTAATATACGAACATTAAGAACATACTAATGGTACTAGTGGAACTTTCAATCTGTATTTAGTTTGGTGTTTACGTTGCAGGCGTGACCTGCCACTTAAACACGTGGCAAGTAAATAGGAAGTAGAGAAAATGGCCGTCAAACACAACAGTCCACTGACGACAATACCGGTGCCCTACAACAATCACTAAATAAAAGTGTTAGCAAGCGTTTATGATAATGTGTACCTAATATCATTTGTTACTGTGGTTTTCCTTACAGGAAATAGCATTTAGCCCATTTAGGTGACACCAACATATTATACTAAACATACATAATTAGCTTCCCTAACACATTTTAAAACAAATTGTTTACTCGAAGTTTTACCTTAAAAAACGTTGTTGTTGGTAAGTTGGTGTAAGCTGCCCCTACGCCTGTGTTGGTTCCCACACGGCGCGAATTAAAAGTTACCAACGGCAACGCTGTTCCGAGGATTAAAAAGTGTGCGGTCGTAACTCGCGCTGACTGTACTCCTGCCGCGAGTGACGCCACACCGAACTGTGTCTGTCTGTACATACGTGATCGTTTCAAGTTTATTAACACTCACACTTCGAACCCTTGTGGTTGAGGCAAAGTTAAAATATTTGAGGAAGAGTATGTCCTCTACTCTTCCTCAAATGTATTTCCGAAGAATGTAAAATGGAAAGTCATCACAGCATTAGCTGACTTGGCTAAGCTTTAATTATAAATTACTAGCTGTCCCCTGCGGTTTCACCCGCATTTTTCGTTACTGCTCCGCCCCCGTGGCCCGTAGTGTGATGGTATATAGCCTATAGCATTCCTCGATAAATGGGCTATCTAACACTGAAAGAATTTTTCAAATCGGACAAGTAGTTCCAGAGATTACCCCCTACATACAAACTTACAAACCTACAAACTTACAAACTTACAAATTTTACCTCTTTATAATATTAGTATAGATAATCTACCTAAATATTAAGTAATTTCCTTCACTTGAAGATGTTTATGTTGCTGTTGTTATTGTATTAATTGTCGTTAGGTAATCGCAAGTATTTTCCGCTGCCTTGATTGGACCTACTGCATGAATTGGAGTGAAAAAAGCTTTCTTCAAAATTATTTTTAAACAATTATTTCTTCTAGACGCGTCTGTCATTGTCTGTGTATGCGCACATCTTCGGTTTCTTTGAACTGGTTTAAGTTATTTTGTGGACGTGGTCATGTGATTTTTCTTAGCTAGCGATGGTTGAGTTCAAGCGCCGCACTGTTTATTGGTTTAGCGTGTTCCCGAAATGAAAGTAGATACCTACAGGCTAACAGGAACCTATTGGAGAACAAAATATGTCACTCCATTTACGGCTGTAAATAAGGATTTCCATGTAATTTATCCGTTTAATTTAAAATAACCATTGTTTTACGTTTGTAGCTTGAATTTAATATATTATCTGTTTTTAGCAAATTGCACTCAATTAAACCAATTCATTGATTTATAGGTAAAAGTCATAATTATTGCCTTATTGTATGCATATTGTTAATTAAATGATACCTTTTATTGCAATTACACACACAGACACATATCTATACATACATAGGTACACTTATTACATTCCACATACTGAACTCCTACTACACTTCTGAATAAATGAATATAATAATATATATAATAATATAATATTGCACAACTTTCACACAACGCCATCTAGTCCCAAGCTAAGCGGAGCTTGTGTTATGGGTAATAGACAACTGATAAACTTACTTATATATTTCTAAATACATACATATTATAGATAAATTACACCCAGACATAGAACAAATGATCATGCTCATCACACAAACATTTGTCCTGGGTGGGAATCGAACCCAAGATCTCCGGCATAGCAGTCAGGGCCACTAACCATTAGACCAACAGGCCTGTCAATACAACGTGCTCCTCTTTTAATTCAAATCTAATGCTTCCTAGTGAAACCTCTTTTGTAGACAAAAAGAAAGCAACTTCTTCAAGCCCTCCCACTTAAGACTTTAAAGTTCACGAATATAACGACTCTAGATAAATATGCTACTAGTGAGCGTACTCCACTCTACGTCATTTGAATATGGGTCGTCACACTCGTGCACGCACTCCAGGACGGCTCATTAGCTGCTTACGTAGCTGTAGCAATTACGTCGTACTCACAGAATTAGTTCGTCTTCAGGTTCGCGGTAACAGTTTCCTGAAGGTCAATTGTTTAAGATGACGTGCATACCATTACCTACGTCATTAATTGTAGGTTTATTATTGACACTTTGTTGCACCTCCGACCAGAATTTATTAAGCAATTTTCCTACTCGTCTTGGTATGATTGGGTCAATTTTATTCATGTTGTTATTGTTTCTATTTCAGTATTCGAAATTGAAATGATCTAATTCTGAAAGTGTAAACATTTAACAGTTTGCTTGCAGTCTTCCAGTCTAATTATAATTTGCGTGTCTTCAAGGCTAGAGTGAATAGGCTCTTAATAAACTAGTGCGCCTTACCATCAACGATTGCGTTACTGCTTACCGACAGGCGGGATCGCAGTCAAGCACTCGATTGATTATAATTTGGCAACAAATGTTTCTTCGATTGAGTTTCCTTAGAACCAACTTCCTGAAAGTTGTGGTTAATTCTAGCTCTTATAAATAGTCATCAATTAAAACTAATTTACATGGGAACATGTCCCCACGTGTACCAGGAGCGCAGCGGATCAAGCAGCTTCGTTCTGTATAGGTGTAACTTGGTACAGAGCGCTGATGGCCGCTGATACATATGAATGAGACAACTTTGATTGCTTCGCAGATTAAACTCGCTAGCTGTGACGTGTTGCGGCTCTGTATGAAGGACAGGAACTGAACTAGTTTTATACAAAGATAAAAATAATAAAATGTATTAAGTAGGTAACTAGAGAGTAAGGCTCTGAAAGTAATTACCGCAACTGCCGACTAGACAAAAAAACACGGCAGAAACTACATTTTGACACACAAATTCCTAGTTCGTGCTTAAAGAAGAGGAGAACAAACTTCAAGATGTATCGAGCCACACATACATGTTAGTAGTGAAGAGTAATTTTGTTGAGATGTTGGCGAAGTTGTCACGTATGCAAATACACGCGAGTGGACTTGTGGACACTCGGACCTCCGACTTGGAATCGGTACTTCGTCACTAATTGTGCTCAACTCGCAACTTGCTCACTCACCGTAAAGCCGATAAGTCGGACGCACACCGGGGACTGCAGTACTGCTCTTAGATAAGTATTAGATATTGTGATCTTTTGGTTCTTTGAACATTTCACCAATCAAGAGGTTATCAGAAGGCTAGGCTTTTGGCTTAGTAAGTTATCACAACACCGCCCAAATTCCTTTACCAATAAAAATAATTAACATGAGGAAAAACCCGTTAGCAGTCTTGAAGAGAAGTCAAACACAAGCCCCCATTTTTCATTCGCTTATTTCTTCTTATTTCGTTCATTGTTGCTCCTGCGAGTTAAAATTAAACTTGCAATTGTTTTTACTAATGTAACTTGAAGGTAACTTTATTTTCGACACACTTGCTCATAAAGTGGCTGTTATTGCACTGTACTTAGGTATATAAAGGGGCTCATTACCAAACTGTGACATTTTGATTACTATTATGCACATGTGCGGTAATTTAGTTAGAACCTTTTTGTTTAACCTCTTTTTTGTCAAAAAGAGTTTTAAGACAAAAAAGAATAAAATTTGTTATTGCGTTTAATAACATAAATTAGTGTTTTACTTACTTATTTCATGCAATTTCGTGTTTAAATAAACTATTTAAAATTTAACATATTTAATTAATTAAATCTTTTATCGAATTTGTATTTTCTGTTTATATGCAACCTCATTCTTATTTTTTCTAAACCAACAGCTAGAGTAGCTAGTCTATGGCCGCCATTTTTCGCGCATGCGCGCGTTTAAGAAAAGTCATTTTTTTTGCCGCCATATTTAAAAATAAAATACAGATTTTATAAATATGTCTACATCAACTATTTATAAGGAAAATGATTTGTGCTGTACGCAAGAAAATCTATGTCATAGGACCACTATACAGTCAAAATAGTTAATTATAACTTTACTGACGGCACATTTACGAACTGTTTCTTTAGATAAACTTTTCATATACTTACCTACTAAATAAAGTTGTTTTTTTTTTTATTTTCTTCGCAAGTGTGTCGAAAAACGTCGTATGATACACGTGAGTAATTGGTCATTATCGTTCTTGGTTCTCTTAAGACCCTCGCCATGGCTCGGGTCTTAATACCACCGCGACGATAATGACGCACATTACACACTTGTATCATAATGTACTATTATCGTACTGAATACTTTGTTTCTTAGCTCTCCAAAACAGACAGTCTCGTGTGCCTCAATCATTTATTTGGGTAGATGTCATTGGTATATTGTTCATATGTTCCAGAAGTAACACAAACAGCACCGTGAGAGCCCCCCGCTGTACCACGCGCCTAACGGAACTTTCTTCGAGTTGCTAAGAGGTCGCCAATTAGTCAAATTGGCGAGCAGTTAGTTGCGCACTTGTTTGAACAGGATCCGGACAGTCTTTGATTCGGGACTTTGCTTCATTTGCTCTTTGCATAAATTACAATTAGAGCCAGTGTCCGCCCTACCTGCTACTCTTAATTGCTTACGTAAATTTTCCTGTCTTAAGCCTGTTAGTATTTAGGCTTAAGAGCCAAAGAAGATTGGGCCATTAATTTTCCGAGTTCGTCGGGGAACACACGAAAACTTGAGCAGAATAAGAGGATTCTTTAGACTTGTGATGTTCCAGTTACCTACATATAATTGTTTTAGTGTAACAGAATATAATCTGATATTGTAAAATAGGAAACTTTATTAATTACTTTTCTAAATAAATTGTAAATGAGTTGATATAAAGTGATTCAGGAAAATACAAATTTAAAAGTAACACACGTTTAACCAAACAAACTCAGATTAAAACTATAATTAAAACATTACGAGCGGGTTTAGCTAAAAAATAAACAAGAGAATGTGACGATGCGACGCGCTGGAAGTAAGAGGCGACACGACACCCGCGCGGCAAATAAATTAAGTCGCGCGACGGTCCGCACCGCGCCGTATCGCACCGCACCGCGCCGTAGCGCACCGCACTGCATCGTACCGCATCGCGTCGTGCCGAGTCGTGTCGTGCGAGCTCGGACGGCGGCGACGGTTGTGCAACAAAACAACACGATTGAACTACATTAGGATCTACAATGTAAATCTCCGTGCTGAATTAATTGATTATTGTGTACTTTCCGTACTCTTTTTGCAGAGAACAAAATTGAATACATTAATTTAGAGGTTTCTAAACCTGGCGCCTGCAGTAGTAACTCTCAATGTTGCTCAGAAAATAACACAATCCCAGAGATTTATTATAACATCAAAGTCACCTAAGTCTTTGGAATTCCGCATGTATTTTCAGCCAAGGACCAACAATAACACCTAAGTATTTAAAATTATAGTGTTCGCGGTAAGCAGATGACACGAATACCGTGTAGTGAACCAGTCTTAAACATAAAATGTAAGCGCTCGGTCCACAAGACTACAGCGGCTAATCGTTAACCAGAACACTTTAATTTATCTATAACGGCCAAGCTGGTACAAAGTTGTCTCTAAATAAACACGGGGCATGCAATGGATGGGGACAGAAGGACCACTACACAAACGTAGGAAAGTCACAAAAGGACCACATTTAAAAAATATTGTTACGAACGTGAGTAATTAAATGCCGGTTTACTAGCAGATAACTTTATTCACCACAAAACAATGACAAATTAGTCCAATCAACAAATAACCAATCACTATAAACACTCAGAGTTCCGTTTAGTATCGCTTAGGTCGCTAGGTATCACTTCAAATACTTAGGTAGCTCGCTCTGTATCGCTGTCGAAAATCAACTGAACTGCTTCTAGCCGGGGACCCGTATTTATATGCGAAGTCATCGAATTTTCTCGATACCGACGTTTCAAGGACATTCTAGCACAAAATAGTCGCATCGGGAGGCCATAAATCATTTTTATTGCTCTCGTAAGTAGGTACTTATCTACCACCTTACATGCGAATTTCGACTCTATTGCTAACACCGGAAGGTACAAATTCCCTTATCCACCCACATAACTACCTACTGAATCTTATCTAATAATAATAGTGTATGTCGGACTTTTCTGGAATTTGCCAGGCCTGAGTATGTACTCCTATTCTAGAAGCTTCGCACAGCAATGCGTTTTAATTATTTGATGCTACTCCTGGTTTCGTCGAAGATAGAATAGAATAGAATAGTCTCAAGTTTCACGGCGTAACAATATATTTATATGCTCACATTTGATGTCACCTGATGTTAAGCGATGATGTGATCGTTGACGCTTATCTAGAAATAACCTATTCACTTTTGACTTCAAGTTCCCTAGGTTATAGCTATCAGGAAACAGACAAAATGTTTTGTGCGTAGGTTCTCCAAACTTGACTTTACCATGGTTAATATAATATTAATTATTATTTAAGAAATCCTGAGAGAGTAGTATAGTCGACATCAGTTTGTTTTTGAGATTGTTACTTCTTCACGCTTAAACAAATGAACTGATTTCTAACTCTGCGTCACCAAAGCTGTTCCACAAGCAGCACGCAATGCGTAATCTGGACCATAAGTTTAATTCTACAAATACTCGTACTGTACTAACTTTTCACGTAGCCCTTTACCCATTTCCCAGCTGATGTGCGAAGTGGTATTACTGTGTTTCCCTGTGGTGGAAGAGAGCCAGTACATCGGGCGGTTAGTTGTACGAATATAACCGAGCGCGGAATAACAAAGACTGCACAATGCAGTTTTAATTTTCACATCGGGTTATTTCGGCTTCGGTGGACCTCTTGCTCGGGAAACTACTGCAAACATGGACCTGGGGCTTTCTCGCTTGCTTTCAGTATTATCGGGTTCTAAGAAACGGTTTTGTTGACTTTCAATGAGGAAAACCATAGACGTAAATTTTGCAGACAAAGTACCTAGTCAAAATATCTAATGTTCTCTAAAGGCGTTAATGTGCCATGTCTATTTTTTGTATATTATGTTAGCTGATAACAAAGATATTTAGGGAAATAAAAATTGTGAAAACACTTACTTTTCCTCTCGTTGTCAGTTCTTTGTCAAGCGTTCCCATTCTTTTTTTTCATCTACTTTTGCATCAATTTGAGTTTCTCTTTTCGGTTCTTCCCGTATCGACGACTCATAATGTAGTACAAGTAACATGGGTTGCTCTCGTTTGCCTCATATAAATTCTTTTCTTCTTGAAGAGTGAGGTCCACAGCAGCGGCGGTCACGGCACGGTGTCACTAGTGTCGTGTTCCGTGTTATTTATACAGCGCGCAGTACAACGTGTAGCGCCGCGTGTAGAGGCTGCGGCCTTCCTGCCAGGGCACACTATCACTAACTAATTCTATTTCTAAGTTTTGTAGAACTGTTGCCGACTTCGATAGCAAGCACAAATGTGGTAAACTGTCAGCCTCTGCTTTTATTTACTACCTTGTCGTAGAAAGTTTTATAATCGAAACAAGCAAAAATAGATTTACCGTCACGGGACAGCAAAATTATATATCTTTACCAATTAACTTATAAAAAGCCCGTATTATAATTGCAGCTGCACTAAGACTAAAGCTATGTTCAAACCAATAAATTAGCTAAGTAACTCCCTAAGTAAACCTTAAGCCAAGATTTAATGAGGGAATCTAAAACGGAGCCAAAAGATCGCTCCACCGCAAAAAGAAGTATTGTGCGGCTGCACAAGTGCGCCGCCATACTTTAGTTTCACGTTTGATTTAGGCAAATTGACAGGAAACGTGGAGGTTGGCCGGCCAACGCTGCTGCAATTAATATTAAAACCTTCTAAGATGCTGCACTCGAGCAGAACTGGGTATCTTGCAGATGCATTGTCGTGGTCAGTTCACTTGAAGAAGTTTTTCTAGTAGTGAAGCTAAAGTATGGAGGAAGGAAAAGGGTTTTTAGAAATATATGGAAAACAGGTACCATAATATTTCAATACTAAGTGTAATTTGCAATTAAGGTGATAATCCAAATGAATATGATTTAAAAAGTCCGAATAAAGTCGTAGGTTAAACCGTTTAATTCATTTATATTTCGGAAAACGTTTTGCATTCTTACCGCACTTACAAAACAAGGCGT
This sequence comes from Mythimna separata, assembly GCA_030763345.1. Taxonomy (NCBI): domain Eukaryota; kingdom Metazoa; phylum Arthropoda; class Insecta; order Lepidoptera; family Noctuidae; genus Mythimna; species Mythimna separata. Next base: position 382,562 of record CM061175.1, read on the forward strand.
AATGAATTAATGTGGCGTTCAGCGTTCTAGCTGTGAGCAGTGGCACGAGCGGAGCGAGGGGCGGACAGCGGCGCGTCACCGTCGCCAAATTTATGGCCCCACACTAATTTATAGTCGTCCAGCTACGAGCGATTAATGGAAACACTTATTCCAACTTTAATGTCGTTTCATTAACATTTTATAAGTACTGCTTCGAGAGCTTTATGTCCGTAGGAAGATGGACCGCGATAGGAGATTATAATTCGTGACCGGCGATTGCCAGTTATCTCCTGATGATTGGTCGTTCGGTTGTTGTTAATTACATTTTGACAAGCTAGTCGACAAAAAGGCATGGAGATAACTTTTTCGTCTTCTTGAATCAATGGTAAACTCCATAAATAGTTTAGACCCAGCAAACAGGTAGTGGCTGCTGTATCGGTAGCACTCATGAAGTCAAAGTGCAGGTGTATGGGTCTTTGAGGCACTCCTATATTTGGCTCATGTTCTGAATATCGCACTGCACTCACACTGGGTATGTTGTGTTCGCTGCGGCTTACCTGGATGCTCAACAGACTTGGTGCTTTCCATAATTATAGTGATATGCCACAGCAATAGTAAGCACTTCAAGGAAAGGTCACAAATCGCCGAAGATACAATCGCAGATTTCAAACACTCGGCACATCCTTTTTTTTACGTGGGAAATCATCAAATAACTTCTCTCAATCTAAGTAGAGCAGGAGGGATTGGTAGACTATTACCTAACAAAAGCCCACAGTGGTCCTTTATTACGAGGGCTGCGGTGACTCCTTCGAACAAACTGCAGCGGATGGCACATCTTGGACAGCTAGCACTCGGTGAATAAGTCTAGCTGACTAATCCTTTCACCACGATGTCAAACCAAAACGGAAATAACTTTACTATAAGTTTCATATTGTTACATTAATTTTCCGACCCACCTAAAAATTCCGTATCCGGAACAATCGAACAGAAACAATGGAGCTACCTTCAAACAACAATATTTTTTCGAATAAATCAAACAGTAATTTGAATACCTATCCACCTCGATAATATCCTGCGATATCGATAAAAAGTGAATTATGTAGATTTACACGAGTACAGGGTGGATAGGGGGTAAGCAGGGGGATGAGGGGGAGAGGCCAGGTTCACACGCCGCTGCGTCCGTTAATATTCATGTCGGACGAACAAAAGTCCGTTTTGTTCATCCGCGATGTTCATACCTGTAATGCTTGATCGTTTTTGCATTTCAAATTGTATTTTCATTTTATTTTATTTCCAGAACAGTGCATTTCTTGTGTTTTGTTTTGTAGTCAAGCTTATCAACATATTTATTTTTATTTTCTTAGATCTTTCTAAACCTTTAAATAACGCAAAAGACGAATATGTAACTACCAAAAAAATCATAAACTTGTAAATATTTCGAAATGCGCCTTAACATATTACCTAAGTTTTGTTTCTTTTTCTAAACTTAGCTTAGTTGCGACAAGTTTAGTAACTACTTAATTTTTTTTAAAACGAAAAAACTCTTCGATATAAACGTAGGCGAAGAAGTCAATATTTCATGGACGTGGCGTCGAGACCTGTAGTTGACAAGGATTATGTAAATTAATTGGGGGCAAATATTAAATAAACGCGATCCGCTTGATTTGTGACGAGAAAAAACAGGGGGGCGAAAGGGGGTGAAGGGGGAAATGGGGAGGAAAGAGCTTTGTTTTTTACGAGCCACGCACCTAGCCCAGGAAGCTGTGTTATGCTAATAATAAACAAATACTTACCTATACTTAAGACTTCTGCGAAAGAAGGAAAATCATTTATCATCGTTCGCAAGCCGCAAGAGGAAAATTAAGTGGAATGTAAATCCAGATTTCAGTACTCAGAAGTGGGCTTTTTATGAATTTTGTCGGTCGTAGAATTTGCCTATTCGGAGAAAAGGAGGCTGTTGTGCTCCTAGGGACAAATTACACGCATATGAGCTCAGAGCTTTTTTTTTATTTACATATTTTTAATAAACCACCACAACAAAATTTGTTTGGCCTAATAACAGTATTATTTATAGAGAACTAACTAGCGTATGATAGCCGCGGAATGGTCTCTAGAGCATGTAGTCGTAGCATCAGCCAGCGATCTGTCGCACAAGATACAGACATGGGGCCATTACACGGTAACATATTGTTGATTAGGAGAATTTGACTAAACCGCAATAGTCGTGTGTCATGCGGGAATGGCGGGCACTCGTAAGTTTTTATTAGCCGTACCTACAGACTGCGACTACCCAGACGTAATATGTATGAAAAAATGAATGTTCATATTTTTTTGGGAAGATAGCCGGTAGCGACAGCAGAGGAAATTGCTTGGTTGCTGTCTCAGAAATATGTGTTTGTGTACCTATGTGCGATACGAGCGACTGTGGACGTCTACGTTTCCAACCATTTTCTTTCGTCAGGATATCGTAAAGTAAGGAAGCGATTTTGCTAGCAAGGTTTTCGTAGTGGCGTCTTCTCATAAAGTTATTAATTAATTGTAATTTATATTAAGTTTTGTTTAAGAAAAACATTCTGCAAAATTAAGACTTTATACACTCAAAAGTCACTCCCTATTACTCGTCATCACCTGTTCTAAGACATTAGGCGTATACTTCTGAGCGTACTTACTTCCACACTTTAACTCGCTGTTGTTTTTGCTGTCAGTACAGGCGCGGTCTCATCCGTGTATCGCATCGTACCTATTCGAACGAGAGCTAAGATAAAGCCTATTATATTTGCATAGAGAAAGCCTCCGCTGAGGTCGCCTCGTATGCTCATATTTATGTGTGTTGTCCACGACACAGTTAATTTTATTGGTTCAAGTAGCCGCGACAAGCGCGCAAGGAAGGAATCTTCATAAATTGCCGGGTTATGGTGGCAAGCTTGTCTGTGAATATAATCAAAGTTGCTATATTGTAAAAACAAAAAAAAGTAAGTTGTAGAAGTGCGGAGCCTCCTAATACAGGCTTTATTTGTCTAAAAGGAGGCTCCAATCACAAACTATTCGTTCTGGAATAAAACGTTACTGTGTCGTAACGAATTTTTTGTGTATGGTTATTGTAAAGTGTTTTGACCATTGATTGGCAAAATAGACAACTATATGTTCTTAATAACATTATTTAAGATTCACAATCTCGTACCTACAGTGTTTTCTACAACTTTTGGAAGTATATTTCTACATGTTAACAAAAGTTTTAGAAAAACTATTTTGGTGATGATAAATATATACATTGTAGCAAAACAACTTCAGTTCTATCTGAATCGTCTACACGCGCTCTACAGCTAGACAAGCTTAGAGCAATATTCCGAAGCGTTTCATTTCAAACTTAATAAATTAAATCGCCGGCTCGTGCCGTATTTTCCAATACATTACTTAAGTAAATTGAACTTATGAAGCATACATTCCCCTCTGAAGATTGTATGAAGGTAATTCAGTCGCGCTCACTATTCCAATAAAAATAAACAGTCGCCGTCTCAATCAGACGCGCAATCAGGTGCTCTTATTCTCATGCATTGCCGTACAACACACACACACACACAGTCATACATACACTCTTACACGCTCATACACGCGACGCCCTCACGTATGCTTCGAGTTACTGCGCTCTTTGTGATGAAGCTATGAAAATGGCGAGTAGATTGGACGGTTTCTTGAAATAGGTTCATTGAAAAGTATAAATAAATAGTACTTATTCCTTTTCTGTTTGTCTACTATTAAGTTGCACCTGCCGTGTTATGTCTCTGAACCACCTTAAGATCGACTGGTAGAAATGTCCGGCTTTTTGCCAAAAGAAATATTCTGGTAGTTTATAAGTCAGTAGTAGTATTTTAGTATGTTCGTTACTGAAAAAGTTGCGACGCAATGATGTTACCACAATGAGGTTCGTTTCTGATAGATATGGATGTAATTGTAAAGTGTAATGAAGGTGTACATATCTCTTCAAGCTCCTGTACGATGAAGGATAAATTCTACAAAAGGGGTATCTATGTTAAGGTGAGGAAGCGGCCGAGGCACCGGCTCCCGCTCGCCGCAGGCTGCGCGGCCCCACAGAATGTGTGGAACGCGTCACGCGCGCCATTCTGTCAGCAATATTGTCTAAAGCAATTTGTATGTAAATCAATTGTTGTTAATACTATTTATGCCGATGGTTATTGAGCATTACTATTTACTTTCACTCTAAAAAGTTAAACGAATCTCATTCTTATTTACATAACACAAAAGGCGATATTTCCACCAAATTATTCGGGTTACTTAAGCCAGGTTGACGAAAAAACATGAAGCCAAGACGTGCTGTTAGGGAATTGTTAATAAGAGATTGTCTTACTGTGAGCTTTGTCGGGGATTATGGCGGTTATAAATTTTATTATATTATAAATAAGAAATTTATGTGTACTGTTTATCGGCGTTAAAAAGAGATGGGATATCCAGCCATGTGCAGGGAATGTAGGCCACTCCGGGCTCGCGCTACGTTCGCTCGCAAATAAAACAGAGCTTAGTAGGGATGTCAATTACTCCTTAATTTACTTAGATGGAAATCGATCTTACTTTAGCTCAACTGACTAAGTAATACGACGGTAACTAGCGTACGTAATTTTGAATGAGTTGTTTGTTTTTTGCTAGAGAAGAAATTGTGTTATAATAAAGGTAGACAATTAGAAAAATCTAGAGACATTATAAATTATCTTCACACTCAAGCGAAACAAATACTAGTCTAAACAATTGAGTCCAACTCCTTGTAGCAATAATTTCAGGCGCAATTTTCTTTGGTTTGCAATTGATATAAAGCCATTTGTTTTGGAGATACGGCGCGGACTAGTGTGCGCTAACAAGTGGGTTAAGTAAATAGGCAGAAATAAGTAAATAAGCAACAAATCACCGCCTATCGGATTACCGCTATAAGTTATTTATGGCGCTGACGAGGCGATACGTGACCACGGCCTACGAACCCATGGATGTGCTAGTTATGAAGGAGATGTTTCAGAACCCCATTAATCCTTTAAATCAACCAATATTGTCCTGAAGCAACGTCGATGTTATTCAAAAGATTGCTTAAAAATTTACTTAAACAAATCATAAGTAAACTGAAATGTAGGTACACCTACTTATTTATAATTCCGTATAAGGAACAAAGAAGTTCTGAGAGCACTGTGTCGTCTAGACGTGAATAAAGCTAGTGGACCAGATGGTAATCCAGCGATTGTTCTCAAGGCATGTGCGCCCGAGTTGTCTCCTGTTCTGACACGCTTGTATCGCCTCTCATATAGGACTGGTATAGTGCCCAAGTCCTGGAAGCTTGCTAACGTGCAGCCCGTGCCCAAAAAGGGCAGTCGTGCCGATCCCACCAACTATCGGCCGATTTCGATAACCTCCATACTCTGCAAGATTATGGAGCGTGTGTTGAACTCGCGCCTCTTGACATACCTGGAAGGTAACGATCTCCTCAGTGACCGACAGTACGGGTTTCGCCGCAATCGGTCTACTGGGGACCTTCTAGTGTATGTCACTCACTTGTGGGGCGAGGCCCTCGAGAAGAATGGGGAAGGACTTGCAGTCTCCTTAGACGTCTCGAAGGCCTTCGACAGGGTATGGCACGCTTGCCTTTTAAGTAAGCTCCCAGCGTACGGCATCTCCCCTGGCCTGATTAACTGGATAAAAGACTTCCTGAGTGAACGGTCTCTCCGAGTTGTTGTCGACGGATGCTCTTCAGAGCCCATGATGACTAATGCCGGAGTTCCTCAGGGGTCTGTACTCTCTGCAACTCTCTTCCTGCTCCACATCAACGATCTGCTGATACCCGGTATCTATGGGTATGCAGATGATAGCACAGTTGTAGAGAGATACCTGCCAAGTACTCGGGCTAGTAAGGAGCTAATCCAGTCCGAAAGAGAGGCTATGGTAGAGCGTGCGAATGACTCACTTCAGGCAGTCTCCAAGTGGGGCGAAGCCAATCTGGTGGGATTCAACGCCGCCAAAACACAAGCGTGTCTGTTCACCGCTAAAAGGAGCCCGTTCACCTTGGCTCCTGCTTTCCGGGATGTATCCCTGGACTGCACCGATCGCCTTCAGCTCTTGGGAGTTGAAATTTCCTCCGACCTGAACTTTGGGCGGTTCATTGAGTCCAAAGCTAAAGTAGCTGCTAGGAAACTCGGCGTTCTTGCAAAGGTCCGGCAGTACTTCACACCGGGACAGCTTCTTATGTTATACAAAGCACAGGTCCGATCGTGTGTGGAGTACTGCAGCCACATATGGGCTGGAGCTGCAAAATGCCACCTGGCAACTTTGGACTCAGTGGAAAGGCGTGCGAAGAGGCTAATTGGAGATCCAGATCTAGTTAACTCCAACCTACAAAGCCTTGCGCACAGGCGTAGGGTAGCCAGCCTTTCGGTATTCTACAGGATGCATTTCGGAGAGTGTGCGCAGGAATTACACGAATTGATTCCGCCATCCCGTTTTTTCCATCGGACAAGCCGTCGTACGGCGAATGTCCATCCTTTTGTTGTGGAAACCTCTACGGTCCGGACTAAGCGCTTCGCTTCGTCGTTTCTACCGCGCACATCGAAGGACTGGAATAGTTTGCCTGCTGCGGTCTTCCCGTCCAATTATAATTTGGGTGTCTTTAAGGCTAGAGTGAATAGGCTCTTAATAAACTAGTGCGCCTCACCATCTAAGATTGCATCACTGCTTACCATCAGGTGGGATCGCAGTCAAGCACTAGCTTATACAATTTAAAAAAAAAAAAAAAAAAATACCTACTACCAAATCACCAATTCCCAGATATGATAAATTCTGAAACTATCTCAACACCTTCACAAAAACAGTTGAAGGTGGAAGGTCCTGAGAAAAGAACTAGATTAGTTAAACCTAATGAATCAATACTGCCTCCTCCATAATATTAACTGTCTTACAAGTAATGGTACGCAGAGACACAAGTGACAGTGCGTCCGCGCGGTATCCTCCAGCCGATCTGATCGAGTCCCAATTAGCCGCACACACACACAAGTGCGTGACACTCCTGCGGTACGCCTGCGACACGCCTGCGATCCGCCCGCGATGCCCTCGCGATACGCCGCGATTACTCCGCAATGGACAAATAAAATTTTTATTCCTCCCTTTTCATTGACCTATAAAGGACAGGAATAAAAGTAGTGATAATAAATTCTGTGGTTTTAGGAACTAGTTTTACATATTGATCTGGTAATAAAAAATATTGTTCACGTGGATTGGCTGTTTGTAGGGTTCCGTAGCTAAGGGGTAATCAACGGGACCAATGACCATATAACTAAGCTTCCACTGACCGTCCATCCGTCCGTCTCTCTATCAGAAAGCTACATCTTAAGAACCATAATAGGTAGTAGCTGAAATTTACACAAAGTGTGCCACCGTGCTTGTATTGCGACTAATATAACAAATAATAGAAACCCTATGCGAGTCAAACTTTCATTTGACCAGTTTTCTTCCTGTGGGAATTAAACGACCATCATGTTTAAATATACTAAGAGGGTCGTCCGTCGTTGAATATACGATGTAACTTTCGTTATTAACTCAAAACTGAAGAATGGACTTGGGAGAATCAGCTTCTTTTACAGTTAGCATTGATCAATTAACACACTCTTTCTCTTTTTCCAGTCTGAGTGCACAACCGTGCACAATTATACCTTTGCTTACTGCAGTCCATTTTTATCGGTGTGTGAAAACTGTTTTACCAACCTGACAAGCACATGCTCATTATTTACATAAATATAGCATTAGAACCGAGTCAAGCAGGCAGCTAGTAAGCGGGTACTCCACTCATCAAACGGGAACATATTGTAGCGATACGAAGTCCTTTCTCAAGTGTCTTTCCAATAACACAGGCAATTAATTGATGTTAACCAATTCCTCCAATCTCCACGACTCCACTACAGTGTGGTGTGGGGAGCCAGCGATGCCAGCGATGCCGCCGCGCGTATCTGTCGCTGATTACAATAAATCAGCGGCCACCGCCGACAGCCGCCACTTCAGACACACTCGACACTTGTCGCTACAATTAAACGTCTATTGCAATCTCAAGATGTGGCCGCGTCGAGTGTATGTGGTTTTATTGACGCTGCTTGGTCGTATGGTCTTGAAATTGAGATGGGTCCCTCTTACAGTTGTGGAGATAAATCTCCTGTATGGGTAGGTTTACGGTAATATATCAATAATGTAGAACTTCTCGATTTGTTTTCACTAAACTTTTCGATATTATTTTTTAGGCAGGACATCATCTGCCTAGCCTTTTCCCAACTATATTGGGGTCGGCTTCCAGTCAAGCCGGATTTAGCTGAATACCAGTATTTTACGAGGAGCGGCTGCCTACCAGACCTCCACAACCCATTAACTGGGGTAACACGGTACTTCATGGCAAGACTGGAGTCAGATTTACTGGCTTCTGACTATCCGTAACGATTGCCAAAGATCTACAAATGACAGCCGGGACCAACGGCTTAACGTGCTTTCCGAGGCACGGAGGAAACTCGTTATGTTAAGATGGTCACCCATCCACAAACCAACCTAGGCAAGCGTTGCTTAACCTTGAAGATCGACCTGTGCGGCTGTTATTATCTAGCCACGAGCTCCTCCTATTTTTTAGGCAGGACAATACAATCTAAAACAATATTAAATCCAATCACCGTCTAGACGTAAATTAAACGCGAACTTTTACGATTTTATTGCCCAAAGCCATTTCGTTATTTGTGGAAAACATAAAGAAAATTCATTCCGAGGACGACCAGATAAAAGATCGTTGGCAAATAACGTTAAGGGAATAAAAAAGCGAAGTTTAGCCGCAGTAGTCCCTAGTACCGACTGGATACAGAACCATCGGGTAATCAGCAGACAAGGGAGATCCTCTGTGGTGGTTTCATAAATCAAAACATGAGTAAACGTCAGTTTTGGACGATCGTAAACTGTACAACATTTACAGTACTCTACAACCAAATAATACACAGTGCCATAGCCTAAAACGTCCCGCACTGAATTACCCATTGAAACTTCAGTACAACAGTCTATGCGTAGAAAGTGTGCTTGTGCTGTGGTGTTATGAAGACGCCGTGATGGTGTTATGAACGCGTAGGGATAAAAGTGTGCGCATTAAAAAGGGCGAAACAATTTGAGAAAGAGTGCGGTCGCGATCCAATCTTGTGATTGCGAGAGCTGCTTTACGTACTTATTGAATCTAAAATGGTTTGGAAAACGCTAGGCAGTTGTGTTTACAATTTATTTTATTGTTTGAACCAGTAAATTCGATTCTAGAGTAAATATTTAAAAAATTGGTTAGGTATTTACTTACTTGAGTTAAATTGATATGACGAAACTCACACACCTTAACCTTTACAATACTAGTGTGAAGATAGATAGGATGTGATGCTTACCATTGCGCTGAAACACCATACTTCAAGTTTGTAATAAATTAATGTAAAGGCTAGGCTTCGCTATTTTATTGGAGCCCTATTGTCCTGCACCCTGGAGGTGTTACAGTTATAGCTACTTTTTTACCTATCACTCAGTCTTCCTAAACTTAAAACTCGACTTAAAAGTTTCTTAAACCTTCTACAACAAATTGAAATAAAGTCTTTAACGCGAAAGCAACACAGCAATAAGACATGACAATCTGCTCCATTCGTATGCGGTGCCTCCGAGAGCCTCCATTGCGGCACTACCATAAAACAAACGTAAAACAATACAATATTTACGTCTCAATATTATAGTGCTGTCACAAAGATCATGGCGCGGGATGACACGGTTCTCGCGGGAAGTAAATATACGAGTTTGAACCGACTTTGTTGGATAAACGTTATCATTTGAAATCTAATACTAAAAATACTAAATGTATTGCAACTGGACTGTATACTAGATGAGTCGATTTTAGTCAGTAAAAGTCTGACACCCCCTTCCGCTCCGCCCAGAGCTGGAGAACTCATATTAATGATTTCCCACCTAAAAAAATCGTATTAACCAAATGTAATAGATATTAGTATTTTATATGAAGAACTGAACTTTCTAGCCTTCATAGTTTAGTTTCTAGATAACGAGAACTCCCATGGCTAGAGTTGAGATAAAATAATATCCAAGCGTTTAAAAAGACTTGATACAAAAACGGACAACTGATTTCTGTTTTGATATGATTTGACGCAAATGAAACTCAAATTAATTATTATAATTCGAGTTTAATTTACATGCGTTGTATAAATTTAATTTATTTTGGTAGATTTTCTTTAGACACATTTAAAAATTTAAAGAATTTGTCTATAAAAACCAATAAATGGAATAATAATTTACTGAACACGCTTTACACACACACAACAGCAGTGTCGCACTGATTCCTGTACAAGTAGAACCTGTATCACAAGAGCAAGTTACGCTAAACTGTTGTCTTATTTCGGGATCGTAGATTGTTATTAGATCGTATCACTAGTAGTAGGCACATCACTACTCCAGCCAGTAAGTGGTGTTTTCCCTACAATAGGCCGTAGAAGTCGCAGTGCTGCTCAGTTTACGGCTCATCATAACCGCGAGAGGCCGGGGCGCTTATCGGCGCATTTATTGTGCTTAATAAACTACTCCATGTTGAGGAAAGCGGGTATTTTGCCTTTGAATCGTTAATTATATTATTTATTTAATAGATCAAGAGATTTTGCACTCTTCCGCATGAATTTACAATATTATCTATACTAATATAATAAAGAGGTAAAGTTTGTTTTTTTGTTTGTATGAGGTAATCTGTGGAAGTACTGGTCCGATTGCAAATTTTTTCACCAATAGAAAGCTGCTGTATTTTTGAGTGACATAGGCTACATTTTATGTACCTACGCGGGCAAAGCTACGGGCTAAAGCTAGTCATGTATATATACCAAACTTTATGGTTCTACTTCGTTACAGGAACTTTTATTTGCAATGGATTATTGAAACACAACTTATCATTTTAAGTTCAAGTCAAAAATCAAGTTATTTCACTTAACTTTCACGTTGCTAAATGAATCTTGTCTTGCTTTCAACGACATTGTCTTGTCGTAAGAAACAGAATTTCTGTCGCACGTATTAATTTACTTTTTATTAGTTTGAATTAGATTACCAGTAGAAAAAAAAAACGTTAGAGAAAAAATATTTTTATTAAAATAAATTATTTTTATGTAAACAATAAAAAAAATTAAAGGTTTTGCTTCTGTCTATAATCAATCTTTGATTCGAGTCGAATTTCAAATGTATGCGCTTTCTTTATGATCGATTCAATCTGTTTCACTTTACAGCAGCAGATTGAATTCAACAAACAAATAAGCGAGTCTCAAGTTGTTTCTAAAATCAAGTAAAGACATAAAACGCTCCGTTTTAAATGAAAAAACGATTGTTTGGCAGTAAATGTGCAGGCCGGTTTATGTGCGGGCGGGCAGCGGGTTCGAGTCCCGCCGCCGCCCACCGCGAGGCCGCATAAACAAACACTTTGCGCTTTTTACACTTTACAGCTACCCTCGTAAACGACGCGACACGACGCACCGAATCAGCGGTTTGCGATCAGTGATGGGGCAAGTCGATGGACAACACTCGGCTTCCAATGTGTTTGAGTTAAAATTCTATATTGTTGAGACTCGTAACAACTATATTCAACTGTACAGCACTTGCTACGGTGTAACATTCCTGTACCATATAAATTAGAATTAAAATAAACTAGCCAGATTTCGCTGAAAAAAAAAGATCATTTAAATCAAAGCACCTACCTATTTGTTATAGGAATCACACTAATATTATAAATGTGAGGTTATAAATGCGAAAGTTTGTGGATGTGTGTGTACGATTGTTACTCCTTCACGCTTAAGTGGCCGGACAGGACATACTCATGTTCTGGAATAGCATATAGAATTTATTTATTTATATACTCTTTATTGTACACCGTAAATTTTTTTTAATCCTGAAAGTAAGTTCCCTTAAGATTATTTTCTATTGTTACCTCAGTAAAACTACATGCAGAAGTTAGTCATTTGTAATGTTGGCAAAAGTTAATAGACCTACATAATTTATGGCTACATTTGCGAACTGATAGATAGATGAATTTGCCAAGATTCGACGTCCATGCGAGATATATCGACACTTATGCTGAGCCCATCTCTAGCGTCTTGTAGTGAACATCATACGTCTCCTTCGGTCGCTGTACACTACACAATATTTGCATTTTATCCGCCCGGGGCGTCCCCGCCGTCCTGCGTCCTGCGACTCGGCCACATCGCTTTATGTGCTTCAGGTAATAACCTCTTTGACGGACACTCTCCACCAACCAACGCAACCACCCACACAACTTAAAATAAACTTTAAGTCTTCTACACAAGGTTGTTAGGGACTGCACCGGTTAATTTGTCAATTGTACAAGGGGTTGAGAGATAAAAGTAAACGGATTATTGCTTGTGTATCGTGGAATGGATCCGTGCGGTCGTTTGTCCCGGTCGCAACGTCTGAAGCTGGAGAATGTCCGTGTACGCGGTTATATTAAATTATATGAGGCTAGTTCGAGCTCCTTCTGAAAGTTAAGACAGACTGTTCAATAGCAATTTACATGATTTTAAAAAGGATTCCTGGATCTACCTATGTTGGTATTTCTGGACAAATCGCGTCCTGTTCCTAAAAACTATGACCAGACTAATATTTTGCCAACTATAATTTTAATATGTTTTGTTATTGCGCTGAAAAGTTTTCGTCACAACAAGTATACAGTTATTTTCTTCTAGTAGCTACAAAATGACTCATTCACACAAATGAAGGCTAAGTTTCTAAGCGGCAATAAATCTGGGCACCTAAAGTTAAGCGTGTGCGGCGCGATAACCGCTCGCTGTGCAGCAGCGCAGCGGTACCAGGGTACCAGGCTAGCAGCGGAGGCAGGCGTAAGTGCGGCGTAACGACGCGTTTATCACCCATGTATGCAAATCGACGCATTCACCTCTCGCCATTAGACAACAGGGCTGTGTTGGAGGTTTGTTCTGTACAGCCTGTCTTAGGAGTTGCCGACTGTTTAGATTCCTTTATATGTTCTGTGGTTTAGAGTGTTTAGGTGGTTGGGTTTTATGTATCGATTAGTTTCGAGAAGATGGTTCACATTATTTACAACTGCATTTTACATTATACTAACGGCCCCGACAAACGTTGTCCTGTCCGAAAGCCGGCTTTTCAGATAAAAATTGAAAAGATGGTAATCACCAACGTTACACAATTGTATCATAATCTACTAATGTATCTAACGGATAAGAGTCATATTGCCATACAATAACATGTTGAATGGTTTTCACTCTTCAATTTAAGCACTATTCGTACTACTAACTCAAATAGTGCTGCATTATTTCTATCGCACCATCTCGCTCTTAATTTAATTTTATAACGATTTATTAAATATTTTTTACTTAACAAAGATTTGCTAGTAACTAGAACACACGGACAAAACAAATCCTTAATTTATTTATTAATTTTTAACAAGTTTTCTCAATAATTTTTTCCTTTCGATATTTACGTAAAACCAAGCACACATCAAAACTTCGCTGCCACGAAGTGCTGTTCAACTAATTGAATCACAGCTCCTGTCAAGAGGTGTACAAAGGAGCACCTTCCAATTCTTTCCATCTGCATGACAAAGCGGCGGCACCCCTGAGCCGCGCCACGTAAGAGGCGACTGAAGAAAGCAATTATCAGTCCCGCCGGCTGCGCATTAGACGTGCTATTACAGAGCTGCACCTTGTTAGCGGGAGGTCTGTGCAGAAGACTCACTCAGTCCTCGGCCTAAGGATAAGTATCTCTGTTACAAACTGATTATTAAGGAGAAATAATGTTGTTTTGGTAGACAGTAAAATGTGCATGGAATGGAAATATCAAAGCTTTTCATTTCGCTCGTATTTGGCCACTATCAAACCAAAAGGATGATTTATGGAGGAACTCGATTGTAAGATTGTCTGAAAGAGTCTAATCCTGGAACCCAAAGGCCAACTGAAAAAACATGGTGGATTTTAGTCAGTAAAAGTCTGACTGTCCTTATCTCTCCACTTAAAGCAGGAGAAGTAACAATGATGATATCCTCAATTATGTGTTGGCACTGGTTCCATCAGGCGTAGGATGGGATGTGACTATTTTTATGACTAATCAAATTATTTGTTGATATTCTCATACATTGTATAAAATTGAACTTCTGCAGTTTCCGATGTGTTGTGCGAATCCACCTTGTTGGTTAACTGCCTCTTTGTAAGGAGTGGAGTGTAGCGTCTGTTTGTTGACTGTAAATGTAATTGCTGCTTAATTCTCATGTACTTGTCTGCAAGGTGTGTCTGCAGCGAGCTTATCAACCTGTTTGTACCCATTGAATATTCAAAGGGATGCAATGTACGCTATATCTTTCTCAATAGTTCTCTATTAAAACTCAAGTTATTTATGAAATTACTTATTGAAAAGGGCTTGTCATTTTTATCCAGTCAGTTTGAAGTATCATGGTGGCCTAGAGGTTTAGGTACGGTTATAGGTACGAAACCTGGCAAGTACCAATGTGATTTTTTTCAATCCACATGTACTTTCCTAAGTTTATTTAAGACATTACTGACACCCCGTGCTGGTTGTAATTTGTAGATAGTTGACAGTCTCGTTACAGGTAGTTAAGAGACCAGAAAGTCTGACCATCAGTATATCCAAGGAGTATCGTGTTGCCTTAACTGGGTTATGGAGGTCTGAAAGGCAGTAGCTTCATGTAAAACACGGATATTTAGCCGCATCTGATTACACCGGGATTCGACTTCAAGCTAGTTACGAAAAGGCTAGGGATTCTAGTCCTGGTCAAATTCTTTTCCTCTCAGTTTTGTGTTTTTGCCATTAAAGAAAAAAAAGTTAACTTTACTATTTTCCCTTCAAAACTAATTCGATCAAAACATCGTTGGCTGTGGACAGAGGTGGCGAGGCTGACGCTAATGTCGGTCGGAGCTGGTGTATGACAAATGAATGGCGGTCATAATTAGAGATTAGGCGCAAATCGAACGCTCGCCATGCGGTGTGAGCGCACGGTGAAATATCGGCTGCAAGGATGATAGACTTCTGGATACGCCGCGGATACTGACATCGGATATTTTAGGTTTTCGATCTATTTGTTAGTGTAGTCAGCGGGATTGACTGAAAAAGTTATCGCAAACCTGGAAAGCAAAGGGGAACTGAAAGAGTACGTGGTGAAAAAGAGGTGAGTTTTAGTCAGTTAAAGTTTAACATACCCTCTCGCTCACTTAATCACTTTACAAATTTTTAATTGATCACGATCAGCTAAATTTAATGAAACTTGTCATTCTGGTAGATCATGACTTAATTTAGGGCGAGGGTAGTTTTTATTTCCATTGCTCCTTTTCATGTGATATTATAGTTCTATTAGGACAAAAAAATACATTTTGCGAGCGTAAAGCTGCGGGCAGGAGCTGTTGAAACTACTCGTGTAGAAAATCATAATGTTCCTAAGAACTAATTACAGCAGGAAGAAGAAGCAGGTACTATTTCTGATTTTCTTTTTTCTTTATTTCAGTTGTACTGATTTCTTTTTCTAGTTTCAGATTTCGGCAGTAGTCCCTTCTAGTTTACGTGCAGCGTGTCACCATGGGTCGGGCTCGTTGATTACGCGCGTGACAAAGATCCGCCGACAACAATCCACGTCAATTTGTGAGCTGACAAGGTGCGGTCGCGAGCCGCACTGCAGCACAGGGAAGCTGTGGAGCTGGCCATGTAGACTAATTTCATTACACATTATAGTTGCAGCTACGCAATAGTTAGTATCGAACTTGTTTTAATTAAATTAAATCCCCTTTATTTTTTGTCTATTCAAGTAGGTGCGTCACTAGTTTTACCCAGCACTACACTACAGTGTGAGTGCGCCTCGGGCACTCGTGGCGTTCCCACATGTTGTGGGCACAAGGAAGTCTCCACTGCTCTCTGTGCGCGTGCAGGCAGGTCGGCGCGTCACTAGTTTTGCCCAGCACTGACGATACAGTGTGAGTGCGCCTCGGGCACTCGTGGCGTTCCCACATGTTGTGGGCACAAGGAAGTCTCCACTGCTCTCTGTGCGCGTGCAGGCAGGTCGGCGCGTCACTAGTTTTGCCCAGCACTGACGATACAGTGTGAGTGCGCCTCGGGCACTCGTGGCGTTCCCACATGTTGTGGGCACAAGGAAGTCTCCACTGCTCTCTGTGCGCGTGCAGGCAGGTCGGCGTGTCACTAGTTTTGCCCAGCACTGACGATACAGTGTGAGTGCGCCTCGGGCACTCGTGGCGTTCCCACATGTTGTGGGCACAAGGAAGTCTCCACTGCTCTCTGTGCGCGTGCAGGCAGGTCGGCGTGTCACTAGTTTTACCCAGCACTACACTACAGTGTGAGTGCGCCTCGTGCACTCGTGGCCGCGTCCACATGTTGTGGGCACAAGGAAGTCTCCACCGCTCTCTGTGCGCGTGCAGGCAGGTCGGCGTGTCACTAGTTTTACCCAGCACTACACTACAGTGTGAGTGCGCCTCGTGCACTCGTGGCCGCGTCCACATGTTGTGGGCACAAGGAAGTCTCCACCGCTCTCTGTGCGCGTGCAGGCAGGTCGGCGTGTCACTAGTTTTACCCAGCACTACACTACAGTGTGAGTGCGCCTCGTGCACTCGTGGCCGCGTCCACATGGTGTGGGCACAAGGAAGTCTCCACTGCTCTCTGTGCGCGTGCAGGCAGGTCGGCGCGTCACTAGTTTTACCCAGCACTACACTACAGTGTGAGTGCGCCTCGTGCACTCGTGGCCGCGTCCACATGGTGTGGGCACAAGGAAGTCTCCACTGCTCTCTGTGCGCGTGCAGGCAGGTCGGCGCGTCACTAGTTTTGCCCAGCACTGACGATACAGTGTGAGTGCGCCTCGGGCACTCGTGGCGTTCCCACATGTTGTGGGCACAAGGAAGTCTCCACTGCTCTCTGTGCGCGTGCAGGCAGGTCGGCGTGTCACTAGTTTTGCCCAGCACTGGTACTACAGTGTGAGTGCGCCTCGGGCACTCGTGGCCGCGTCCACATGGTGTGGGCACAAGGAAGTCTCCACTGCTCTCTGTGTGCGTGCAGGCAGGTCGGCGTGTCACTAGTTTTGCCCAGCACTGGTACTACACTGTGAGTGCGCCTCGGGCACTCGTGGCCGCGTCCACATGGTGTGGGCACAAGGAAGTCTCCACTGCTCTCTGTGCGCGTGCAGGCAGGTCGGCGTGTCACTAGTTTTGCCCAGCACTGGTACTACACTGTGAGTGCGCCTCGGGCACTCGTGGCCGCGTCCACATGGTGTGGGCACAAGGAAGTCTCCACTGCTCTCTGTGCGCGTGCAGGCAGGTCGGCGCGTCACTAGTTTTGCCCAGCACTGACGATACAGTGTGAGTGCGCCTCGGGCACTCGTGGCGTTCCCACATGTTGTGGGCACAAGGAAGTCTCCACTGCTCTCTGTGCGCGTGCAGGCAGGTCGGCGTGTCACTAGTTTTGCCCAGCACTGGTACTACAGTGTGAGTGCGCCTCGGGCACTCGTGGCCGCGTCCACATGGTGTGGGCACAAGGAAGTCTCCACTGCTCTCTGTGTGCGTGCAGGCAGGTCGGCGTGTCACTAGTTTTGCCCAGCACTGGTACTACACTGTGAGTGCGCCTCGGGCACTCGTGGCCGCGTCCACATGGTGTGGGCACAAGGAAGTCTCCACTGCTCTCTGTGCGCGTGCAGGCAGGTCGGCGTGTCACTAGTTTTGCCCAGCACTGGTACTACAGTGTGAGTGCGCCTCGTGCACTCGTGGCCGCGTCCACATGGTGTGGGCACAAGGAAGTCTCCACTGCTCTCTGTGCGCGTGCAGGCAGGTCGGCGCGTCACTAGTTTTGCCCAGCACTGGCACTACAGTGTGAGTGCGCCTCAGCCACTCCACATTTGGCCGCTTCCACATTTTCAATGCGCTAAATTCGCTTGTTGATTGAGCGTGTATTAGGCCCGTGTTTAGAATTTACTGAAATGCTTTTTGTTGAACCATTATTTGACGATTTTCGTGAAAGGTTGTTGTCAAAATAATGAATTTAGCATTCGTTTACAATATAATAGATAGCAGTAACTTATTTATGCTGTAATTATGAATGCTACATTGTGCTGATGTATTTGGCAAGTAACTACTGTAATTGCAAGTGTCTACCCGCTAGATTCTGAAGAATCAGTTAGTTCAATATTACCGGTAACTCCATCTAACCAACTTATGTAACTCTAACTAAATCCCACTAATTACCTCAAGCGCGGAGGTGCTCTGCAGAGATCAGGCTGCGCTGTTATCACCGCATTATCTGTGGGTCCCCGTCGGCGGCACGTACGACACACGTCTCTGCTCGCCCCGCAATGGGCGGTAATGACTCGTCCGATCGCTGTTACAACAAACAATAATTACCGATACGGTTGATGATTTGGAAATCTGGTATTGGATATAACCTAGATAGTTTTGGATTAGTCAAAAATAATTTAACTCGGAAAAATATCGTTCGATTTCATTGTTGCTATTTTTTAAGGGTGGGAAACATCTAATGACTTCTACAGCTCTAGAATAGAACGAGAGGACGTGTCAGACTTTTACTGATTAAAACCACACCTATGCTGTTTCAGTTGCCCTTTGCGTTCTAGGACCACGGGTAAAATTTTCATACTCTTCCCCTTGGCTTTAGCAGTTGTAGCTAACTTAAGATATAATGTTGAAGAGTGTTTTATAATTTGCACCACATCCTTTACAGAGCAATCAAATCAAACAACATCTCAAATGTAATTGCATTCCAACTCCCTCATTATTAATTGTCGACCATTAACCAAAAACGTACCATGCTGGTAATGGTCGTCATAATCCCAGAGGTAGCATCGCATAATGTCATTCATAAACAACAGGCGGGGCCTCGCAGACCCCGCCAGAGAGCGCAGCGCATGTAATCCTGGAGTTAAAACTTAAGTGTCGTCAGAGTATTGCGGCCCGCGCATATTTTTACCATTCCTGCTTCCCCTTAACACTTAATGCGTAAAGTTTTAATTGAAATTTGATCTGGCGCACTTTTAACGAATTGTCCCTAATAATGATGTGCTCATAATTAACGTAATGTCTTTGAGTGGAAAGTTATTGGTCCGCTGTGCGCCGTCACGCGGGATTGGGGCTCCGTATCGATGGGGAAATTTAGGAGTACATGTATAATGTGTTATATTGCTTTAATAACTTGTATCGATGCATAAATATGCTACAGATTATAGGTTATGAAACTCGCTTATTGCGAGTTTAATTACTAATGGTGGCTAATTAGTTAGTTACCCTATGTAATATCAAAATCCAAAAACAGGATAGCTGCTGCTATCCTGTAGCAGCAGCTATCCTGTTTTTGGATTTTGATATTACATTTTGATTTAGAAATTTAAAATGTTATTTATCCTAACCACCATCACGATAAGCGATAGTATTATTGATTTACGAAACCAATTCGATTACCTTCTATATCTTCTTCTTCTTCCTGCCCTCATCCCATTTTACTTTCTATATCTAACTTCAAATAATTAAATATCGGATACCTATTGAAGTTTTATCAAACGGATACACACGCTGCTTGCAAATGTGGGGAACATGACAAAGCTAGAACAATTAAATTGAATTGGATTCAAAACTCACATTAAAATAGTCGTGCGGCAATAATCCGGCCGTTACGATTCAAACGCGTGCGTAATCCACGCAAAAATGGCGGGCGGCGCGGGCGCACGCGTCCCGCACCTCACGCATTTACATAATTCAACATTCTATTGTACGTGTCTAATGCCGTTACTTCACACATTAGCGCTTTCATTGCTGCACAGCGAAACGATGAATTCATACAGCATTCTGTGAAGCGCTTTATGGTTCATGTACACAATGGAGAGTATAAAGTTACCTGTGGGGAAGGGGGCGCCACACAGCGCCATCTGTCGTCAAGCGGGACAATGCAGAGATTTATCGCTGCAAAATGCGCTTATGGGGGTTTACGGGGATTCGGTTTTTTGCTCGCTATCAAGTTTCCATTAGCTAATTTAGTATCGATTCGCTCACGGTGGAAGTTTAGCGGTGCGCGGACGATTCACAATTGATGGATCGTTTTTATTCGTTCCAAACTCGAATGCTCCAAGTTTACAAATTCAATTTTTATGGACAGAAGCGGAATATTTTGGTAATTCAATTTGGAATCTGGATGGAGACAGAGGTTTTTTGTGTTATTGTTTTCGTTGTACTTAATCTTAAATAGTGCTGAGCTTGTTTATTTATTTTTAGTTTTTGATTATTTAAACAACATCAAAATACATATAATAAAAGCAATCAAGTTAATTCCACCACGCGAGTAGGTTGGCGTCCTGTATTAATATCTTTCATCCGCTTCAGTGCGTTATGCCATTTCGCCATAAGCAAAGGTAATGTTATACATTTATATTAATCGAAAACGTCACTGAAAATTGCTTCTGTCATCAATGCGAGCCCTCATCGGAGGGGCTACCTCGGGCCCTCAAATATCTGCATTATCTTACCTCCGTCCCTCGCGAAATCAGTTACTGCACGGGCATTCACTAAAGTGCATTTGCCATTCCGCCCGTCAAACCTTACAATTACCTCTCTGCCTAGATATTTCAAAAGCAACCTTGTTAGTTTGGAGGAAGGTTCACATTCAGTTATTAGCTTTTAAACATGCGTACCTAAACGATGATAACTTATACTTTCTGTTGACCAATCAAAAAATAACTCTTGAGTGGGAGACACAAGTTTTAGATTCGCAAATCAAATAGGAAATACGGGCCGTTTAAGCTAAGAGGGTAGTTCACATGTTGGCGGTGCGATTTATCAAATTTTATACGATGGGGCACGACATGTGCGTCCGCGGACAATCGCTTAGGTGCAGTACAGAGGGTTCACAATTAAATATGGGCCGAGGTGGCTAATGGATTAGCAGATGAGCCGCCTTCTGGCGCAATCAGAACGTGCAGATGCGCCTCGGGTGACGCGTAATGTGCTTACCGGCAGATTGAAGCGTGCAGATCTTTTTACAGACATATGCCGTGAAAATATCCTGTTATAAACTTATTTACATCCGCATCTGTTAGAATGTTGAGCGAATGTAGAAGAGGGTAGAGCCACGGGTAGAGCACAGCGATTTTACGAGCTTCATTAAATGTAGGTTTAAAGATACTTTATCCTCAATTATAACAACATTTACTCGGGAAGTTCATTATTATGTATGTACTAAATTAAGTTCGACAACATCCGTTACCGAATTAATTGAAACTACCCGAAACTTGGCCCACTCAACGCATGAAATTCATTTTTCCAAATGCCCACTTGAAAAGCATTCGAAACATATTATATGGTACTGGTGAAGTTCTATTGACCAATCGTTTAATTGATTTAAATAATGTAAAGGTAAGTATGGAGTGTGTTGAACGTAATAACCTGCGCAAATACCTATACAAATAAAATAGTCATTATAAAATCAACATCATAATCACGAATCGAACAATTTGTTGTATGACGGTGTAACATGCAATGATTAGGTAGAGAATACGATATACAAACTAAACCATAGAAGGTACTAAGATCACTAGATCAAGAGCGTCGCCAACCTATATGTTATCAAGAAGTGCAGCAGCCGAACAAATGATAACATCAGTGACCTACCTCAACACGCAGGACGAGGCTAGACGTGACAATAGCTGCTGATGCTGCGTGTGTTTACGATGACTTCCCATTGTGTAGTGTCAGCCTAGAGACAGCGCACAATGGGTGACCTAGCGGCGATCAAGTGCACTCATTGTGGGAATGTGTGCCGAGGTCGGAGCAATCGACGCCGTAGGTGCTAACTCTTTACTTGCATCGTTTTGGCTATATTTAGAAGTAAACATTGCAGCTGTGTTTACAATGCCTTACGAGAATCCTTTGGAGGAGATCAAGATAAACTTGTATTCTTTATTGTGCAGTTATTATTATGTATGTACAGTTCAAGCAAGTACAAATTTGACACCATTGTATCAGCACTTTACTGCTACGCGTGGTTTATACTTTAGTACTCAAAAATCTTTCAAATCACGTGCACTCATTATGTAATTTGTATATATACATATATTACTAATAAAAGTCAGTAAATGTTATTAATACGTACATTTGTATTTCATTCTAACTATCATCGGTAAAATGTATACATCTACCCTACATCTTTTTGGTCCTTCGAGCCGGATTATAATCGTGTACGAAAAATTTATTCCTAGGACTATCAAATTAAACATAGTGTAGAATTATACCTATTGTCGGTAAGTTTCCCATCTTTGACATTAATCTAAAGAAGGAGATGAGAAAACACATAACAGCAACAAGGATAGAAATTAAAATAAAAAACAAAGCAGTTTAGGCTACTGTTTAAATATGGCGTCAATTTGTTTAATTAATGAAAAGGAAAATGTGCTAAAAACAATTTAGTTATACCTTTAATGCGTATTAATCTTTACGTCAACGATGAAATAACCAGTGTAACTCCTTCTATTGGTCAGATGTAATGTAGGTAGGTCGTATCGGCCCTCCTAAATATAATAATAATTTATCGATGGTAGCGTTTGGTGCGAGGCAGCTTGATGTAATTGCACGCGTGTGTCCCGTCACTCACGGCGAGGTAGCGTCAGCAACGACTACACCTACGATCTCTAGCTAATATTTAATTGTTACTTTTACGTATGAAACTACATGTCATAAAGATATAAAACGTTAGGAAATAGTTAAGGAGGCTCCAGGTTATTCAGCGAAATAAATTTTTCTTTTAATTTTTGCACTTTGCAGATAAAAGTTAAGTTGTATGGTGATAGAAATACGATTCACAGACGTAATACTCGTACGTAATTGTTCACATAAATAATCATTAAAATAAAAAATGCAATTCTCTCAGTTCCTTTTACCAGTTTTACCCTATTTCTATTCACGAAAAAGTCAGCATTACTTTGCGTGGTATTTAATAAATCACATTAGTATTATAAAGCCAAAAGTTTGTGAGTGTTTTATATCTGTATGCTTGTTACTTCTTCACACTAGAACAGCTGGCTGATTTGGATCAGATACACGTAACCAAATCCAACCACGTCATAAAATAGCACATTCCTAATAGCATTTTCTAGTTTCACTCGTCGAAGCTACTGGTATCAGTTAGTGAAATATAATTGCAAACAATATTCACCTCAGCGTGTTATGCCGACGGTACCGGCTCACCTATTCACGTGGGTGATGGATTGCGGCGTCGATTAGGGCCGCGCTGACCTGTTCTTTCATATCTTGCTAATGGCCGCCAGTCCGCCAGGCCGCCGGCCCGCCAGTTCGTCAGGCCGCCGCCCGCCACTCGTACACCTACGTACACCTCTACTGCTCCTGCCGTGATCTATACATGCTGTATGAGCTCGATTTTCATGACACTGAGAGATTTTGTTGGGAGTTGTTTGTTCTAGGAAAAAAGTTTTTAAATAAAAGATGTGTAAACACCAGATTTTTCCAGTTTATTTTTTAATAACTATTTCTTGACTGAAATCTTGCCAAATGGTAAGCAGTGATTCAATCTTTTATGGTGAGGCACACTAGTTTATGAGAGACTTATTCACTCTAGCTTTGAAGACACCTAAATTACAATTGAACGGAAAAACCGCAGCAGGCAAATTGTTCCAGGCCTTCGATGTATGCAGTAGGTATAACCAACCACCTATGTTTTCAAGAAGAAGAAGGACAGCAATTAGGTGATGTGTGCTCTGTTCACTTCGGCTCAACACTCACATCTGTTCAACGCTCTATACCTGTTCTTACATGACGATCACAAACTATCTTGCGGCCGACATACGAGTATGCTGTTTGTTATGTTCTAGAAACTATTTGGAAATGATTGAGTCCTATTTACTAAGAAATCTTTCATTCTCATCTTCCCTCTGTCGGAGTATCCAGTGTTTTTACACTACTTATATTTGCCTGTGTACAAAAACTTCCGGCCGTTTCCATCTGTTGTACATCGGGAGCGGTACCTGTCGGCTGTCAAATATACAAGGGTCATTACTTAGAGCATCACCGGCGTAATTAATATAACGCGCCCGATCGAGGCGCCTGCCTTTTTGCTGAGTCGTGACGTCACGTCGACAGGTCCAGTCCGGTGTGCTGGTGAGCAGGCTTGTGGTATTGATATCGCATACGTTTTAATTTTAGTAAGCTGTCTACTCTATGTTTTAATTTCTTCTTTTGGTATAATAAAGTAGGCAGACTATCGATAGTCTCCAGTCTTACCATGAAGTACCGTGTTACCCCAGTTTATGGGTTGTGGAGGTCCGGTAGGCAGCCGCTCCTCGTAAAATACTGGTATTCAGCTAAATCCGGCTTGACTGGAATCCGACCCCAATATAGTTGGGAAAAAGGCTAGGTGGATGATGACTATCGATAGTGTTCAACACTATGAAAGAATGACCGAAAATTGTGTTAATGCTACTTTGATTTTTAAAGGTATGCTATTTTTTTAAGCTGAGTCGACACGTCAGCTTTTAGGTATCTTGACATATTTTTTATTTTTATTTGTTAAAAATTGGATTATCTGGTCGACCATTGTGCTCGCATTCTTGACTTAAAGAACAACCTTGGGGTTGCAGCTATCA
The DNA here is from genome assembly GCA_030763345.1 of Mythimna separata. NCBI lineage: Eukaryota > Metazoa > Arthropoda > Insecta > Lepidoptera > Noctuidae > Mythimna > Mythimna separata. The sequence goes on from CM061175.1 coordinate 407,262, forward strand.
GGAAACAGACTACGGTGGAAAATTCCTTTCATTTACTTAACTTACGTACAATGAGTGTGTTTCCAAAACATTTAGTGCGTAAGAATGCGATGCCCATTATGTACCGGTGGCGCAACGCTGTGCTTATGGTGGTTCAAACATACTTAGCGCAATTATGCCGTTCCGACGCACACTTTCTGAAATCGATGTCGAAAACCGACAGGCTAGTAATACGGCGGCGTCGCATTTATGAGTAGGTTTTCACAAATATTATATCTTCATCAAATTAACGTCTTTCAACATTTCAATCCAATCACTTAATCATCAAGAACAGTGAAAATACGAACATATTTTAACGTAAGACGTGTTACAGGAACATCGGACTGTTGAAGCAGTAACTCAATACGCTAGACAGCCAGTTCGTCACAGGCGGCTGTGTCCCAACACGGTAAATTACAATCAGCAGACGAGTGCAGTCCGTCATTGTCTAATCACGGCCTGACTACCTGGGGCTATCGGCCGCTCTCAGCACCAGACACTAAATTAGGACGTCACGCCGTATCGTGGCTACGGACTACAGGGATACAGAAGCTTCACTTGATGCAGTACAAGGTGTAAGGCAGTACAGCATGTACATGCTGAATAAGGTGAAACTGTATCTGTGTTAAAGTGTGTTTATTTGCGTAATATGGGTTTAAAAAGATGTAAACCCATATTACGCAAATAAAATGATTGATTGATTGATTTCTGATAAGTGGGAAATTATCTAATGACTTCTCCCAGTCTAGGGTAGACCGGGAAGCCGTGTCAGATTTTAATTGACTAAAGCGCATTCGTATGATCCTTCTTTGCCTTTCGTTTCAGAACCCCGGGTTTTCCTTTCAGAAGCGAACCTACGGCCCCAGCAGGCTTCGACCCTACTGGGCCTCTACAGTTTTGCCGACATTGTCTTGAGGCGCGCAAGATGAAAATGAATACCGGACTTGCGAGCGAGTAATTTGTTATACTAGTTACTTTCAGGAAAGCATGCTCCTGCGTGGATCACATCCTCGCTTATATCAGTTGTGGTAGAGGTCTTGCCTAAGCTAATATAAAACGGCATTTTTTTTGACCCACTTAAGTAGTGTTTTTTTAGCTCAACCATAGGATGGATGCGTAAATAGCGCACCAAAACTATGTAGTTGTGTTCATATGTTACATAACACAACATCTGAGATAAGAAGCGGATATTTTAAATGTTTTGTAAAGCTAAAGTTTTCTGTAATGTAGTATTCGGGTGATTTCCCGGAATCTAACTTAACTGAGCTTACAATCAAATCAAACAAGTAAAGGTTTTTCCGCCCGTCAATACTACAGGTAAATAACAAGATATATTTTAGACCCGAAGCTATTTTCAGAAACCTACATCTCTAGGTACTTCCCCTTTTCCGACGTGATTGATTAAAGTAGGAAGGAGCTGTCCTTCTGTGCGTCCCTCCGTGTTTGTCCGTCATGTACCTGTGGCGGACAGTAATTAATGTGGGCTCCGCGAGAGGGCACAGAGGGCAGGAGGGAGGCGCGACGACGCGGCGCCGCACAGGTACACTGTCGTGAGGGCAGTAGCATTTACATTAGGTTATTTTGTTTATTTGTAGACTAGGCATTACGACTTCATTACAGGCTATCGAACTCTATCTCACTAATATTATTAAGGTGCCAGTTTCTCTCTGTCACTAATATTATAAAGGTGCCAGTTTCAGAGTCTGTATGTTTATTACCTACTTCTTCACGCTCAAACGGCTGAACGGATTTCGATGAAACTTGGCATAGGACTTGGCATATTTAAACATGGCATAGACGATGTCATAAAATAGTACACACAATTCTTTTTTCGGAAGGAACATTCCTTTGAGCAAACTTTATACTATTACGCGAGTAAAGCCACTTGCAGCGGCTAGTGTAAAATACTGATGTATTCAGCTACATCCGGTGAAACTCGGAAATGATTCCGATATGGTTAAAAATGGCAAACCACATGGTCGTGCCTTTGCGAGATTAAAAAGTCTGTTTTATCCTGGTTTTCCTACCGCTTATTTCCTTATTATTTTAATGATTTGGTTTGTGGATTACCTATGCATTTGATATAACTATCAAAAGTTGTTTAACAGCCGAAACCAATAACCTATCTATCAAATATCGGAGATTGAAAAACAAATGAAACAACAGAAAACATGATAATTTTTGTATTGTATCATTTGTTTTACAATCTCCAGTATGCCAAAACTGGAGATCGATAGGTTATTGGTTTCGGCCGTAAGTTGGTATCTACTCGTATATTAAATAATCATGAAATTATGGAATAAGGACAAAATATATATTTATTGGCTACTACGCAATTTGATAATAAAATAACACGTAACAATGAAATTATGATTTCAAAAAGACTACAAATTCAATTACCGTCGAATTATATAAGGTGACTGGTATTTTGTGACCTAACCTGAAATCGTGAAAAAAATCCATTGCTCAGTACATTTATGTTCGCCTACTAACTACTGTACTGTGTGCTGTGTGTGTCTGTAGTCTGTACTATACTGTACTGTTACTTTTTGGTGTACAATAAAGTTTATTCTATTCTAACTACCTGGTCAACATGTACTAAATAGCTGACTTTTTCTCGATTTCAGGTTTTTACACATAGTAATTTAGTATAGTATAGTATGGATCCATAGTAATAATGTAGTAAATTGTTTGAAATCATCAGTACAACTATGTGTTTAAGTATGGGTCACTAATTACCAGTACCCTATAGTCGAGTACATGATTACTAATTAAAATATGTTCATCAATTTTTTCCCTAGTCAATTCCTATGCACAAATGAGTGGCAGGTCGTCTGCAGACCTCAGCACACGTCCGCCGCGGCGCACTCTCCCCGCGCCGTCGGCTTCGATTGCTCAGTAATTAATCTCACCTCCTTTCACTGCGCCCCTCGCCCCTCGCCTGTGTTAACATCGTGTCCTATTATTGATAACTCTCGATCGCTGTCCAAATTGTCTGCTTTTAAAACGAAAAATGTTTTTGCTTTATGGATTTTAAACATGCAATAAACTTCAATCGTTTGTGGTTATGCAAATAACTCCTTTGTTTGTATTTCTAACAGCATAATATAGCATTATGATGTTCCCACTACTGGGACCCAGGAGAAGGAATAAACCATAATCCGCTACGCGGACCCAGAGTGAAGTGGCGGTTGTCACTTGTCTTCGAATTTTTGGTTCTAGGTCATGCCGGTTTTCTCACGATGTTTTCTTTCACCGTTTTGAGAGCAACTGTGAAGTGATAAACTACACAAAGTAGTGCGTCTGACTAGATTTGAACCCGAGACTTACAACTCATAAGTAGGGGGCGTAACAACTGAGCCACCAACGCTCCGAGTTTGTGACTCGGCAAAGTTTTTCTAATTATCTCTCTTCTACTTTGTAGTTACACCGGCGATTAGTCAAAACATGTTTTTATTTTTACGGCGATATACATATGCAAACCCTTATTCCATTCAGATAGCTGGCCAAAAAAAGCTTTTAATCCAAACTTCAATTTCGGAATCTCATTGAAAACTCGTCTTACAATAATATGATGTTACAGCAATAAGTTCATCTTGCGAGTCTACAATTTAGCTCGCGTTCGCGCGGGTGGAGACTTGCATGTGATGTGAAATGGCTTAATATAAAGGAATGGAGTGTAAGTGCGAATAGCCGCCAGCCGCCCGCCGCACGCAATCAAACCGCAGTAAAATCGCAGCGCACTGATAACTGCTTTCGGACGATGGTGTACTCGGAGAAAATGTCCAAAATGACGAGAATTACTTTTTAGGAGAGTGAGCAATTTTGAATGGAAGGGATATCATCGGAACCTTTATGATGCTAACACTAATGAGTTATGCTGAGTAGGTTTTCAAAGTTTAATTGGCTGTCGTGGAGTTTAAAATCATATTTGAGATAAGATGGTCAACGTTGCAATAAATCTTAATTTACGCAATAAGTAGGAGGAGCTGGCTAGTTAATGGATCTTATTCTTTTTATCGTAGTATCTAAACGGGGAACTTATGGAACTTATGTACCGACTATTTTTTGTAACCTATGACTTGCGATTGCGAGAGATTTTATTCGATTGTTTGAATATAGAATAGAATAGAATAGAATAACTAACTTAATAGAATAACTTTTTTTTTTTTATTTCTTTTAATATCTTGATGGTTCTCGATTATTTCGCTTTCGACTCGAGTCCGATTTGATCTGTTATTGCGGCTGGCGCGTTCATTCACGAGTTGCTCCTCGATGGTTAAGCGTTTTGAGTGAGAGTGGACTGATTCAAAAAAACAAAAACTAGCGGTCGTGACTCGAAACATCCGTAAAATATCTCATGGTTTATTTAAATGACTACGATTCTTTCCATTGTTAAAACCTCTCGGAATCGCCCATTGCTACCTTTTACATGCTCAAGAATTCTATCGAGCCCTTTTGCCTTAGAAGCCATCTTCCCCCATCCAAGGTGTTTGCTCCCAGTGTGACTCCCGAGTCGCGGAGCAGTTTTCATATCGAGCGCAATAGCGAAGTCGGCGAGTGATTTATCGAGCGCTGTGCGGACATATGAGCTCGGCCGCAGATGACGGCGGCACATATGACGCGCTGGCCGAGGTGAGCGAGGACAGCTCCACCGCTTTATTATGCCTTGGTACTTTTGCAAATGGTTTCATGAATTTTGGAGGTATTGCAATGAACTGGCCATCTAAGCAAGCTTCAATCTAATTTTTCTCTAAATCTCTGCTCCAATCCTAAATTCTTTCTTCTATCTACAGATTTTTTTATGAAAATATGTTAGTTACGACTTTCGAGAAAGGATGAATCCTTTCTCGAAAGTCGTAACTTTTGTCAATATTTACTTTAAATCATTCTCGTCCATCTGAAGATTGGACTGAAAGCTGGTGGATCGATAATTAAATCTCTTCCCGCATTTCACCTGCAAGAGTACTTACAGTTGTAAAAAGAGATGAACGGTGATGATGGAACGGGTTGAGTGACTTTGTCGAGAAGTCTGTGAAAGCAGTTTTGTTTTTTTTTATATATAAAAGTATGATGCCTTTACGCAAAACAATCTATTTAAATATTTAAGGTTTCAGGTTCTACTTCAGGGTACACAATTTTTTTCCACCCAGTGTATAGATAAACGTATCGTATATTGTGATTGTCATGCTACAGTTTAATTTAGTAGATGGGTACACATGTCCTTAAATTACGTGAGAAATGATTCTTCTATTAGATCATCCTATACACCTAATCTACTGTGACGTAATGCTGCGATGGATGTGTTGCGAATCAAGTGCATGTTTATGACGCGTCCGTCGGCGCTTCTCGCAGAAGTGAATCCAGTCCAGTTCTCAGTAAACTGTTTTATTACCTGCCATGTTTATTTTCATCATGTTGCAAGTTCTTTATTCATATTTGACAGTCCTGTTGGTTTAGTAGCCAGTGGCCCTGACTACTATGACGGAGGTCGTGGTTCCATTTCTACCCAGGACAAATGTCTATGTATGAAAGTGAGTGCTCATTTTTTCTGTGGCTGGGTGTAATTTATCTACAAAAGGTTTGTATTCAAAAATATTTAAGTATATTATCAGTTGTCTAGTACTCATATCATAAGCTCTGCTTAGTTTGGGGCTAGAAAGTGCTGTGTGAAAATTTAGAATATACTTATACACTATTCTAAAAAAAATATCAGAGGACGGTAGGTGCTTTTTAAAGCATTATTAGCGATGTGCAGTGGGTCACGTCAACAGTTTTTGATACACTTCAACGCGTGGGATGATGACGTTGAGTTGTTTTGCAGTTGTTATGGTTTTACCAAATGCAGCGACTTCCTGTGCCGTCATCATTTATCTGCTCGGCTTATCGTGTTATGTTTGTTGGCGTCGTCAAACTCAGGCAGTTGTTTTACTTTGTGGAATTTACTTCATCATCATTAAATGGCACCATATTTTGTCTTCTGCTTCTCATTTTTATGATCGTCTCCCCAATTATCCTTTCAAGCAATTTCATCTTTCTCACAGTCACCATCGTTTATTTGATATTTAACCAACAACATTCCTCATAATCATTCAGTGTGACGTGATGAAGTGTCAAAATATAGGTAGGTAGTAGATATAGTAGAAGCTGTTATAAAAATAACCTTCTTGAAAAATGTTCAATCACAAGACAGACTCTAGCCGTGCTGTAGCCTACAGTATAACCTCGTTACCTATTTGAGTCAGCGTTTAATACCAATGTGTACGCAAGATCTTAGTTAGGTTATCACAGAACGTTGACGAAAAGGATTCCTCCACGCGCCAGATCTGCATACTCCATCACCTCCGCAATTATTCATAAGTGAGCGGCGTCGGGCGTCGGGCGGCCGGGAGCGAACGCGCCGCTCATCGCAATGCGCGCCCAGATGAGTGAGAGGACAATCCACTCCTCCGCACTCTCAACTAGGTGCTGGCCTGGAGAAGTGAGGGACAGAAGGATCATTAAGTCCCAGATAATTGAGAAAATTTTGGTGTTCGTTAAAGTACCGTTCAGATAGGTAAAATTACTGATGTCTAATTTACTTTACTGTCTAGTAAAGTGTAGAATATAACTTTTCACTAAAAATATTATCCACCTGCAATATGGTTCAACTATTAGACACATTTATCGTATTTTGGTTTATGAAATCCATGTAAAATTCAAAAGCTAAATAACACATAATAGTCCAGGAGATCTTGTGACTTACCTTCTGGATAAATAGTGCACTTTACGATTTCATTTTATTTTGTAGACGTGACAAACAAACAATGTTCGAAATAGGTATCACCTATAATGAAAAAAGTTATTAAAAATATAACCTATTTAAAATTTTCGTGCATTTTGTAACTTTTGCTACGGCGTAGACCGGTGTAGGCTTGACTGTTAAGCCTACACCTGTCTACGCCGTAGCCACTACGTCGTAGTGCTCGTAGGCCGTAGCGCGTAGCACCTTCTAGGGCCAGCCTAGAAGTCGTAAGTCTTTGTTCGGAGGTGGGTTTTCTGCATCTTCTTATTTCGTTGTAATGTTTAGATTGCGGACCGTGGTTCCGCTTATGTGGGTTATGACGTTTTTCTGGAGTTCTTATAATATAAATTTCTTATCTCTACGAATAATTACTCTGTAAGGTTAATCATTATACAAAGGTAACTTTATAGGTAATAGAGGTTTCAAAAGGAAAGTTGAACCTTACCTTCTAAAATGACTACATATTAAAAAAATAGAAGGAAATAAATTAAAAAAATTATGATAGAGTCATTGACACTTCTTTCTGTTTAAAATAATAATACACGTCTCCTGTGAGACAACCACGGGACCCAAGCGATGGACAATAAACAAATAACTATACGTAGGTAATCAAAAGTGGTTTATTTTGCTAATCCAAAAGTTTAAATTCAATTGTATTGAACTCCCACTTTTTTATAAGTTGGTAAAGCATCCAGTGACTTCTCTCGCTCTTGGGCGTGGAGTGCGTGTCAGGCTTTTACTGACTAAAACCCACTCCTATGTTCCTTCGTTGTTTTGGATTCAGGGGTTTATTTTCAGACAACCCATGAGCTACCACTAGCCTATTAACTCCAGGATGTTGATGACATCCATCAGCATCTCATCTCCATAGCTCTTCGGCACTGGATCAAATAAATACGTCGGATGCATACAGACGACCCTCTTATTTGAGCAGGCAGGTTATGATGACACGGATTATTATTAATTAAGTGCATTGTGAGTAATATGTACGAGTATGTACATTAGGCGCACTGTCTAAAAGTAAACTATCGACTTGAAGATCCCCAGGTAATAGCTATAAAGATACACTTCTACTCCTTAGCTATATGCATGATGAATTATTCCCAAAACTTTTTGTGCGTACTATGTGGGACGCCTACCCGTAAGGACAAAATGTTTGTAATTACTGTAATAAAAAAAAACTGATTTTAAAAATTCTGCATTCAAAAGCAATAGAACGGTACTTTATTATAAAGTGACATGGGATGCGTACGAAGCCCCTGGCAGAAGCTAGATATACAATAAAAACACTATCATCAAATCATCTACAAACGCACGTGGTTGAGTTACAAATATTGGAGCAGTCATTGACTCCTGCGTTCTCAGGTTATGGGATAAACGGTTAGCTGCTCACTCACTCGTTCACAGTTCACTTCGTTCATTGCGGCCGTCACAGCAGTTAATAATCAATTTATCAAACGACTGTCTCCACTCTAATGCTCTAACTAACGCACGGCGTCGGGTGGCATCCAAACATTGGACTTTTTAAATTGTATTTGCCAAGCCATGTCAGAGGCCTACGGGCGGTTTAAACTCTAACACCAGGTTGTTCATCAACCATACGAAAAAGAAGAAGAAAGAAGAAGAATTGTATTTGTGCAGTAAATTCGTTTAGAAAGGTAAGCTAGATTATCTGGAGAGAGTACCATTATAACATTTTTAATTATTATTAAGCATGGCACCTAAATGTTGGTTATTAAGAAAGATTAATAGAGTGATAACGAGCTAAAGAAATTGCAAGAAGACTTTTGCTTTTACGGTGGACACTTTTTGTCCTTACATACTAGCAGACTACCGAGGTACTTATGTATCTTCTCTTGCCAGGTAAATAGGTACACTCACAGAACATATAAAGGAAGTTAGAAAGGCCTTGTGGGCGGGGCACGCGCGCCGCGCTTATGAGCGAATGCTCATAATCAACCGAAATTTACTTTACCGGTCAGCAGTCGTGCTTTTGTTTTGACAGCGTACGTAAGCTCCGCAAAAATATTAAATTATGCCGTCTTGCGCTATTGTAACGTGTCGGAAAAGAAGCCAGGTGTGTAGTGTAGCATGAGACGGGATTTCTTTCCACCGGTAAGTCCAAAAACATTACAATACTTGTGATATTTGTAATTATAACATTAGCATTATGAAGTTTGTAGACAAAAACGATATAATCGCAATCAGACCAATAGTAATATATTGCTTGCAATAGATTTGCACATCGTGCAAAATGCTACACCATTTTCCACGACGTGAGCGATCGCGCAATGTATTACGTTCACTGCGAGAGAACCAAAAGTACAATTCCACGAAATTTTGACATATCGATAGTTCTGTGCCAATTTGTAAACAATGTCGATAATTACTATGATACAAATGATTATTATCAATAGTACACTTTATAACTAACATAACATTATTTATTACGATTAATAGATTTTGAGTAAGGTTTCTATGTATTTTTTTGTATTTAAGTTTTATGATTTTTTTAATTGAAACTGACATAATTATGATTTAATATGTTTTGGGTTTCCAACAGATCCAGGTATAAGAAAACTATGGATTGAGACAACTGGTAGAATTGATTGGATCCCTACTGAATGTAGCACAATTAGTTCACAACATTTCGATGATGATAATTTTATTACAGATATATCGTTAAACACATAACGAGTTCAGTAAGTAAAGCTATTGAATTAAAAATAATTATCCTAACCTAACCCTGCTAGGGCACCGCAACATTTTTGTTGATTAATATAAATTAAATTAAAATATAATTGCATGCATTATTAAGTAAATAAAGTTATTCAAGATTTATTATTACGTTATTATTGTCATCATTTAATTATTAATTTATTAATTATTGGATATCTTTATTACAATTATACGCGTCAATCTTCAAATAATCTTGATAATATTAATATTACAGAATGTCAATTTGTTAAGAACTCATTTAAGCTATAGTAACACTTCTGTATTAGGTACAATTTAAGTGCGTTTACAAATTTATTATCAAATTCTATGTCCTTAATCTCATTCGGTAATTTATTTTAAATTTTTATGCACATTACAAGAGGTCCTGATTGAAACATAGCTAATTTTGAACTTGGCAATGCTAATTCATTTTTTACTTTTAATGAGCGTTGCAGCGGTCTTTGATTCTTAGCCACAGGGAATAACGACGCATGTTTTCTAACAAACTTGCTTACCTCCATAATATAGATACTTGTTAAGGGTGAGCATTTTATATTTAATAAAATAAGGTTTACAACTCTGCATTTGGTCTATATTCGCAAAAATTCTCACACATCTTTTTTGTAAAATGAACAGTTTTTCTACTTCGACGCAATATCCCCATACAATTATTCCATATGTTAACCACGAGCTGGCGTACGCGTAGTACGCTGTCTTCGCTGTTTTGAAGTCGGTTGATCTTTTCGACTCATTTAAAGCATACGGAAAACTTGCAAATTTGTTTGATACAAAATTAATATGTGCCTTCCAATTTATATTAGTGTCAACTGTCAGTCTCATCAGTCAAGAGTCTAAATTCATCGACACACTGGAGCGGTATGTCATTGAATGAGTAGTTAATACTCAATGAACGTTTTTGATAGGGACTGTACTGCATAATTTTAGTTTTTGAGAAATTTATTTTCAAATTGTGGTACTTTAGCCAATTTACTATTTTTGTCAGTATTAAATATAGTGTCGACCAGTATTAAATTTAAGTTGCTACCGTCGTCACATGGAAACACTATTGAGATGTCGTCAGCAAAAAGGACACTCTGGACATTTATTTCTCTCGGCAAATCGTTAATATAGATTAGGAATAAAATGCACCCGTATCATTTCAGGGACAATATTTTTTTCCTTTTGAACTGGTGATAAGCACCGGAAATGTAAGGTTGAGAGACAACCGACTTTCTCTAATACAATAAACACGGTAAATATTCCATGTTAAATCCTAATTTTAATAATAATATAGTATAATAGTTTTTAATAATTCAGTTATGTATTTTTTTATTTGTTGAATGATATATGAATATCGTACGTGTTCACAACATGTATTACAGAAGTTCACATAGTCCACAATACTTGCAAAGTAAGAAGCAAGATTACATTAATTTTATCGATATCAATAATCGACCTTTTGGTCGCCCTAGCATACATGAGATTTTTACGCGTGTGTGAGTGTACGTCAAACGCAGTAATTGCGTTAGTGTGACAACCAATAACAAACTCACGATCGAAGTGTATGTTGTTTATTTGTGTGCGTAATTCGCGTAGGCATTGGTTTTCTGCTTGTAGTGAAATAAAAGAGTGGGAGACAAACGGCGACACGCGTTCCGATACAAATCAGGAACTATTTCCTTTCTAACTTCCTTTATATGTTCTGTGGGTACACTGATTAACAACGAATAAAAAGTTTGTTTTATGTGATTACATCTCAATGAAGTTCAAGCCACATATCACAACAAACAGCTATTAAAATCTCGCCAACAATCGTAGCGCCACTAATAAGAAAACTTATAATCAGATAGGCTCAGTTATCAAGTGGTGGCGGCGGCGCGCAGTGCGCAGGTTCGGGCCCGATGCGTATCACCGGCCCGTGGTCGCAGTGATTTATGCCAACAGTTAATCCTACTATTTACTAGTTTTAGTGGAAGGTGAAGAGGGAGTTTTTCCGAGGACCCTTAGCCCTGAGTTGAGAGACGCAAGGTGTGAGCGAAACGCTAGGCGATCAAACGGTCAAAAATAGCGACCTAACATAATTTACAACATAATAATATACATAAACAGCTAATTGACTATAATAATAATTAATTAATCTGTTGGGCCTTCGTCCTCTCTCCTAACTTTTGCTGTGCCTGAAAGGGTCCATAATTGATCTTGACAATATTATTTATACCACCTGTATGTACTCATCATCTGCCTAGCCTTTTCCTTACTATATTGGGGTCGGCTTCCAGTCAAGCCGGATTTAGCTGAATACCAGTATTTTACGAGGAGCGGCTGCCTACCAGACCTCCACAACCCATTAACTGGGGTAACACCGTACTTCATGGTAAGACTGGAGTCAGATTTACTGGCTTCTGACTATCCGTAACGACTGCCAAAGATCTACAAATGACAGCCGGGACCTACGGCTTAACGTGCTTTCTGAGGCACGGAGGAAACTCGGTATGTTAAGATGGTCACCCATCCACAGACCAACCCTGGCAAGCGTTGCTTAACCTTGAAGATCGAACCGTGCTGCTGTTATTATCTAGCCACGAGCTCCTCACCACCTGTATGTACTATGGAATGCAAATAAAGTATTGAGTATTGAATTATTTTTAAATTGGGTAATTTCGAAAACGTTTCGTATTTGTAGTTTCGGAGAAACCCGGGTTTCTCTGTAGAAATGGAGATTGTTATTCGGAAAATTAACGGAAACGTTATCAAATTAGTGCATTACTTGTTTTTTCCTCGGCTTTCGCACTGCTGTCCTCATAACTCATTATCAACCGCAGCCAATATCCAGTACAATTTCCTCTCGTCTCTTTTGGAAATAGAAAAATATGTTATTTGCATCGAGACAGGAAGATTGAGCTTTTATTCCTATCTGCTGAATTTCACCACTGAAACACATAATTAGAATATGAAATGAGGAAAAGTATTTAGCAACAACCCGCTTTCTGCGTGTGTCTTGCGCCGCGACGTCACTGAGATCAGTTATCAGTCAGTGCGTGTGATGTATGTCGCTCGAGGGATGGTCGCAGCGGACACAGCGGACACAAGCCGGACAGAGGATCGGACGCACCGGCGGATAATTATCTGATACCTTTGTAGGTTTGATACACTTCGAGAAAAACAATGTTAAAGTTTCTATATTAGATCAGAATTGCGATTCAGAACCCACATGGCTAACAAAACTGTTATAGAACTCAAAATAGAACAATACCTACTCGTATTTAGTGGTTGAAATCTATCACTAAGAGCAGTGATAGACTTTTCGCGACACTGGAGCTTCGCCCATGCGTTGCGTCTCCGTACGCAGATCGTGCTTGCGTGCAAGGACTGTTGCCTCCAAATTCCATGGTGGCGTGCACAGTTTAACTGGAACAAGATTACTTTGAGTCACATAGCGAACTTATGTTTTTCAAATAACATAAAAAGTCAATTCACAAAGAAAATTCCATCACAAAAAAATCTGAAGAACAACATAATTATATGGGATCTATTTCCAACATCACGGCGTGGCCCGGCCGCTCACAGCACAATTAGAGGCAGATCACTTTGCATCTAAGAAGGCGTTTCTTGTTATTTTTCCTCCGCTTTGTCCTCCGACGGGCTGGGGAGCTAGAAGCCGTAGAAGAAGCCACAATAGAGAAACGACAGAAGGTATACAGACTCGCGTCATCAAGGTAAGGAAGTAATTTTATTGTACAACAAATTTATTACAGTTTATATAAGAGTGTTTCAACGTTTAGTGAATCCATTTTGGATAAGTTATTGCTGTTTCATAATTATGTATAATTTGTTTTTTTAGTTAGTAGATGTCACCAATATTTGCTCGCTTAAGAAATGGTAATTTGGTCTAGAGTGGGGTAGCCACTCTAGACCGTTTCAGTGTACCGGAAGGTGCAAATTTTAAAGGAAGAAAGATCACAAGGGGATCCAATGACTTGGAGAGGGTCGCGCGGAGATGATGAATTCGAGATAGACAGCATCTGTTGTGATGTCACTTAGAATTAAGTCTTTGTCCAGCAGCAGATATTATTCGGCTTTAAGTACGGTACGCTACTTACTGTATCCCTTTCTCAACTTGAACTGGGCCTTCCGTGCTTGTCTGGTATGGTCCGGGGAGAGTAGGGGTGGCTCGTTAATTAGAAGGAGTATTTTATTAGGGCCAATTTGTCGGGAATACCTGCCTGATTGCCGAGGCTCGGGCGCGCGATTTGTTTGAATTTTTTAGCCAAGTTCCTGAGGGGATCGCGCTCATTTGTTTGAGCAGTGCGCCCATTTGAGCGATGCAATCCGCTTATGTCTGTACTCAGATTATTATTCTTCTTTGAATTAGAAGATTTAAGTTTTAAGGTAATATTGTTGCAAGAAATGTTGTATATGTAAAATATAAATGGGTATTGTTGAACTTCACCAAATAAATTATAGGTACATACTCGTACTTTTACTTTTCCATTTTTGTAAATGTTTAGTATTTTAATAAATGATTTTAATAATAATGTTTCCTGTACTACACCGTGCTAACCAGATGATATGGAACTGCCTAAAATGGGCAGGAAATAAACATGTGTGCCTGTAATTATTATATTATTATAGTTAAAACTAGGAAGTTATAGTATTTCGATTATTTTGCAATAATATGTTTCACCTTTCCTGTTAATGACTAATTTAACGACTAGTGTTTAGTTTCGGTGTTACACGTACCTACTGATAATATTTAATTGCATTATTTGCACAAAATGAAAATACCACAAACGCCTATTAGCGCGTTGCGATAACAATTTGGTTTTATCTCGGAACTAGTTATTTACCTGTTGGCACTTGTGCACGATGAAACAGACGTTATAAATAAACATTGCTCGATGACCTGACCTAAGGTACTTGTACTTACATGTTAGTAGTACTCATACAGTCACAGTTCATCAGTTATAAATAGACTATAATAAATAAGTATCATAACAAAAAGGTATTCAAATTAATATTAATAATTTATTTTTATTTATTTTCTCACCACAAAATCATCATAATTACAAAAACAAAGACAATTAGATACAATAATAGGAATTTATAATGTGGGAGGCTGGTGCCTAGGCTCGACTGTTGACCTTTATTTCAGATCACCAGGTAATGATTAAGCAGTGAGCAGTAGTAGCCCAGTAATATAGGCCCCGACTTAGAAATTGCAGGACGCGGGTTCAAACTCTGCCAGGTGAATTACTTTGTACAATTTATTTCATCATCAATGCTCTCAAAATTAATGAGAAACATCGTGAGGAAACCATGATCTAGAATCAAAAATTCGCAGACATATGACATACACCCGTATTGGTCCCTTGTGTTGGATTATGGTCATTCTCTCTCCAAGAGCGAATTCCTGACTCCCAGAAGTAGGATAAGGCTGATTATCTTAGTATGTACGAGTATTAGTTTTAGTTGAATCTAGCAATGACGGCTTCAACTCTTCTGTTGTACTGTTGTTAACACTCTTCTGTCTGCACTTCCATTATATAGAGAGTTTACTACTAATTGGCAGCATATTCTGGAAACAAAAAGTCGAATATACTCGTATGTGCCATCCACCAACTTACACAGGGCGCGCGTGGTTTCAGCTCATTCCTTCTCTCAGGCCTCCCTTCTAGAGAGGAGGCCTGAGTCCCAACTGTGGGTTAATTAAAAGTCTAACTATGCTTACGCATAATTGATGCACTGTTTAAAGTTGTAACGACATTTTATTTGTATTTCAAGTTGTTAGTGTAAACAATTGATGGTAGACCAAATATTTTGTACCTATGTAAATTAGTATCAAAGATGAAATCGTGTATATGTAGTGTAGAGTATAGTTCGCAGAGTCTCTTATAAATGACCAATATTACCAATCCTTTCTCCAGTCCCCCACAGCGATCCCTACGAAGCGGTAAGTACTGGAGCAGTAAGACGGTGATTCACGCGCGCGCGCCGTTCCCACGTCTGCGCCAATTGGCCGAATTGACCGGTATGCGACGCCGGCTCGCTTGACCCGCGACCCGTTAATTGTCTTCCACCTAACTGCAGACGCTCAATCATTTGTGGCTTTGTTTGGACCAGGAGTGATCCGGAGCCCCGAATCTACATGGAGGAGACGATTTTAAGAAAACCGAATTTTCATTCAAGTTTCTTATCCTTTTATTTAAACTCTTTATGGTCTTCTGTGAGCTCGTGGCTAGATAATAACAGCCGCACTGGTCGATCTTCAAGGTTAGGCAACGTTTGCCTAGGTTGGTCTATGGATGGGTGACCATCTTAACATAACGAGTTTCCTCCGTGCCTTGGAAAGCACGTTAAGCCGTTAGTCCCGGCTGTCATTTGGAGATCTTTGGCAGTCGTTACGGATAGTCAGAAGTCAGTTAATCTGACTCCAGTCTTGCCATGAAGTACCGTGTTACCCCAGTTAATGGGTTGTAAAGGTCTGGTAGGCAGCCGCTCCTCGTAAAATACTGGTATTCAGCTAAATCCGGCTTGACTGGAAGCCGACCCGAACATAGTTGGGAAAAGGCTAGGCAGATGACGATGGTCTTCTGTAAGTTTATATGATAACGGCCACATGGGTTGATTTTCATGGTTGAACAAGCTTGCCAGGATCGGTTCGTGGAAGCCGTTACTCTCCCGACTGCTGTTTGAAAATATTTGGCAATTGTAGTGTGTGTGTCCGCAGTATAACAGAATACAATGACTGCGTAAATATATAAATTACTACGTTTTTTTTAAATATCGCAGTACTTTATGCTAACTTAGGCACCTTTTTGACCTCATCGAGAATATGATAAAAGGTAATCATTTTTTTATGAATTTTTAGTTTTATATGAAAATGTGAGGCACCAATACTAATTTTTACATTTTTTTTCTTTCGTTTCAGTCGGATTTTCGGGTTATTTTCAGTTTGTTTGTTTTTACTTTAGCGTTTTCATGTTTTCAAGTAAGAGTCATCGTTTAATCGTATATTTTGTTGTTGTTTGTCAACGGCTGGCAAAAGGTATTCCCCTGCATGATAGGGACCTGTTTTATTTGTTATTGTATTTAATTAATTTACATTTCTAATTGAGCACTGTTTAATATTAATACAAATATGTATATTGACAGACTGCGAGATAGGTTACCTACTTATACCGGACATTACCGGATACGTACTTACAAATATAACTTATTTTTAAATGTGTATTGAGATATTACAACCGTTTTTGCCTCTAACGAATTAAAGAAGAGATTTTGTGGCTATTTCATTTTTTAATAGACGGCTTGTGAACAAACTAGAAAAGTCGCTAAGTGATGTAATACAGCAACTAGACCAGGAGCGTATCTAGGCGTGGGCGAAGCGGCCCTAAGAAGAAACCTTTTCAAATGCGAGGTTTAAACTTTTATAAAGTTTTCATAGAACTTGAACTACAAGTTTATAACATTTCATTTATTTATATGCTAAACGTACACATTATACAATGTGGATATGACAATACGACTTTAAATGAAATCACTAACAATACTCATCATTACGAATAACTTTTAGTTCGGGACCAACCCTGAAATTGCAAAAAAAAATCAAGTGTCCCATACATTAACGTTTGCACAAGTCGACAAAATGTACGGGACAGCTGATTTATTTTTCGCAATTTCAGTGTTACTCCCATACTAAAAGTTATTCATAATGATGAGTACTGCCAGTGTTTTCATTTAAAGTCGTATTGTCATACCAACATTGTATACGTAATTTCATTTTTAAATATTTCAATAAAAAGACCAAAAATATATCCTAGATTTGCTTTTGTATTCACACAAAGATGGCAGGTTCTCTCTAAACTTCTTGGGGATTGATAAGGCACAGAAAGAAAAAAGGCCTCGCTGATGCATCTACGCCCACGTCAAGATTAAGTCCACGCTACGCCTCAAACAAGACAAGAAAACCCAAGAAACTGTACCTACGTGAGTAGAGTCACATGCGCCTCTTGTTACGTCTACGTCCTTCTACGGCGAGAGGGTATTCCTCCAACGTAATCAGCTACGTTAACAAGCATGAACCTACGTGACCTCCGAGAGGGACATGAGATCATATTGTTATTTAATACATATGTAAGTAGTTATGGCGTTGTCTATCTACTATTCACATTTTCCCGTTGACTCACGGCTTTTGTGAGAAGATTAATGTAAATAGATATTTAGGTCTATTTGACGTCATTGAATTTTCATGTCGAAGATTGTATGGAAAACTTTCAATTTCCACTTGTCTGATGCTTAAAAGTCAAGTATATTAGATAACTACATTATGTCATCCACAAGTTTTATCTGTACATCATTAACAGTCGCCTTTGCTGGATGGAGGAACATCTTACCTGTTGTACCGTGTTGTCACATATTTAATTACTTTATCTATTTAATTACTCAGATACCCGCGAAACGAGACACAATAGTAAAATAATAACAGCGCGGTCTCATAGGATCGGTTGGGGATTCAAACGTTAAAAGCCTAAAACATGTTTTTTCGGGTTGCTTAGACATTACTATAATTAAATAAAATAAAAAGTTAATTTAAGTATTTATCATTTAATTTGGCTAAAAATATGCAGTTTACTTAAAATTTTGGGAGGAGCTCGTGGCTAAATAATAACAGCCGCACAGGTCGATCTTCAAGGTTAAGCAACGCTTGCCTAGGTTGGTCTGTGGATGGGTGACCATCTTAACATAACGAGTTTCCTCCGTGCCTCGGAAAGCACGTTAAGCCGTTGGTCCCGGCTGTCATTTGGAGATCTTTGGCAGTCGTTACGGATAGTCAGAAGCCAGTAAATCTGACTCCAGTCTTGCCATGAAGTACCGTGTTACCCCAGTTAATGGGTTGTGGAGGTCTGGTAGGCAGCCGCTCCTCGTAAAATACTGGTATTCAGCTAAATCCGGCTCGACTGGAAGCCGACCCCAATATAGTTGGGAAAAGGCTAGGCAGATGATATGACTTAAAATTTTGGGAATCTAAAAAAAAAACAACAAAAGTAGGTTTAAAAAATATATAAAACTTCGCCGAACATAATCATAGCTTAAAGGGTTCTAAATTGTCTGTACTATCTTCGCTTTAAAGCTTTGCATCGATCTTCCAATCAGAGTGATTATGAGAGTGTTTATTAGAAATTAACTATAATTACTAGAATGAATGATAAGTACAACAAAAATAACAATTATGAAAACTCTAAATGTAGTGTAACGTTTAATTATATTTCATTATTATTTTGTTCATATTTTATAATTATATTTTATAATAATTCATATGTTATAATTGACCTTTGGCCGTGTTATATTTTTTAAAGTAAATAAAGAAACAAAGTTACTGTACATTAATTTTAAGGCTGCATTGCGAACTGCTATTTAGCTTAAATCCACATACTTATCCCACTCATATGTACTCAAAGGTACACTCATCGTCCTTTATATCGACCTATATACCCATGTTTTAAAATCTATTTAAGTACATATATATTGTATTTATTATGATGCGTTCAAAGTGCGTTGTCCACGTCTTCGATAGCCCTCGTCCGAAGCAGGAGTTAATGTGACTCACTTGATGATACATGTGTCATAACTACCTACGGCTATTTGTGTTTGTTTTGCGTTAGATAGCTTAATAGATTTGGTGCCAGCGAATTTAACATGTTTGATTTCGATTATCTAATAAGGCCATAGAATTTAGGGACATTTTTTTCGCGTAAGTCAAAGGGACTTTAACCTAAATTCTAATTGAACAAAAAAATATTTGGCTCACATCTCATAGATACCTGGGTCTTAACTATACACAGTGTAGACGAATACTCGTATGTTGAATCATAAGAATAAAAAAACTGTCATTGTAGACACACACGGCCGAATAGGTCCAGTTCAGAAAGAATGCTAGACAAGTACACGGTAGTTTCCCGACTCTGGTTTTCTACTGACTCTTATTGAGAGTGTACCTACGGACGTAAAATTAGCTTAGTTATTAAGTAGTGCGTAGTTATGAATAAGGTATTAGTTAGGTACAAATAGCGAGTTCAGAATAACGGTAAAATAATATTTATTTACCTCTACATGAAATGAGGATAGTTCACGAGGAAGTTAATTATTAATATATAATCTACATCCGTAAAAGTACGTACGTACCTACATTTACATATTGATATTACTAACTAATTTATCTCACATTCTCCATACATTCTCCACTCATGAAGAGTAACAACGCAAGGTGCGTTCGTTGTCTCAATTGAGTCCGCCTCAAGTGGGTGTCATGTTAATGGCTCGCGTGTGTACCGCCTTTATTGCTTAGCATCTAATGCGGCCGTGTTTAGATCATTAACATGGCCTCTGTATCTGTGTGCGTGCCTTTTTGACCACACGTATGAGATGCATCAGTGTGTGCGTGCGTTTTTGACAACACGCATGAGACGCGTCAGTGTGCGTGCGTTTTTGAGTACACGTATGAGACGCTCCAGTGTGTGCGAGGTTTTATGGGAGTTGACGGCCGCCTGGAATGCAATGACCGATGACTTTTTTCAATTGAAAGGATAGCGTGAAATTGTGTGTGGCCTGAATTAATTGATTAAAGTGAGTGACCGTTTTGTTATAGCGTGCACCTGGTAAATCATTTTAGTAGATAAAATAAAACAATGATCCTCGATAGGAAATCAGTCTTCTCAAGAACATAGATCTAGTTACTTGTCCTAGACTTGGGCTCAGTCCTGACGGACTCATCGATGGCTCGTAGTATTTTACACGCGCGCCTTAAGAAGATGTCAGCAAAACTGTAGGGGCCTAGCAGGGTCGAAGCTTCTGGGGCCATATGGCCATAGGTATGTTCGCTTCTGAAAGTAAAACCCGAGGTTCTGGAACGAAAGGCAAAGAAGGAACAAAGGAGTGGCTTTATATTCTTAAAGTTTGACATGATTTCCCACTTCGTCCAAGAGCAGTAGAAGTAATTCTGATGACTTCTCGCCAAAAAAAGGGATCTACTTACTGGTTTCTAGAGGTAGACAGATAGTCTCGTGTACGATGTAAAAATAAAATTATTTGGCTGCATCCTGTTCGGCTCAAAATATTTGGGATAAGACTGATGGTATGAGTCTTTGGATGAAAAATGTGAATCAGTTCTGTTTGTCGCCTCGTGTAGATAGCTATAACTCTGGTCATAATAAGCTTATTACGCAAACTTAAAACAATAGCACTTAACAATCAAAACGTTCAAATAAGGGCATTAGAAAATACAGGACTGAAATAAATTCTGCTTACTCTTCATAATGACTTACATCATATTTCTTTGTTATGTGACCACAAAACCATTTAAAGTGAAACGGTTCTACCATTTGTACACCTACGTGTTTTATACAAGCGTTTTGCAGCGACTTGAACCACCCGTTAATTTATACTTCTATACTAATATTATAAAACTGAAGAGTTTGTGTGAACGCGCTAATCTCAGGAACTACTGGTCCGATTTGAAGTGTTGTGTGTGTGATAGTCACACAGTGTTAGATAGCCCATTTATCGAGAAAGGCTATATGCTATATATCATCGCGCTAAGACCAATAGGCTCGGAGCACCAATAAAGAATGTTTCAAAATCGGGATTCCACGCGGACGAAGTCGCGGGCGAAAGCTAGTTCTATATAAAATGGCCTTTTTCCTACATCATAAAGAGAATCAGTTTTTTTTATGATATAGACTAGTGCTTGATTACGATCCCATCTGATGATGCCATTGTTGATGGTGACGTACCCAAAGTATGCACTTTAGTCGTTAGAGTTACGGATACCAGCACGATAGACAATACAAATACCCTTGGTAAGCTAGTAAAGAGACTTGACTCTCTATTTCTACATACTGAATAGCTTGTCGATCTCCACATTGATACCTACCACGAGCTAGGTACTGGTGTAAACCGATCGTCGTGTTACAGATGTGAGGCACCTATCGCTAATGAGCGTGTGATGTGATTCACAGGCGGCGACGCATGTGCGGCCTCGATACTGCTCCACAGACTACGGACCAGCACCACTACACGCAGATGAGACAGTGACATACGGCGATACCATTGACTGTCGAATGATGAGGTATTTAACCCTTTAATCCTCCCATCCATCCATCTTTCATCTTTTTTCCTCCTTTTTTCCTTTAATCGCGTGTTTTCTTGTCCTATTCGCTAGAGTCGTGTGATTGTAACTTAGTGTTCCATCTTATTTAGCTCTTCAATTCCTATTGGTGACAGAAAATCTGACGAGATGGAGTATTTTTTATATTGATATAAACTAGTGCGTGACCTCGTTCCTACCTGTTGGTAAGCAGTGCTGTAATCGTAGTTGTAAAAACGCACTTCTAGCTTTGAAGGCACCTAAATTATAATCATACGGGAAGATTTCAGCAAGCAAATAGTTCCAGTCCTTCGATGCACGCTGTATTATAAACGACGAGGTGGAGGATGTGCTAATAGTGTAAGGGTGGATACTCACCGTACGTGTAAATGCGGTACAGTTTTATATTGCCACTAAGACACACTACGTCGTAAATTAGAAAATGAGTATTTATAAAAGAAAGAATAAGAAAAATTAAGGAACAGGTGAACGCGACCGAAGTGTCTCATCTGCAGTAATGAAGGCCCGCCTGATCAGCGCGCCTCGCTCGTGAGAACGCCGCGCATGTGTCGTACACACTCTTATTGGCGCACATACTTTTTAATTACCTCTGCATCATGTAGGTACAGCACCATGACGGACTGCTACAGAACTTCCAGTCTGTACAAGACCAGAGAGAAAGCTCGCGACTAGGTTTATAAAGAATTAAGCTGCATATTTTTTTGTAGTATGATGCTAGATCAGATGCTCACATCAGCACATTGATTGATTGATTCCAGCAATACTTAGCAACACTCAGAAGCGAACATGAGTACTTGAACTCAGGGTAAAGTTTGCCAACATTTGTTTGACTAAAATAATAATTTTACTGACTAGTTCATAAAGAAATTAGACCCTCTTTTCCCTTCAGTCATCACAAGCTGTGGCTAAACAAACCAGTCAGTAAGATCGGAAGCAGTAGTCACTGTCCAGAAGGGAATCGTTGATTTTCGAGGGTCTAATAATGCATCAGCTTAACTCTATAATGGCTCTGATTCTTCATGCCTGTCAAAATATGAAATTGTAGGAGTAAAGAGGAGGGGCCTTCAAGAGAGCTTTATAAACTACTGTTGATTTTCTGCGTTAATTTTTGTTCTGTGATAACTGGTAGTTAGCGGTTAAAATGTGTGTAGTGTTGCTTAAGTGTTGTCATGGAAGATAGTAGATGTATGAGTTGTCTTATTAATACTTTTGGTCAACACGGCCATTGTATATAGGTACTCGTAGGTAGCTTTTAGTAGGCGATTGTGTTACTAAGTGCTGATATTTAGGTTTTCCCATTTATTAACAATCAATTATAATTAAACCTAGAACAATGACATGACAGTTAGAAGGTACCTAACTGACGATAAATATGCAAATATAATTATTCTGATTAAGGAAAAGCTTACACACTGACAAACGCAAATAAACCTTGGTCTTGAAACAGATTCTGCGAATTTCTGAAAAAGGATTTCATAATTGTATAAAAACTTTCGTAACCACAATGTTTGTTGTTCGATGAGGTGTCCTTTCCGAAAATGGTATGAATTACATGCAGTGGAAATAATCGCGGTTTCCTGAGAGCAGTACTTACCTACGTATCGACGATTCACACGATGAGTAATGTTATGGGCTAAACTGAGATTGAGTGGCTGTTTATGAACCTTTATTTATAAACCGATTACTAATATAACACGGGAAATGTTATGATAATGTGCAAATACGCACGTTATTGTCATCCTTATTAGGTACGACTTAGGTTTTTAAAACTCAAACCAGCTTTTATTTTTTTCTTATTTGTTTTTACGTTATTGTTGCATCACTCTGATTCACATCCTACGCAAAAATCCTTGTTCGCTTAAGTACGAGTACATTGTATAATTTTTTGTTCCAAAAATAATTTGTTTCATTTTTTGATTTCACGAGGAGATCCTCGTATTTAGGACGAAATTCAAATGATTCTCAAAGAAAGCACTCAATTTATTCACAGCTATAGTTAATGTCTAATTGGAGTCACAAAATCTCAATGTCCTAAAAAAAACATTTATTGATTAATGAGCGCTTTTAACGTTTACATGACGAACAAAAATATTTTCCAATAAAATATTTTAATAGGTACGTCTTCGTCGTCGTTATCAAAGCTGCAGCAAGTTCACAATATTTTAATTTATTTTTTAAAGTTTTCGTTAGTTCTGTAAAATGTAAACAAATCTACGTGAAGAGACATTTTTGGTTGCTTCTATCAACCTGACCAGAACGTACACCATTTATATTTTGTTATACATATTATTGTTAGTTTTTCAATTAGAATTCTTACATTCTCCAGAACAAGTTATCGAAACAAAAGCTAATAAAAGCTCGTAAATATGTACATTACAAATCTCAACGAGCTAATGCTTTTGAGTGAGCTCTACTCCAGTGACATGTAAAAATGACATTGGTCATTTGGATATCTTCTTTCAGTCTTAAAGTAATTTGAGAAAAAAAATATTGATCGTTGTACGACGAGTAGAAAGGCAGTTTAAGCAGGTGGCCTGATCAACGAGGATTTCGAAACGAACGCATTTACATATTTCCATCGGATGTTTGTCTTAAACCCACTGTCTCTCCTAATGTACCTATAACCTTTATACCTAGTAGGTAAGCTGCGTGAAGTTCATCTAAAAATAGTTTACTACTCCAATTTGATTTCTTTCGGGGAATTATTTTGCGGTTGAAACACATAACTACCCACTAGCATCACAAAGCTTTTAAAATACCTCCGTAAACATTGGTTGGCGAAGTGTCCCGTGTAAGAACACTTTGGACAA
Source organism: Mythimna separata (assembly GCA_030763345.1). Lineage (NCBI taxonomy): Eukaryota > Metazoa > Arthropoda > Insecta > Lepidoptera > Noctuidae > Mythimna > Mythimna separata. The sequence continues at coordinate 431,755 of CM061175.1, forward strand.
AGGACACTTTGTATGTCGTTAGTCACTGGCGCCTCGCCTGTGCGTGCGCCGCTCACCGGCGCCGCGACGCCCAATGTGGTTAGATCATTCGGTAAAACAAGGTTTTGTCATTAAACGATTGTGCCTTGTTGCTGAGTACTCTCATCTGTGCTCGGGGACTAAGACATCGTTTTTTTTTGTAGGAGCTAGGTAGTTGACATCATCTTTCATCATAATAATTATACACACAGTTACAAACTTCTGCGCAGATTCTTTTTTTGCCGATTGCTGAAAGCTTTATTTCTTTAAGTCAAGAGTTAATACTTGAATAGGTTACTTCTAGGTAAGCGCGCTCCATCGTCGACCGCATTGTCGCATTCCTTCAGATCAGATGGCGGTAAATCGCAAACATATCAGAGATAAAAAAGCTTTACGTTTTCTGTTGATATGTTATTCCTTATTAAAATTGTTATCAAGAACCTGGTTAGGCCTACCGACAGCAGAAGTTCAAAAACAATATATATAATAATACAATATACCTATGTAACAAAAAGGGCCACCCACGTCTACCCTATCGAAACAATATACATACAAAGTTATTTTATTTATTAAGTAAAGTTAATGATCGTGTCGGAGCGTTAAATAAATCAGTGAACCTGCGAACTAGTGAAATAAGTAAAAAACTAATTCCACTAGTTCGCAGAATTCGATATCAAACATTTTTAAATATTCGATTTATCGGCATTCTGTAATCCAATATCTTTCCAGTATTCGCAAACAGGTTCGGAGGACACGGCATTTGGTAGATAAGTAACCTACTTAGGCGCAGCACCACCGGGTCTATCTACATAGACACGGTGGTGCCCTGGTACAGACCTCCTCGCTCCGCGGAGCGAGGAGGTCGCAGGCGGTCGCATTAATGCTCGCGAAAGGAGGATTTCCCACTTCGAAAATAGTGTTAGTATTCTATCAGTTGTATTCTATTTATCCCCATAAAGTTGTTAAGGAAAACTAAGTCGTACTTTCATTTTATTTATATTTTCATACCAATTATGTATCAATCTTCTTATTAATTAAACCACAACATTAGCGGAGTTGAAAACAACAGTTTAATGTGATCGAAATAATAATAACTTTAGGTTATTTTCAATAAATGGAGAGAGTTTTGTTTTTAAGGCGGTCAGCGCACATAAGGAATAACATAATTCACACTAATATAATAAGCTGAAAGTTTATGTGTGTTTGTTACCCTTTCCTTCACGCTTAAACGGCAGAACGGATTTCAATGGAGTTAGTAAAAGAGTAGATCATATACTAAAAGATAACATGGGATGTTTTATTCCGGGAATATGTTCCATTAAGATTTTTTCCTACTATCACGCGAGCGAACCCGCTGGCAGGAGTTTATATTGTAGAAAACTTCCATATCTGTTAATCAGGTAACACTTTAGTGATTTTACTTATGTTACTGTTTAAATAACGGTAATTACTACATAATATATATGTAGTAGTAATTATGACTCTTTTGGTGGTTTTCCGCTTTCAGGAAACAAAAATAACTCTATACAATTATTTAGTAAGTAGGTACCTATCTACCCACTTGGTATAGACTAAAATAAATGATTATTTTTTATGGGCAGATAGAAAGGGATGAAAGAGGTCTGCCCTCCCTGGCTGACTTCTCAGTTTTTATAGTTTTGCTTCTCAGTGGATAAGAAAAACCGAACTCATCTAATTTTAGACTGTTTATCTTACCCTCATAATGGTAGATTTCCGATTAATAAATCAAAAGTAATATCTTATTGACATACTGTAACCTTCCCTAACAAAGTCATGTAATAATTATTTTTTTTGTGAATATGCATACGGGATACCAAATCTTAGGTTTAACTTGACGTTAATAAACCATTGTTATGTTTTAGTTACTCATTTTTTTTTTGGTGTGTGAAATCATCCAATAACTTCTCCCACTCTATGTTTTGTAAAATTAGTTATTTAAGAAAGATCTTGGAATATAAAGTTTGGTAGAAAAAACGCATGGTCCGACTAATAAAAACGTAGTTTCAATATAATTATTTAGAAAATCGTAAAACAGTCTTGGAATTGTTTAAAAAATAAATACTTATCGAAACAAAAAAGGGTGATTCAGTTTTTAAGGGATTTTACTATACTTTTTTATTATAAATGTAAGGAAGTAGGTAAGTGAGTGTGGGTATATTTGTTACTACTTCACGTTGAAACTGCTCAAAGGACATCGGGCATCGGGTAGACCATGTCTTGGAATAGTAGATACATAGAATACTTTTTATCCAGGTTGTATGTTCTCTTAGGATGATTTTCTACTTTCACACCAGCAAAGCCGCTAGCAGAAGCTAGTAAATAAATAATCTTCAGGTTAAGTAAAGGGCCATGGCTGTTACTTAACTGCACGCAATGAGCTAATCAGCTTTTTTTAACTTTGCCCCACACTAGGAATTACCTCTGTACTATGGGTGCGTTCACAAACATGAGAGTGAGGTGATCTAGGTTTGTGTGTACATAAATAAATAAAAATATGCAAGCCTTAAAGTCATTCAAAACAACTTTTTTGTTAAAAAAAAATTAATAGAGTTTCATACGTGTGCGCGTTTATCAATCCACAAGTTGCGCGGAGAGTGCAGTATTCTTAACGAAACTTGTAAACTTCGTCCACACGCATCAAGTTATGTGCTACATATTATTAAATTATTTTCCAAGTTTTAAAGTAATGTAAAAAAGTGAAAGAAGTATGAGTAAATCATATATGTAATTGTTCAAATCATATTTATTTACATAATTCAAAAAACTGCTTAACTGTAATTACAGCAGAATACTCGAAACTAACTATTTATATACTACATTCTAAATTATGGGAATGTATGAACGACGCCTACGTTCGAAATAACCATACAAACAACCATAACGGTATATATGATCTATTATTAAATAAAATATTAATTAAGCTCCACTTATGTGATGTAACTGTATGTTATATGTTTGCCTTATTAATATTATGTAGGCACCTTATCCTGACGTATTTCCCAAACCATGGGTTCAACTATCAGCCTTTCGTTAGTTTCCCTATTTTCGAGACAAGAATAAGTTAATTAATTTGTGTTTACCTACTTTATTAGGGACAGAGTAACGGTCATGGTTATGTTTTACTGGCATACGTAAATCGTACATCATTTCATGATTTTGCGATACCTACATTTTACGTTGTGACCGAAAGTATGGACAGGATTTTCACATAACAGTTTGCTTTTTTCCAGTAGGTACATACAGCGGATTACACATTACTCTTGAAAAAACAGATGAGGGTGAAAGTTGCTCTTAATCCGATCTTCGGCTATATTTAGAACCGGTCAAGCATCATGGACCATAAATAAAAATAATCACAATTCTTGTATGAGAACCATCTTTCATTTTTAAGTAAATTTAATATTTGTTGCAATTGCGGCACACTCTTCGAATATTTCGACTGTCCATCATTTTCGGTTCATAAGGCAGAGTCCGTTGAAAGGCGGATGGACAGCGGAGGCTTAGTAGTAGCAGGTTCCCATTGAGTACTCTTTCCACTATACACATAATATTGTAATTTAATTACTGTTGCACCAACCCACACTGGGCCCTGGTGGTGGATCATGACCCATGCTCTCTCCTAGAGAAGAGGCCTGAGTCCCAGCAGTAGGAACATTTTAACTTATCACATACCCACAAAACGAGACACAATAGTAAAACAATAACAGCGCGGTCTCATGCGACCGATCGGGGATTCATGAATTAAGTTTGATTATTAAAATGCTATACGTATGAGAAATTGCTAAGCTTCACTGTCCTCGTGTACTAGTATTACGATAGACAATTTTTTTTCTTTTTATTAACAACTGATATATCTCCTTACCCAGTCTCTGTATTGTAGGTACGAGTACATACTCGTATACAGAGAATGGCCAAGAAAATATTTGTTATTCAAGTATCATCTCTCTTTGTGAGTGTTGAATATAGTGTAACCAACTATAAATCTCAGCTAAGCCTTCTGCCAGTTACCCGCAGCCCTCAGGGCGAAGTTCGAACTAGTATGAATACGTCCAATCAAAGTTGGAGGCTCTCAGTAATCAATTGGATCGGCTACAAGTGCACACGAGGTCAGCATTGAGGGAGACCTGCTAACTTGTTAGTGTGCAAATTGTTATTACTTGCTGAAATGTACGGATTAAATTAATAACGTGTAAGCATAATCAACGACGTCGTTCCCACTGTTGGCCTAACGTGGGTTTTTGGTTCTGTGACATGTCAATTAAATCTACTTTCTCGTTCCGAATCGAGGTGCGAATGGCGCGACGTATAGTGTTCGCGCGCGCCTTAAAGAGAAGTCAGCAGCTTTAGAGGTCCAGTCGGGTGGATGCAACGGGGTTCTAGAACGCAAAACGCAGCTGAAAGATAGAGGTGTGATTTAGTCAAGTAAAGTCTGACAACTCCCTTGACCTAAGAGCGGGAATAGACATTGGAAAACAAATCCTCTCAAAAAAAAAATCATCTCATACCTACATAAGTTATTTGAAAACATTCAAATCAAAATTAAAATTGATTCATGTTGTACTGAGGTCATATTTCCTTATTTGTATATAATATTACTAATTTAATTATTTTTCTTCCAAAGAGGCCAAGGTTTCTGGGAAAGTGACTAAGGATGGCTAGTGCCCAGCTGTCTGCTGAAATGACTGCAAGACTGCAAAACTACCTAAAATGGCTAGCGTAGTAATCACTAAATACGCTGGTTTTCCCTTTAAATGTTAATTACAAGTTGTTATTTAAGAACTCGTAATATAACCGCTACTGAGAAGTCTGCGGCTAGTTATCAGGAAACTTTCCATAATATACAAGCTCCAACTCCTATCACTAAATAAAAACCCAAAAATAATATTACAAAAACCCAAAAAAAAAATTAGGGCCACGCGCAGGAAACAAAAAACGGCAAAATAATCACGTTTGTTGTATGGAAACCCCATTTAAATATTTATTTTATTCTGTTTTTGTGTTGTTATAGTGGCAACAGAAATACATCGTAGGTATAGACGAAATTTCAACTTTCAACGAAAGAACTACTAGACCGATTATTTAATTTTTTTCACCAGTAGAATGCATTAGGAACACTGAGTAACACAGGCTATATATATTTTCTATTTTCACGTGGGCGAAGCCACTGGCTTGTTTAATATATTTATTATTCTTTTACAGTTTACGTCACCGATTTCTTTCTGATGATTGCTTTTTCCTTATTATTTAAATAAAGTTGGCTTCTCCACACTTACTTGCTAATTATCGGAAGTTAAAGTACGTAAGTAGTAAAATCACAGAGTTTTGACTCATTATATTGTAGTCTTTTTAAGCGGTCTGTGGTTGACAGAAGGATGAATCGCTATTACATATAAGTAATATACCACAGATAACTAATTGTCTTTATCTACAGAATTAAATTTAATTTCAGTATGTATAAATGCACTCAAAGAACTTAAATTGCACTACATAATTAATTATGTAAAGATCATCACAAGCATGAATTGTTTGACTTTCATACCTATTTATGTCAAAATGGGGTTATACTTGGTCAATCTCTGTCCATTTCAGGCCTGGAAGAGATCGCAAATGCTGTAATACTGCCAATTGATTTTCTGACATTTCCCATTGCAATATCTTGTTTTAAAAAAAAGGAGAGAATTAACAATACGTGATTATATTTAGAATTCAAGTATTTACCAGTCATATCGATATGGGATTAAATAAATGTATTATCAATATTTTATCGATTGGGCTTTTTAGTAAAACGATGTCAAATGAATTAGAATATAAGTTTTAGGTAACTGAAGACCGCCTTCACATAGCTGAAGAATTCATAACCGGGTCTGTTAATACAAAAGTAATTGAAGACTTCTAAAACCGGTCCATTAATACAAAGGTAATTGCTGTGACTATTTTACAACATCAATTTGGCGTCGTATCTCGTATCCCCGGCCCGCGGCGCTATCAACAAAGGTAGCCGTTGCCCATGGCTGGTTATTAGAAGACCCTCGTATCTTACGGCCGCGTCCCGACGCTGGGCTCCGTACAAAGGTGGTCGTTGTGACCGCTCGCCCGGAACGCCCAGAATTAATTAAATTCTCTTCGCACACACGTGTCAGTACAACATCTTAACCTGTATTGGATTAGATACTTTGGCATTCAGATTTGACATTATTATTCATCAAATTAAAATGTAGAATTGGCGTTTCAGAATAACTTCAGCATTTGTATACGTTAGTTTCTATATGCGGACAAGAAAAAGTTTGCATGGAATTAATTACGCTACCAGTACATGGTGTACATCCGTAGCTATAATCTGGAGATATCTAAGTCAAGAGTGAATAAGCTACTTCTAAGCAAGCGTGCAACAACCAACGATTGCATCACTAGGTACCTGGCATCAAGTGGTCTCGCAGTCAAGCACTAGTTAGTTTATATCAATTTAAAATATCAATAACATAACATTGTAGCTCTCATCTGTATTTTTTTCTTTATTCACATTCTAAAGAAGTTAACAAGAAGACAACATAAAACCACATCCCCTTATAGAATTCCGTAAGCATACACACAAGTTTAAATTGAATGTGAACGCTGGAACAATGATCGGGCAGGCTAAACCGCTGTTCCTATTTGCGTACGATTAGTTGATTGGAACGGGCCTTCCCGAACAACTTGCCTTTCACCGATGCTTTGGAAATAGAAACCGTACTTACCTAAGTTTGCTGGCTCCTTCGAACGCACTGGGCGGAGAGAACTCTGCGCCTTTACTGTCTACTTCTTAGATGTTGTAGGTAAAGTAACAGTTGGGCTTATTTCCGCCACCTGTGTTTATTCAAATTAAAAGGATAGACAAAAGAAAGAAAACACGTTTATTTTGGCACACCATGAATCAGGAAAAAAAACAAGTATTGCAAACTAAATTAATTTTTTATCTATTATAGAAGCCATTTTTAATAGCGGTAACACTCTGTAATAATGTATGCTATATATGTAGTATTTGTGAATTAACTGGACCTTAATGGGACTTCCCCGACTTTCCTCAACACACATAATATATTACATAACAGGGACTTCCGACCATTGTGGAGTTTTATTACCTATTATAAATTCAATAATATGTTTAACGATACAAGTATCAAATGAAATATTAATAACCTCGTGAGGAAAAACCCAAATTGTACAAAACAAGCTTGATTGCCACTACGTTATTTACATACAATGCCACGTAATTCCTCGTTGCAACAAAAACAATTACCTTGTGAATTTCCTTTATTTTGATGTAGGTACCTACTATTTAATGGAAACCCTTACAAACAACCATTTACGGGTAAATTTTATTTTTCCAAAACATTATAGATTGGGTTTAACCTTACCTAAGTTTAATTCATAAAACTACAGGTAATCCCACGGAACTACCCGTGTTAATGTGTTTATATGGACAAAGTGACTTACTGTTTTGCTTTCATAATTTTATAATAATAATATGTAATAGACCACGTGTTTACTGACTAAGTTAGTAGCGTTTGTTTTCTCGTATCCCACTCATTTTAGACTTAACTGGGGATTCTACTAGCCCCAACTTATAAGATGTACACCGTGGATCCAAACCCAGTTAGATAACTTATATCATTGCTACTGTTCTTAAAACGGTTGCGGAAAACATTGTGAAACCAGCTTATCCTTAAAACGAAATTTCGAAGATATGTGACATTCACCAAGGAGGAGACGGTTGCAAAAGAGCCGCTTTTACCGAACCCAGTGCGTCTGCCGGTCAAAGGGCAAACACAGCGGATAGTTGCGGAGTCCGCAACCACTTGTGAAGGCGAACTTAGCGGCAACTGTGCAGCAACTCGATGTATTTGCGTCGGCGCTAATCCCGGCCGTCGTAAACTGCGCGGATTTTATCAGCCCCTAGGATTTGCGCTACGCTACTATTATTGGATGCCTGAGCTGAGCTGTGCGCGGTATTGAGGTGAGAATTAGTTCCAGCTTCGGATCGGTGATATTGTTTTATGGGATTTGTTGTGTCTGGATGGGTTCTTGAGAAAGTGATGTTGGTTTTAGGATAGAGGTGGTGTTTTCTTGCTCACCTTAGATTTAGCTTTTGGAATACTGATCTCTTGGGTTGTTTTTAGTTGTTTCTGCCACCAAAATCGCCCACGTGAAAGTAGAAAAAGATAAAGTGACAAAATGGCATTCTACTGTCGTAAATAAAATAATAAAGTAATTTTAAAAAACGGGCTAATCATTTTCAGGTTTATTAATTACAAAACAAAATTACAATGTTTTCCTCTTTATAAGTTTAGTATAAATTTATTGATAGCTTTGCGTGTGACCTCTATCTCACTCAATGGTAAGCGATCATATCGCCGTCGATAGAGCTCGCTGGCTTAGAAGTACCTCACTTTTGACTCAAATACCTGGGGTTGTATCTATCTGGAAACACAGATTCTGACAATCATTTGTGCTCTACATTAGTTTGTATTAATTCGGAATTTACGTCAATGTGTGATATGAGGAAATGAACTGCTCACAAGTTATGGAAAATCAAATTAATTAATTCTATAAAAAATTACTTCTAATGACATTATAATATTTAATAATCATCAAGATGACAACATCTTACCTGATAATCTAAAAGAAAATGACACTCAGCGAAGTTTTTCCACAGCAAGCCATGGCCGATGTACGCCAACGTTTTCGGCTCCTATAATTCAATTCAACAAACATAAAACTTGTCTGAAAAGCCAGCCGTACGATATTTGTGTTGGGATTTGTTGATTACTGTCAAGTGGGGAGGCTACGGGGTGGGAGAGGGTGGCCTCCGACCTCTCGGAGGAGGGGGTGGTCACTCGCGCACCTAAGACGAGCCGCGAGTTTAAACACCTCGCCGGCCTGACTTACCAATGTTACTGCAAACTGCTACATGTTACTTGTGTGTACAGGACGATCTCAAACTGGACGCTTTTTGACTTGACAACTTCCATTGTTTCTTTGTTGGGAAATTAATGAAGGAAAAGAATGTCAAGTTTAATTAAGTTTATTGATCTAAATTAGTAAGTTAATTAGGTAAGATGTTATTATTAGTAAGCAAATTAGTAAGAGTCAATGAATATGTTATTTTGGGTCATGTGTTAAAGTTAATCCAGATCAAGAAAAATTTAAGTTTTTCGTACTCACGCTGACTTGCTGTTTTTCGTAATGAATTAGAAATCTACGAAGTACTTTTACATGCATGTTTAAAATACCTATATTGACGTTTCCATATACATCAACGCCACTCGTAAAACCTTATCCCAAAACACAACAACTAAAGTCCACTCCAAATAAACATCAAACTCAGCCTGTATATAATTCAGCAATCCCCTTAAGGGGGGCACACACGGCGCTTGAAACTTTACGCAAATACTCCCCGCCCCCCTCTCCCTGGCAAGGTCCGAGTGAGAACAATTCCTTAATAGTGTATAAGTCGGCGCGGGCAGCCGTGGCGCGAATTAGTGTCAAATTTACACCGGCCAGGGTCCGGAGGTACCAGGGTACGAGGTGGCCGAAGGGTTAGTTAAGACAGTTTTAATGTGTAGCGTCTTAAGGTTGGCAGTAATTAGTGTTTGATAGTTGCAGAGGAGGTGGTCGTACGAATGCTTTCGTTTATGGAGGCTGTAAGGTGTAGTCGTTAGTTTGGGGTGCTATTCTTGTTTGAGTTAAGCAAGTCTTGACTATTGAATGTTAGATGTATTCTAGGTAGTTAGCTTGATCATTTATTTCTTCGCTCGATTTTGGTGCGCTCTTGATTGTAGATCGTAGCTATAGCTATGTACATACTACACCCAAACAATATCTTTATTTTGAATTAATTAAAAGAACAGATGATGTGACCATTACGAGTACATGTTACTGTATGAACTTTGAAAGAATTTTTGACCTCTGAGTTTATTTCGGCATTTCTTCTCATGGAGGAAACACTGGCTTCATCTAGTGTTAATAAAAAAAATGTTTTATAAAAGAGTTTAAAAACCTATTTTGACTAATAATAAAAAAAAAAGTTTGAAAAAATTGAAGTTTCCTTTGAAGAAATCATGAACCCATATTCATTTATACACAAACTTTATTTACACCCAAGTCACAAAAAACAGCACAGGTTTAGAAAATCTTTTCGCACGAAGGACCCATTGTCGTGGGCCTTTTAACCCTCCATCACCGACCTTGGGGGCTGTTTGTCAAAGCGCCGGAAGTGGTCTGCGGGACCTGCCGCGCACGTCACTTCCGGCCGCCCACTGCCTGTAGACATGCGACACGTATTGTTTGTTTCCGGCGGTGTACAGCCTGAAAAAATATGGAAAAAAAAGTTGAAATGAAATGAGGTAGTTGTAACAATTATTTTGCTTCAGAATTAATAGCGAACTAAACTAAAAGGTAGCTGCAATGTAACAAATGAATAAATAATAATTAAATTTCCTGCTCTCAACTACTTCGGAAGTACTTCTCGAGTCCTTTTCATTACAACATTCCACAATACCTAGGGGCCTCTTCGTGAGATAACGGAAGTATATTTATGAACAATTATGTGAAGCATTTATAATAACAACACATACCATCTAATATGTGTCATAAAATATTTATAAATAAACCTAAGATCTAATTAATTAAGGCTTGAATTTTGGAAGGAGGACTAGGTAAGCAAGGGCCAACATAACATCACTGCAGAAAATCCTTACAGCATACTACTGTAAGTTTGTCTCACACAAAGTTCCTTCATTGCGCTTATGCCATTAAAATAAACTGAAACTGGAGTCATGATTAACTTACACTTGCCAGTTTAACGTCCGCACTTGTATGTTGATGGCACCTAAAACTGGTACGTCTTGGCGATTTCCTGAGCATAACGTGGGGGTCACACTACCCCGGGCGAAACGCGCCTTCAGACCTAAAACAACAGAAAATATGCTTTATTTTAACGGTAATAAGACTGGTGTTGGCTGTAAGATGTGGTGGAGGATTGTAGTAATGTTGTAATTAGAGCGGGCGCACAGAAGACAGGTCAAAGGGCCGGAAGCTGACCGCGCGGCGTGCGCACTTCCGCACTGTGTCACGAACGATGTCTTTGGTCGGAAAGGCCCGCCTTGTCGTTTGAGGGTTAGCTCTTAAGTGGCGCGTGTATGTGTACCTACACTGCTTCGTGTCGTACATGCGTATTTATGTAAATGATGCTTAATGTCGTTACAAAAAATTAAATTACAAAAATAAATACCGTAGGGGCCCAGCAGGGTCGAAGCCTCTGGGGCCATGGGTTCGCTTCTCCTGAAAGGAAACCTTGGAACCCTAGATGGAAAGGTAAAGAAGGAACATTGAAGTGGGTTTTTTATTCAGTAAAAGTACACTGATACACCGGTGGTTCCGTACGGTATATCGAATTACCATTGAACGATATAACTTTCTACAAAAAGCATGGTTCACCGACGAACAGTAATACGAAAAAACTATTAGTCGATACCATTATTTAGCGACAGTACGTTTCGCCGAATAACGCTACATAGAATGAATGGTTGGCCGATACCAACCCGCTTTGCCCAAGAGCGGGAGAAATCATTCGATAATATTTCCCACCTAAAACCACGTTTTCATTTAAAAGATTTGCAAATATTAGGGACAGTCACATTTAGAAACCCCCTTCCTTTAATTGCAGTCAGAACCAAACAAAAAAGGACTCCTTCAATCTTGAAGTGGTCACCTTTGACAGGCCTCTCAGGACTAATTAGGCTGATCATCAGCAGGTGGAAGGTAGGCAGGTCGTCTCGCGCGGCTGAGCAAAGCAGATCAAAGCGGCCCTTCAATTGCCAGCTAATTGGCTTGACCGACTACTCCGTGGCTTAAGATGGCGCTTTAAGATGGGTGGGTGTTTATTTTATTTAAATTGTGTTTGTATAGTTAGGGTACTGTTTTGTTTACCATATTAAGACTGGCATCTCATAAACGAATTTGATTTCAGTCTAAGAATTTAGATGACTACTGACCCCTCTCAGTCCAACACCGTATGTGGACATAGGTGCACATATTTATGTGATGATTGGAAAGCCAGGTGCATAAATAATCTCATCAAGTTTTAATTAACGGATAAGAGTGTTAACATAATTTTTCATTTAGAATAGATATCTTAGCGCAACTGGCGTGTATGTATGGCTAGTTGTACGAAGGTAAAAGAAGTATCTGACGATCGTCTCAGGTGGCGCGCTGTACTTTCTGTCTACCCCCATGGGATACAGGCGTGAGTTTATGTAGGTATGTATGCTAATTTCTTAATACCGACAGTATTAAGTTGTCATTTATTCGCTTACCAGTTCATTTACTCGACTATACCAAAAATATGTAACTAGTTTAATGTGTTCATTTAACGACCGATTATTTTGCGATGGAAAACTTTCAGGGATTTTGTTCCTATAATAAAATACTCCAATATCTACATTTTTCTATTTTTATCCGCCTCTCGGCTATGATTAGACGGCTTCATATTTTGCGTGGGAGTCGTTAAATGAGTCGAAGGGATTACTCAAATAGATGAGCTGGAAATAGACTGTAATTTTTGTTGTTGCTATAAAGAATAACGTAGGAAGGTTTTTATAATTACACTGTTTTTTATTTAATATTTGAGTATCGAACTAAGGTACCTATTTTTTATTTACCGAGCATACTTTAAAGAAATGATAGCAAAATCAAAAGGGCCCAGTAGGGCCGACGGTTGCTAGAGCTACGGGAACATTCGAAACAGTTTACCATGGCCCTAAAACGTAAAAGGATACATGTAGGTTTTAGTTAATAGAGTGCGTCTAATGAAAGCGCGACCTGAATTAAAAAAAAAATAATTTGCAACATTATTCATCCGCAATTGTAGGAAATTATAAAAAAAATCGTGAAGTGTCAAGACATGATTCTCCTACTAGTTACCACCACCACCACACCACCACACCACATACAATTTTTTTTGGATTTGACCTCTTTTTCTCAGGTCGCGCTTTCATTAAACGGACTATAACATTCTGACATGACTTGTCGCTCCACTCTAGAGCTATAGAAATCATTTGATGATTTTGCACCAAAAAGATGCTAGTTTCATTTCATTAATTCCAAAAGCGCCATCTTAGGCCCCTAAAAAAATTATGACAACTTGAAAGCCAGACAAAAAGTTTTTCATAATTTTAGTCTGTCTGTCGCGCCGTACCGCGGAGGCTGAGAGTCCTCGGGTTCAGCCGGGATGAAATAATTTTAATTGAGAGCAAGTCGTGCAGACGGCAACTAAGGCGGCTGCGACTGTCGGCCGCAACTTTCGTGGCCACACACAACTTCCAACGTTTAAAAAAGTTTCTGATTTCTGGTGTACCACTTGCGTTTGTGACTGGCCAACGTGATTTTATTGGGCTGAAATAAGTTTATCTTTAAACTAAACGGTACAAGACTAAAGGTACGATTTAACTAATATGATGTAAGTACGTAGGCACTCACGGTGATATTTTTTAGGTGGTAAATCATCGATATGATTTCTCCCGCTCTGGTCGGAGCGGGAGCCCGAGCGTGTCAGACTTCTACTGACTAAAACCCACTCCTATTTCTTCTTTGCCTTTATTCCAAGGTCCTAAGGTGCTCTTTTATTCAACTCAGGGCCCCAATAGGCTTCTGGGCTCCTACATGTTACTGACTGCAAACTAAGCGGTAGGTATAAGACTAAAATAACTGTTATGATACACGGTAATGTGTATTTATTTTCAGGAGTCTAATCATGTGGTCATACCTGTTGACCTTTACGCCACATGACTCACAATAACAATACAATACTCCTCGTAGATAGTGCATGTATTTGTTGTAGTGTTATTTATGTACTGACCAGTAATAAAACAACAAATTAACAGACCATGAGTCAGAACTAAATTCTTTGCGGTTGCACAACGGAAGCTGAAAATAAATGATAATGTGGACCTTGCGTTATATTCTCCTGAGTCCTGAGTGATCAGAAGCTTGACTTACGTAAAATCAAACAAGTCAAATATCGTTAAAGTTTGAAGAAGTCACGAAGTTCTACCCAAAATCAGTATTCACCTATTCCTTGAACGTGATTCGATAGAACGTTAATTGCCTTGAAACTATACAATCTGTAAAGGGCTTATTGCTAATAGTTACGTTATTATGGCTACTAGGACCAATGATTGTTTTAGCTGAATACGCGTCAGCGACACTTCAATCGAACGACATTAAAATCGGTGTCGTACAAACTCGATTTTTTTTTTACATACCATAAAATAGTGCTTGACTGCAATCCCACCTGATGGGAAGCAGTGATGCAATCGTTGATGGTGAGGCGCGATGTGAATACGATAATGGTCTAAACGACTAAGTAGCTACAATATCGTTACGGTTTTGACTACGTGAATCGGTCTACAAAGCGGAGTGGGAGGAGGCTTGTCTAAGAATATATCGGACATAACAACGGAGGCACCTCTCCGAGGAAACTTTAAATTGAAAGAAGAGAATCAGCGCCATCAATAATACCGTACGTGTATCCGATATTGGTGTTTACTATTCACAAATAGAGAGCCGAGAGGAGCGGTACACCTAAATTGCTTTTCATTGTTTTTTGTGAGAAAATGTAGGTACCTAGTAGAAATGATTATATTCCTATATTTTTTTTAATGTAATTTTATTAGTTACTAGCTTCTGCCAGCGGCTTCGCACTAAGGCTTTCAGTCTCGATACATACCCCGAGTCCCGGGAAAATATATCGAGACTCAGCCTAGTCCCGGGATTCCCGGGAAAAACGAGACTTTCGAGACTTGAAAAAGATTTATGTTCAAAGGGTAGGTATTTAAGTAATTAATACACAATTATTATTTCCAAAAACTTAATTAAGTATTACAAACTTGTTTCTTTCTTTTTCTTGTTTCTTCTATGTCAATCAGTGATAAAGTGTGATCTAACACAGCCTTCAATTTCTTTATTTCGCCCAGCATTTGAGATTTTACGTAGTCAGCTTGTTTTAGACATGGAAGCCACAGACGAGGGTAGCGATAATTGTGATTTTGTAAATAGCTCACGTAAATCTTCAGATTCTACAAAAATTCGAAACGGTATTCCATCCAGAGAAGCCATTCTCGAAACTTTAATTTAAATTCCGTCAACCTTATGGAAGAAATCTGTCATCTTACTTTTTTCCGGTTGTTTATATACTTCATTCTCACTTTTTGATGATGTAGCTATACGTGCAATACAAGTTGTTGAAGCTGGTTGTACTTCCTTTGATAATATCAAGTTATGGATACTTTTAAGATGTTTATGAAGACCACTGGTATTCCCTCCTAAAGTCTTAAATATTTTATGGCATTTTTTGCATTTTTATGGCATTTTTTGCATTTAGCCGTAGTTAGCAAGTATTATCCTTGGCTCGTAAAAAATAGCAGCAAACTGAAGACGTACCTATTATGCATTTTGGTAAGTAGGTACATCGCAATAAGCTATCGTGTTATCTAAAACAAAAAGACCCATGACCAGACACAAAGAAAAACGATAGGCAAAACCAATATAAAGTCTTACCTAACTGATCACGACGGCTATTCTCAATAACCCTCTCAGGGTCACGTAAATTCACTTTTCCTTCACTCACACACATCTGACACACCACAGCGACCAAGTTATTCCAAACTTGTTATATGCAATCCAAAATGACGTTAAAAATAGCACACACCGTGGAAGTTTGAATGTATTTTGATCAATTCAGGATTTAATAAAATGAAATAAAAATGTTTTCTTCGTTTTGATAAGTATTGTTTTAAAATAATTTATAAGAAATTAATTACTTAGATACCCGCGAAACGAGACACAATAGTATAATAATAACAGCGCGGTCTCATAGGACCGGTTGGGGATTCAAACACTAAATGTGAAAACTATCAGACTAATGCAAAACAAACGCGTACATACAATCATACAAAGTAATAAAAGTGATTTTTAAAATCAATTTTTGTGAAAAAATCCTAACCTAACCTTTTTTAAACAAAAATTGATTCTTATTTCCATAAATACATCGATCACACGTACACCGTCAAGAACAATTAATATTAAAACTGATTCGTTACAATACCTCAGGGAAAGCGTTAATTTTAAACTTTATAAATGTTCATATCATCACGGCAATATAGCCTCAAATCAGCTAGAAATACCTCATTTTAAGATAAAATAGCATGGTAAGAGTAAGTATTAATAATATTGAATCTAAAATTAATTATAATCTTTGCTACAAATCAATAATGTAAATTACCATAATTATACGACGAGATAAATTTACTTTGTTAAATATAATTAATTATATTTAACAAAGTCTCGAAAAGTCTCGTTAGTCCCGGGACTGCATGTGTAAGTCTCGAGTCTCGAAAAAGGGGAGAAAACGCCGAGAGTCTCGATATTTTCGAGACCGAGACTCCCGGGATGAAAGCCCTACTTCGCACACAGCAAAGTGGGAAATACATAGCCTAGCCATAGCACTCAGTGAAGATGTTACTTTCTAATGGTGAAAGAATTCGGAAAATTAGAATTAAATCATAACATACAAACAAACAAAGAATGAAGTCGATACCTTTGGGTAGAAAGGTCGTATAAACCAAAACCCGACTTTTCAGTAGAGTCGAAAAACTATTTTTTTTTTACAAAAAAATTCATAACTTTTTTGCTTTTGAAGTTATAAAAAAATTATTTATAAGAAAAGTTCTTACATTTTGCAAATGAAAAAGGTTAAATCATCAAAACTTGTCTATCTTCTTTAGTTTCAAAGTTAGCGTGCATTTACGTCTAAGAAAAAATCAATTCTTGGTTTATACACCCCATGAAAATGTGCTTTGAAAAACCTGTGTGGGTCGTATATCCATTTTTGGTAAGCTTAAGGTCACATTAAATGTCGTAAAAACCCAAATTTATGTAATTTTTTGTATTAAAAACCATTTATAATCATAGATCAATTGAATTCTGACTAATAAATAATCCTGTTACTCATAGAATTAGTAGGAACTCAATTATTATTATTCTAATATCCAATAATGGTCGATTCAAATAAAATAAAACTACCTGAACCAACATTTATTAAGTATTATAAAACCTTCTAATCAATGGTATCAGTCCGGTACCTGTCTATCGCGCTCGTTCTTCTGCTTGTCGCTGCGCGCAAAATGCGAGCCTTGTGTGTTGGGCGTAAAGTTTTTCTTGCCCTTATCCCATATTACTTGGGGTCGATGCATCACGTTTTCTTCTTCCATTCTGTCCTGTCGTCCGTCACACTATCACTATGGTCTATCGGTTTAGGTAGTTAACTAAAGGTAAACAGTCTTGGTATGTCTTTTTATATTTAAGAGGTCGTATATAATATACAAAAAGATTATTTTAAATTTAGTTTATCAGCTAACATCGATTTAGGTAAATACCTAGTTGCAAAGATTTTTACATACAATTTATAGACAACTTTTAGATAAAAAGACATGCCAAGATTGTTTACCTTAAGTTAACTACCTAAACCGATAGACCATAACTTCCTTTTCTTTCTTATCGGTCCTTACGCAATCCATCCATCTTTTCTTTGGCCTCCCTCTCCCTCTCCATCCATCCAAATGTAAATTCAGAACTCTTTTAGTAACATGCGTTTCATCCCTCCTCTTCACATCACCATACCAAAACAAACGATTTCTTTCCACCTTTTCAGTCACTGGCGCCACTTTAAAACTTCCCCTAATACACTTATTTCTCACTTTGTCCATTCTTGTCACACCACACATCCATCTCAACATTCTCATCTCCGCTACATGCAATCTTTTTTCATCCATCTTTTTCACAGCCCAACATTCCGATCCATACAGTATGACAGGTCTTATCACGGACTTGTAGATTGCACCCTTCAACTTGAGGGGCATCCGTGGATCACAAGTTGTTCCCGTGACCTGTCGCCATTTCATCCATCCTGCGTTGATTGGATGTGTTATGTCCCGGTCTACCTCACCATTTCCTTGGCCAAGCGACCCGAGGTACCGAAAGTCGGAACAAATCGGTATGAATGTCCTAGCGAGGGCTAAAGGCGAAGGATTGGAAGGACCGCCGAAATCGCAGAACAATTACTCTGTTTTGGTTCTACTCAATTTCTTGCCAACACTCTCCAGCCTATGCCGCCACGCCTCCAATTTGCTCTGGACCTCTAGGTCACTCTCGGCAACCAGCACAATATCATCGACAAACAGCATACACCAGGGGGCCTCTTCCTGAATATCTAACGTCAAAGCATCCATTATCAGCAGAGAAAGTTAAGGGCTGAGAGCCGACCCCTGATGTAGGCCGACCGCCTCATTGTAACTGCCACTGGTGCCTACTGTAGACCGGACTTGGGTACTACACCGACTGTACATCGCTCGGATCAACTGCACATACTTCCCAGGCACACCTTTCTCCTTAAGGGCCCACAACAGAACCTCACGATGTGCCTGGTCGTATGCCTTTTCGAGGTCAATTAATACCATGTGCAAGTTTTTATGTGCACCTCTGTATTTCTTGTAGGTACAGCTGGCGTATAGCGAAAATAGCATCCGCTGTACCCCGACCAGGCATAAAACCGAATTGCTTCTGTGAAATTTCACTCTTATATCTCAACCGCCTTTCAATACTTCTTCCTCCCAGATTTTCATAGTATGTGACATTAGCTTTATTCCTTTATAATTGTTGCACTCAAGAAAAAGATTTAAAGATGGGCACTAAAGAACTTTTGCACCAACTATGAATTCTTCTTTCAACAACTTATTGAAGAACATCGCTAACCACATCCGTCCATCCACTCGCAGTAACTTCCACACTTCAACTAGTATTCCAAACTGGGCCAATGGCCTTACCATTCTTCATTCCATTTACTGCTATTCTGACCTCAACCATACTAACCATTCTCACTAACCCCACATTTTCTGGTTTACTTTCTAAAATCCCACTCCAATCATTTTCCTTATTCATTAGTCTTTCAAAATATTTCTTCCACCTCTCTTTGATTTTTTCATCATCTGATAGAACCAGTCCAGGTTCATTCCTTACACATTTTACTTGACAAACATCCTAAAGTAAAGTGCGACTTGCAATGATCATGGTTTATACACCAAACGTTGCGAACTATCTTTGGATTTACGACGTCGATTTTAACCTGGGTTTAAGTAATGCATTTAACACTTTAGGGCGTATAAACCATTTACAATTAATGCATTTAATACTATAGGTCGTATAAACCATTTACAATTAATGCATTTAACACTTTAGGGCGTATAAACCATTTACAATTAACGACTATTTTTACACCCTCCGTTAATATAAATTATGGTCATTACGTCATAACAAAATTACAAAAAAATAATATTTGGCTTTTACATTGAAAATTTACCTTTTTTAAGAGGCTATGACCGAAAATTTCTGGGTCGTATTAACCATTTTTGAGCGAACTTCTACATTTCGTATATACAGATCGATAGAGAAAAAAATTCTGAGAAAAATGGTATATTTAACTCAATTTGGCCAAAATGGTTTATACGACCTTTCTACCCAAAGGTAGCGAAGTCTTTTGTATTTATTAAATTAGTTTAGATAACACAATTAAAACTATCTTAAATAAGTAAAAATCCAGATACACCTAAGTAGGTAGGTACAAACATTTTTCTTTTGGTCGTGAGTATGAAAACTTGTTTCAGTGACCAATGATATTGTTTGCTCGAATTAAAATATGACTATTGCTAAAATAAGTAGTGATTTTGATCACCTTCGTTACTTTCTAAGAAACTCGACGAAAATACCTGCAAGAAGATTCAATTTATTCCACCACAATCCGCCTGCCTCCTCTATCGACAGCTGATTTATCTGGCGGACAACACACTGGCCGCCATATTGCTGGCCACAAAGTATGCTATGTAAATATGATGGCCGCGTGATATATGGCCCGAGGAGCTGCCTGCACGCGCCGCCGCCTGGCGAGGCTATAGCGCTCGTTGATTGGGAGATACTTTGTAAACAATGCTTGAGATTGATGTATGACTGCCATTTTTTTTGCCTACCTATATTGAATGTTGGTTAGTTAGTTGGAGTGATGATAAACTAATTGTACTATATATGTATACTATGGCTAGCACTTTTCCAGCGACTTCGTGCGTGAAAATGTTTTCATAAAAACTGTAACACCACATAAACCGTATTTTGAAGGTAGTCTTGAAAAAATAATAATGACAGACATTTAGATAATGATCTGTGTCAAGTTTCAAGTTTATTAACTGAAGGAATAAGATTCTCCCATGTAAGCTTTAACACCCACTACTTTGTTTAATTACTCAGATACCCGCGAAACGAGACACAATAGTAAAACAATAACAGCGCGGTCTCATAGGACCAGTTGGGGATTCAAACGTTAATAGAAGTAGTTTTTAAAAATGAGCAAATATATTGGTCCAATGAATAAAGTTTTGTATGCAAATAACTTCCCCCTTTTAACTCCATTAAAAGTTGAATTTTTAAAACCCTCCTACATTATAAAAGGTAATTTTATACAAAAGACGATTTGAAACCCAGAAGTTTCGGCTGTGCGTTGATATACTGTCAGACAGTCAGTTTCTTCTTTTTCGTTTCTGATTTGTTATGAGTTGAATATTGTCAAAATCTATATCTAATTCTTTCCTTGATTGCCTCGTAACTTATCCTGAACATCTATCATAGCCATAATTAAGTTTTAGATACATTTTCTAGTAAGATACTGTTACAAACACTCAAACGCTAACCTGAATTAAATGGGGCGTGCGTCTCGAGTGGCATATTGGCGCGGATCAATCCATCCAGACTAAGGAAGTGCTATTGTTGAGCAAGCACGCCGGAGGAAGTGGAGTCCGATTGACTGTAGTCTGCTCCTCACTCGAGAATAGTGTCAATTAAGACAGTGTCTTACGCTACGACCTAGTCTAGTGTACCTATGTATGCAATCGCCTGTTAGTTCTACGCTCTGTAGGTTGTGAGTATCTTAAGAAAAGTTCTTTATTGTTAATTTAGTTACATTTATTTTGCGTACAGGTAAGGAGTGGAATTCTTTACCAGAGTCTGTGTTTTTTTTTTTTTTTTTTTTTAATCATTATAAACTAGCGCTTGACTGCGGTCCCACCTGATGGTAAGCAGTGATGCAATCGTCGATGGTGAGGCGCACTAGTTTATTAAGAGCCTATTCACTCTAGCCTTGAAGACACCCAAATCATAATCAGATGGAAAAACCGCAGCAGGCAGATTGTTCCAGTCCCTCGATGTACGCGGTATGAACGACGAAGCGAAACGCTTAGTCCGGACCGTAGAGGTTTGGACAACGAAAGGGTGGATACCCGCCGTACGACGGCTTGTCCGATGGTGGAATGGGGATGGCGGAATCAGTTCATGCAATTCCTGCGCACACTCTCCGAAATGCATCCTGTAGAAAACCGAAAGGCTGGCTACCCTGCGCCTGTGCTCAAGGCTTTGTAGATTGGAAGCCAAATCCATATCTCCAATTAGCCTCTTTGCACGCCTTTCCACGGAGTCCAAAGCTGCCAGGTGGCATTTTGCAGCTCCAGCCCATATGTGGCTGCAGTACTCCACACACGATCGGACCTGTGCTTTGTATAACATTAGAAGCTGTCCCGGTGTGAAGTACTGCTGGACCTTTGCCAAAACGCCTAGTTTTCTAGCAGCAATCTTGGCCTTGGACTCAATGAACCGCCCAAAGTTGAGATCGGAGGAAATTTCAACTCCTAAGAGCTGAAGGCGGTTGGCGCATTCCAGGGATACATTCCGGAAAGCAGGAGCCAAGGTGAACGGGCTCCTTTTAGCGGTGAATAGACACGCTTGTGTTTTGGTGGCGTTGAATCCCACTAAATTGGCTTCGCCCCACTTGGAGACTGCCTGAAGTGAGTCATTCGTACGCTCTACCATAGCCTCTCTTTCAGACCGGATTAGCTCCTTACTAGCCTGAGTACTCGGCAAGTATCTCTCTACAACTGTGCTATCATCTGCATACCCATAGATACCGGGCATCAGCAGATCGTTGATGTGGAGCAGGAAGAGAGTTGCAGAGAGAACAGACCCCTGAGGAACTCCGGCATTAGTCATCATGGGCTCTGATGAGCATCCGTCGACAACAACTCGGAGAGACCGTTCACTCAGGAAGTCTTTTATCCAGTTAATCAGGCCAGGAGTGATGCCGTACGCTGGAAGCTTACTTAAAAGGCTAGCGTGCCATACCCTGTCGAAGGCCTTCGAGACGTCTAAGGAGACTGCAAGTCCTTTCCCATTCCTCTCGAGGGCCTCGCCCCACAAGTGAGTGGCATACGCTAGTAGGTCCCCAGTAGACCGATTGCGACGAAACCCGTACTGTCGGTCACTGAGGAGATCGTTACCTTCCAGGTATGCCATGAGGCGCGAGTTCAACACACGCTCCATAATCTTGCAGAATATGGAGGTTATTGAAATCGGCCGATAGTTGGCAGGATCGGCACGACTGCCCTTTTTGGGCACGGGCTGCACGTTGGCAAGCTTCCAGGATTTGGGCACTATACCGGTCCTATATGAGAGGCGATACAAGCGTGTCAGAACAGGAGACAACTCGGGCGCACATGCCTTGAGAACAATCGCTGGAATACCATCTGGTCCACTAGCTTTGTTCACGTCTAGACGACACAGTGCTCTCAGAACCTCTTTGTTCCTTATATGGAACTCGGGCATCGAGGTGCCGCAGTGAGGTAGGGTCGGTGGAGTAGCACTGCCAGTGTCAAGACGAGAATTATGGGCGAAGAGAGATGCAAAGAGACCTGCTTTCTCTCTCGCCGTATGAGCCAGTGCTCCATCTGGCCGAACCAGCGGGGGCAGTGTGGGCCGACAAAAGTTCGCTTCGACCGACTTGGCAAGGGACCAGAACGCTCTGCTACCGGACGGTTGTGCAGAGAGCTTCTGGCCAATGTGGGAAATGCAATCGAAGCGAGCCTTCCTTAGTGCCTTTTTGTAGGACTTGGCAGCATGGTTGAAGGCTCTCTTCTTTGAACTCAGGTCCGGAGCTTTGCGGTCACGAGCATCCACCCAGCAAAGAAACGCCGAGTGCTTTCGCTTTTCAGCTTCAGCACAGTCGGCGTTGAACCATGGGCGGGCTGAGCTACCGACGGGTACGTCACTATATGGGATGAAATACTCCATAGCTTGACGCACCACATCGGAAATTGCCTCCTCACAGCTCGACGGATTTTCCGAAGAGAAGCAGACCCGCTGCCAAGGATAAGACGCAAAGAAGTGCCGCATCTCATCCCAATCTGCTGACTTGTAACGCCACACTCGCCGTTCACCGCGTGAGTCGCAGTCAGGTGGCGAGAAGGACGTTACAGACTTCACCAGACAGTGATCTGAAGTTCCGAGTGGTGAGGAAACTGTTACGATACATCTGTCTGGATCGGTTGTCAGCAGAAGGTCCAGACAATTGGCAGTATGACCAGCAATATCAGGCACCCTTGTTGCTTGCTTTACCAACTGGGAGAGCCCCATTGAAACTGCAAAGTTTCGAGCTTCTCTCCCAGCGTGGTCGGTCCTCTGGTATGGGAAAAGCCAGTCTTGATGACAAGCGTTAAAGTCCCCCAGAGCGACGAACTGCGCATCAGGGTGCCGATGCAGGGCTGTATCGGCGGCCATACTGAGGTGGTCAAATAGCCGAGTTGTCTCCTGATCACCGCTGTGTGAACGGTAGACACAGGCATAGACAATTTTGTCCATACCTGTGTCCACCAACAGCCATAAGGTTGAAAAATCGGGGTCTTCAAGGTGACGAAGACGCTGGCAGCAGATGTCATTGCGGACGTACACACAGACCCCGGCACGCTGCCGGAAGTGATGCTCCAGTGAGTATCCCGGGTAGTTGAGGTACGCCGCATCTGACGGACATCTAATCTGCGTCTCCGTCAAGAAAAGCAAGTGTGGCTTATCGGTTTCGAGATGGTGGTGGACCGCATTGATATTGGAGTGCATCCCTCGAATATTCGAGAGATGCACTTGGAATGGGAGGACGTGCAACCGCTGTCGACACCTGCTTTTCCTTTTACCTTTTTCCATAATTGGGTTTAGAGCGAATAGGAGTGGTGGAAGATAGCAGTTGAGCGAGGTGATGCGATGTTAGACCCAACAACACACTCAGAATTGCTGCGCCAATGGAGGTTTGATCTGGAGACTGCGGGGACGCCCGAACCCCCCCAAGGATCGCCATCGGGTCCTCCCTTCCGGTCGCCAACCGGCACGATGGGGCCACCCTGGGATTTTTCGCAGATGGCGGGGCAGCCTTTCGTGTGTGGCTGGCACACTACTTGGGCCCCCAACTGTCTACGGTCGGCCAGCGGAGCACCGTGCTTCGGATCCCGCTACCCTCCACGATCAAACATCCAACACAACAACAGCTGGTGCATCATACCCGGTACACATCGCAACACAACTGCTCAGACCCATCCTCCACCGTACGGCTTCACCAAACATCATGCCGGAACACGACGGATCGCTTGGCGGCATGGCTTTGTCTGGTGGGTGGTAACCTTTTAAGCCGGCAGCCGATGCAATGGCCTACCACCGGATTTACTGCTCGTTTAGCACTACCCAGGGGACACGTGTAGGGTGGTCGAAATTCAAGTAAGTCCTACGGACGCGAGCAGCTCATCCCCCGTTTCCTGATAGAAAACTTTATGTTAAGTTTTTAAAGGGTCTTAGTGAATAGGTTACTTTTCAGTAAGCGTACCCTATCGTCTGCCACATCATCGCTTACCATCAGGTGAGATAGTGGTCAAACAGGAACCTATGCATAATAAAAAAAGTTATTCAATACATTTATTTAAATTCTTGAATATATTGTAACAATTCCTCCATCCTTTCTACCAAAAATAACATAAACACCATTAAGGCTCCCCCACACAGGCGCGTTATTATCGGTCGATAATATCGCATGCGTTATTGCGATATTTGTTTTCAGTACATTTTGTATTAGGATGGTCATATAGTTACACACTGCTGCGATAATAACGCTGCAATGGAAGTACCGGACGTTAACGCAATACCGCATGCGATATTATCGACCGGTAATAACGCGTCTGTGTGGGGGAGCCTTTAAAACATATCTATTAACCTGGGGTCGCTTCACTCAGTACCTCGCGTCCCATGAATTATGTAAAGACTAGTGGTGTCGCCCGGCCGCGCTCGCCCGACATTTGAATAAGATCAACTTTTTGTAAAGAGATGTTATTTCAACGGTGACTATTGTTTGAAATTCATGTCTTTATCTTTCGTCCTTTATGGTCTGAGTGATTCTGTGAGAAGTTGTGGAAGGGGAAGATTTTAATGTGGTCGGTTTTCGTTTGGTATCTAAGCTGTGCGTTTTTATGAGGTAGTGGTGTTTCCGCAGATATCATATTATGTTTACTTTTGTCTTTCTGACAGATTTATCTGAAGGTCGCTTCAGTCAATTCAGAAACGTGCGAAGAGGATCAGTGGCAATAATGCACTCATCTCCTCATGCATCGACGCAGAGTTGCTAGCCTGACGGTTTTCTATCAAGGAAATGTGCGCCGGAATCGAATATCTTACTTTCGTTAACGTTTGAATCCCCAACCGGTCCTATGAGACCGCGCTGTTATTGTTTTACTATTGTGTCTCGTTTCGCGGGTATCTGAGTAACTACGTCCGTTCCACCAGACGTACGGCGATGCGCCGTAGGATCTCCTACCGGAGTGTGTTTTTCTTTATAGCTACAAGCTGGGGGTTTTTAAGTCAAGAGTGAATAGTATTAGTTGAGATAGTGGTCAAGTGCAAACCTATCAAACAAAAAAAGACTTTCGAAATTAAACATATGTTTTGGTTAATTAGGCATTCACGCAGCGAAGGCAGAAGAGATTGTACCAAAATCAGTAATTTGGCAGCCTCGTTGTTCATATAACAGGAAACCTACTATCGGTCTAGGTCAATACAAAGTGAACGTGTGTTTAAGGTATTGTGTCCCCCTGCTGGGCAAAATAAAAATAGCCTTTGTCATTAAAACGTCTAACTTTTGTGTTGACATAAAACTTATTGTTTGAAACAAAGATTTTTTGTCACTTAACCCCAACATTTTTATCTAAACATTTTCGAAACGCAGTTTTTTGGCACCATATGCTGGGTATAAAATAAACAAGTGCCTTTCACCGATCGTTCCGCGAAGAGCCCGGGGATGGCGGACAAACAAACAGACAGACAGACAGACACGGGGACGGAAGGTCGCCCTCGTGTGTATGAAGAATGTTTGCGTAGCTTTTTTAGAAAACTCACATTTGTTGCCGAAGTAAATATTGTGAGTGCGCGAGTCGATACAATATGTCGCGGTGTTTTACTGTTTATTTACCTTTGGTGACTAAGTAGGTCAACTTTATTTATTTTAAAATATGTAGGAACAATAATTAGATAGTTTTGTGTTTATAAATTTAAAACATTATTCAGAAATTATTACTAATTTAATATAGTAGTAGTTAATTAGTAACAACTAAGTATATTTACTTAGTTGTTACTAATTAACAACTAAGTAAATATAAAACCACTTATACCTTGTTTGTAACAAGGTTATAGGTACAATCACACAAAAATACACTAACAATAGAATGTCAAAGTTCAACGTCAAATACAACAGGTATGTTGTAAGGAAATGATTTAAACTTACCTACTGTAGTTCTAATAAAAGAATCAATAAACTTTTTATAAATAAATGCTACTATAATGTTAACAAATAGTTATATAAATAGTCTAAGTCAAACACTTTTACTAAGTATTATTTTAGTTAATTTAACGTAGGTATATTTTATGTTTTTTGTAAGTAAGTTGAATTTTATCATTATGGTACTTTTTCCGCCTTTCTAGGCAAAACATATTGAATATTTTATTTTTTGGTAATCGTTCCAACTGATTATTAATTAATAACAAGGGCCTTTGATTCGATCGAGACTTGGGCTGTACTGCAGTCTCTCCAACGGTGCCAGATTGACTATCGGTACATCGAAGTGCTGAAATGTTTGTACAAAAACGCCACCATGTCAGTCCGACTCCAGGATCAGACCTCGAAACCTATCCTCTTACAGCGGGGTGTGAGGCAGGGAGACGTTATCTCTCCGAAACTGTTCACGGCCGCATTGGAGGATGTCTTCAAGGTTCTGGAATGGAGAGGGCGAGACATCAATATCAACGGCGAGTACATCACTCACCTTCGGTTTGCCGACGACATAGTAGTCATGGCTGAGACTACGGAGGAGCTCAGTACAATGCTTGATGATCTCAGTAGGGCTTCCGAAAGAGTGGGACTCAAAATGAACATGGACAAAACCAAAGTCATGGAAAACATCCATGTAGCTCCCACTCCTATCAAGATCGGAGACTCTACACTCGAAGTTGTGGACGACTACGTCTACCTGGGACAGACGGTCCAGTTGGGTAGATCTAACTTCGAGAAAGAGATCAATCGTCGAATCCGACTCGGCTGGGCAGCGTTCAGGAAGGTTCAGGGTATCTTCTCGTCCAACCTACCGCAGTGTCTCAAGACAAAAGTCTATGACCAGTGTGTGTTGCCAGTGATGACATATGGCTCGGAAACTTCGTCGCTCACAATGGGCCTCATCAGAAGGCTTAAAGTCACCCAAAGAGCAATGGAAAGGGCTATGCTCGGAGTTTCCTTGCGCGATCACATCAGGAATGAAGATATCCGCAAGAGAACTAAGGTTACCGACATTGCCCGAAGAATCGCCAAACTTAAGTGGCAGTGGGCAGGGCACATTGCTCGTAGAACAGATGGTCGATGGGGATGGAAGGTTCTAGAGTGGCGGCCACATACCGGAAGACGCAGCGTCGGAAGGCCTCCCACAAGGTGGACCGACGACCTGGCGAGGGTCGCGGGAATCCGATGGATGCGAGACGCGCAGGACCGGTCGCTGTGGCGACGCTTGGGGGAGGCCTATGTCCAGCAGTGGACGTCTTTCGGCTGAGATGATGATGATGATGATGATGAAGGGCAAACGAAGACTTCATTTCTATGTATTATGAAATCTTATTTAGTACACCACAATCTTTCATCATTACCTGTAAATAATTGTTGCACTAGTAAATGTTAATACACACATCAAAAGTGTCTAGGGATCAAGCATTTTTATGCGGATTTCTTGAGATTGAGATGTGGCTTTGTAATAAATTTATGATTTTATAAATTTATATGGATCCTTTTTGGTGCATTTCATAATTTGAATCAGGAACTGTGAATCAAATTCGAGTAAAAGATGAAAATCAGCTGTCAATATTTTCCCTATAAAAACATACAACGCATTGAAGACATTATTAGTGCTACTGTTTCCCTACTACTGATTAAAACCAACGTTATTATGGAGCGGCGACGTCATTTAAGCAGGGAAGAAATGCTTAGAGCCGTGGGAATGATAGAAGCTGGTTCCCGGCAACGTACTGTGGCTTTAGCTCTGAATACAAGTCAGAGTGTTATCAGTCGACTTTGGACACGTTACCGAAGCACTGGTACCGTGGCTGAGCGCCATGGAGGACGGTATCGCTGCACCACACGGAGACAAGACCGATACATTCAAATCTTAACTCGAAGAGCTCCAACAATAACCGCCATGATGTTAGCCGTGAGGCTTCATCACTCTTCAGGGAACTTAATTAGCGACCAAACAGTCAGAAACCGCTTGCATGAAGTGAACCTTCATTCCCGAAGACCGCTACGGGTACCACCTATAGCAATGCACAATCGTAGGATTCGATATCAATGGGCTCTTGAACACAGAAATTGGGCAGAAGAACAATGGCGTTTCGTGTGCTTTTCTGATGAGTCTCGTTTTGGTATGAGACCGGACACAAGTCGTATACGACACTGGAGAACCCCTGGACGCCAACAGCGATTAAAATCCTGCCAGGAAGTCCATCCTTATAGTGGTGGAACCATCATGGTATGGGCGGGTATTTGGATCGGCGGAAGAACTGAGTTGATTTGGATCAGAGGCAACCTCAACGCTCAAAGAAGATTGGCAAAACCCCATGTACTTTCAGTATCACATATAGGCTTAACGTTCAATAGAATGAATATATGGATTTGAATGCTACAATAGAGTATAACAAAATATGTAATGGTAAGACATACATTAGAGTTGGGGATAATAAAATGATTTATAGACATAACCTCAAAATGAACCACCAAAAATAATACAAGGTACCTACCTAACTATGTAACTTAGAGCTTGAGCAGAAGGGGCGAATTCATCGCAATTCTCTCGTGCGTATCACGCGCGACCGTTGCGCCCAGATCAACGCTTGGAGCATTCAACAATTCCGTATCAAATGTAGGTGCTCAATTTCCCTGAATATGTGCAGTCGCTTTGGAGTTTGCGCGTTTAACTGGACGCAACAAGGTGTCCCTAGTATCTCGACTCGCGTGTAATACGCGCGAGTTGAGGGTCTGGCGATGTGCACGCGATTTACGCGCGTATTTTGAATTCGCGCGATACTTGTGGATGCGACGTATTTGTGCTAGTATATTACTAGCGAAACGTTTCTAGATGAATTCGCTTCTTCTGGACAAGGTTTTAAGGCAGACCCTTAGGCGTCGTCCTATTTAGCTAACTATCATACGATTGAACGATGTAATTTCGTCGCACGATGAGATTAGTTTTATCGACGAAACCCTGTGCTCGCGCGATGATTTACAAGCTTCTATTAGGACACTAAATAATGTGTGTTTAATCACATCGTTCAATCTTACAATGGTTAGGGTCAGCACACACCGAGACGCGACGCTGCGCGCACATTTTAATAGAGTGACTCAAAATATAACTTTATTTACTACGCCAAAAGATACACATTTCATTGTGAGAATTTAGAATACGTTGCTTCATGCAGCGCTGCCCCTCGTGATGCCACGTGGCGTCGCGCTGCGCCTCGTGAAGCCGCGCGGCGTCTCGTAATAGGCAAAAAACAAAACCATAGTATTTATAATATTTTTTATTATAATGGTAACAATACATTGGCAAGAAATACCGCAGGGTGATTGTTCCTTCGTGTCGATCGTAAGCTAAATACCAGACTACACTCATGACATGTGAACAACAGCCCACGGTTCTGAGTCCTACTATACAATTACTACAGTTATAGCTGATAATGGCTTCGGTTTTCTCCTTTAAACTGGTCAAATCAAGACACGTCGGCGAAGGCGTGATAAGCGCACATTACAATTTATACACCGAAGATCAACTGCTGACATTGTTAAAGCATGAAAAACATTCACAGAATAAATAATCCTATTTCAGTCCTGTGCAGGTTTATACACTGAACGCAAATTGTAATGTACTAAAGTAGGTGGCACAAAATAAGAGTTCACACTTCATTTATAGATGCAGACAATATTACAAATAGCACGACGACGAATTATGTTTAGGCAGCGTCAAACAAAAATATCATGACAGTTTATATTTTTTTTGTATTTGACATAAGTAACAGCTGACGTAATAAGCCTATTTTGTGCGTTTTGTTTTTACCGACTTCACAAAAAGGTGGAGGTACTATTGCATTATTGCGTTTTGTTTCCGTAACGGGACTGTACCCTAAAATCATGGTTTTTTAATTACTCCGGACTGCTAATATTATTATTTTAGCTTGGAAAATAACTAACAATATATGACCCATAATTTGCATAGGGTAGTAATAAAAGCTCCGACAAAAAAAGAAGAATTACCCTTACTCAAAATATTAAATCTACTGCCTAAAATACTAACTTTCCGACTACTTTTGTCCGAATAAAAATGACGAAACGACCGAATGAGATACTGAAATCTTCGAAAAATAAACTTGACTGTTTATTGCTATAATACTTTTCTACCGGCATAAATTACGTTCTACCGAAAACTATGCTTTGTAATTTTTATCTATATTTGCCAACTATTAATTCATAAATTACCTTTCAAATTTCATAGACTGTGGTGCTATTTTAACTGTAACACTATACTAAAAATATTATTCTGAGTGGTTATACAGAAACTTATAAAAAATATAAAAATGTACTTGTACAATAACTTATGCTTGTATCATATATCATGAATTTTACTTACTACGGGTATGCTTGGGTATCGGTAAGTAGTACCTATTTCAGGCGTTAAAATGTTAGAACAGTCGTATTTATGCTTTAATGTAAAACCACGTAGACTTTGGTTTCCTAGAATATTTACGATTCGAAAAATTGATTAATAGGCGTAGTCGACGGAGCCCCGCTGCGCGGGGCTCCTACTTCTGGGTGGTTTATAAAAAAAATAACCTCGAAGGAGGTGACGGGGTCTGTGTTCGCTCGCTTCGCTCGCTCACTACGACCCCGCCACCTCCTTCTAACCTAACCTGTCCGAGTCGGGTTGCCCCCAAGTCTTGAGCTGGCTTCGCTCGCTCTTGCATCTTAAGTTATCCTAGCAACCGAAGAAAAACGGAATGAATCAGAATAAAAATGTAGTTTTAATAGGTAGTAAAAAATGTCTAAACCCGATCTCACGGGCCTAACAATTAAGGTATTTTCATTATTATTGAGAGTTAAAAAATAAATTTGATAACCAACAATGGAAATTAAAACAGTTCATGTAAGTTGTAAAAATATGATTATTTTGACAAAACCTCTGTTGTCGGTAACTTAGTAATTTTGTCGGAGGTTCAGTATTCCATTCGGAAGTTTAGTTTTGTTATTCGACGACTCATTTTTTTAGGAGGAGAACAAGTAATTTGAACATGCTCTAATTTGTTGTTAAATTAGGTATTTTTTTTCGGTAATGTTTTGGGTTTTTTGTCGGTAATTAATTATAACGCTGGTTAATTAGAATAATAGTCGGCCACAGATCGCTGGAGATTAATTTGTTTTTCGGAACCATTATTATTTCCCATTTGCATATAACTAGATTTGTGTATGTTTGGATTTTGATGTGATACCCAGCTCGCCAATCTTCTTTATGCTGAGACGATTGTATCAGACGTCATCGTTCCTCTACAAGTGCAAATCGGTCCCTTATTTCAGTTAATGCATGATAATGCACGACCGCACACCGCAAGAGTTGTAAGACAGACTCTCGCCGCAGCTAACATCAATGTCCTGCCCTGGCCTGCTCAGTCGCCAGACTTGAACCCGATTGAGCATGCATGGGATATGCTACAGAGAAGAGCTCTGCCGAATATGGAGGGTATCCAGTCGCAAGAAGACCTTTTTTTGTTGTTGCAACGAACATGGGCGGCCATTCCACAGCGTGATTTGGATGAACTCATTTTGAGTATGCCAAACCGATGTTCTTGTGTTGTTAGTGTTCGCGGTAGAAACACGAATTATTAATTGTTTAAGTTACCCAATAAAATTTTAAAGAAAACTGTTATTTCAGTCTTTTTTTCGAACTTTAATGTTAGTGGTTCAAATGTCAAAAATCCCTTTATTAGGAAAATGGCAAATTTCTTTATTAATGCAAAGGTGACTTGGTTTATCGTTACTGTGACAAACGAAAACACTTTATTTGATGAATCCTTAAAGAAAATTTTAATTAATATCAATCAGGAGAAAAGTTATTGCAAAAATATATGTTGATCCCTAGACACTTTTGATGTGTGTAGCAATTAAATCAGAAATGTATTAAGTGTAAACAAATGTTGGTTAACCTAAATAAATAAAATAAATAATAAATTTATATGTATTATGAAATCTTATTAAGTACACCACAATCTTTCATCATTACCAACTAGTATAGTGGTTAAACGCAAGTCTATCAATAATAATAAAAAAAAACCAGAATCCTTTTTAGGAAGACAATAGACTTACTGTTAATAACCTTTCAAGAACAGGAAACCAACTCGGAAACAATAGGTACCAAAGAGGTACTAAGCAAAAGCTAAATCATAAACAGCCACTAGCGCAAGTTATTACACAATTCCATAGTGCAAGTCTTATATTAGGAAGTGTTTACACAGCGGAGCGCCGCCGCCGGCACGGCTCACCTCCGCGCACTAAACGCGGCCCGCACAAACAAGCCTTGTCCGCCAGGTGGACGCACGCAGCCGGAACACGCTGTTTACGCCGCGTTTATGGCGCGCGCTAACACCGGACACCTTCCACGGATGCGCAAGGGCAGGGTTAAAATAGCTTTTGAACATTCCTTCATAAACAACAAGAATGGAAGTTTTTTGAAAACTCGTAAAGTCCACGTTCTTTCTAAAATTAAATATTATCATAGAAAATGTAGATTGGTTATGTAAAACTGTTTAAAACTTGGCATACACTTCAAGCAGCAGCTCAACGCTAGCGCAGACGGATTTCTTTCGCAATACTAACGAGTCTACGAGAAGTTTGCTCCACAATAAACCTCTCAAAAACTCGTAATGAAGACTGGGCTTATCGAGCAGACTCGGATAAGACAAGGTGTCGGCGAAATCCTTCGCGACCACATAAATCTTGTGAGCAAGGAGTACCGAGGAGTACGAACTTCGCAAATTGCGCATTTACAATTCGCGTCATACGCGGCGTCGGGAGGCCTAAGCCGCCGCGCGCGCCGGACTCCACATAACTGATATTTATGGCCAAAACGCACCTCTTTTGCTTTCAAATTATAAATACATGTTTTGGGTGAAGTTGGAACTACCTCGAAGTGGGGTTAGCGTTGACTCCGCCGGATTTGAGCCTCGAGGATGTAGTGCGCGCCGGAAATTGGCTTAGACAGGGGTGTGGAGTTTGGTTGCTGAGAGCTTATTTAGGGACTTGCGGTTTTAAAACAGACCTTCGCAGTTCAGGGCTACCTAAAGATCTTTTCGAAAAGAATACCTCAGGTAGGTAGAATACCTCAGGTACAAAGGTATATACTACGTAAGTATGAACTGTACCTAATTAATACGAATTTGAAGCTCTTCTTGAACCGTTGCCAAAAGATTAATCTTCAATCTCAACAGTAAATGTTCCTCTGAAGTGCTATTGATGTTTCGATTTGTTAACAACATTAACGTTCTCTCGAGACACCCCTCGCACGTGAAGCTCAAAACCTTTTAAGAGTCAAGAAGAAAAATCACCAGCTTTATGACAGCATTCGAAGCAAATTTGCCTACGCAAAAATTAAATGTGCAGCCATTAGTCTCAACCCTCTAATATCCGCGGCTCTAGCAGCACGCCGGTGCGCGGTACGCGGCGGATGGCAGTGGATGTCGAAAGGCGATCGCGTTCACTTAGCGCTTGCAATAAATCTCGCGGCGTGCAAACGTTCGCTAAATGAGAGGTGCCCGATGCATTACGGCACATCAAGGCACTCTTCACGAATCATTAGGGGCGCGCGTTTTGAAAAATGCTGCTGGTACTAAAATAGACATTATGTAAAGTGCCACAATTACCGAGGTGACTTGTGAAAAAGTTGTGTGCCGCTGAGAGCCGCGGAGAGGCTGAGATCTGTGCCAGGGATGCCGGCGCCGAAGCTGTGTGTTGTTTCTACGTCGCCTTGCGAATGTGGAACCGAACACCTTAGTAATATTTACTTTAAATCTTTGAAACTAATTTGATAAATACCGTACTGAATATTGATTACTGAAACTTGTAAATTGACGTTTGTCAAACATGTTTTCTGTGTGCTTGCCCAAATTCACTGAAACGAAACATTATTTGTCACCAAATGTTCAACAACTCTAGCTAAGTACGTAGTGTTACTAAAATCACTTTCTCCACCCATCTCTCACGTAGGGGTAAAAAACACGAGTGACATATAACTTCCAAACTTACACTTGCGCCCAAAAAATTGTACCCAGCATCAATAAATTCGGTTTTATTGTTGTGCAACCGGCAGCCCTGTGCAGGGTGGGTGAAAGGTGGCGGGAACACGTAAGACGTCATTTAGCGTTCGGAATTAACATAAATAATAACGTCGTCACCGCGCCCCGGCCCGATATTGCGTCATTTGGCGTGCCCTTTATAGCCGCACAACACTTAACTCCAAATAAAAAAGTGTTTTATAAAACTTGGATTACGTGCCGCGGCGATGCTTGCCGTTTTTTGTTTGGAGTCATTTTCATATTTTTGAATTGCAAACACTCTTGGATGTTACCGTAAAGAATAAAAGAATCGGCCCTGAAGGAACTCTAAAAGATTAATGTAAATTAGTAGGTTAATGGTTCATTCAGTTCTTCAGAAACAATAACTGCGATGTTTTGCTTGATATTACATTAAATAATTATGTTCAATTTACTATAGACGGATATGAAAATTTATAAAATTATAATTTTATAGATACACTACGATAAAATTTAAATTAAATTAAAAACAATCTATGTATAATGTAACGCTGAAAAAGTCTTCCGCATCTCTGTCGATTAGTAAAGTGCCCAAAAGAAAATGCATGCAATACTTATACCACAACAACAAGCTCTATGGTCAAACTTAAAAAAATATAAATTAAAAAAAATATTAGAAAAAGCTGAGGAAAAATTCCGCCACTTGAGGAGTCCAGAATCATGTACTAGATCCATGGTATTCGCTTGCACAAGCGTTGTTTGACACACGGTGTATAATTATAAATTGTTTTACCTTTATTATAAGAAATTATCGTTATGTTGTCACGTCTTAGGCTCATATTGAGCCTAAGAGGTGACAAATGGGAAACGTGTTCGGATAGTAAAAAAATCCCGAAAATCTCTAAGAGAAAATCTTTAAGAATCACACTCCAACATTCCCATTTAAAAGGAAGTCAGAATTTTTAATATCAACAAAAAGATACAAAGCTCCCATTACATTTTTATTACTAGTGAAGACGTAAGAAAGCGGACATTTTTCGCGCGCCCGTTTTTTTGGCTTGCACTGTAAGCACCACGTATTTTGCATCACAATTGTCTGTTGGGAGAGAAACCTTTTTATTTCTGTTTTAATGTTTTAATTTTAGCAACAAATAATATTTAATAGTGGCGTAAGGAACGGTGGAACATTTGCATGGCCGCCGCTCGCCATAGAAGTGTGCTGTTAAAAAAATATTAGGTGGGGCGACGCGCTTAATGCTTTTATTATAGTTATTAAAGAATACATTAAGTAGAGTGTAATTTAAAAGGGACATAATCGTAAAGTATTGAGTGGACGAAACGTTTGTGGCGCTTGCTGAGAAAGGGTTTTAAAACTTAAGAATATTGAGCTTCTGGTAAACCGATAGTTACTTTTATTGTACTGTAACGTAATAAATTGGTTAGTCATCGTTCCCCTTAGTGGGACAGGTGACCACTTGAAGCCTAGCACGTATGGTGAATCCGATGGATGCGAGACACGCAGGACCCGTCGTTGTGGCGACGCTTGTAGGAGGCCTATTTCAAGCATTGGTCGTCTTTCGGCTAAAATGAGTGATGATAGTTGGTCAATCGAAGCGTCATTATATTTTACTCACTACAGTGATAAATAAATGACCAGTTTACAAACACAAGAAAAAGTGTTATATTATAGTAACTCGTTGTTCTTTTACCCAAAACACTTATAATAAAACTCATACATATTTTAAATTCATTCTTCCCCTTGTAAAGTAGCGGTAGATTTAGTCGCCATGTCGTCGCCATGCACCATAAATATGCGGCAAGGTGTGCGGCCGCAAACCATGACTTATGGCGCCTAACCCCATGGTTTTTACCAAATTAATCTCTCCGGGAAACAGTTTTACATGGGGGTGAAGATTGAGCGTGTATCGTGATGGTGCGGTAAGTGTGAGGTGCTTCTGTTGATCGTTTATTATTTTGTATTTTTGACAAATTGTACGAGTTAATGGTGAAATGTAGGAGCGAAGAAGGCGAAGAGTGTCGTGATGGCTAGGTAGGAAAACCACCCGCATCTCACACATTAGGTTGCGGGTTCGAAACCGAGCAAGTACCTACCAATGTAATTTTTTCATGTGTGTTGTTTTCTAATTTTATCTAGGACCTTACTGACACCTGACACCCCGTGCCCCGGAAAGCTTGTTAAGCTGTTGTTCCAGGTTGTCTATGGTTACAGGTAGTCAATTGCCATAAAGTCTGACCATCAGTCTATCCAAAGAGTATTGTGTTACCCAGTAACTGGGTTGTATAGAGGTCTGATACGCAGTCACTCCGTTTAAAACATGGCTATTCAGCCGCGTCCAGTTAGACTGGAAATTGACCCTAAGATAGTTGAGAAAAGGCTAGAATGAAGAACAATAGTGAGATGTTGGAGTTATATTTAAAATACAAAAAAGTAAGGTAATTTTTTTGCAAAGATGCAGTTAAAAACTTGACTATCAATTAGGGCTTTCAATGACCCTGACTTTCTTAAATAATTTCTGATATTATTTTAAAGCAAGCAGAAAGTATCATGTGTGATCTTACTTTTTGCACCTAATCATGTTGAATCCGCACGAGCGAATAAATCTTGCAGTTTTGTGACTTTCTCGATGTAGTACAAGTGTTGAGTGTAAGCGACCAAGCGTTGCGTGCGATTATAAAATATTACATTAGCACTTTCTTTTCAAATGTTTCAGGTATTGAAGACAGAATTATTTTTGTGCATCTAACGGAGGCCCCTGTTTGTGACTGATCAGCCAGAGAAGGGAACTGGCAACTGCTCATCGTTATCCGAAAGATCGATCGATCGGATCGCAGTCAAGCACTAGTTTATAACAATAAAAAAAGGCTTCTTGCTAGAGTCGCCAAAACGACTGGTCTTATGCGTCTCACATCCATCGAATTCCCGCAACCTGCGATCTTCTAACGAGTTCACTCCAGAACTTTTCGGCCTCATCGACCATCTATTTCATTTGTCACTTAAGTTTTTCAGAGCCATATGTCCTCACTGGGCATTCATACTCATCAGAGTTTCAACTTGAGATATTGTGATATTCAACTGCTTAAATTAAAATCTTACTTCTCTTACTCTCATCTTAGCATCAGAAAGATGCTCCAACCCGCTCCCGCTATCACCTTGCACCATACATACCCGTGTTATATCTACGGATCGCAATAAATCAAAGAGTGTTGCTCCTTATAAACATATTTCGTGTGTCCTCTCTCCTTCAAATTCTCTTGTTTTATTTCGCACAATATTCGCGCAATTCTTCACGAGACGTCATCAATTTTAGTAAAATATTTTGATAGCTCTTGATGACAGCGCCCATACATATTGTGCGCTGTAAGTATGCTATTTTGATATGTTTGCAGCTATTTATTTGTTGAATGAAATATATTTATTGTGTTCTAGTTTTTTTTTTAAGAATAAACATGGTGATTATGTTTCAAAAACGGTTTTGTGTACAGCTAAATATTTTATCGAGAAATTAAGGTTATTTATTAACTGACTTTGCCGACGTGAAAGTCAACAATTAACTCTAAGGGAACATAATTTTCTAGATAAAAACTAGGCTATTTCTTATAAGGTCTACCCATATTTCATGGAATTCCGTTCAACAGTTTGAGCGTGAAGGAGAAAAAAATACATACACACAGATAGATGCAAACTTTTGTTTCTATAATGTAATTATGAAGTGTAATTTATTTGTCATTTTCTTCATATTCGTAAAGTTTTGGTTTCATAATCGTTTGACTTAATTAAACTGCACTAAAAATATATTCAGAAACATCGTACGAGTATAAGGACTGGGTTTTAAATATTACTATTAAAAGTGTGACCTAGCAAAGCATTTTCACCACAACTGCGGGTCAAGCAGAAAACCTAATATCATAGTAGCTACCTGTTAAGAACAAAAGCTCCCCTCTCCACCTGCACACACACACACACACACAATAAACTTGCCTTTAGTATTCAATTTAAACATTCTGAATTCAAATCTTGGCAATTTCTTAGCGGGTCCGGTGGGCCGGCGGAAGGTGGCGACAGGTTGGGTCCCCGGGCCCCCGGGCCCCGGTCAGAGGTCCGGTTAAGTGGGCCCCGTGAATTATGCGACGTAATTATACAGCGGCGACTTAACACGTGGGTGGGCAGCGTGTTCGCACTGCGGGACTGAATGGTGGGGAATAGTTTGGTGTACTTTGATTAGGTAGACGTTTGAAATGTTTGAGATTTTGCTAAGGGATTTTCTGTTGGTGTAAATAAACGAGATTGCAGTATTTCTGCCTGGTACCTGCATAATTCTATAATTATTTATTGTAATATGATTTGGTGATTCATTTACAATTTCGACTTATAGAGAAAAGGAGAAGGGAAGGTTTTTGAAAGGTAACTAACACAGCATCATGTAAAACTGAAATGTAGTGCGTTACATAACGCTCTTTGGGAATAGTAGATTATTACTTTATTTGTAAAAAATAAATGTAGCAATAACTTAAAAAAACATTGTGTCCGACTTTGAATAGATCGTCTAACCCAGCTCCCCTAGTAGTCCGAACACTATCAACAACAACACGCGAGGCAAAGTCACAACTTTTCGCCTTCGGACTGTGCCGTCTTAGATTAAATTAACATTAGCTACAACTATTCCAGGGCCCCGTAGGGCGCTATTGTGCGGAACCCGCCCGTCTTGCCCTGTGGTCTACGGAATCCTAATTAAAATTACACCATGTAAATAGTGGGAAACGTCTCAGGCATGTTGTTAGATGTTTGTTTAAAAACGTTTGGATTGTTTTGTAGTTATTGTTCTGTGAATATTGTACCTCCGTGTGTGCAGACTGTTTGTTCCTTTGTCTTTAGGAGTTTCGAAATATTGTGTGTTTTAGTAGTGCAGGTTGTTTGAAAGTCATAGAAGTTGCAATAATGTATAATTCATGTAAAAGATGAAAGTTTATGTATTTAAAATCATATTTATACTACACCTGCTCGGAAAGTACCTTGATACTTTATCAAATTTACGGTAGAAAGTACGTCATTGCATATCGAACAAATATGCGGGGAGAAAACGCATCTGAGCGGGAGAGAAAAGTGTATGAAAATCCATTTCTTACGTGGTTTTTCTTTTTTAATTTTGGGTAAGACTATGCGCTGGTAACCTAAATATCAAAGCCAAAAAGTTTTTACAGTGAGTTTTTATCTCCAAGTTCGCAAAATGACACTGGCCACTAGCTGTGTGTTGGATGGTGTCAAACAATTTGAAAAAAGAACATGTGAAAATTGCACTGAGGAGCTCGTGGCTAGATAATAACAGCCGCACAGGTCGATCTTCAAGGTTAAGCAACGCTTGCCTAGGTTGGTCTGTGGATGGGTGACCATCTTAACATAACGAGTTTCCTCCGTGCCTCGGAAAGCACGTTAAGCCGTTGGTCCCGGCTGTCATTTGGAGATCTTTGGCAGTCGTTACGGATAGTCAGAAGCCAGTAAATCTGACTCCAGTCTTGCCATGAAGTACCGTGTTACCCCAGTTAATGGGTTGTGGAGGTCTGGTAGGCAGCCGCTCTTCGTAAAATACTGGTATTCAGCTAAATCCGGCTTGACTGGAAGCCGACCCCAATATAGTTGGGAAAAGGCTAAGCAGATGATGAACATGTGAAAATTGCAGACGCCATTGGCGCCATTTTCAATTTGTGTGTTGTTTGAGGATTCAGTTTTCGTAGAAATTTATTTTCCTCGTAGGTGTAGTATTAAGCACTATGTATCACTCGAGAGAAAGTGAGATTCAAACGACACCCTCGACGGTAATCGGTCACTTTCTCCTCTCGGTGAACAATGTACTATACCTTTACGTTCCCGTCCGATTATAATTTGAGCGTCTTCAAGGCATGAGTGAATAGGCTCTTAATAAACTAGTGCGACTCACCATCAATGATTGCATCATCGCTTACCATCAGGTGGGATCGCAGTCAAACACTAGCTTATAACAATAAGAAAAACATTATTTGGTCGAAGTTTATGTAAAATTAACTGAATTAGGCTGGTTCAGTTTATTTTTAATCACTTCGTATTTGCAGCTTTCGTTCAAGTAAACGTATGCGAGCCCCAGTCGGTAACGTGTCCTTGCCAAACTAACGGTCATACTCAGAGTCCAGCTGATGGTTCATTAGCATCCCTAATGTCCATTAAAGTTAAGTATTGTCAAACCTTCACTGAAAAACTGTGTAAAACTGTGTGACAATTTCTTAATAGATCGTTTAGAAGTTAAGTGATGATTAACGTTAATGAATGTCCCTGAGTGCGGCCGTAAGACACCCATTTAAATTTACATAAACTTTAGCTACAATAAAAGGTAAACTTCAGTTGTATAGTTTAAGTCGCCGTCATAGTTCTAAAATAATCAGATCGGCCCAAATAAGCATCAATTTTTAAATACGTGTCTTAGTTTTGCAATTGGGGTACATTACCCACTGGAGCATATATATACCGAAATAACAATAAAAACACTACCCCAAACAATTCATGTAAGTAAGTAATCCTACACACGATACACGTACACACGACTAATTCGCATCCCTTAAGTTTTAACCTAAACGCATACATCTCCTTAATTTAATAATTTCCAACCGTTTAGTTGCGAGCCGGCCATATTTGTCTTGGTCTAAAATCCGGCCTAAGATTAATCCGGATCGTTGTTAGTTGTCCCGTGTCCCTCGTCCGTGGGCACAACACGTGGTGGGGTGGACCCAGCAACCTCGCCATGCAAACACTTAGACACGGGTGCCGGACATAACACTATTAATTTTAGTGGTGGGCTCCAATTCATAATTTGAATTATTGATCATGGTACCGATATTAATGGCTCTAATGTTTGTAATTGACCTGCCCGTTCTGTTTAGTTTTGAGCTTTAGATTTTGGTACAAATTCAAGATGTCATTTGGATTATATAATGTCAGAATTAATGCCACAGTAACGTCTTGCCATTTGGTTTATAACTTTGAATAATTTCAGTTTTGTATAAGAGAAGACATCAGCAGGTTCTATTTACATTTTTCAGAATGTTTAATAAAAGAACACCGTGCGTAACCCAGTCATCTAGTGAGTCGCACGTCCTCCTTTATGATCCAATATGAATTCCAACTAGCGCCGAGTGCGGTGACTTGTGTCTCGCAGTGTCGTGAATAATGTCGGAGCGATACATTTTTATTGGCGCCGCGTCGTGAGGTAAACACGGTGTTTTGTTGTCCCCTCAACGATTATTATTTATGTAACGACTGTTGTTCTGTTGTGATTGTGGAGTAAGAGTGGATGGATGTGGCTCGGGGGAAGGAAAGTCTTGGTGCAGTAGCTCAATAAGTTACTTCAAGGCAAGTGTGCTTTATTGTCGGCGACAACACCGCTTACCGTTATGTGAGATAGTGGCTAAACACAAGCCTACCAATAATAATAATAAAAAAGCTGAACCTTAAAGAAGACAGCAGATTTAGAAGAATTAAATTTGGAGTATCGAAGTCATCTAAACATTTTTTACTTACTTTATTTTGTTTTACTTTAACAATCCGCATGTCAACAGTCAAGAAACGAAAAGTAACTAGCCTTATGCCTTATTCTAAGCCAGGGCATACTACTAAACTGACAGCGCAATGAATTTGTTACCTCTTTCTAAGGTATTTTAATGTAAGAGGGGTATACAATGGATTAATGGATAACTAAAGCTTCAATTATTATGTAGATACCTACCATGTTTCATAAAAAATATTTTGTTCCTTTCAGTGTCTCTTCCAGTAGCACGTAGGTCTTCGTATTCAGGTAACTCGCCACTTATGCTAAGTGACTTCTAGATGTTGCTCCGTATCACTTAAGAACTCACAAACTGTGCAGCATGACATAGCTGGGAACTCCTCGCCGACGGTTACGGCACTTTTGTTTTCATGCTTACACTTGTTTTTAGTTTCGATACGAATGCCTACGCGTTTTGTTTTCCTTGCTTTTGTGTTTCTATCATTTGTATTGAGTTTTTGAAGTTGCTATGTGCTGGGATACTACTCGTACGTACCTTTAAAGAGTTATGAAATCAAAGTATTTATGGATAAAGCAGCTAAAGTGAGTGACAGTATTGCATTGGGAATACTGTTACAAGATACTTAGGCATCCAATTTCTAGGCTAAACATACAGTTGTACTAGGTGTATTTCCGTAGTTTAATTCTTATTTTAAAAATGTGAAACCTGTGATTCTTAATATTCTATTTGCGTCTTCCAAAAGTTACCGCATTCCATATATTATATTGTTAGCAGGCAAATTTGATAATCTACAACCCCTAAGCTCAAGAAAACCCCTGAAAAAACAAAACTCCTAGTTCACTTGTGGAGTAGTAAATATTGTTGTAAGAAAATCAGTAGAGTTGTATCGCCAATAATCTGCGTGAGGCGAGCAGAGCGGGCGCATTCCTCTGCTTCCAACTATGCTGAATATTTTTAATCAATACAAATTAGGTTGAGGCTGGGGCCCGGGCGCCCGGCGGATATACGCGAGCCGCACTGAGGAACTGACTGTGTTGGACGTGGACAAAATATGTGTTTAGAAATGTAAAGTTGTATGATACGGGACACTGTTTTACAGATGTTGATATTTTGATGGATTTGTAATTGAAAATGACTAAAAAATAACATAGAGATATAAGAAGTTAAGAGGATTTTAGACTATTAGACCAAACACTTTGCTAAACAATATTATAATAAAAAATTGAAAATCAAAAACCTCCTTTTTATTCATTCACAGAAATAACTCTTTATTGCGGAACCCGGTATATAAATATAAATACATTTCCAGAAGATAAACAGCATTAAGTCCGCCTTTGTACCTTTATGTGCATAAAGTGTGAAATAATTAAATGACAAGTTTAGTGTCACTGAGTCGTACCAAATTAGGCATATGAAATAAATATTATTAAAAAAATGTAAGTATATAATTAAGTACGCAATATCATGAGTAATAAGTGTAACCAACAAATATAAAACAATGACATTAATAAAATAATTTTAACATAGTTATCGATCTAAAGCAGAAAAACTGCAGTATCGAGAAAATACTTCACCTCAAATTTTGTCCACAGCAGTGGAACGCGGGGTCCACTGTGCGCTAGTCAATGTGCATACGATACCGGAGCATCTCGGGATAAAGT
This sequence comes from Mythimna separata, assembly GCA_030763345.1. Taxonomy (NCBI): domain Eukaryota; kingdom Metazoa; phylum Arthropoda; class Insecta; order Lepidoptera; family Noctuidae; genus Mythimna; species Mythimna separata. The sequence continues at coordinate 475,878 of CM061175.1, forward strand.
TACTTAACAAGCCGAAGATATTGATTTATCGAGCTCAGCCCCACAGGTATAACTTCGCTTATTTAGATAACCGACTATACTGCAGTGCTTAGGTAGACGTGTGAGTGTGTGTGCAGATAATATTGTGCCAACAGTACATTGTTTGTGTTGGCTGTGTGTGTTTTATAGCAGCTAAGTCGCTCCTTGTTTGATGAAGTCGGATGTTTTAGTTATTGGTGAAGCGAATTTTAATGGTTTTTGATTTTACTCTGTGTGCTCAGGAGTCTCTCCGGACTGAGCCCAAGTCGTCGACGACGCGTATAATTATTCCACGCCTGTCTCAGGGAAATGTTAGCATAACGTAGGGGTCCAGCAGGGTCGAAACCTACTGGGGCCATGGGTTATGTGACAGTGATCTCCGGGGCCTTGAAATGAAGGCAAAGAAGAAACAGGAATGGATTTTAGTCAGTAAAAGTCTGACAAGCCCTCCCGTTCGGGCCAAGAGCGGGAGAAGTCAATGTATAATATTAAACGTTAAAAAAGAGAGTGAAATTGATTATTATGAGACGAGATTAAACTCGTCGAATACTTTTTCAGTTTTATGAAATTTTCCAGTTTAGAATTGAAAATAAAATCACAAAGAAAAAGTACGCAACTTACTTTTTCCCTTAAAATAGTTAGATATTGTTACTTTGGCAAGCCTCGCAAGTGTCCACTCCGGCAAGGTACTCACAATAAGACATGTAGCCATATAATATGGCAATGGCAACAAATGGCGGCGTGTGGCGAGCCAGTTAAATGGCAGTCTTGTGTTAGGCGGGTTAGTGGCAAATAAAAAGTGCTAAGTTGGGCCGGGCCGCGTTTTAGCTGCGTGCTAAGTTTCCTCTGCGGTGAGACTGTGGGGAACCCATGTAGGTATCTCTTAGGGTACTGTACTGTGCAAATACATACGTATTATTAACTATCAAGATTATTGAGAAATGAAAATAGTATATCAGGCCTAATAGTTTGTTACTAGTTTAATATTGATAGAAAAGAAACAATAATATTATCACTAGGTACTCTTATATTGTAAAGGTGAAAGTTTCTGAGTGTGTGTTTGTTACTCCTTCACGTTGAAATTGCTTGTTAGATGATATTAGGCATACGGACGTAGAGTGTCATGGAATAGTACTAAGAATACGTTTTAACCAAAGAGTATGTGTTCTTGGGATAATTTTCTGCAAATGAAGTAACTGCAAGAAACTAGTAACGTTAAAATGTTAAACGTTTTCACCATTATTTTTCAAAACTTATATCTAATTCTTCAGAACAACCTTCACCTGTACGAGTAGGTATAACCGTTGTGTTGTTTGGCAAAATTAAATATATTGTTAACATTAATTAGGTTTTAACTGCCAATATACCTCTCATTTAATATACAAAGTTGCGAACAGTAGAAACAAGTATGTCTCGGGCAATAATAATTGTAGTCGTAATTCTACGGAACCATTACTATCATGCAACTGCGCAATAGATCTACCTACCCGCTATCTGCACAAAACAATAGTAATCACACATAACGAGCGAACTGTGTCACTGGTATCGGACGGACGGCGCACGGGCCGGACGCGCCGGACGTCCGGCCCGCTGATAACACGGACAGGTTACTGTTGCTACATATGGAGTGTGTGGCGACTGCTAAGGAGGTGCAGGGTGATGGTGTTACTGATGAAGAGAATTATCATATTGGAATTAATTAGCAATGCAATTATTGATGGTCGAATTAATTTCTAATTTACAAACATAAACACACATGTTGAGATTTCTGCAGTGCTATTTTGTTAAAAATCCCCTTTAAAAATAAGATAGTGATTTAAAAAAAAGATCTGAGTTGCCTCAGGTCTTTTTAGGGTTCCGTACCTCAAAAGGAAAAAACGGAACCCTTATAGGATCACTTTGTTGTCCGTCTGTCCGTCCGTCTGTCAAGACCCTTTTTCTCAGGAACGCGTGAAGGTATCAAGTTGAAATTAAAACCATATATTGAAATCCGCGGTCCCTTGAAGTTGTGCAAAAATCAAACTTGTAAGTTGACGGGAAAAAAAGATACGCCCGTTTATGTTGCAAAAAACGTAGATTTCGACACTGTCAAAGGAATCAAAACTCATAGGGTGCTTCTCGTTGACCTAGAATCTTGAAAATTGGCACGAAGCAAGGTATTATAGCACTAATATCGGGAAAAGTCTGAAAACTGAAAATTTTTGGTTACGTCACAAGAAAAAAAAATTGAAAAGTCTTCAAGACTCGATTCGAGAATTAAACTGTTTTTATAGGTAGGTTGGTACGAAACCCTCAGTGCGCGAGTCCGACTCGCACTTGCCCGGTTTTTTTTTTAAATCATTATCCTTTAAGGGAAAATATTATGTGTAAGAATCAAAAAGTTGAAGACGAAACCGTACTGAGCTCGCATAGTGGATTATGAGCCTCGTCCACCTGCAGTGTATTAATAATCCCTAGCATTGGAAGAAAGGACAGATCTTGATCTCTTTCCCTAAGTTTTTATGGATGTGATATTTTCACAGAATAGTCTGTACCCTTCATTTAACGACGTAGGTCAATAATCAATAGATATCTATATTATCATCATCTTAAGAATAATTGTAAAAGGCGTTATTTTAATATTACATTTGTATCTTAATCACTTTACTTTTAGTTACACTCAGATATTGTGTAGGTGCCAAGTTTTCTATTCATCCGTCAAAAACTTTTAGTACCTATAAGTTTATAAAAATAATAGGTCCTATCTTCAAGGCTTTAAGCTCTTAATGGAAGCAAGAAAAATATTATAGTTGAGATTATGAGGTAGTGAAACGAATGATTAAGTCAAGAGTGAATAGGTTACTTCTAGGCACGCGTGCTCCATCTTAGACCACTTGATCGCTTACCATCAGGTGAGGTACTCAATACTCATAGTGGTCAAACGCGACATAAAAAAAATATTTGAAGTTGAACATATTTTACTTTTACGCATACAGTTGTGTAAGTTTTTGCGATTCGAGATGATAGTTCTTACTGCTTATATTTGGTGAGTAGATACATAAGTGAGCACTAAATCGGAGTATGCTCAAGGAGTGGTCTCTTAAATAACGCACTTAGTCGCAGTTAGTCCAAGTTTAGTGCGGCGAAGAGTAGCCGTCGCTTAAGTTGGGTAAGTACAAGGCAGTAGCGCCCAGAGCGACGTCGCTACATACGAGGAGACGGAGGATCTCGGTACATGGCCTTTGTTTTAAATGACCTTGAGTGGAGGACCGTTTCAGTTGGTTTGAGCACTGTGTTGTTCAAGTTGTTTGGGAGGTATACTTAGAAAAATAGGAGAGACATGTTAGTTTGAGGGGCTCTGAGTTTATTTATTTAAACTTTTTAGTGATGAGTGCCCAGTAGTTAGATGAAATACTTTTGATTACTGATAATGTCATATAGCGAACTATGCTTATAATATACCACAAATTTCACACAACGCCATCTAGTTTTAAACTCAGCAGAGCTTGTGATATGAGCGCTAGACAACCGATAAACATACGTAAATATTTCTTTTTTTTATAGATAAATTACACCCTTATATTTATGACATATTAAATATTATTTCTTTGCAGTTTGCATAGTTCAGTTTCATCAACGTACGTGGTCCATCATCATCATTTGAGCCTAAAGACATACACTGCTAGAAACAGGCCGCCCCATGCGCTGCCACTACGACAGGTTCAATGCGTCGCAAATTCATCGGAATTCTGCGAAATCTTTGATTATCTGTCCATCTTGTGAGAATCTTACCAAGACTGCATCTTTCGATACGCGGTCCTTACTTCAGAACCTTCTGGCCCAATCGACCATCTGTTCCGCGAACAATATGCCCTGCCTACTGCCACTTAACTTGGCGATTCTTCGTATTCCTCGCTCTTAATGATTATCTAAACACAACTTATTAACATGAGAACAATATTCCTCAGCCATCATATTTCTTCAGGCATGACTATATCAATTGTGAACAGAGGGTAATAAATTCGTTAGAGCCGCGCAACTCGCAACTCACGGGGGTGAAAACTACCCGTCATTATGATGCACTCGGGGGTAAGAAGTTGTTTTTTTATTGTTAGGGTAGTTATTGTGGGAGAACTGTTGTTAGAGAGGGAAATAAGGGTTCGTCTGTGGATCACTTTAAGTTTGGTATTGCAGGCATTTTTTTTTACGTAGCCCAGGCTCGCTTTTGACCACTATCTCACCTGATGGTAAGCCACGATGTGGCCGACGATGAAGCACGCCAGCCTAGAAGTAACCTATTAACTCTTGGTTAAATTGGATCTAAAGTTCAGTATAGGCCTGGATTAGCTAAATTACTAATACATGTAAAAATAGGAATTATTAATTAATTAAAACTTATTTTTAAAGAAACCTATACATGCCAATTATTATAATTTTTTAACATTGATACTGAACATTGCTATTAACAAACTTCCACATAGATATCCAGAAGTACAGATTGCATTGATATCTTTTAGGTTTACTATAAAGTTATTAACCTATCAATACCCGCGAAACGAGACATAATAGTAAAACAATAACAGCGCGGCCCAATGAGGCCGGTCGGGGATTCATGAATTATTTTCAGTTGGTATCAATAATATCAAAGTTGAAGAAAAGGGCTACATAGCGTTTTCTTAAATAACAACAAATTAGGTATGTTATCTATGATTGTCTCCAAAATGTTCCATGTTTTAGAAAATAAAGCTTAATATCAATCTAAATACTTCAGTAAAACTAGAGTCGCAATCAGAAGAACATAATGAACTGATTTCGCCAAAACGTACACACTGTCACAGCACAGCCTCCTTGACTTAACAATAAGAACAATCTTATAATACTCATTATCATACCTTCAAGCGACTTGAGATACAAAACAATATCACATCGACTCCTTCATTGCGAACCCCAATACACCTCAGAAGTGAACTTAACAAGCTCGCTCAAATAGTTATAATGATACGCTAATGTCGCCGGGGGTCGGATGTACCCCTCCCACCCGGGGGGGGGGGGGGGGGGGGAGAGGTGGGGGGTATCCTGCGTGTGCCGGAAACGCACGGAACTGTGCCCAAGTGGGACTCCTCGGACCACCGCTAACGTCTTACGGTAGACCGAGAAATGGCTAGAGGGTACAGTGCTTAATGTTACTAAAAATAGGTCAAGGATTTGCTTGTAATATATCTTTCGTCGAAGATAACACTGTAGTGAGACAGATGAAAGTTTTTTTTTTCATAATTTAAAATATCATTTATTTTAACCTACATTACATGCACAAAGGTAGAAAAGATTTTGAAATAAGGTAGAGAAGACTTTGTTATGACGCAGTGCATGATCATAACTTCAGTGGTGCTCCTGTTTAGACCATGAGCCACACGTTGGAGTGCCCCAAGTACCCATTCACCTACAGTTTAGAGATTTTAATGAGTACCACCGATGTTTTAGTTAACGTAGTCACCTATTAGGTCCAAACAGTTTAACAAGTTTACCATCGATTTAAATAATAATAATAATATTCCACAACTTTCACACAACATCATCCAGTCCCAAACTAAGCAGAGCTTGTATTATGGGTACTAGACAACTGATAAACATACTTATATATTTGTAAATACATACATATTATAGATAAATTACACCCAGACACAGAACAAATGATCGTGCTCATCACACAAACATTTGTCCTGGGTGGGAATCGAACCCACGACCTCCGGTATAGCAGTCAGGGTCACTAACCACTAGACCAACAGGCCAGTCGAAATTTAAAGAAAGAAAGAAGCATAATTTCAGCACACGTTTGGACTTTTATAGCTCACGATGTGCTTCAATAAATCTAACGTAATAATAATCCATGAAAATCGTATAAAATATAAAATTAAAGGCCAATTTGAGAGTCCATGTCCATTCGCGTAGTTTGATACCGTATGCAAACCATCTCCGTTTCACATGTCTATCTGTATCTATTTGTAAGGAACTAGTTGCGAAGTTATTCGGGCTCACCTACGCTCGCTATAAATATCACTTAACTTGGATACTCTCACCGTCCCAACCAGTCGATCGCAAGTTGTAGCGCCACGAAGCAGTCACATACAAAAGTTTAACTTAACAACGTACTGACACACTAGTAATTACTCCTGTATTGAGGATGTGTTGTTGGTACATGTAAATTCACATATACTTCAATTACAGTCTCATGGATATATATCTATGTGATAACTAGCTTTTACCTGCGACTTCGCTCCCGTCAAATGACTACCCTACATATCCTACGCTACCCTACCCTACCTTCCCTACCTTCCCTACCTACCCTACACTACCCTACCTACCCTACTTTACCTAACTTTTAAAACCATCATTGAACTCCAAGGAACATTAAAAAAAAAAATCAGCCAAATCGGTCAAGCCGTTTTCATGTTATGTCGTGACAACGGAAAACGGGTTTCATTTTTCATTTCATCATTGTCGTACCAATCTTCAGCAAGGCCTTTAAAAGAATATTTAGATTGCGTTATCTCATTACACATATTAACATCTTTTTTGGGGTTTTTGATATTTCCGGGAACGGATGGAGGCAACTTTTCTACGATGTCAGTCGAGCACAAATACTGAATAGATAGAGAACATTTCTGGGCGGTACTTGAAATAATCAATTAATTCGCATATAGGCAATCGGCTTTGATTGCAACAGTTTCACTCGCATCTTTGGTCCTTCCTTGAAAAGTTATAACTGAAATAAATTTTGAGTTTGAACTAGTACCTAGTTCCTGAGATACCTACGCATGTTCAACAAACAAACTTTTCAGTTTTGCCTAAATGTGTAACGGCAAAACTGACCAATGTCCAAACAAAACTACTTCTCTCCAAATAGTTTCGATTAGATAATTACGTAATTTACGTGAAGTGTACCTTCTGACCTGGCGGGCATGTGCCAGTGCCCCAGGAAACGGCGCAACTTAGACAATAACCGTTGAGATTAGACGCTCGGCCCGAGGTGGGCTGTAAACAACACTACATGCAAATTGAATATTAAGAACCGTGAGGAGCTCGCAGGAGGACTGTTTGCTACTCTAGGTGATGCCAGCTTCATTATAACAGCTCGTTTAGATAAGGATATCCACGTAATTACATCTGTATAATGTAGCGTCATCTGTGATGCCACATGGGAACTGAAATTATAAATCTTGTAGTATTGGAGTCCTTTTTTCGATTACCTAGAGTATTTACGACAATCTGAAATGAACTATCGGACAGTAGCCCGGACCAAACACAACTCTCATCTGGTCTGAGTCCAGGACACTATTCTGCATACTTCTAAAATATAATGTTGTTACATCAACGCTTTGCTTATGCCTTTGGTCTGAGACACGATGTTTTTAAGACATTGATGAGGAATAAGAAGGATTAAAAAAAAATATATTACCATACATGAAAAGAGCTTGCTTGTGATGTGAGCAAAACCGCAGGCATAAGCTATATACCTATGTTAATACGACCAAAATTAATTTTGGTTTCTTTGTTGAAATCTATATTACCTAAATGTGTCTTCAGAAGGCGAGTTTACAAGGAAAGGTTATTTCGTAGTCTTGCAGCAATAAGCAACGTAGCAGAGCACAGCATCCTTGTACAGTTAGGCTAGGACTTTATTTTCTTTCACGACTCGGTAACAAAAAAATTAAAAAAAGCCGCTTCTTACCTCGTAAAGAAAGCCAACCGATACGCTGGTTATCTTGTAGACGAAAATGAATCTTAATCATACCTCACGCTCTTCAGTGTCATCTAAAGAAAAATGTACAATTTTATCGCGCCTTTTATTTGTTTACGAGCGCCAATTTTTCACCACTAATCCTTTACTTGGCCAAAAGATTAGCAGAAGAGGGGTTGTATTTTTTAAGAAACAATATCTGCGACAATGCCGCGGCAACCAACAATAAAAGAAAAAGCAATTAGGGTGTTTTGTTTGTCACCACTGAAGATGGGACATTTTTCATTTTTAATCTGTTGTGGAGTAATTGTTTTGTTGATGACGTCATTGTCGTTTATCGAGACTTGTTCACGGTTGACGGAGAATGAATGTGGGTTTTGTAAGTGTTGAGACAATGGGAGGCTTCTAGTGCGGCTCGGTCGGGACGCTGGGCGGCGGTGGTAGGCGCAGCGCTGTTACTTCTCGTCATCTTGGCTTTTACAAGGAAAACGCAACTTTTCATTAGTTTATGGAAAGGTATCTGAACAAATGTTTGAAAAGTGTGGTACGAACAATAAATAATTTTGATTTGATTTGATAACTATAAATCAAATTGTTCGTCACATGTGAAAGCTGCCATACCCGTAAGGTGTACAATAGTTTAGTTATTCCAAATTAAAATTAGTAATAATTATTATTTAATCATGTAAATTTCATTTTATAATCATTCATTTTGCCCACATAGTCAACAAGATCATCTAGCTAAGTTTATTTTATGTACGCCGAGTCCTCAAGATTAAGGTCGTTCAATGCATTCGTTTATTTCCGAGTTACTACAAAGTCATTTATTTTGCACCTGAAAAATTTAGAATTTTCTCTTTCATTTTTCTATCAAGGGCAAAAATGACAAAAATATCCGAAAAGAAAATGAAACACCGTCTGAAACAGAGTCGCGTTCCTAAGCTAGTATTTTAATAAGTTAGGTGCACATCATGTATTAAAATACCTCTTGAAAATAAAAGTAGAGTCTGTCATGAATAATATTCCGATGATAAAACATATTAACATATAGAGTCTGAATACAAATCGGCTCATTTGCTCCACACTCAACGTAATATACTCCTTTAAAATTCAGAATATTTAGTACTTACTTTTCGATGCCTTGAACCTAAGTTTTATGAGACATTTATGTTTCTAAAAAATTAGATGAGAAACTGTTTGTATGATAAACGTTTGGAAGGGCAAATATGTTAGACTTGCTGTGACTCAAGAAAATTGTTGGAATATTTTACTTGGGTTACAGTATGCTTGTCTGACAAAGAATCTTAATTCAGATTAGGGATATATTGATCTCAATATATCCCAAACCATACTCAGGCAGTGGGTATCTACCCACTGCCTGAGTATGGTTTGGTAAGTAACAGACATGTTAAACACTTAGGTCATTTTAAACTGATTAATGATTTTAAGAATTCAGGATATCAATAGATGCTTTCGCAAATATTATCAGTAAGTATGCAAATGAGATTGCTATATTGTGTTGTTTGTTTTAATCCAATATTGCAAGAATTTAGACAAGAATAGGTGTTCGAAAAAGTTACCGGGGGGCTTGAAACACAAAGGGCGACAAGGTTGAGTTTTAATTCAGTCCGTAAAAATGTGCCACTCTCTCTCGCTTCAGTCAGAGCAAGAGAGTGACTTTATGCTTTTCCACTCTCGAAAAATAAGGTTACAAATCGGTAAGGACTTCAATTTAAGTCACATACCTTTTGCAAACAAAGTATCTCCTCATTTTATTCAGACCTTATGTCTGAAGAAGCAATAAATTCAGAACGATACATTTCTCCGTCTCACCGCTTATATTCAAGTAGCGCCATCATGCTCCATCGTACTCCATCGTGGGCCACAGTGGCGGTGCACACTGCCAGGTAACAATTGAATTGCTACCGCCGCGTGTTTACAACCGCTTTATATTGCACCGAGGTATTTCAGAGAGTTTATTTTAGAAAGTCTTACTTTGTACACTTTGTTGCTCGATAGCGCAGGATGGCAATCTTTTCGAGGAAATGCAAAGTAAGAATTTTATCAGGTAGATTAGCAGATGAAGCTTTTGAAGTCGCAAGATATTGATTGAAGGTTTATTTGGTTTTGGTTGCAGGTATGTGAAGGTTAAAGTTATTCTCGTTAGTTTGGAGAGGATATGTGTAAGTTTGTAACTTAAGAATACTGGTTTCCTTGTTAAATAAATATTTCAAGACTCCAGCAACAAACGACGGGCTAACAACGATCTCACATACTGTGAGCGCGAATGCGATGTTTAAAGTCAACACATTATAGCTCTCCGTGACTGCGAATATACTGGGAGCACACGTTATTCTGCTCACACCTTAAATCTCCACCTAACGTATAAATAAACACGAGAATTACCGAAAGGTACGAACTCACAAAGTAGAACACTACACTCGACAATAAATCCTTTTATAATCACTGCATTGTATTTTAGTAAATCGTACTAAAGTATTTTGTATTTCGGATCGTTTAAATTACCCCATAAATACACGTAAACGATTCGCAACAAAGAGATGTCGCTGGAGTGCCGCCGGATCCGAACAATAAATCTGCTGCAGCACAAACAAGAAATAACTTTCACGGCTGAAAATATCAAATGTAAAATGTAAATTTAACTACCTAATACGGGCTTAAGCCGTACGAAACTGCGCTTTAAAGCGCTGTTTATTTGATATTTGAGTGTTGTTTTTATGTTAGTGTCGTTGGTTCGGCAAATAAAAACGTCTGGTGTGGAGGATGCAGCCTCGGTTATGAATGGCCTATGAGCTCCAACGCGCTGCGCACAGATCAGACATGTGTTATTAGCGCAGAGCCGACACTGTCTTCTGGTAGCTCGACTGAAGTGCTTTATGGAAAACTGACATTTCGAAAGTTAACCATATTTTTTTGTTGTTATTGATAGGCTTGCGAGGTAAGGAATGATGTAGCCAACGATGGAGTACGCTTGCCTAGAAGTACGCTATTCACTCTTTACTTAAAGATCTCTAGGTTGTAATTGTAACTATCACGAAAGAGCCTCCTGCAGGGAATTCAATTTTTTGTGTTGGGCCCCCGCAAGTTTTATCTAGGCTAGGGTATAAATAAAATTTGACTACTGGTATTTTATAGGTCGTTCAAGAACTCAAGGCCAGAGTAGAAGAGTATTAATTAAATCAAGTCATCAGGTTATAAAATTTAACAAAAATAAGCATGACTCACGCACACCACTGACACACAATCTCCGTGTTTCAGGAGCACGGCGCAAATAAACTTTATTTATTGTATCTGAATGTCACGGAAACTTAAAGCACATTGTCCTGACACTTTACTTACGCGTCGGTTAGCGTGAGTTACGCCGACATAAACTACCTCGCACTTTCGGAGATCGGTAAGTGTCCGGTCAAATGAGCTGCTGAAGTGTGGCTCCATCATCGAGGTGTCACATCTCCGTTCCTTAGTCTGCATGAAGCGTCTCTTAGGTGGCGTTGCATCGCAGGCAGTTTGCTTGATATAAGGCACGTCGCCGACCGTTATTGCTCCAACCTACTTATTTATAATTGTCGTTTCATCCACCATCTTAACCTGAACTCCCGACCTCTTCTTACTTCCAACAAAGTAACCATCTTCGGGGGTGTTGTATGAGATATGGGGGTTCAGGGTATGGTGGGTTAGATATGGCCAAGGGTAAGCTTTCACGAGTAGCCAGGGAGGTCGGTCCGGGCTATTTAGTTCTCTTTCACAGTGACTATTAGCGCGACCTTTATTGCGTTAGCCTGTGCGGGTGACGCATCGTTATGATCTTATGTTTATTTATGTGCTTCATGTTATTTGTATTGTTTGTCTCCATGCAGATCTTGGGGGAGGAATAAACAGACTGCTTTATTGTCTCGACCTGCACTTATGACAAGACTTGCAACTTGTTTAATATCATTTTTTTTCTTTTATATCTTTAAGTTAAGACAAACTGCAGAAAGTTACTAAACAATGTGTCGGTAAGAGAGAAAAGTAAATGTATCAATGTGAAAGTAACTTTATCTGTCTGTCTGTTACGGTTTGAATGTAAACACTGAAACGATTTCGATTAAAGGTACGGAGTAATCTTGAACCCCAAGGACAAACTTATGCTTCTTTTAATAGATGAAGTCGCGAGCAAAAGTTAATTTCTATAAACATAGACTCATACCTGAATCTCTTACGGTGTGCGATACAGAATAAATCAATAGATCTTTTAGAAAGTATCAAAACATGGCGGTAACTTATTAGCTAAAACTCTTGCTGCAATAATGGTAAAAGAGAATGAAGAAAGAATATAATATTCTTATAATATAATACATATTTTTAATTTACTTTTTTTGAGGGTCCAATGTTATCAAATATCGTCTTCTGCAAATAATCTCGCAGCTCCACAACAGTTGGCCACGCAATAACATAAATGATGCTATTAACACAACCTCTCCTCAGGTTCGCTAGAAAGATTGGAAGAAATGGTACCTAATGGTGGCAAGTCGCTGTCAATTTCAAAGTAAATCTTTTCTCTTCCTCTCCTTTCTCGTAAACTTAATTATAATACTAAAGGCAGTTACGTAACGCTCTAAGTTACGAGTCTCCATGAATGCCAGGGCTTCGCAGTATTAAGTGCTCGGCTAAGTAGGCTTGGCAGAGGCACAACGCGTGGGCTGACATACACACGGCTTGTCACGGAACCCGCTGAGAGAGGCTCCAATGTTTGTGTTACAGGTTGCTGCTTTTTTGTAGGTCATGAAGTAGTTTTTCAAACAGAAAATATCGACACAGAACAAAACGTAAGTAACCATTTCTTTTCGCGTTTACCAACCTAAGCTGTTTGCTGATAGCGTAGCTGCAGAGCGACACTGACAGCCACCAGCCTATGTATTATTTAATAAATGTAGGATTATGTGAAAGTAAACCCCGGGGCCCTAAAACGAAGTCAAAGAAGGAACAGGATGGGTTTTAGTCAGTAAAAGTTTGACACGCCCTCCCGCTCCGCCAAAAGCGGGAGAAGCGGGTCATTCCAATGATTTCCCAACTTAAAAAAAAAAAACAAAAAAATTAAGCAAACAAAAGAATTATTAAAATTAAAACACTCTGTACAGAAGCATTAAACATTTATAAAATTAACGCACTTGAAAAGTGTCGCTGAAAAAGCCTGAAGACACCAACTGAGAGGCTGTACCGAGGAGTTCCCAGCGGGAGACCAGGTCGTAAGTGTGGCTGAAACAAGAGGAGGTCTTGCCAACTAAGATAAGCTATTCAGAAAGTCTACTCCACACGAAGAGTGAAAATAGCACTCGAAAACCCATCGATGAGGTTATTTTTCCAAGGGCAGCATACAGAAAGAATATAGATCAAACATCAAAGTGGACCAGTCTAGAGAGATAACGATTGTCGAAGAATCCAGTAACGAAGATGGGCTCATTTGCAACAGTCACCCTTCAAATGACCATTTTTGACTGTTTGACTTTTATCATCATTTCCCTCCCCTAGAGAGGAGGCCTGAGTCCCAACAGTGGGAACATAACAAGGCCAATAATGCTAATGCTATTATGTCACTTTAATTCCAGCCCTTTTCTTCTTTTAAGCATGTAAGAAGTACCATCAGGCTTTCAATGTTCCCATTGCTGGGACTCCTGATCGCACAGGTCCGGCGCCGGAATGATGGAGGAATGATGGATCTCACATGTCTTCGATTTTCTTTTGGACATACTTTTTTCCTCACATTGTTTTCTTTCACAGTTTTGAAAGCAGTGGTAATTTAAAAAAATACACAAAGTAATGTGCCTGGTTGTGTATGAACCTGTGAGCTACAACTAGTAAGTCGAGGTCGTTACCACTGAGCCATCACTGCTCCCGCTCGTAAGCCGTGGGAGTAGTGTGGCCCAATGATATCGGCCTTATGCTTATGATGACAAAATGTTCTTCTACTAGGTAACTAAAAAAATCTACAAATTAGATGAGACTTTACCTTCTGTTACCATTTTGTAGAATATGTAGGTCTGTTGTATAAATTTTAAATGGCTGTTATGAGAATAAAAGAAAAACAGTGCTCGCTAGTTACTCCGCGTGAGTTATAGTTCAATAACTCATTGACTGCAGCAGAATGTAAGCGTAAATCATTTCTATCGCGTGATGCTCTGCAATAGTAGGCGACGCACTGCCTACGTCTCATCAACTTTCACAACTCCAGTAATTTCACTTTGAGCCACATTTTTCTCTTTCAAACCTAACAAAGTGTTATCGTAATTGGTTTTCCAACTTCAATCTTTTTATTTACTCAATAAACTCCACAAAGCTTATGTACTAAAGCAGAATATTCATCGTTTCGCCCGCTTTTGTTTCTAAGGGGAACCGATTAATTTTATTGGCCCGGCTAATTCTATCAAAGACTCCGCCGGTTTAATAGCGCACAACAAAATAAGACCCTTAAAAACTAATGTTCAGCCTTAAGTCCGCCGCAAATACCTCTTTGTGACTCCGAACGATACCCGCGATGCCGCCTTCCCAGACCTGGCTACACGGAATTTTCTTCAGGATTTACACGGCAAGAGAATTTTAACTTTAGACCATGTTACTAGAGTTGAATTTCAATTGGTGGTGCGGTACTACTTAAGGCGAAGTAAGACGCGCGCAAGATTAAAAAGTTCGAGTCGGTCGCGCGATGTCATTGTAAGTGGAAAATGAGTTAAATAAGGCAATACATTTTAATTAGGAGGAAGGGATCCCTTTATTCCTTACGCGATAACTCGCCGCGTTCTCTATTAATTGAATTTCATGTTTAATTAAGTCGGAGGCGGCTCAGATAATCCAGCACTGATCTTGCCGTTTGTTGGCGCACTTCGCTCGCTTCTGGCGATCGCCTCAGTTTTTTGAGCGACCGATATTGCGACCGCGGAGTATCTGCGTTATTTAGTACCATCTGGATAGGTGGGGGTGACGATTGTGCACGAGTTATTGTGCTCAGACAAAGTTCTGTGCTGATCGCTATCAAGAATTATTTTAATTAGAAAGATAGAAGCTCTCAAAGTTATTATGGCAGGAAAATTCTATTCAAATCTTTTGATGTGTTGAATTCAATAACGTAATAGATTTTTCTTTTGAACAACAGTGTCTATAACTAGCTACATATCAGAATCACCAGATATGCCTAAACCTTTAAACCAACACTTCCAAATTCGACACATTTTCCCTAAATTACCTTCCCATCCTACCTCCTTCAAAAAACTGAACGATTGTCTAAAATACCGGTGTTCAGTTAAATGTAGTGAGATGATCCCGTAGTAAGTGGCTCGGTCGGGACTCTTTGCTTAAAAGATTAAAAACTTGGGGCGCACCGAACATTGCTTTACTGCACACTGAAGGAGTAGGGTGCGATGGTAGAGGGGACGATTTTATTTTTAATTGTACCTAGTAAACAATAAATACTGAATACATGGATTGGTACAGTGGACGGATTGTGTGAGGCTTGCGTTTGATCACTTTCTTACCTGATGGTAAACGATGATGTCGGACGCTTGCCTAACAGTAACTTATTCACTCTTGACTTATAGAACCCAAGGTTGTAATGATATGAAAGAAAAGGGAGTTAGTGTTAGTGTGACAGGACAAAATAGAAGAAAAAACGTGAGGCTCAGACCCCAAGTAATGTGGGACAAGGGCAGGAGGAAGAAGGAAGGACATGGATTGGTACAGTGTTGTACAACTGTTTGAGAAGGATTAAGTTTTTTTTTTAGCGAAATCTATCCTAGAAGTAACCTATTCACTCTTGACGTAACATAAGTGTCTGTATAAAATTCCAGTCCTTAGTTTTACATACATTGGCACATCTGAAACTTAATATGTCCTGATGGGCATATCACATACTCATATAGTTTCTATCTACCATGACCATTTTACCATTTATGGTGTCATTTTCTGAAACACATAGGTACAAGCTGGCCATATTCGTGCCATTAAGGTTGGCGACGCGTTATCAGTCACCAGTCAGTACTAAGGGGGCTCAGGTCTTAAGGGGCTAATTGCCTGCGTCCTTAGAGCGCCTCGTTAATATAAATTATTGTGCGATTGTATCGTAATGGACCCGGGAATAAGCAGGACTCAGTTTTGTGTTGGGGAAATGGGCAGAAGAAGAAAAAGATTTCATACATGTCTTAGTCGGTGACGTGCCCCACTAAAACTAAGACATGCATTTAAAATTTCGTATTTTAATGTGATTAAAAACTAGTGATGCATAACTTCAATTTGTTCTAATGAATAAAATTGACAGAAAATGTATAAAATGAAATTATAGAATTCCATAACCTAGCAGCAACAGCAACTCGTGACATTTTAATCTTAGTGAATATAAGCGCAAGCAGAGACTGGTCTTTATTCATCCAGCTTTAAAAAAAATTAAAGATTACGAAAACTGAGTTTCTTCTCAATATTAGGTAAGAAGCGTTTAGGTAGTGTTTTCTTACCATCTTCGATCCATCAGCCAACACTGCAAGAGTGAAGAAGCCTCTTCTGGGCTCACTCTTTACATTCGCAGACGTCGTCCATCGCTTTGCATCAGGCAAACAAGAGTTTGCCCAAGCCCAACCTGAAAAAAAGACTGTTTACACAATATGTCTCTAAAACCATCAAAATTTAAATTACTGACTGTCCCATAAAACATTTTCGAGCAGTTTTCACACACTTGCCGATAGAGAAGGTGCACGCCCCACTAAATGTCAGCCATTTTGTTTAACAAGTTTACGACGCATCGGCGCGGAAGCAATTAACTGCATTGTAAAAATTTAATACGCTGTGAGTGTAAATCAAACGGCTGTCCGTCACAGGGACCATTGATGACAGCGGGAAAAAATACACGCCAGAAAATATCTAACTGAAAATGGTTCCGTATATTTTGTAAGTCATTTTGCATTCTATAATAGACCTTTCAAATACATTGACATTTGACAGATAAAGACGAGATGTTTCTGTTCATCAGTGGTAATCTAAAACCATAAATGAAAACCACCCGATCAATTTAAGCCGTATACCAGTTATAAAGATTCAAGGTAGTGTACAAAAGTTGTAAAAACTAGTGCGGAAAAGTGTGTCGGTTAGAACCTGTCACATTTCGTTATATTTATTCACAGGACAGCCCCCACCGATCATCGGGCAACCTTACCAAGGTACCTACTTACTTACATGTAAATCATTGTACATATTAATTGCACGTAAGTATTCTTCTTGTAACTATGCTAGTTTTATTTACCAGATTTGTGCCTTTTTGTAAATTTTATATTTATTTCAGTTGTTTCAAATGAAAGGGTTCAAGTCAGTTCACGGTACCCCAAACAAAAGTGAAGCTCATAAAATGTCCTGAAACATTAAAACCTGAGACTTTCCGATTTCGTGCGTTTGACCTGATTAACTACGACACAAATTATTATGAGTTTACTTATTACACAAAGGATGTGGCCATACTTTGCTATATTTTAAACTCTATATGGAAGAGACAAGGTTGGTTTTTAATTGTGTGGGTTGTAACTAAGAAAGCATGCTGTAGTTTTATAGCGCAGTTAAATTGAACAAGTCTATTAAGTTTGGGATGAGTGCGGACTGCAGCCTGATGTGCACACTGCACAGTATCCCTGGCGTGTGCGGCCGACTCACTATGTGTTGATAATGGTAAAGTTCTGTACAATTTTTTGCTTATATACGAGTAAGGGCCTGTTTCACAATGTCCGAGTAGCCACTACTTCCTGAATAAATTCAAAAATGGAACACAATTTGTATGAAATTATCTGCCAAGTAAGATACTGGAAACTTAATCATAAGTGGTGAAATAGGCCCTTAATCTTTCTATTGTCAAACAAGTATCAATTTATGGCCCTTTACATAAAACAACGCTTTTGGACAATAAGTGCTGAAATTGTGTTTTATTTCGAACTAGCCGGCTCGGCAGGATATTGTCCTATCTTTTTTATTTCAATTAAAAATCCTGTAGAAAAGGGACTTCCACCTTCACTAAACCCGGATGTTTATGCTTTTTTGTCGCAGTTAATAATATTGGGACTGTCAACAACATTTTCGACAAGACTACGACTTTTCGTCAGAAATTAGAAACCATTTTTTTTAAGGTTTTGAATTATCAAATTGATTTCTCCTGCCCGGCGGAGCGGGAGGGCCATGTCAGACTTTTACTGACCAAAATTCACTCCTGTTTCTTTCATGCATGGAGAGAGGACAGTTTCCCCGTCGCTGGAAGACCGGGAAACTGGTCCTCATTGCGAAGCCGGGGCGCCCCGCGGACTCTCCGTCCGCGTACCGGCCCATTGTGCTGCTCGACGAGGTGGGCAAACTCTTTGAAAGAGTAATTGCAGACCGCCTCGTCGGGCATCTTGCGCGGGTGGGGCCGGACCTTTCGGACGGACAGTTCGGCTTTCGCAGGGGGCGTTCCACGGTGGACGCCATCATGCGCGTGAGGGCTCTCACGACGGGGGATGCGGTGTCCCGGGGCAGGGTCGTCTTGGCGGTGTCTTGGGACATCGCCAATGCCTTCAACTCCCTGCCCTGGAGTTGCATCGGGGCGGCACTTCGGTACCACGAGGTGCCCGCCTACCTCCGTCGTGTGATCGAGGCCTACCTGTCGGATAGGTTCATCATCTATCCCGGTCACCAGGGAGAGTGGAGACGGCGAGAGATGTCGTGCGGTGTTCCGCAGGGATCGGTACTAGGACCGCCCCTGTGGAACATCGGATACGACTACGTGCTGCGCGGCGACCTCCCCGACGGGGTCAGCGTGGTCTGCTACGCAGACGACACGCTGGTCCTGGCGCGAGGAGAGTCGTACCAGGTGGCGGCCGAAACAGCGACACGCGGGGTTGCGACAGTCGTGGAGAGGATCCAGCAACTGGGACTCAAGGTGGCATTGCACAAGTCCGAGGCCATGTGCTTTCATGGCCCTCGGTACGCGCCACCTTCGGGTTCCCAAATAACGGTAGGGGGGGTCCACATCGGCGTCGGGTCGGCGATGAAGTACCTGGGACTCGTCCTCGACAGCCGGTGGACTTTCGAGGAGCATTTCCGACGTTTGGCCCCCAAACTGGACAGGTCTGGGGCCGCTCTGAAGCGGCTCCTGCCCAACCTAGGGGGTCCAGACACCCCCTGCCGGAGGCTCTACGTGGGGATCGTTCGGTCCATGGCCCTTTACGGGGCGCCGGTTTGGGCGCCGTCGCTAGGTAAGCGACCGGCGGCCAAGCTGAACGCTTGCCAGACGGTCATGGCCATCCGGATGGTGCGGGGATACCGCACGATCTCCCGCGAAGCGGCGAGCCTCCTCGCTGGCCTGCCACCGTGGGATCTGGAGGCAACAGTCCTTGCACGCATGCACGATTTGCGCGTGGAGATGCAACGCCGGGGCGAAACTCCGCTGCCGCGACAAGTCGCGGCATGGCGGACAGAGTTCCGGCGGGATCTTAGGGTGGCATGGCGACTGCGACTGTCGCAACCCAGTGCTGGGCACGCCGTCATTGAGGCGGTTAGGCCCCTCTTTGAGGAGTGGTTGGAAAGAGGTCACGGCGTCCTCTCCTTCCGTGTGACGCAGGTCCTCACCGGACACGGTAAGTTCGGGAGGTTCCTGCATCGAATCAAGCAGGAGAGGACGCCCGGGTGTCGCCACTGTGTGGACCGCCCGGAGGACACGGTGGAGCACACGGTAGAAGTGTGCCCCGCTTGGGCGGAGCACCGCCGTGTCCTCGTGGAGACTATCGGGAGCGACGATCTCTCGCGCCGGGCCCTGGTTCAGGCCATGGTCCGGAGCGAGGAGGGTTGGCATGCGGTCGCCTCCTTCTGCGAAGCAGTGATGCTCGTGAAGGAGGCTGCTGACCGCGAGCGCGTGAGGGAACGGTCCTCACGCCGCCGCCGCTAAGATCCCGATCCCGATTTCCGACCACCGTAGGCGCGGGTTCGCGGACGGCGAGCACTGGGTAGCTCGCCGTCCGGCAGTCTGGAAATAATCTGGACCGAGCCCAGTCGTCAACGGCGCGTTCTGTTCCACGCGCGCCTCAAGGAGATGTCAGCAAACTGTAGGGGCCCGGTAGGGCCGAAGCCTCTGGGGGGAACATGTGGTATTCCTAACGGTTGATACCGAGTCCCCCCCAGAACGAAGGCAACGAAGGAACGGGGTAGGGGTTTAGTCAGTAAGAGTCTGACACGCCCTCCCGCTCCGCCCAAGAGCGGGGGAAGTCATTCTGATGATTCCCCTACCAGAAAAAAAAACTCCTGTTTCTTTTTTAATCTAATTCCGGGGCTCCTGGGGTCTCTTTCGTCAACCCAGGCCCCAGAAGTCTTCGACCCAGTCGGGCCCATACACCTAAACCCAACCAAACCTAAACCTACGTTTACCCGAAAATTTTCTCGAATATCTCTCTATGCGTTCAGTGGTTTGAGCTGTATGTGCAGGGTCAGTCAATCAGTAACGGTTGCCTTTTATTCGTATTAATATAAAAGATTAGCAAAATCGTTTCAACCGTTCTCATTTGATGTGTTTTCCAAAGAACATTTTATGTTTTATTTCATACATAAGTGTCCAAAACTTTTTATTTATTTTATAACTTACAACTATCTTTACAGGGTAACCTAATGCGAAAGAGTATTTTTCCGTGTTACTCTACTTATGTAGTCGGAATGAAGAGGTTGAGTAATACACGAAAACTTGTACTTTAAAATAAAAGTTCTCAGTTTAATGTTAAAACTAAACAAAGGTAGCACCCTCGTATCTCCAACACTTAGGTACGCTTTAGGCTAACTCCGAAGAAAGGTCCCTGAAACTTAACCCTGGGCCCGCGGGCGGTGGTCTCCAGACCCGTCCGCGGCGTGTTCGGCCGACAGCGATCCGATCGCCAAGATTTATACGTTATACTTACGAATGGCAATACGATCCGGCGACGATACACGACTGTTCGACATGTTTCTGTAATCAGCGCACAGAGGAAGAGTTTGAGACGGTTAAGACCTACTGGTTTCTAAATCATAGTTTGGACTCGTCCATATTATGAGTTTCATGTTTATTTTAGATGTCAACAACATTAAATGTATACTTGTGATTTGACTAACAGAGTTCACAGTTGGACTTAAAACTTGTAATAGGAGTGGTAATCTCTATTTTGTCCTCCGTGGAAATTGAAGGGTAAATCGTAGTGTGCGTTCAGATCACAGATGTCATACTAACTAGCAATTGACCATTTGGAACCTGATTTAGCTAATTAATGTGATTTACGCCACATGGTAATACGACTACTAATGTCTTAAACCGCAATAAAATAATACAGCGTCTCCATAGCTTTATTAGTCACATTGTCCGGCAAGAAAGTGTCCTCCGGGGAGCAATAGAGCGCCTCGGGCGAGGGTGACCACACTCCTTTATCAGTCATCCGATCCGATAGTGTGACCAGCCTCGCCTCAAATTGTGTTATAAATCGTACATGTATCGGACACTGTCTCTAATTAACCGTTAGCGGCTAAGTTTTATTGCCGGTCGCCAGTTTCGGGTTATCGCGATTTAAGTTTAAATTGTCCGCCATATGTGTAGTTTGGTGTCGTAAGAATTATCGTTTTGGGATCTCCTCTGGTAATGGACTGCCGTTTGTAATAATTTACGTGTTTATGAATAATAATGTATCATTTAGTTACAAGGTCTGTATTAACTGCCGTTTATGTATATTCAGTTTGTTTACTTGAAGTAAGTACTTACCTAATGAGTAATATTACCGGATAAGTCTGTTTTCAGCAAACCTTTGTTCTAATTAATCGTTCAAAGGTACATACCTATAGGTACTTACACAAAAGTATCATATTTTACAACATATTATACATATTTATTATTTAAATTGTCGCATTTTTTTGTTCTGGTGGACCGCAACAATGTTAGTAGCTATAATTGTTGTGGTTCTAATCAGAGTTAATTATAACCGTACGAATGTTACTCTGTAGGCACGGGTAGGTACATGGCTCTGTTGTCGCAGCTGAAATAAACTTGATTTAAGGCTTCATCTTCGCATCGGAGCAATTGCTGGACATTATTCAAATATTTGTGAGCTCCATTGAAGCAGAACAAAGTAAATTCATGCAAATCGACGTATTTGCAAAATGAAGTCCTTTAACTCCAACAAAAAAGCTTTTAATAATAACAAGAAAGAGGAGGCCGTCGTATCGTCGTACCGTCGTATTGTCGTATTTCCCTGAAGGAGCGTTGAGGTATTTTCCCCTTAATTTAATCAAATCATGGACTGTGTAGTGTATTTTTCTGAGTCATTTATTTTTAATTTTGAGCAGCCATGTTGCGCTGCCGTGATAACGTAGGCGCTTATTGAAATTGTTTTCTGTAAGTACGACGTTTTGGAAAAGGTTTTTGGAAATTCAGAGAGAATATTTGGGTGAAAATTTTCCAGCTGAATGTTTTCCGCTGATTATAAAATAATGGGAATGATTATTTATGTAAATGTAGATATAATAGATGCCAAGATTTAAATTTAATTTTGATCTTAGGAAAACTTTGGGTGTGTTGACATGTGCCAGAAAGTTTCTAAGCTTTATCGACGAATCTGTCCTAAATTATTTTTTAGTTAATCACTATACTACATCACTATATCAGATGTCCAATATTAACCTGTAACTGTGTCCCAAAGTTCCGTTAATATGATAATATTTCAGCTCATAAAGCATCATTAGACACACACACCTCACGGCAACTCGACGGTAGTTGGAAATTGTTCGCTGGTACAGGGTCGTAGTTCTACACAAGTTAGGTGGGACAAGACGGGGGTAGTCTTCAGGCGAACGGGAAACGTTTGAACCAAGCTTACAAGATAGCGGTAGTTGAGGATTGTTTGGATGTCATAGTATCTGGGTTATTAAAATCATATAAAACAATTTGAAAAGTTTTCATAATAATAACTCTTCACGTCAATGTGCTTTTGGTTTTTAATAGAAATCACAGTAAAAACATCGAAAATTAGCCGTATAAGTACCTACTGAATATTAGTCACACAGGAAAAAATATAAGTAAGTAAAATACGCAAGATACTAAACCATTTTTCGTATACCATGGCATAATCCAGTAGTAATAATCATGTGAACAGCTGATCACTAAATTGCTTTTCGGTTTTGTGATTACTCGTACTTGTTGGTATTCGTAGTTCCAAGAGTATAAGCATAGCATAAGTTACATGAAACTACATTAGACTGAAGCACACTGAAAATCTGCGGACTGAGGCATGCTAGGCCACGACTGATTTGCACGTAGAATGACGTCGCGTGGCGTGGATGTCATGTGCCTCTACAATATAGTTGCTATATAAAATGTATGGAGACTGATGCGCCCAGATCGGCGTACGAGGCCCACGTAGTTCTACTTTTAATGTTCCCACTGCTAGGACAAGAGGATAATTCAAGAGTATAATTTCCGTAAATGACAACAATGAATGGCATTATAATAGTGTATAAGTGTGTCGAGTTATCCCGAAGTTGGCGGGCTTCAGGTGGGGCGGGAGAGATATATCAAAGTTTGCAAGTTAACGGAGTGCGAGGTGCGAGCCTATGAGTTATGTCGACCGCACGCCCCGCGGACCCGGGCGGCGAGCTATAGGCGACGCGCGACGGCGGGTTGCAACATTGTTATAGGTCTTCTTATCAATTCACATTTATAAATCCAAGTCGTCGACAGCGCGATGTTCCACCAGCGCCTTAACCTATCACATACCCGCGAAACGAGACACAATAGTAAAACAATAACAGCGCGGTCTCATAGGAACGGTCGGGGATTCATGAATTAAAGAGATATCAGCAACTATAGGGGCCCAGCAGGGTCGAAACCTACTTGGCTCGGGTTGAACGAAAGAGAATTTCGAGAACCTGGAACGAAGGCAAAGAAGGAATAGGAGTAGGGGGGTCAGTAAAAGTCTGACACACCCTCCCGCTCCGGCCAGGTCGGGAGAGGTTATATTGATGATTTCTCACCTTAAAAAGGTACGACCGACCGTTGATAGTTCTCAGAAATACATAGACGTTTGTATGTGCCGCTGAAAACTTTACTGCGCTACACATTAGGTAGTGATGATAGGGTTCGTGTTGATCGTGTCTTCTTGGATATATTTTTAGTTTTAAAAGTGATGATTTTCAGCCAGATTTGGGGCTTGGGCGGAGCACCGCCGAGTCCTTGTGGATGCGATCAGCGGCAGTGACTAAGCGTTGAGCCCTAGTTCAGGCAATGGTTCAGAGCAAGGCGGAATGGGAGGTGGCCACCTCCGTCTGTAGGTAATGCTAGCGAAAGGGACGGTCATACGTGTGAGAAAACAGACTTCTTACGCGCGTGACAAAAAGATTTCAGCAAAACCGTTGGGTCTCAGCAGGTCCGATGCCCGCTAGGGTCGCGGGTTGGTAATCTCTGAAAAGAAAACCCATTATCCTAAAGCAAAGGAAACTGTCCTGTATAACTGAAAAAACATAGGTGTGCTTTTAGTCAGTGAAGCCCGCACAGCACGCCCTTTCGCTCCACTCTAAAGTGGGAGAAATCATTGGGTGATTTACGACTTAGAAATTGTATAAATCTTTCTTGGCTTCACTAGGCACTCCACCGCATATAAGACAAAATAGACCGCTTAACGCTAGATTCCCGCCGCCTCTCATGCCTCGCACTGGTGCGGTAACCAAAACGCATATATATCGCGTCGACCTGTCCCGTGTAATTGAGTTACCGCTAAGAAACTGAAACGGCTCGCGGGAGAATACTAGTTCAGATAACTAACAGTTACTCCGCGCTACTGTGCTCTACCTACCGGTTATTGAATTGTTGTGTATTATAATATTGTATTATTAGATCACAAACGTTGACAGTAGGGAATCTCGTTATCATGATAATGTTTAAATCAGTAAAGGTCTGGCATAGTATACCCTCCCACTCCGCCTAAGAGCGGGGGAAGTCATTTGATGATTTTTCAAATTAAAAAAAAACGCTGAACGTATACTTTCACTTAGCATGGCGATTACTAATACAAAAGTTATTAAAATTAAATGTATAAAAATTACCGAGCTTTAGTTGTTTGTATAAAACGTAGTAGACATTAGGTATAGCAAATAGTTTTAATAATGATTATGTTCTGCTAACAAAATGTTGAATTTTTCATTTAGTAATTTATTTACCTAGAGCCATCGTTGCCTAGAGCTTATTAGTTTTCATTTAATCATAATTAGTTCCATTGAATAAATAACAATGAACGATAGTATTTTACAATATTCTGAATTCAATATGGAAAGTCTATTTTGATGAAAAAACCAAAGAAAACTTGCAATCTCTTTGTTTATCTTCCAAAAAAATATTTATGAATTGTTTTTCCGCTATAAATTCGTTCGTAAAAAGAGAGTGAGTGTACTCCCCTAATCCCCCGCCGTGCAACGGATCTGACACACAGACGGACAAACGACACACGATAGTTATCAATACGGATTATCTGCACACCCTGTGTATCACACCTACGGCAGGGCTGTCAAAAATAGAAAACCGGCAGGACAAAAATTCTGAAATGAACTAAATTTACCATTGTAAAGAGACATTCAAGAGGCTATATGGGGTATACATAAATTATAGGATAACATATTATACGAGCACAATTCAGTATTATTGTTTTTTTTTCATTTTCCAATTTATTAAACTCCTTAGGGCCTGTTTCACAATGTCCGAGTAGGCACTACTCACTGAATTAATTAAAAAATGTGACAGAATTCGTATGAAATTATCTGTAAGATACTCGAAACTTAATCATAGATGGTGAAACAGGCCCTAAATCTTAGAAAATCTTACCAACCTAAGTAAAAAATATGTTTCAATTTTTTTTTTTATTGTTGATGCGCTTTACAACTGTCTTACCTGATGGAAAGCGACGATGTTGTCGAGAATGGAGCGCGTTTACGTAGAAGCACTCATTACTTAAAGATTCCCAGGTTGTAGCCATCAGGCAATGCAGACCCCGGTAGGGAATTCCACTCGTTTACTGTACGCACAATAAATGCGCGCTTCTTTTATTTTATCTTAATCCACAAGGTAGACATATGAAGTGCAGTAGATCGTGCTTATGCATAAGGGGAAAATTTGAAGGATTACGGGGATTTCTATCATTTTAAAACAATCTGACCACTTGCCTGTAAGTGGCAGCCCTGCCCAAGCTACAGGGGGCGCAAAAAACTGCGTGAAACGTGACGTAGCATATTAATGGCCGATGTTTTCCTGGCCAGCGTAGGTGATAGCAATAGGCATCAAATAAAATTATATTTGTGGACATGAACACTCAACTATGCATTTGTTTTGAAAGCTTTTAGTAACACCATTACCAACTACTTGTTTTTTTTTTCATTTTTTTTTTAAGTTGTCCCACGCTAGGAATCTCTACTGTATCGCGGATACGGTCAAAATCATGTAAATTCACATATACACGATACCTAGACACGAAACAACTATCTATAGGCCATAATTATAAATTATTGAGTCGGTCGGGAACCGATTCCACGATACGACCCACAGCAGTCAATTGCTCAACTGCTTCACCCACTGTAGATACTATCGATGTCTCTGTGTTGTGATCAATCATTTAACATTTTTTTTTTGCAAAATTAGGGTTAGTTGAGTGGTTTATTTCTTCAGCATCCAAAATATCGTTACAATTACACAATTTTATAATTTTACTTAAAATTCAAAAAATTCAAAATTCATTTATTAGTGTGATTTTTGGTACATTTTACAATGAGATCTTAAAATTAATCAATATCAGTTCCTCAAAAATCTACCATAAAGGTGTACACTCTTTCACATAATTCATAAATATTATTAAAAAAAAGGATTATCAATATATTAAAAATGATGAAAACTTAATGAATGTAAATTAGGAAAATAATGCAATGTCAAATTTAAATAAATATGAATGTCAAACAAATTACTATAATATAATGTCAAAATTAAGATATAAATGTCAAATAACTTACTTTAGTACAATGTCAAAATTAAATAAATATCAATGTCAAATAACTTACTTTAGTACAAAGTCAAAATTAAATAAATATCAATGTCAAATAACTTAAAATTTATCATTAAGGAATTCTTCAATAGTATAATAACATTTCTCCAATAACAGATGTCTTAATTTATTTTTAAATTGAACAATATTTAAGTCCTTAATCCCATTAGGTAATTTATTAAATATTTTTGGGGCCATACAAAGTATGCTTTTGTTCATCAAGGCGGTTTTTGAAGGTCGACCACATAATTCATGTCTATATTGTGGTCTAATCACTTTATAGCGATTTTCAGATGCTTTTCTAAATAGATGCATGTTCTTTTTAACAAAAATAGCAGTCTCAAATATGTACAAACAAGGTAAAGTCATTATTTTTAACAATACAAAATAAGGTTTACAGCTATCAGTTATTTTTATGCCGGTAATAGCCCTAATGCATCTTTTTTGGGATTTGAACACCATATCCCTATTGCAGGAGTTACCCCAAAACATGACTCCGTAGCGTAGTATGGAATCGACATATCCATAGTATGCAGTGACTGCTGCAGCTTGACTGACTACTTTCTTTAGTTTATACAGAGCAAAAGCAAACTTACTATTTTTTTTAATTAAGGTTGAAGTATGTTGTTTCCAATTAAGTTGATTGTCGATTGTTAAGCCTAAAAATTTTGTGTTTGTAACTTCCTCAATTTTTTCATTGTTAAAGCTTACATTTAATTGCGAATTGGCTACTCTTTGACGAAAGTTCATAATTTTTTTTTTTTTCAAATTTATAATTAAGTGGTATTAGAATTGTTAATCAACAACATACCTATCCTAACATTAGTTCAGGATAACAATCACAAAATATTACGATCGTGAAATATCACTGAACATTCATGACTCAACTAAGAATAACACTAATAATATGAAAGTTTTTCTTACGACGTGGAAGTTAATCGGTTCATTTACGACACTCCTGGCGCGGAGTACCAGAGCGGCAGAGGAAGGTGGAGGTAACGGCTCCCGACTGCTGATTGATTTGTTTTTATGATTGCGTTTATGGCAGTTCGCGACAGTTGGCCGGGCCAGAGGTGGGCTTATGACTGTTCTTGGGCTAAATGTTCCATTTACGGGTTCCCGTGATGGCTGATTAGATTGCTGGCGTATCGGGGAAGTAACTGTTATGTCACACTATGTTATTGCTAAAACATCATTATGATTAGTATTTGTTTGTTAGCTTGAAGAAGACCTTATCTATCCTTTTGGTTGGTAAGCATCAAGGGTGTTCGACTTATGTGAACATAAGCTTTTCTTTTTGAAACGGGAAACCATCCAGCGTCTTTTTTCACTTTAGAGTGGAACGAAGAGGGTATGCCAGATTTTTAATGACTAAAAACAACCTGTGTCCTTTGGTTGCCCTTTGCATTCTAGGACCAAAGTTTCTCTTTAAAGGAGTAGCAGAAATTCTTATGCCAGAATTGATCTTGCAGCGTATAATATTGAATACTAGCTGTCCCCTGCGGTTTCACCCGCATTTTTCGTTACTGCTCCGCTCCCGTGGGTCGTAGCTCCAGAGATTACCCCCTACATACAAACTTACAAACTTATAAACTTACAAATTTTACCTCTTTATAATATTAGTATAGACTACATTAGACTACGAAGTACCTACTCGCTACCACTTTGAAGACCACTGTTTTTTCCGAGGATTAATTTGTCTCCAACAAAGTGAACCCTGGCAATAATTCAGCACGAGTCCATCTTTTCGTCGTCTACAAAACTATAAAATTTACGTATCAAAACTTCTTACTGCACATGCCGAGGTCCCAAAGTATCAATTTGTCGAAGTGAGCTATATCAATAAAGAACTTTTTATTTCCGCCATATTCTCCCCTGACCCTCGATATGATTACGTTAATGATCGCTATTTTATGAACTAATTAATCATTTATCTCTTTGGATGATAGCTCTCAATGTAATAGGATTGGTCGGAAATTAAGATGGCTGTTCAAATTATAATTTTATTTCGTTTAATGTCTGGTAATGAATTAGGGATTGGTTTGGTTTGGTGGTTAGCATTTGCAAATTTTGTTACCTGCATAAATAACTTAAAATATGAATAGGAACTTGTCTGTCTTGCTGTTTGTAGATCACAGGGATGAAGCTTCGTAAGTAATATTCTCATCTTCAAGGATTTTCAAAGTATTTGCAGCATAATTATATAAAAGCTTTGAACCTCACTTGCCTAAGCACACACCCGTTACCCAAACGCGGATACGATCGTGTTTAGACAAACTTAACCCTATAAACTCAAGTAGGTGCCAGTTAGTTCCGACTCATGTATCGTGATACCTTCCTAACGACTTGCTAACACTAGCTACGTGTGAGGAGTTCACCTCAACAGACACTATCGGTACAAATAGCCCGTGATTGCTCACGTAAGCCACTTTCTCACGTCCGATCAATCGCGGCCTCTTCCTGCCCGCTGCGCTGTCGCACTAATGACTAATTACGCTTGTACAATCCCTCCTTTACACTATACCACTTGTATTACCGACTACACTTTCTCTGCAAGCGAAACACAACCTTATAGCTCTGGGACAATGTTTGGATTGGATTGTGGGGTTCTATATTAAGACGTTTCCTATTCACGGCGGCTGGTGTACGCTCATTAGGTACTTAGTGCTATTGTGGAATCATTAGTAAAGAAGTTTCAATCTTGAATCTTCGCAGATAGGGTTGAGTTTCGTCTGGACGTGTTGTCAGAGTTAGGTCCTGAGTAAAGTCTAGGTGAAGCGCTTCCTGAGGAAAGATATCGGCACGTAATGAGTTGAGTGGCATTCAAAACATCGTTATCTTTGTTCACCGCAGCTCTTTGTGACTACCGAATAACTTGTGCTCGGTGCGCAGAGGGAATGGAAAAGTGAAATAGAGACCGGATTATAATAGGAAAATTACGTTGTTTGCAATATGCATTCTGTTTTGATATAGAAAGGAAATAATCGGCATTGTAGATGGCAAGACACAGTTTTCAACGTGAATGCTCGTCTATTTCTCTAGTTCTATCTATCTAGATTATTTTGTCAGCAAGGGCTACTTCTTTCACACAACTTTTATTTCACAGTAATTTACTAGAAGTCGAATTTGACCCGCTATCTTCACGAACGTCAACTGCGATGTCATCCGATGTCAAATGAAGAAAAACACTATTTTGCGGTCTCTTCCGCCTATTTTCATCTTTCCGTTTAGAAAAATGAAAGGATTTCCTTATGAGGAGGATGAAAATTCAACTTATACAGATCTAAGTGAAGTCAGCAAACTACCATAAGTACAAAACGTTCTACATTTATTACATATATGTGTAGAGTTAAGGAGTAGAATTCCCAACTAGAATCGGTGTTTCCTAATAGCCTATTACCTAGGAATCTTAAATTAAAAGATTATTACTAGACGAGCGTGCTTCATCGTTGATCACATCATAGCTTACAGTCAGGTGAGAAACTGGAGAAACGTGAGCCTATCAACAAGAAAAAGAATCTAATCTTAACTCTTGTAGCTATCCCATCCTATTACTATAAAATCACACTACACCAAGCTCTAGAAAAGCTTATAAGGTGGCCTCCTCAACGGAACCACATGAAACTCGCCAGGACCATAACTCGATTGTTTACAAGCATCACAGACGCTAACAGGATCGGAATAACTCGCCTAACCACGTTAGGCTAAGACCATCGAGAGGCGATATCTTCTCGATACATCGATACCTAGCGTCCATGTGTGATCGAGTTACAGACTTTGAGGTCGAATTAGCTTTGATGGATGATCACGGGGCTTTTGTTATGGAGATAGAGTCTACCTATACCTTACTCCTTTTACCTTAATAACATTGGCGTGGCGAGTTCCAAGAGGCCCCGTATAATAAGATGTTTGGGTACCCTTTTACTGTCTGACTGTGGCAAAGCTCAAAAGCGACATAATGTAGCTTTTATTATGAAATTAACTAGTACTGATCTGTTAGGGCAGGCCAGTTTGAGAGCCTCTCATTCTTAAGAATTTGAGTTTGTGGACATTTTATCCGACAGCAGAGGTCCTTTGATACGGCTAACATGGTACTAGCTACGCAAAGGTTAATATAATTTCCCTGACAGATAACAGGTGACCTAAATCGCTGATCTAGAAACAAGAAATTTTGCAAAAAATCTGTGTAAAGACTTAGGGAATGAGAGTTTATATAGAAATTCCTCATAGTTGAAAATCAAAAAAATCTGAATTCTCAACATCTTTCTGTCGTTATTCTGACATAAAGTAAAAAACTATGTTTCCGCCCGGGATCGAACCGGGGGCCTTCTGCGTGTTAGGCAGATGTGATAACCGCTACACCACGGAAACTTGAGTGTCTAGTACAGAAACAATGTACATATCCAAATTATATCAACTTGCATATCAACTTTCGAACCAATTAATCGTAGCTACTACACCAAACTTTCACAAGGCCGCCGCACGCGCGAGTGAATGTCGCCTCAGCCACCATCCCGACTCCGCTTTCCAACTACAGTTGGCGTGGACTTGCGGACGCCGAGCAATGTACAGCTCACCGTCCGATTGTCCGGTAATCGTCCGAGCCCAAATCGTTGACGGCGTGTAATTTTCAACGCGCCTCTCAAAGAGATATCATCAAAACGTAGGAGCCGATGCTTACTGGGGCCCTGGGATGTACGAAGGAGAACCCTTTCCAACGAAGTCAAAAAAGGAACAGGAATGGATTTTAGTCAGTAAATGTTTTACACAAAGAGTCAAAGTCTGATACAAAAGCACGGGAGAAATTATTTCCCACCTGAAAAAAATCAAAATATAGGATTAAAAACCGGCCAAGTGCGAGTCGGGCTCGCGCACAAAGGGTTCCGTAGCAGCAAATAAAACTTATAAGGTTCAGCCATCGTTTTCAGTGTAAGCACAATAACTTAACCAAAATTACAGTTAAATCAACCTATCTCAAAAACTATAAGAGATACTTTGATCAAACCAAAAATCGTTGAAAGAGTTAATTAGCATGCATCACCTCTATTTTTTTTAGAATTTTATACCCCGTAGTTATAAAAATAGAGGGGGGGGGACATACTTTTTACGACTTTGAGAGCTGATATCTCAAAAACCGTTCACTTTAAGAAAAATGTTTTTTAGAAAACTTTATATCATTTTAAAAGACCTTTCCATTGATACCCCACACGGGTATGTACATCGAAAAAAAAATTTTCATCCCTCAGTTACATGTATGGGGGGCCCCACCCCCAATTCTTTTTTTTACTATTTAGTGTCATAATTTTGTAGCGGTTCATACAACACATATTCCTATCAAATTTCATCACTGTAGTACTTATAGTTTCCGAGTAAATCGGCTGTGACAGACGGACAGACGGACAGACGGACAGACGGACATGACGAAACTATAAGGGTTCCGTTTTTGCCATTTTGGCTACGGAACCCTAAAAACGAAAAAGGTATGTTTCCGCCCGGGATCGAACCGGGGGCCTTCTGCGTGTTAGGCAGATGTGATAACCGCTACACCACGGAAACGATATACACATCACTCAAATCTGGCAGTTCAAGAAAAATCTTAACTTGATCCTGAGCAGCAATCATTCATTTTTATTTGGCATACATTTACTGCCATTCAGTTTCGTTTCAAGTCGTCTCTGTTGCTCTACCATCATCATCATTTCAGCCAAAACACTTCTACAGCTGGACATAGGCCTCCCCCAATCGTTGCCACAATACCGGTCCTGTGCGTCTCGCATTCATCGAATTCCCACGATCCTTACCAGGTCATCGGTCCACCTTGTGGGTGGGAGGCTTTCCAACGCTGCGTCTTCGCCACTCCACAACCTTTTGTCTCCATCGACCATCTGTTCTACGAACGTTGAACGTTACATTTCTCTATTACCACTACCTACTATCGCTTATATCGTCACACCTACACACTACACAGGCAGCTTCAGTTACACGATGTAATCCAGTTGTCCTCAATGGAGGCCTAACTAATGAGCATTAATTGCCGGCTGGTAATGACGCCTAATCCTCGCAAACATAATACGCGGTAACACTGACGCGGAGCCGAGTTCTCTCACCGTACCTTGTTGCTGGCGATAATTGTTCATTGGTAACACGATTATGGTGTGATCTGCTCACTTAACTGGGTATAGTAAGTGATCTGTCTATTCAAGGTATTTGATTCATCTTTAATAGGGTTTCAGAGGTTTTCTATGGGTCTGTAGTTATATCCATGGTTTATAAATCTGCATAAAAGCCTGAATCTGTCAATAGAAAAGAGACCATTACTTCGTCTTGATATTGACCTTAATTCTAGACAACTTTTTTTTAAGAAGGCAAATCAGACAATGAACACTCTCACGCTAAGCGGGAGAGCGTATCAGACGTTTACTGAGTAAAAGTGCATTTTTGTTTTGTAGTTACCCTTTGTGCTCTTGGACCGTGGGTTTGCTTTTCCGAAAATCCTCGCGAAAATCCTCGCTATGATGTCTGTTTTATGCGTCACTACATGAATACTCATGTAGTGACACTCAAACAATCAAGACATAGTAATTTAATAGATTCCTACTTAATACTTTCGACGTTATGTGTTCCCGGAAACAGACAGGCCATAAAATACGCGAAATTATACAAACCGCCAATCGAACACTTTAGTGACAGTAAAATATAGTGTAGCCATGTGGCCGGAGTAACTATTACAGGGATTGATCCTATGATGATGTAAATAAACAAGATAATTAGGTATTTAGTGCAATAAGCAATGAAGTAGACAAATCATTCATTCACTTAATTGGTGGCAAAAAATTATGGAGAAAACAGACGATGTTTTTAACATCACAATCATGCGTATGAACTTTTACTATTTAAACATTTAGGGGATGCATTTTACTAGGCACATAATAACCGTGGTGGTAAGTCCTCCCTCTTTGCGGATTGGCTAAAGATGCAAAACGGCAACCTCACTTTCCACTTGACGCAGGTCCTTACTGATGTCTTACATGACCAGTTCGGGAGGAGTCAGGTGCAAAAAACGCCTGGGTGTAAACATTGTGCGGTTTGCTCCGTGCGCGTGGTGAAGCATACAATGGAAATCCACCTCGCTTGGGCAAGGCACCGTCGGAAGGTTTGGAGGCGATTAGCAGCGGCAACCTCTCACGTGCGGCTCTGGTTCAGGCCATAGTCCGGAGTAAGAGGCAATGGGATTCGGTCACCGCACGATAATGCGAGCGTAGAAGGCGGCCGCAACCAGGAGATAACTTCCTCACGCCCCAGCATCCGGGGGTCTGGAGTCACTGGGTGATCCTGGGCTACTGTAAACGTGGGTTTGCCAACGACGGGCAATGGGTAGTTTGGCGACCGGCTGACCGGTATGAACCGAGCCCGAGCCGGCAATGTGTATTGTCCTACACGCGCTTAACAGAAATGTCTTAGCGTGGCCCAAGAATGCAAAGGGCAAGTGAAGGAAGATAGGTGGATTTTAGTCTTGTTTTAGATAGTGTGTTGTCATTGGTTATCATAACAGCAGTTGAATGAACACAGCGTTTAATTAAATATGTTATTTTATATACATTGTATTGATCTATATTCGCTGTATGAATAGCAATTTATAGCACTGATAAAATGTTCAATATATTAATACAGGTGTGATAAACAAAACAAAGTGATAACACTTGCACAGCATTAATCTACACTTTATTATTGAGATATCAGAGGTCCATATACACTTTTGAGAACTGAGATTTGAGTGTCGCGGGTATAGTTTCCGTGGTGTAGCGGTTATCACATCTGCCTAACACGCAGAAGGCCCCCGGTTCGATCCCGGGCGGAAACATAGCTTTTTACTGATTTTATTGATTTTTTTTGGATATATGTACCGACTTATTTTAAAATATTGTGGGCACTTATTTTATGGTTGATGCAAAAAGGCTGAGCTGCATTTATCAGAACTAGCTTTTGCCAGTGGCTCAAGAACCCATGGGAATATCAAAAATTATTTTAAACGATAGTTCCCAGAATAATGAAGCGAGTTGCAATCCATCCCTGTACAAAAATTCAAAAACCAATGAACACTAGTATAACGCATGTTGTGCTTGATCATCATCATTTCAGTCAAAGGATGTTGAACATAGGCTTCCCCAAGTGCCACCACAACGAACGTTCGTGTGATCCGGTACGGTGTTGTGCGTACGGCAGCGTACCTGTAAGGAATTTTCACTAGCCCATAAGTCTATGAAAATTTTATGTACGAGTATCTGATGTCCTTGTTGTCCACGTGCATTCTATTGTTGGTGATCCAAAATATTAACAAGACAAACAACATTTATAAATATAAAAAATCGTAGCTCGAGCCGAGTCCAGGAGCACTGCTTTCTGAATCAAGCCGATGAGCCAACCGCCTAACGAGAGCTGCAAAGGTGTTGGTCGAGACTCGGGGCTATTACACCATCGGCTGACACGACTATTCGTACAATGATCGATGAGGTTGTCGACAAGTTAGATGAGGATTTAATAGTTAAGTTGACTTGACCTCAATAACTTATAATGTAGAGCATGCGTCAGGTAGTCACGCAATGCCGCCATTCAACTTTCACTTGGTTTGCTTTACGTGTTACCTTGTTTGTTGGCGAAGTAATAAGGTTTCCGTGGTGTAGCGGTTATCACATCTGCCTAACACGCAGAAGGCCCCCGGTTCGATCCCGGGCGGAAACATAGCTTTTTGGCAATATTTGTTTTAGTAACGTAATAAATAATTTTTACCCACGCACGATGGAACGGAGCGGGTATACGAGTATACACGTATGCGTTTAGCGTGAGAGAGAACTCATTTATCTCAAAATCAACTCGACCAATTTTAATGCTGTTTTGTGTAAAATATACTCAGCAAAGTTTATAAAATAATTATGAAAATTATCACTTACCAAGCAAACAATTGTCAGGATCCTTCAGAGTAACGTAAACTATGAGCTATTAAAAACGATAACTTGGCAAGATAAGGTTTTATGGAGCAGTCTTACGCTCATTGTGAGTGTAGTGATCTAGTCCAAAACTTGGCCAACATGCTGGAGTGCCTCACGTTCCATTATCCCAGGTTCCAGGTTGGTCCCAGTTAATAAACTGGGACCAAATTATCTAGAAAATAACCAATGACTCGGAAGGAGAAGTTACAAATGCTCTATTTGGCTTGTGACAGCCATACCTATAACTTTCTCTTCACGGGCAGGTACTCAGTTTATTCGTAGGACAATCAAGTTTCCGTGGTGTAGCGGTTATCACATCTGCCTAACACG
The DNA here is from genome assembly GCA_030763345.1 of Mythimna separata. Taxonomy (NCBI): domain Eukaryota; kingdom Metazoa; phylum Arthropoda; class Insecta; order Lepidoptera; family Noctuidae; genus Mythimna; species Mythimna separata. The sequence goes on from CM061175.1 coordinate 512,006, forward strand.
CAGAAGGCCCCCGGTTCGATCCCGGGCGGAAACATAGCTTTTTGTTTTTGACAATAATTTCCAGTGATGACAACTTTTTTTTTTAATATTTATTATTCACCCAGAGATTGATCACAGATTTGCCAACACCAATTCAATAACTTCCACCCATCCCAAAGTTTGGCCACAGCGCAGTCAGTCAATAAAGCCTCCTACACACTTGGCCACTGTAAAAAGTTTACAGCCAACCATAACTTGGTCCATTACGGTAATGAATTATGTGTAGCGTCGTTAATCTGGCTTAGATATCACTCCTCATCTGCCGGCAATTACAGCTAATTGAATATTAAGGCCGAAAACGATTGCTTATAAAAGTGGCGAAGTGCCGAGTGTAAAGGCGGCTTAAGTGCAGGGTCAGGCGGAGTGTGGAAATATCTTGATTAAAGAAGTGATGAGTGTGCAAGTGGATGGGACGCCAAAATTTGAGGGAACGATGAGTTTCATAAACAAAGTCCTATCCAAGATCTAACATAATAGGTACCTATAACATCTTTATATCCTACTAATATTATAAACGTTAATGTTTACACAGGTATATGGATGTTTATTACTCTTTTACGCAAAAACTACTGAATGGATTTCGATTAAATGTAAATGATAAAAAGTATACAGGTTGAACATGTAGGTACTGAAATAGCTCATAGAATGCTCTTTATCCTGAGATTATGTTTCCTTGTAATAATTTTTTACCTTCACGTAGGTGAAGCCGCTGGCAGCAGCTAACATATACATATGCACATGTGCAATGCTTCTGTTGGTACGTGTGTTATATTTCAGTGGTTCTCTCGACCTGGTAGATGACGTTACAGTCAGGTTCGCTAACTTACGAATCGACAAAACAGCGCTTGTCGGAACCGCTAGTACATAATTATATAGATGGTGACCATATTTATTTGTATAAAACGAGTTAATTGTCAAAAGAAATGTGACAGATTTGGCTCAATAAATCAGAAAAGATATAAATCTTACTTTATCAAATTGCAAGACTATGTTCATTCTCCTGTTAGCCTGTTGGTTTTATAAGATAGTCCCTTAGGCAATGACAAAAACAGACACAATGACAATTTTAGAAAAACAACTTTCTACAATATTTCAAACTCCGATTTTTTTATCATAGCAGTTAATTTACGGAGCGGTTTTTTACCTCGGCGTGCTCGTAAATCCGTCACTATCTATCTACCAAATATTTTATTGCTAGTCGAAGATAAACGCGAACATGTTGCTTATCAACGCTCATAAAACTTTAACTATTTTCATTGACAACGGCTACCATGACGATGATAAGAGATAACGCGTGATTTGGGATACCTACAGTGAGTGAGAGAATGGGAGTATACGAAGTTTTAAATATGCACTGGTAATAGGTCAGAAGTAGATATCTATTTAATTTATTTATCGCACTATTAGTTTGAATCATTTTCGCAAGCTCGGATAGTTTTCATCACCTAAGATTTCAAGAGTTAAATTCAAATAGTTAAATTAGAAGATGTCTCTATTTTTTTTTTTATAATTACTAACTTAAACAAAAATCTGAGAAAATAAAAGTTACATTGAATAAAATTGTAAAATGTTTCAGCTGAAAGACGTCTTCTGATCAAAGTAGGCTTTTTCGAAGCGTCGTCGCCTGAACGACAGGTTTTGTGCGATTCGCATACATTGGATTCCGGGTATGTGTTGAATACATAGTTGGATAGGCACATGGTTAGGTAGCTACATAATTTTATTTTATTTTCGGATTGGATTTACTATATTGATTAGCTACTCAAAAAATAATCCAAATCTTCGGCAAAATACCGCGTTCACGTAATGCTCACTCTCAGTCGGCGGATATAAACATGCGGACATTACCGTGCGAATACGCGAGTGTCGATATGCGCGGAATTGCGGATATAACCGTCACGACGACGCGTCGGATTTACGCCCTACTAAAAATACTATGAAATAAATTGAAAAATTATTATACAGAGTTATGGCGTCGTTCAAGGTAAACGATTGGGTGAATGATTAGCTAAAATGTTGCAAGGAATTATTTACTATGAATGGATTAAAACAATTCTATACGTATTGTTTATTTTTCTTCTTGACGTGACGATAGCACTACTACTATAAAGATTGCGTCAGACTAAAACTTAGCTAGGTTTTTTTCTTTCCAGTATTATTTTGTATTGCTTTATTTGTCTATAGGCACTAAAAATACCCAAAGGTTTAATGTGGGTAATACTAGACTACACAATTAAATAGTTTTATCTGCTTTAAATATTTGGTTTCGTATAGGTACTAGATGTGATTGTTTTACGAGGGAAATCTTCAAATGTCAGACAATTACTGTCTAGAAGCCACAACAAAGCTATGTAGCAACATAGGAGTGGGTAGTAAAAGTCGAACAACAGAACCTTTGCCTTGTATTTCAGGACCCCGGATTTTCTATTCAGAAGTAAACCCATGGCCCCAGTAGGCCTACTGAGCTGCAAGAGCATCGAAGCCTCGAGCCAGCTGGGCCTCTACGGTTTTCCTACAATTCACGTTTTTTCCCATTCGATACCTACGGAAATATGATTCAAATGAATATATTAAAAAGTCAATAAAGCGTACGTATCGTTGCGTAAAAGTGTGCTCGTAAATAACTGGAGAGAATCGTTTGCCGCCGGTAATGCGTCCGTCCAGGGCGCGGTGTGCCTTAACGGCGCATTATTGCGACTATTAGCTATTCATACTGTATTTATGATTGCTAAAATGTTGTATTTTATTGCTTTCGATGTTATATTTATTGGTTGTAATGTGACGGTGCTTGAGGTGTAAAGTGTATTTTTTTCTGAGGAATGTGTCCAATGGTTGATAAAGTGATGTGAATGCGCTGTGCAAAATATGTTGTAAAAAAATAATAATTACGGAAACATAAAAATTACGATAAAATCACAAAGCATCGATCCATTTATACATATAGTATTAAATAAAATTTCTTCAACTAAGCATCTAAGCTGCACTACTCAAATAGAATAAAATCTCAAGATTTCAAGATTATGATTATCTACCCAAAAAGCGATTTCCTCCGTAATCCCAGCAATCATCATCTCGCCGTGGCAGATAGTTTGCAGAAGCTATTTGTACGAAGCGGCTCCACCTAGCTTATCCGCACGCGAATACTTTTAAATCACGTATCCGTTTATTTATTTACTCGCACGCGACAATTTACATATAAGAACCAATTCAATTCCGAGGCTCACGGCATTCGCAAAGATTAAGGCTGTATATCCACCTCCCGAACGACCTATCCCCCCTGTCACCCACGCCGACCATCCCCACATAATCCGTATAAATCCACTTTATATTCATCCACCTTAAAGGCCTCAATAAAAGTGTCTTGTGTACTTTTTTCGTTGGAGTTAAGTGTGTTGACGATTCATTTCGAATTGGAATTTGGGAATGGTAATAATGGGAGCTACCCTTAAGGCTCTTGAAACGAAAGCAGCCAATCTGAAGGTATAATGAAACTAATAGGAGCCAGCAGTAACGATGCTAGGCACGAGTGCTCTGAATAACACGAAACAATGTCAGAGGTGATCTTGGCTAATTCATTAAATTGGGAATCTTCTCTTCATTGAAGTTCTGTCTATCGTTTACTAGTTTCATTTTATTTAAAACGAAAAGATGTTATGTGTGAGTGAAAATAGTTCAATGAAAGTTTATATAAAAATGTTATTGGTTCTCGATTTCTTACTTAAATATCTTGAGGCTTCAAAAGCCCAAACCTTTCTTACTATACTATATTTATTATACCTTACCGCGTTGGGATTATATAGGGTGATTGGAAGATCGATGCAAAGCTTTAAAGTCAAGATAGTACAGACCATTTAGAACCATTTAAGCCATGATTATGTTCGGCGAAGTCTTACCAATTTTTTTTAACCTACTTTTGCATTATTTTTCAAATATTCCCAAAACTTTTAGTAAACTGCTTATTTATGGCCAAATTAAATGATAAATGAGTTCATTTTTATTTTATTTATTACGGTAATGTGTAAGCAACCCAGCAAAGTATGACTTAGGTTTTTCTGTCGTATTGATAAAAGTTAAAAGAAAGAACGCTTATCAAACATGTATTCAAAAAGGTTTGAACAAAAAAAGCAACCTTCGTTATTTTTTTAATAAGGTTTAAAAAACGTACTGTTAATTTTTTCTAAGTTTCCGCTGAACTTTAAATGTCCGTAAAAAAATTGTCTTATGACAGAAAAGCCTAAAACATGTTTTTTCGGGTTGCTTTGACATTACTTTAATTAAAAGGCATTTACTGGGCATCAAAAAATTCATCCACGTCGATGTCAACAGCAATAGTGCCCAGAACGCTGGCAGCATTGCCACGTTGGATGGCAATGCTGATTCGTTGGCCGAAAAACAGCCCAGCCCTCTGGTCACGTGAAGAGTCGACTGGTTGTTTGCTAATTTCGCGAACAACTCGATGAGCACTCGGACCCCAAGGCCCCAGTGTTTCAACCCCAAACGGCTCAAACATATAGCTCCCGATAAGGTTGTTATATTTGCACCGCTTGAGGTTTTCTGCACCTGCAGCAGCAGCCCCAGCACAGCCCGCCGTACTTAGAACATGAGATGGCGCAAGGGTGTCGACACATGTCGCATCCCACACCAAAGGCCTACCCAACTTCCAAGGCACTATGGTCATCCCGTCTGGCCTCTTCCCATCGTCGCGTGCTAAGCCATTAGGTTCTAAAACAGCTGGCACCCCGGCGGTGACAAGAGCTCGACGGATAATGTCATTAATGCTAGCGTGCCTAGCTATCCGACCAGCGCTCCTACTGCAGGATAGGCCGTGATGTCCGAGGCGGTCGACTGCTTCACCGCATTGACATCGATGTGGAGCTCCACAAGGAGCACCCAGACGCAAGCATGTAGCGATCCGGAAAGTGGCGTCACTCAGCATAGTACCTATATTGAGTGACGGCAGTACCTGTAGCCAGAGGCCCGACTCCCATTCACCCACAGCCAGTAGACGGGCACGCTCAGCAGTATTGGTGGACGTATTAATAAGATTATTCCGTACCAACCTGCAGAGCGGCTCATCCCACTGTCTCTGGGATGATGGATTCTCGGGCAACGCCTTATCCGGGCAAGCCATTTTCCAGGCGGTCACGGCATCGGCCAAGCACGGCACCTCACAGCCAACCAATGATGGAGTCAAAATTCTATTGGTTAGCTGCTGACTGCTATGGACCGAGGACAGGAACGCCGGTAGGCTTACACTAGAAATTTTGCGGATGCCGAGCCCACCAAAACGAATGGGTAGCGTGGCTTGTAGCCACGCTCGGTCATCCAGAGCCACATTTAAATAAAATTTTCGTACAAACGTTCCGCTTTTTTTTTGTATATATATTTACGTTTGTACATACTTTTATCTTTAGTTTGTATATATATCTATTAAGTTATTAATATGTAAATATCTGTATCCTGATTAAATACTAGTTCTTATATATATCTTTAATTAAATAAAATAAAAGTTATTTCACTTATTATTTTATTTGGCTAAAAATATGCAGTTTACATACAATTTTGGGAATTTTTGAAAAAAAATTTAAAAGTAGATAAAAAAAAAATGATAAAACTTCGCCGAACATAATCATGTCTTAAATGGTTCTAAATGGTCTGTACTATCTTCGCTTTAAAGCGTTGCATCGATCTTCCAATCACCCTGTATATCTTAGAGCAAGAGGAGTGACAGATTTTATGGATTAAGCCACCCATGTTCCTTCAGCTATTCTTTGCACCTCGGTCCAGTAGTGATTTTTCCACTTAGCATACCATCAATTTGTTTTCAATAAACGTCTCTCACTCTAATACGTCGGCGGTCTGGGGCCGCTCTGAAGCGGCTCCTGCCCAACCTAGGGGGTCCAGACGCCCCCTGCCGGAGGCTCTACGCGGGGATCGTTCGGTCCATGGCCCTTTACGGGGCGCCGGTTTGGGCGCCGTCGCTAGGTAAGCGACCGGCGGCCAAGCTGAACGCTTGCCAGAGGGTCATGGCCATCCGGATGGTGCGGGGATACCGCACGATCTCCCGCGAAGCGGCGAGCCTCCTCGCTGGCCTGCCACCGTGGGATCTGGAGGCAACAGTCCTTGCACGCATGCACGATTTGCGCGTGGAGATGCAACGCCGGGGCGAAACTCCGCTGCCACGACAAGTCGCGGCATGGCGGACAGAGTTCCGGCGGGATCTTAGGGTGGCATGGCGACTGCGACTGTCGCAACCCAGTGCTGGGCACGCCGTCATTGAGGCGGTTAGGCCCCTCTTTGAGGAGTGGTTGGAAAGAGGTCACGGCGTCCTCTCTTTCCGTGTGACGCGGGTCCTCACCGGACACGGTAAGTTCGGGAGGTTCCTGCATCGAATCAAGCAGGAGAGGTCGCCCGGGTGTCACCACTGTGTGGACCGCCCGGAGGACACGGTGGAGCACACGGTAGAAGTGTGCCCCGCTTGGGCGGAGCACCGCCGTGTCCTCGCGGAGACTATCGGGAGCGGCGACCTCTCGCGCCGGGCCCTGGTTCAGGCCATGGTCCGGAGCGAGGAGGGATGGCATGCGGTCGCCTCCTTCTGCGAAGCAGTGATGCTCGTGAAGGAGGCTGCTGACCGCGAGCGCGTGAGGGAACGGTCCTCACGCCGCCGCCGCCGAGATCCCGATCCCGATTTCCGACCACCGTAGGCGCGGGTTCGCGGACGGCGAGCACTGGGTAGCTCGCCGTCCGGCAGTCTGGAAATAATCTGGACCGAGCCCAGTCGTCAACGGCGCGTTCTGTTCCACGCGCGCCTCAAGGAGATGTCAGCAAACTGTAGGGGCCCGGTAGGGCCGAAGCCTCTGGGGGGAACATGTGGTATTCCTAACGGTTGATACCGAGTCCCCCCCAGAACGAAGGCAACGAAGGAACGGGGTAGGGGTTTAGTCAGTAAGAGTCTGACACGCCCTCCCGCTCCGCCCAAGAGCGGGGGAAGTCATTCTGATGATTCCCCTACCAGAAAAAAAAAAAAAAAAAAAACTCTAATACGTCGGTAAAGCAGACAGCCGAAATGCTTATTGCAAGTGAAGACGATAGTTTATCGGAGGCGATAGAATAAATCAAAGATTATGACGTATTTGTTAAGCGTTGCGCTCGTAGAGGTATCGCGTGGGTTCGATTCAGGCGATGAGAAACGATGGAGATTTGAGGTGCGAGGGGATGAGAATATATTCACAGTTTAGTTTGTTTGCTATAACTTTAAAGGAAATTTCAGCTCCATAAAGTGGAGTTTCTTCTATGTATGTTTGGGAGTTGACAATATTATGTAGTTATCGATATTTTGCAAAAGCTTTGTAACCATCTAGAAATATATCTATAGGGTAAACTAAACATACGTGCCCCAGTCGGTAGCATGCCAAATCGCAAAATTAAGACACGTACGCATTTAAAATTTGGAACTTATTTGAGTCGATCTACTAGCACTCGTATTAGAAGTGTGATGTAAACAATAGAACACAAGTTTAACTTGCTTTTGCAAGTGTGTGTCTTGTGGGCCACATAAACGACTGAATTACGTAGGTATGCTAGGTTTACCATAATATCTTACAGTAATAGCTTTAAAATAATTGTATCGTTTGTATTCTAAATCAACAAAAAAGAGAGACCATGTCCAGGGTCAAATAAGTCAAAGACTAAGGGGCCAGTATCTCCAACAACCCTTAAAATATTTTTCATATTTAGCATATACAGAGTGTATACATACAGGGTGAGTACAAGCTATAAACAAAAAGCGCCGTCCGTCTGGGCAGGGTTATCGTTCGGCCGCCTATTAACTTATGAAAATAAGCTACAATAACACTTTGTTTATTTTGCGTTATTCCTTGCCGGGGAAATTTGCGATGGACCAAGGAGTTAGGGGGGAGTTGTCAAAGTTTTCTTAGCCTTTTTTATCCAGACTTAACATTATGTGATAAAAAACAAAGTGAAACAATTATCGTTTAAAAGTAAACCGTAAATCAGAAAAGTCTTTATCCTTCACATTAGCAGTTCATATAAACCGATCGTTACATTCCGATGATCCCGCAAATACGGATAGGGGTTGTATCATCGTACAACTACTATTCTCTCGTGACGGTATTGATAGACTATACCCATGGGTATTGAGAGAGAATCTAAATAGGTAAGCAAGCATGGGAATACCATGCTTGCTTACCAGTCAATATATATTTAAACAACATTGTTTCATTTCAATAATGTGTTTGTGCCAATAAAAAGAGAACAACTTTGAGTATCATATGCCAATAACATTTTGAAGAAACGGCCGGTTGTGTGTGTCCCACGTTGAGCAGAAACAACGCTTGTGTGTGTCCTGTGCTGGGCGCCAACAGCGCTAGTGTGCCCCGCGGTGGGCGCCAGTAGCCGGTCACTCGGACACCGCCGGCCCGACGTCTAATGGATGTTGTCATTGTAAACACGAGGGAAAAAATACCAATGTGATTACATAAGGTTGTCATAACTGTTTCAGGTTCGTAGGTAAACAACTGGGCCGTCCTGCATTTTATTCTGTTTTTATTTCAAAGTGTCTTTCTGAATCCTTTTGTGTGGGTAATGTTTGGCTATTTGCGTATTTTTCTTTTTGGAGAATTGATGTTTATTTCGTGTAAACCTCTTCATGTTTTGCCTTCTACTCAAATATTTATTTTGAAATCCAATCCTAGTTGAATTTACGAAATAAGATTTTCATAAGATTATTATTGTTGTTCAAAGTAAATGGACTACTTTGTAATAATAAAAAGATATACACTTTAAGTCTTATTACAAATTTTGCATACCTAATCTCAGATCGTAACTATGGACCCTCTCTTCCATCCCTCTGAAACACGCATCCAACAACAAATCCAAGCTGCTTCATTTGTAGCAAACACTACAGTCGACATGAATTACACTCAATCGGACATAACTTCCCCTCACAAATAAACATCTATACAGCGCAAAGGGAACACTCAAAAATACCCCTGACAAAAGCGCCGTGAAATCTTAGCCCACCTCATAAAACACGTGAAACAATATCTTGAACGCACCATGGAAAACAAACTTTACAACACACTTCTGAAACCCTTATTTCCAAAACAGTAGAGTTGATAGTTCTGATGTTCATCGATAAAGGTAAAGTAGCAAAGAATCGGCTTTTCCTGAACCATAAAAGTATATTGTGCGTTTGTAAACGTTCGGTTGTTTGTCACCATTTGCATATAGATGTTTGCGTACGAATCTAAAAGGATTTGAATAATCATAGATTGTAAGTGGGGATCGGCAGGTGGATACACTTGGAACTCGCCCAAGACCTCGTGAAGGGGAATTAACAGAGTGGCGCGATACGTGACAGGTTGCACTTTAGAACTTTTATAAATCGACTCGCAATTTAACTTCGAGTATTCCGGAATTGGGGAAGAAACCTGTGCTTTCGCTTATAAATATTTATTTAGAGTTTGCAGATGTTGGCAAGTTGTTAGGCATGTCGCCAAGCTTATCGAGTGAACTTTGTATTAGGTGGTAGTTTCTAGAACAGCAGATTGCTAAAGCACGGAGCTTAAAACAACTTTAGGTATACAAACTTCAGTTGCGTGCACAATAATCGCAATGAGATTAGACCATCATTATGTGATATTTTATTTTTTATCATTAAAATAGCTGGGAATATTTACCAGGTATATATATTTTTTATTATGTATTATTTTTTATTATTTATGGGTGCTTTACAGCTTAAAATATCAGTTATAACAGCAGATTAAATTGGGCGAGCCATTATTTTACAAGCCTCTACACATAACATAAAATATTGTTGAAACAGTTACAAAAGTAATTGAATAACAGACTAGGACAGAATGCTGTTTAGGGATGTTAAGCTGCTTGTAAATATAAAAATTACTTTATCTGTCATAAAGTTAAATATTCCTAATTAATGTTAGTAGTTGAAAGCTCAACTCAACTCTATTCTTTTTGGCCTAGGGTCTTAAGGCTCCACGGTGTCGCAGCATTGTATCATCAGATCCGATGATATTCATTACGTTTCTCCGCCGGAATGTATGGAGCGAAATGAAAGCGTCGAGGTGCTGTAGCCAGGCACGGACTTGACTAAAACTTTGGGCGAAATGTATAGAATTTGGCAAAAAACAAAACTATTTTTCATAACATAAATAAAACAAGGTAAGACATTTTTTTGTATGTTCGTAACTTTGCTATTACACTGAAACAGTCTGTCTTTTATCGCATACGAAAGTAGGTTTCTCCTTACAAACTTTGGACCTCCCCATTACGTCTCCTTAGAGAAGACCGGGTTACTTTTAGAAAATCCTCTCTTAGTACTCGAGTTTTGGTTATGGATAGAAAGGTACGTTAGTCCGACAGTTTCTTTCCTGTTAAAAAATTAATACAGATGTGTCGGTAGATACCTAAATAAAAAATAAATAAAAAAATAATCTTATAAATTCGCCCCCTCAACCAATTTTAATCAGCCAATACCATCCATATCTCCGTTCAAGATTACCATGCCAAAACAACAGGCTAATAAATAAGCGTATTTTCTTAATTCACTACATCGCAGTACGTCCTCCTATCCTTGACGGTAGTAAAGAGGTCCGTAGTAGGCTGTGCACGTCCCTCCGCACTCGCCGAGCCGGTGCCTCCTCCAAATTATATAAATACCCCATAAATAGTGGCACCATAACTGTGCAAGAGTAATCACGACGAGTGTCACCATCACACTCAGCTCTACTTTGAATATATAACATGTATTTGCTCTAAACATTCGGATTAGGATCGCCTTAATCAGTAAGTGACCTTGTTAAGAATTTTGTTCAGAATTGTTCTTTTTTTTTTCGGATCTTTCGGTCTGAGCATCATCTTTGGATATGTGTCTCAGTCTCAAGTTTCATCATTACAGTAACACTAGCATTGTTTCTTTTGCTATATTGAGATATCTAAGTTAAACTAAAAGTTGGTTTAACTTAGATATCTAACCTATCTATATATCTATCGTAAGTTACTTGCCGATCAGGTCAGACATTTTAGTTTATGCCACGTATATCGAAAGATTGAAACAATTGACCTGCAGCAGTTCCCGTCCGATAATAATTAAGTCGTCTTCAAAGCTCCTAACAAACTAGTGCAATTCACCATCGACGATTGCAACACTGCAGGAGACATCGCAGTCAAAGCCATGATAAAAAAATCATTAAAAAAAAACATTAATATTAATAATTCTTTGGCACATTTTGATCTTGAAATTACTGGGCTATCCACAGCATTACCAGAAACAAAATCAAAGCCACAAAAACCCAGGTTGATTGTATCCTTTGATCATTCAAAAGCTAAGTATATCTGTGCTTCCATCTCTCTTACCTCCCTTATACAAACAAAACCCTCAAGCTCCACTCAAACTCCAATTTTCATTTCAAAATCGTCGTCGTGTTAAATAAAATGATTGCGGGAGTCTGTGGCATTATCTGAATGTTCCTCCTCTGAGCTACCTCAGGGTTCTGTGAATAAAGTGGCAAATTAAGTAATTGTATGCAAGTGTCCCGAAGGGGAGCGTGATTGGCCCCAACAGATGCTTGGAACTCTTATGAATTTTTTTTGAAGGAGCTTGTTTATGCATCTTGTGGTTTTATTGAGCTGGAAAGTATAATAACCGCTGTTAAAATATAGAATGTGCCTTGTGAATTTGAATTGTGCCTTTGGATCTTTTTTAGGGTTCCGTAGCCTAATGGCAAAAATGGAACCCTTATAGTTTCGCCATGTCTGTCCGTCCGTACTCGTTTAATCTCTGTGACCATTAGCACTAAAAAGCTGAGGTACCAATATGTACATCAATCACTTTGACAAAGTAGTAAAATAAAAATTGGAATAAAATGTTTTTTTAGTGTAGCCCCCCTACATGTAAAGTGGAAAGTGTTTTTTTTTTAAATTTCAAAACCCTATCGTGTGATATATTATTGGATAGGTATTCGAAAATGAGTTTACTCAAATAATTTTTTGATAATATCAATAATTTCGGAAATAATCGCTCCAAAAGTAAAAAACAATGTGTGTTCCCCTCTAACTTTTGAACCATAAGTTTAGAAAATATGAAAAAAATTTGGAAAGTAGAGCTTTAAAAGACTTTCTAGCAAAATCTTTCAATGGATTTAAATTCCATCTCAAATCAAATCGTATAATTGTTACTTCTCGCTAATAATGTAGTCATATTTACCATCCTGCTAGTTGAGAATATTAATCTGAGACGAGACCAACTAAGTAATGTAAAACTTTATAAGTGTAGAGTATAAGTTTATTTCATTATCTTGTATTTTTGTGTAAGTGGTTCTTTATGAGAATAAACTATCTAATCGAAAGATAACAAGTTTGCTTTCCTTTAACAGCATTGTGTTATTATTATTTTCGAGTAACCAAAAAACGGGAAACATACAAACGAGAAGATAGTTTTGGTAAAATGGAAAGCCACAGTTATTTTAAACAAATAATACAAAACTAACATAAAGTCTCTGATTTAACTTCACATTATAATTTCTAAAATAATTCAAAACTTCTAAACCCGATATAACATTTGAATCTTAATGAAGTGTAGGAAGAATCATGTCTAGATGGTTGGGCTTCAGTTGTCGGCGGCAGCGACAGTTTCCAGTCGGAAAGTCGTCGCTGTGCCTGACACGAGCCGTGTCCGGCCCGTGCCCAGAGACCGGAGCGCGCAGAGCCGGCGGCCGGCGTCCGGCACAAGTTTGTTACGTGTTTAGCTTGCATTAAGGTTCGTAAGTTGCGACAATGTTTGGCTGTGACTTAGGTAACTGAAATCATTCGAAAGTTATGTGTGTTATGTATCTTCAAAGCTAGAGTGAATAAATAGGCTCTTAATAATAATGATGCACCTCAATATTAACAATTGCATCACTGCTTACCTTCAGGTGGGACTGCAGTCACATACTAAGATTATATAATTAAAAAAATATATGAGACATAAATTTTGTGCTGATTTTATAAAGCAAGATTTTTTTCTGATGAGAGCAAAGGCATGGTAAAAGCACTGGTTACCCAAAGACAAAACTGACGTAGATATTTTCCCATTACAACCTGGTGTGGGATACTTCTAGGTAAGCGCGCTCCATCGTTGCTTTCCATCAAGTGAGATAGTGGTAAAGCGTAAACTTATCAATAATAAAAAACAAAACCATGCGTTCAAACATCCACGTTACTTAAATGGCTTCCTTGATCAAGAGATCTAATTCTAAAAATTTCTTAAAGCTCATAAATTTAAATCTCTTTGAACCCTGCCATATCTAACAGCACCATAAGCCTATGTCGATGATTAGACATAGGTCGAGCGCCAGTGGTGTGTGAATCAGATGCACGTGTCACCGCCACTGCATGCACTCCACTTGTTCAGCTGCTGTGGGAGGGTAGTCCTAAATATCGGCGGACTTAGACCTGCGGAGAGACAGACCTTATCTGGCTAGTTTTGTCACTATTCTGAGTAGTTTGCAAAGGTTAGATCTGTTGTTTTTGAAAGTGTTTCAGTTTTTGATATCTGATCTGCTCAAGTTAGTACACACAAGACTCATTATTCCAAGTTAAATAAAGAAGTGATGTTATCTCACTTCTTTATTTAACTTGCTCGACTTATTTGTGTGTTTAATCTTCTTTCAACTAAAGGTACATAGGCGGACTTACTGTCTTTGAAAATAGGCCTTCTCTACCAGTCCTATCCCAAACATTACAAGATTCGTGACCTCCTTGATCTAACATGCTCACCTACACTTTCCAGAATTAAAGCAAGGCCATAAAGCTCATAAGCTTTATGCATAGAGCTCTACGCAATCTCGGTCTAGGTGTTTAACAACAAGGGGGACTCAGAGTACAAAAAGTCTGCTTCATTGCTAAAAAGGAACAGTGTTTCATTCAACTGTTCCATTACATCTCACACGCATTAAGTTGGCAGTCCCCCGTCCCCTGGCCCGGCCGGCTACCGGTTGTATCAATTAAAAGCGACACTCAGTGACTCGGAAACGACACGCGACTATGTCCGACGCACGCATCCGCCTTCGCAGATTCCTTGTGAAAACTTCGCCAGTACCTACAAATGTATTGTTGTAGTATGAATTAGTAGATCAGGGTAAAACTGGGTTTGTCTGGACAGTTGATGGGACTATTTCTATCAATCGTTTATACGTAGATTTATACTGTTATTTGATAAGATACACTAACTTCTGTTAACTGATGTATATTGTACCTATATGTTTCAAATAGTTTGGGGAGATTTAGTCTGTCCAACCAATTTTTGAAGCAATTCTGTGTGGGAGCTTTCATTACACTTTCCTGAAGCCAGTTTTATACTGATACATGGTTAAGTAGAAGTTGATTCAAATTTCCTCCTGGATGCATATCTCCATAGCTGTTTGTTTTCTAGCATTCAGTGTGTAAAGGTTTTGTTAGCTGTGCAGTGTGCACATCGTAGTATTCTGTGAGTATTTAAGTCTCAATAATAATGTCTACGAAATTCCAATGTGACAAGGCCATGTTCTTTAAGGAGCACAAAGTCCTGTATTCTATAAAAAGTTAGGCAGAGACACCAACTACATCTCACCATTACTGGTTTAGTAACATGTGATATGGCTCAAGATAAGATGGAGTGACGAGTTGAACTCCCACCAAAAGGATTATCAAGATTTAGGTAAGGATAGAGAAAAGTGGAAGAAAGAAAAGAAGGACTACCCTGCAGTGGGATACAACACACTAATAAAAACAATAACATATCTTTAAATATCAACCTAACCGAAATCTAAGGCCCTGACTGTTACTCAAAACATTTCAGATAAGAAATCAAAATTACAGATTTCATGGACTAAACCAGAACCTCATCTCCAGCAGTAACCTTCTGTGGAAATTACAACCTCACATATTAAAAAAAAATAGGCCACAATCCACAATCTAATCACACCCTATATTGTCATTCGCCAGCTCCCGATCACATCTCTTGCTCCAAAGGTCAGTGTTCACGGCTGTCATATCAAACTAAGCGCAGTGCGTCCCCGCTCGCAGCCATCAATTAAACAGAACGGCCGCTGATTCGGAAACGACACGCGTCTCTCCGTCCGACGCACACGACTGCTACCGCCTGATCCGGAGGTTCCTATCACGTGTGCTGATGGGAATTACTGGCCTTTTCATGATTTCTATCAGTGGATGAAGATTTAGATTGGTGCTTGGGTAGTTCTCTTGAACGTACAGTTTAAACTGCGGTGGTATGGTGTCTTAAGAAATATTTATCAAGGTTTACGTTCCGCTTGAAGAAGGAAGACCATATGTTAATTGAAACAACAATTTTATTCATCATCATCATGATTTTGGCCAAAAGACGTCCATAGGCCTCCCTTAAGCGCCGCCACATTGACCAGTCCTGTGCGTCTCGCATCCATCGGATTCCCGCGACCCTCACCAGGCCCTCGGTCCACCTTGTAGAAGGATTACGCTGCAATTTGCAATTGCTTGGATACAATTTTATTGGTTTTATAAAAAGAGACGGTTTTCTTACAGCTATAGCGTGCTCCAATGTCGGCCACATCGTTTACCACACGGTGGTCAAACGTTAGCCTATTCATAATAGAAAATTGTCTTATTGCTATATCATAACACGTAATAAACCAAATCCTTCACGCATTTCGCATCAAAAAGCGCATAGAAAACTGTCCTTTCAAGATTAAACCAGCAAACTTCAACTCTATTACCCTGAACATAAGACCCAACCAACTGATTAACCAATAACTAACGAAATGCACCGTCATTGTCACATAGGAGATGAAATCACACGTGGCACTGTCGTGAGGGGTGCAGGAATAATGTTTACGCTCACTGGCTCCTTTTTGTCGGAAATGTCATCACAATCGACCTAATCGCTAGTGCAGAAAAGTCATATTTATGGATGTGACAATGTAGAAAGTATTGGAGTTATCTTTTATAGCTGACTTCCAATGGGGTATTACTATTTGATGTTCAATTATCTGTGTGATTGTGAAATTTTATTTTCAGTTATTTTACGAACTAGAAGCCAAGAGCAACTGATATTCTATCACTACTAAATCCTTTAAAAACACTAGCGTTTGAGATGGATATGTCACCGAAAAATAACAAAAACCGTAAATTTATAATTTTCCTAGGAAATTGATAAACTTTCGTAGGATTCTAAACGGGAACTAAATTGTATTATTTTACGCCCACATTTTCGTAAATTTATCAATTTGCAACGTCTCATGGTAAATTGATAAACTGACGGATATTCATTCGTAAGATTCTAAACGGTTTGACCAATCACAGAAGAGCTTTTAATTTTACGCTTCTTTGAAATACGGAAAATAACACACAGCTCTCTGATTGGTCGACGTTCATAGTGGCAATGCTTGTGTCCATAGACTTAGGTACAATTAGACATGCCAAACTATCCGTATCTATTACAGTCTACCTAATAAGTATCTTTATTTTAAAATAGATACTTTTATCGGGTTAATGTTTTGACACAAAACGCTAATGACACTTACTTCGCTCTACCAAGATAAAAGAACAGAAATCGTGTTTTAAAATTGTTTATTAATGTTTGAATCCCCAACCGGTCCTATGAGACCGCGCTGTCATTGTTTTAATATTGTGTCTCGTTTCCCGGGTATGTAATAGATTAAAAAAGAAATAACTATAACAAACTAGATAGAAATTAGTGGCTTTACGACTATCCCGGTTTTAGGGAAACTTTTCTTGGAAAGACAAGTTTTGCATAATTGGAGAAAAATATTTATGGCAAATACTGGAACCATGCACTTGTCTTTCAATACATAAATAATTTTGTCACGCCGTCCGTGACTTGTAGCCACATGTGTATCGAGAATTCGTTGATAGTACTGACTGCTTGGAACTATTTGTACTACTGGATCTTGCTGAGACTTCCTTTTCAAAATCAAGACTTTTTCGTCACTAAAAGTCATAATAGCTTACTTTTTAGCGTGATAGTATTCTTTGTCTGTGGGACGAAGTCCCAACACTTTGGCTTTATTAAAATTCTCGACATGACATTTTTAATTTTTTCCTCTGTCCATTCCGACTTTTTACTATTTTGGTCATGGCCACTGTAAAACTTTCGTAGCTCTATAGTAAATTTCGCCCGTTATTGCTTATTTATTATTTTCCGCGTGAGATTGGTAAGTTTATTTATAAATTTACGAAAATGTGGGCGTAAAATAATACAATTTAGTTCCCGTTTAAAATCCTACGAAGGTTTATCAATTTCCTAGGAAAATTATAAATATACGGTTTTTGTTATTTTTCGGTGACAGATACATAACATAATTCGCTTGAACTCATATTGCCTTTCTAGGGAAGATAATGAGTCGTAATCTACCACGTGGACCCAGTGCCGGTTAGTGGATGTCACATGCCTTCGACTTTTGGGTTCTGTTTCCTCACAATCCTCACGTTGTTTTCCTTCACTGTTTTGGGAGCCGGGTGATGAAATAAATGACACAAAGTGAAATCGTGGTTTGAGCTGGGTTTGAACCCTCGACGTAGATAATATAACTCCATTCCCACGCGATTACTCTCTAGATGAGAATTCGAGACATGCGCTAAAGAATGCCATACGGTAAAATCTTCTTAAACTTTTGCTTAATTGGATTCGCATTTACAGATCCAAGGCCTCAAGGCAAAGCAAGATTCCTTAAAGAATAACCATTTTGTATGCCAACGAATTTCAAGTAACTAAATTCCTTCTCACATGGAGACATACAATAAACAGCAGCATCCGACACCTGCTGAGACACATACGTACCATTTTCAGATAAAAAGTAATGCCTAGACGAGATTAAGCAAAAAACACAGCACAGCCTCTTGCGCAGCGGGACCGGAAGGAAGCACATAAGTCACCGAGAGCTCGCACTTCCGGCGTGACGCGCGCCACGCGACCAGGGCAATTAGACCCTCAGGGTAGCTGGAGGAGGGACGGCTAATCGTTGAGAAGGTATGGGTGATAGCGTGTGTTGTGATTGGGATTATAGTCAGAATTATGAATAATCACTGCCATATAGTAAAAAATCTGGGAATCTATAGTATGTGAGGTTACATGTTGGTAAATGCATGATATAGTTAATTTCTAGTGAAGACAAGTAAAAAAAACAAAAGAAAAATGTGAGAAATTCTCCATATGATATACTGGCAGTGCGTCTTCGTCACATACCCTTTAGATATTTTCATAAAAATTGTCACTATATCCAATGTCGCGGTGGTTTGCAAATGCCTTACGGATTTTACATTCCGTTTAAAGTAAACGATGTGGTATCTTTAGATCCAAACGTCTAGCACTTGAAGTTTCTACCACACAATTTACAAACCATACAACAACACTGACACCACTTCCACACATTTACTCGTACTGTTTGTATTCTCGTCTACCTGGAAATCAAATCAACGCTCACACAAAAGAACAGCAGCAACCCAGCAGGTCCACATACCAGCTCTGATTGCATAATTAAACTTGTTTTGCCTCCCATCATCTCCGACATGATAATTGTGCCCCGTTTGACAGATGTATTGCCATTCGCTTCAAACATGAGACAATAGTGAGGAGTGTAATGTGCCCGATGAGTGTTTGATGTCTCTAATGTACTCGGTTTTGTTCCTTTAGCTCGTGACTACTGAGTGGCCCGGACAGACGGACGACAGACGGACTGCTTGTGAATACAGTTGACTACTTTGGTGTTTCGAAGAATACATTAGCCTCTTTCTTTTGATAGGTTAAAAAAGGTGAGCGTTCCTCCGCGTCCTTAGATCGGCCACATTTTTCGAATGTTCTCATCATCATCGCCAAAACGAATGGTTCATCTATCCATCGGATTCACGCGATCCTCACAAGATCCACGGTCCACATTGTGAGAGGCCTTCTAATGTTACGTTTTCGAGTACGCAGTCCAGAACCTTTTAGTGTCACTAACCAACTGCTCTCCGAGCAATGCGTCCTGCTCTTTCCGAAAATGTTTGCTCGCCGATTTGCTGAGAAAAAATCTACGCACTATTTTCTATTGAATTTAATTATACTCTTAACGCCTAAAAGTCTAAGCACATTGTATTGCATTTTTTCGTAAACACTCTCTGCATATCTTTCGTCAATTCAGAGTGAAACGTCTGACCCAAAAAATGAAGCCCACATTACATACTCCCAAAACTCGTCCATCACCGTCCACACCTATACAACGTACAGTGGCATCTAGAATTAAAACTGGCACCTAATTGCGACGGACATATTTCTTAGTCCTCGCCCGTCCCGCCAGGAAGCGAGATGATTTATCCGTGTTTCACCTCGGCGAGGCGCTAAGTGGCCGATTATTTGCTCTATCTATTATCATATATTATGCCCGTGACGTGCTATTAATATTTCAGTGGTGACCAGAGGTTCTCGATCAGAATAACTGGTAATTTGTGGGTTTACACCTGTTTGAGCTTGTTAGTATCAGTGATTGGACGGAAACACATTAAGCGCCAGCTAATAGTCTAGCTATTTTAGGTGTTGATAATTGCAATAGATAGGATTTATATAGGTAATTGGTCAGTTACGTATAAGCTTTTATATTTATCTAGCTTTGTCTTTGTGATAGTTTTCTTTCATACAAACTTTGGACCCCTGTTTCATCCCTTTAGGAAGACCTTTGAAAAATCCTCTCTTAGTGGTCGCTTACGTTATAAAATAAAACTTTGTGTAATTTCGCACTCTTAGTGCTAGTAGTATCGGCTTTATGGTGATATGCCATTGAGTTAGTTCTTCCTAGATTACTTTATGTGTGGAATTCCATTTTGATTTCTGCATGAAATAAAAAAATATTTATAGTTATTTCTACTGGTATAATTGGATGTATCTTTTAATATAAAAATGTAAGATTAAATTTTCAAAGTAGGTATTTTCACTTTCATTATGGTTAAAATTTATTGTGTATCTACTAAGTACAACATTGGAAACACACATAACTTTCTATTTATAAGAAGACTTACATAATTATGTTAACTTTTTGCGAAAAACACCCGGTCAAATTACTTTACACCAAATACCCTGGCACTTGAGAAAAATCGCCTTTTTCTCAACCTGCCTGAATATTGACTACCGAGGTAAACACACAAACATCCTCTCACACAAGCTCATCCTACTAGCTGATAGTCTCGCTAGTGGCGCGTGCGCACTCGTAAATCAAGCGAGAACTCTCCGTGAATAGACGCTGGTTGTGTACCTTTGTTTTTGAGGGATTTGTTGTGATGCGTGCGTACAGGAGAGATGGATCGCTTTACAAGTATCTCGTGGTGTTGAGTAGGTAACTGCCGGGCTCTTTATGCTCCCTCTTTTAATTTGCTTCAAGAAACTGCATAGCTATTTTTTCCCACCCATATCCATGCTGTTTGAAAACGCTTGAAGAAGATCTGAAAGAAACCACGCAAAATTGAGCTCGGTGGAAAAAAGGGCGAGCGGGCTTCGCAATTCCGAGCTTTCGCTAAAGCTAATGTCTGTTAAAGCTGCAGAATAGTTCAAAAGTGCTGCCACGGGCATGGAATGCAAAATGCTATTGGCGATAAGCGGGCTAGTTTTAGTCAGTAAAGTCTGACACTCCTCGCTCTCATCATCATCTACCTAGTCTTTTCCCAACTATATTGGAGTCGACTTCCAGTCAAGCTGGATTTAGCTGCATACCAGTATTTTACGAGGAGTGGCTGCCTACCAGACCTCCACAACCCATTAACTGGGGTAACACGGTACTTCACGGATGGTCACTCATCCACAGACCAACCTTGGCAAGCGTTGCTTTACCTTAAAGCTCGACCCGTGCGGCTGTTGTTATCTAGCCACGAGCTCCTCTGACACTCCTCGCTCTACCCAGAGCAGGAGGAGTTGTTTTATCTTTCTGTACCTAAAAAAGCTTTACAAATTCTTAAGAATAGTCTCAAACAAAGGATACATTCCTTGAGTACCACATCCTCCTGTGAGTCCAGTCGCCAACTGGATCAATTCGTTGGTGCGCGACAAATCATTTAATTGCCGCTCGTTACGGATTAGCCGATGACGCGTCCATACGAGCCGGTACACAAGGAATGTTGGTATTTTAGCGCCGGCTGCTTGGCGTTATTGTTTCGCGTCTATTACTAAAATGCTACTAGGTACTGACGGTTAAGAATTTTTAGAGGACGCGTCAATCAATTGATTTTGTGGTTCAGTAAGTTCCTTAATTTTCTCATAGGCGCTGTTCAATATCTTGGTCCAACCAGATCCGCACCACTCTTAGTTCTACACTGCCCTTCATACCGCCAAAGAAAGAAACACATGAAGGATACCGTACTAATAAAAGTGTTGACGCATGGACGGCCACGGCCTTCAGTATTGAGGAGTACCTAAGATGCAAGGAAGGGGCAGGAGGGAAATTCTTTAAGTAATGTAAGATAAAAAGTTATAAAGTCTAGTAGCTATTCGGCATCAGATAGCGCCTATCAACCACAATGCAGTCACGCGTTTTGAGTTTCTTCAGCCTTTTATCTCGTCATAATAATGACTCCATACAGACTTTCGTAGTGCAAGGAAAATTAAAGGTACCAGGCCAGGTAATCACCTTCACCACCAATGTGATGATGACTAACAGATCAAGGACACAACTAAGTGATCGGTTTACGAATAGCACCGTATTACCAAGATCATCCATCATCGCGATTCATAATGATGACCTCTCTGAAAAGAGTGTATCGACTAAGAAAGTAGATATATCTTTATTTTTAATCTCTTACATACGCCCTTGATAATTCCATGAAAACAGAAATGTTACGAAAATATTTTAATCATTCTAGCTGCAATGCGAGTTTATTCGAAATCTGTTTAACACAGATAAAGCTGGTGAAAGCTGAACTTAATGCATTGTTCAAAAATATCAATTAAGCCTTCGGTTTATCAACACATGATTCACACCCCACCTCATAATCGCTGCGGAAACGGATGGACCGCCATACTGTATGCGAAATCAGCCGTTTGTCGAGCCTTCCACACTGTTGCACCTGTCAGTGTCCACTTATTACACACTCACACAAAAACCAACCCTATCAATATCAAATATGGTTCAGTTTCACTTGCTTGTAGGTCTTAGCTTTCAATCACCACTTCACAAACGTAAATCAGAGCAAAACCATACATAAACATATTGGATTAAGCTTGTATTTCGAATGTACACCGTTCGCAGGTGACAAGGAATTGCTATTCCATTTTCAAAACGGTTGAGAGATCATCCCGAAGCTCAGTTATTGTTGTGCAAACTGATTTCAACTTTATCACTTAGGTGTTTACGTTGTTTATAAAATGAGCTAGAGTAAATGCGATCAAGTTAAAAGTGCAATTGGATTTCAACTCTATGTGTTTGTCAATAGAGTCGATTTTGGAGTGTTTGGGAGTTGGTGGAGGTGTACATCGGCGTGTAAAATCCGTTGGTGAGACCGCGGACAGGTTTCCGCTGTCCGCATTGTTTTCGCGTCGGAATATGAATTAATGCGGATTTTCAGGTAAAGCGTCCGGCAGATTGTAGCCGCCGCGGATGTGCGGATACGGATGTTCCGCCATTGTTGCGCGCGTTATTGTCCGCGCTTTAAATTGTTCAGTGGAACATCGATTCATATATTTGCGGTAATGTATTGTGCTGATATTGAGATTCCGTATTGAGCGTTTGTTTATGAGGTTGATAAGCCTATTATTGGCCCTATAGATTCACAAATTACAAATTTTGAAACTGGTGGATAAAGCAACTGCCATACATTTAAAATAAAGTGATGTTAAAAGTTATGTGTTGAGGAATTTCATAGATTTTTTTCAGACTGTCTGCACCTTTTGTTTTCGACTGTTAGTGCTTGGAGTACCTGTTATAAAATGAAAAAATAACGTTAAATAAAGGTGAAAAAGAGAAACTGGCTGACAAACAATATATTAACGCACAGTCGAAAATACTGGGAATAGGAACGTGAAATCACAAGACAATTTAGGGGGTCTTAAAGATGGTATGGAGGATTATATCTGAATACAGGGCAAAACAGGGCAAAACCTGAATTAGGTAAATGAATAAAAAAGAGTATCATTATTAGTGTTTTAAATCTACCTTTTCTCTAATCTCTACCAGTTCATTTCTTCTTTTCACTGCCACTTTTTCGTCTGGGATAACCAATGAATAAGCTACTAAAATATAACAAGAATAAACAGCCAACGTCGCCCATACACCCACCAGCACCGAAACTTTCACTTGACTGCGTATGACGCCAGATAAAAAAACCTGCCTCGTCACCTCCAGAGCAGTTCCCGTCATTGTGCACCTGCCAGAGTGACGTCATTAATTATCGCCTCCAACACCCCCCGACACCCCCAGGGACCCCCAGGGACCCCCCGGCACCCGCTGCTCCTGTTGTCTGAAGTAACCGTGTTGTGTCAAGGTGATTCTATTGTTTCTGGATTGGTCGGTTGCACTGGGGTAACGAGAGATTAGACTTAACGGTGATTTGATGAAGATTTTTGTGGTGGCTGCAAAAGTAACTTAAATCGGTCACATCTCAGCTTATGTAATGAATTGTTGTATTTATATAATAAATAGAAGCTAACATAGTCAGTCAGTCATATTACTGAGCCTAGCCTATGTTTTGCTCCATTTTCCTAAACTGTGTATAAGTGGGGTAAAATTTTAAACAAATAGGCATGTGTTTGCCTATTTGTTATTCAATATTGCCAAAAGAACAGAAAATATCTGTGTGTTTTCGGGGGTTGCATTGTTTTCTTTTGTGACTGTTCACATGAGTGAAATCGCGGGAATTTTTTTAAGTAACAAAAGTCGGGTCTATGTATCCTTAAACAAGCTATCAAATAAACTTTCACAAAACAATGATGACCTACGTCCTCTCTTTCGATCTCTAAAACAGTTAAACTCACTTAACTCCATATCCTTTAACCAGCGCTTAATCTCGAAAGTAAACAACAATTAAGCCTCATTCCCGTGCCACCGGGCGCAAGGTGAGTAGTCGTTGATTAACGACGCGGCGGACGTGTTTATTGTGTCACCCGGCGCTGGCTGCGTCACCGTGACGTCACCACTCGCCAGCCAGAAGATATCATTAACTTTTGGACTACGAAGTCATTCTGAAAGCTTTGGGACTTAGCTTTTAAGCAGTCTGTTGAAACATATTCTGATGTTGACTTTGTATGCTTAGGTTTATGTATCTTAAAATTCAAATAAGTATATTGATAAGTAGCATGCCTTGTGACGAAAATAATTAACACATTTAATACTCTAATATTTCAAACTTCGTGTTAGTGGAAACCTTTATCTACTTAGTCACTTCTGTTTTTGCTTCAGTGTTTGATAACTATTTCCTGGTGGTAGGCAACAGTTATACCTACGAGTACATACGATTTTTTTTCAGGTGGTATATCAACCAATGACATCTTCCGCTGTTGGGCGGAGTGACAGTGAGTAACTATCAGAGTTTTATTAACTAAAACCCACTCCTGTTCCTTCCTTGCCTAAGACCGTTTTCACATTATCCGATCCGATATCGGTATCGGACGCCGATACGATATCGGGGTAAGTCGGTATCGGATCGGATAATGTGAAAACGGTCTTAGTTCCAGGGCCCCGTGGTTCTCTTTCGCACAACTCATGGCCTCAGTAAGCTTCGATCCTGCTGAGCCTCTACGGTTTGCTAACATATGTCCGAGGAGTGCGAGGAACAGTACGCGCCATCGACAACTCCAGCTTGGTCCGGACGGTCACCGGACGGCCGGATGGTAAATCCGCAAGCCCATACGTTCGATGGTGAAGTTTGTTTGCCAAAAAGTGAACCTGTTCACTATTGACAAGACCAGATCATAGCAATTAGAAAACATTGACACCGATAGTGTAGATATTCTATTCTTTTGTACGTTTCCATGCGTACTATACGTATGAACCAAAAATGATTAGGTAGCAAGCAAGCAGTAGTTTTGATGATACCAAGAATACACCACTCAATATCGTTCGATGTTTACTGTTGTCTACACCTCAGCGCACCTAATTAATCCTACCAAAACACACACGGCATTAGAAACTTCAGTAAAGCATCCTGAAGCGACTATCAATCGCGTCATACCTCAACCGCGCGGCACGCGGCGGAGATTGAAAACGAAGTTAGTTTAATGAGGTAGCTCCGTGTTGCGGCGACGCGGCGTGTACGCGGCGGCACGCTGCGGGCACGCGGCGACATGGCGGCGCCACCTCCGAGGTAGGCAGACGTGGCGTAATTAATGAGGAAGAGGTACGTTGTGGTGAAGTTTTGGCTTTGATAGCGACGCAGATTTAGTATAAAAAAGTTTCTAATTTGTGTATTTTGGCTGATACAATCTTGTGGCAATAAGCGACCTAATAGATTGCGGTGGCATTTAATTCTTAGTCATTCACTCTTGGCAGAGTAGTCGTTGTCACGTCTCGGCCGAGACTTTCGCCATTGCCTCCCTCGCCATTCAGTTCTGTGTTTGGAGGCTTGGGAGTTATCATTAATGCTGTAGCATGTCATATATTTTATGAGTTCCATCCACCGTGTTGAAGAGCTTTCACTTGATCTTTTGCTTTCTTCTTTCCCTTGCACCAGTCGATCCATCGAGTCCTCGTTACATCATTCCACCGAGTCCTCAACTAAAAAGAAGGACTATGAATAAGTTTTATCTGTCGATCTGCTATGACCAAAAACCTGAAGAAAATTGAATCCTTCCTGGACACCTTGGGTATCAAAGACACTTAAATAAGTTGGGCAGTATACGCCCGTAAAGTAGTGTGGGACAGCGGGTAGCTAGAAGAAATAGGACAAACGCGCGGGCGCCGGCGGAATGTGAGGCGTCGCACCTACGGCTCGTAAATCGAGCCGGACCTTGAGAGAACAATTAAACGTTTCTACAACTATGTGAAGACGAGCTCCGTAGGGTTTGGCCACGAAACTGACTGGTGCGACTGGATTAGTATACGGAGGTGAAATTGGTGGAACGGTTTTTTTTTCACTTCGATCAAATCCCTTATCATTAGTAAAGCACTGCGCCTAATTTCCGCCTAAACTTCTGAGACGGACTTTGATGAGTTAATCCGTACCTAATAGTATAAATGTGAAAGTAACTCTCTATGAGATATAGAGAGTTCTGTTTGTTACGCTTTCACGGTTAAACTTCTGAACCGATTTTGACGAAATTTAGTGCGGAGCTAGCTTTAACCTTAAGGATATATTAAGGAGTTATTGGATTTATATACGCTGCTTTTTTCCGTCTTTGATTTATATTTAAAATAAACTATAACCAACATTCACGCTGACGAAGCTGCTCGTTTAAGCTAGTTAGATTATGAAATACGGAGAAATAGCTATGCAAGTCAAGACGTATTTCCTCGTTTGTGGTATTGTTAACCGCTTGAATAAAATTTAATATCTCTGCCTATAACAGCTGGTAGGAAAATCTTCGTATATACGTTGGAACAGCTGTAGGTCTTTAAAGAAATAGACATAAATTAGTAGATTTACTAACTAGGCTTGCATAACCACTCGCTAATTTAGTGGCTGTACACACAGGCCTCCATCCGATATTAAGTTTCGTCAAGGTATTCGCATAGCGCGGGAGGGTTCGACGCAATGTTACGAATAAAGACGCCCATGTTACTACTTACTACCTCTTAGATCCCACTGCGTCCCTGGTACATTATACTTAAGAATTTCGTCCAGAAATCGTCCAAATTTGTATTTAATTCTTGATTATTTAAAACCCATCTCTGGATGTACTTTTTAACTACTTTGAATTTATATACACGCCTACGGTGGCTGGTAGTCGGGGTCAGGGTCTTGGCGACTGGGATTTGAGGATTTTTTTTCACTCACGCGTGCGGCCGTCTCCTTCTCTAGCATTACTGATTCGCAGAAGAAGGCAACCACCGCCCATTTTCTCTCGCTCCAGACCGTGGCTTGTATCAGGGCACGGCGCGAGAGTTCACCGCCGCCGATTATTCCTTCGAGGACAGAGCGGTGCACCGTATAAGCAGGTCAAACCTTTCAATGTCCTTCGTGCATCGCTCTTCACATACAGGACAGGATTTACCATCATGATTATGGTGTGCGTTGGGTTGCGACAGTCGCTGTCACTATGGAATCACGCCGAAATCTAAAGCATTGTTTGGCTTTCTAATGCAAGGATAAACGAAACTATTCCATATTTTTTTCTATTTTAGTTTTATTTTTATAACCATTGTGTTGTGTTGTTTCTATTATTATTGTTTTTTAATTAATTACTTCTCTTTTGATTTAGAGTTATATCTTTAACTCGCTGTTGATCAGGACCATATATATATAAAAATACCTAAATTTCCCGATTTTCCGAGCCACTAACGAACAATATCCACAGGCTCCAATAATAGGATACGCGCAGATAACGCGATTAGTGCGCGGTGAGTCGCACCGCTGTTTTCTATTATGGTGTGATTTTTCCCATCAATGCTGCTTCGTGTCCGATAATTGAATGCAGCGAAGGGCCCAACCCTTGCATGGACCTGCGGCTGTATTCTGATAGATTTTTTTAAATATACGTAAGTACTTACAGTGTATTCGTGTTAAGAAAATAGTCACTCTGACCAATTAGATTATATTAAAAAATAGAAAGCCATGTTCTCAATGGCCAGTTGAAAAAGTCTTTTAAATAGTACGGAGGCGCTTATTTCAATTTCTACTTCACCTATTTATTTATTTTCAGTGTGAGATGAATCGAAAATGGTCCTTTATAATAGGAGTCGTAAGAATGACGATAAAGCCAGATAACCAGAAGCCTCTCGTAACTGTTACGGTCTCGCTGTAGCCTTGTTTTCTTTATGACTTCACAGCAGTTACTTTGACTGGAATCTACTGGTGTTTAAACACAAAGTCTAGCAACCGGTATCGGGCAAAGTAATATGTAGGTCAACCTTTATTCGTTGAAATCTGATCATTAACATTACAATGACGAAGATTCTTTTTAAAAATAGATTGTAACCATCATCTCCCTGGGCCTTTTTCAACTACCTTGGGCTCGGCTTCTAGTCCAACCGGGTACGGCTAAGTACTCGTGTTTTACATGGAGTGACTGCCTACCTGATCTCCACAGCCCTGCTACTGGGTGTCATGATATTTCTTGAATAGACTGATGGACAGACTTTCTGGCATCTGACTACTTTTGACAGCAAATTTATTGTAATAAAAGGGTTATAAAGTGGAACTTACAACATAGTGAACCTGTGTCCAGAATAGTGGCGTCGCCACTCCGCCGCGCGCCGCGGTGTGACCGGAGACAGCCGCGCCTCCCCACGGACTTCACTCAATCTACAGGACAGAAATATAATGTACAATTACCTACCATACCATATAATCATATACCATACTAACCAGAACGTAGGAAGAATCGAAAATGTAGCAAACAAAAATCAAGTCAGAAAAAGTTCTGATTGTGTGCAAGCAGTCAAATATTTATTTATAAATTAGTGTCAGTCTTGATGAAACGGATGGTGAAGGAAAACATCGTGCAGACTAATTTGAAGACATCTGACATCCTCCAATCCACTCTGGGCCTGCGTGGAGGATTACAGTTTATTTCCGAGAGAGTAAGCTTTGTCCCAATAGTGAGCTGGGAACATATGGTTGATTATACTTATGCTTCATGAAGATGATTTTGCTCAAGTCAATAGTCTTTTTACACGACAGCTCAAAAAAAGGAGTGTTATGTTCTTTTTTTAAAACATTGTCGCAAACTAGAAATTACTCCTGCATCTTGAGTGTATTTACAAACATCTGAAATCACATACACAAGGCACTAAAACCCGGAACACCTGTGTATCGGTAGACATTAGACATGCAAATATTTGTTACGTGCGGGAATCGATCCCGCGACACGCAGCGACCACTACGCCAACCGATCCATCAATATTGATTAAGCTGAGCAAAATCACGGCATTTTCTTGGCACAGAGCAAACAATTCTATCTCAAATACTAATTCACGTGGTATATGAAAGTTTAATAGAGGGTGCAACAGGTGGGCCGCAGACAATATTGCTTGCCACCTGAATTAATAACATCGCCGTAACCTCGCAGCCGGCGCTGAGGCCGCCCGTCTGGAGAACAATAACCAGGTTCTAGGAAACCGATGCAGCGGGAAACAGGAGCGAAATACAAAGGTTGAGTATTATTTCATTATAGTCACTGTTCAAGTGTTCATACAACATTAAGATATTTAAAGATGCCAGTTAGTTAAAGACTGACTATTGACACGGATAATTTACATTTTAAAAATAACTAACTATAATTTTTCATTTTCATTTTTTCATAATTACAGTAAAATAAAAAAATAGAAAAAAATTTAAACCATTTAAATTAAAATAAAAAGTAGTAACTGGTATAGGTGGGAAATCATGAAACCAATAACTTCTCCCGCTCTCGGTGGGAGCGTGAGGGTGTTCCTTCTTTGCCTAGATAATGAGTGGTGTGGTACTAATCAGCTGGGTAATCCACGTAACTGTTCTACAAGTTTATCGAATTTTATTTGCTCCATCAAATAAAAATCCGATAAACTTGTAGGACAAGTCTACTGCCTCTTGAACCAGAAATAACCACCAGTAATCAATATTAATTTGTCGCTTACGTTGAAGGAAGAAAGCAATTTCACATTCAAAGTTTTGAGGTCAAGAGTGAACCCACATCGGCCACATCATTGCTTACCATCAGGTGACATAGTGGTCAAACGCGAGCTTATCCATAATAAACCCTTAACAATTCTTTACACGATCACAAACACAAGTCATAAAGGTAAACATTACAAGGCAGACAACTCATAAGAGCTCCGCACGTGCCATCACTTGCTCAGCAATAACTGCGTGGTTCTGCGTCTGTGCGTCTGTCCCCCACACACATCTAATGAATAATTCTCCAGCACAACATGCTGCAACCCATCGCTGGGACTGTTACATTTTATTGTTATTAGCTAGGTGAATATTGTACAAGAGTTTTGGAAGGAAGACAAATATACTGTAGTTACAGCTTTTTATTGGAAAGATTTGGTGAAGAATGGGGTAACTGCGGAATGATTTTCATGTTAGGTACCTATTTTATTTTTTATTGAAGTATCCATCTATTATATATTATATTCTATAAGCGAAGTCTTACTTCGCTGTCCATCTGTCTGTCATCTGATGAACCTTGATAGCTAAACAGTTGGATATCTTTCAGATGATCTATTTCTGTTGCGGCTATAACAGCAAATACTAAGAAGAGGTTTCCTTTTCAGAATCAAAAAATATTTTTATTTCACATAGGCCTACTTACATGGGCACTTATAAGACGTCAGTAAAAACTAGGATAAGGTACTCATTCAGTCTCAGATTTAAAGTCAAGTGTCTAAACTACGGGAATTTGAAACTGATATACCTATTATATCATTTCCACAATGATTCGTAAAGCAAAAAAATACAGATTTAGCTGTAAAGCAAAACATACCTACCATCAACAAAAGTATGACTGTAACAATCACCAAATTACTTTCCCAAAACAAAGAACCATTTCATCGACAGCATTCAATCAGCCTATCCCACGACGAGTAGGTACACAAAATATGATCATACTGCGATGTTGACTCGGGGGATGGTGTACAAGTTATTAGTTTCACCACTCTCACCAGTTTCACCTGGGGGTAAGACGCACTTTGTTTGCGCGCCAAACAATAGATGGAGATTGCCATGAACCCTCGCATCATGATGTGTGCATAGGTGCCGTAATTAAAACCTTGTCAGTAATATGTAGGTAGGTATATCATTACGATGCTAGTTGTAGTAATGGCAAATAGAAATCTGAGTTTTAAAATAACCTTGAAATTAATTCATCATGCCAATGTTTATCTACTCGCTGATCAGGCCAGATCACGGTGATAATGGGACTCACTATGATCGCAACTCTGAGAAAATTTGAAGATACCGTGGCTTGAAAGCAGTTCAGTGAGTCTGACAAAACTGTTAGGGGCTTTACCGAGAGAAGTTTGTAGGAAGAAGATAAATAAGTTGCAGGATTTTAAAATAAATCGAGTGAG
Organism: Mythimna separata; assembly: GCA_030763345.1. Taxonomy (NCBI): domain Eukaryota; kingdom Metazoa; phylum Arthropoda; class Insecta; order Lepidoptera; family Noctuidae; genus Mythimna; species Mythimna separata. Next base: position 543,223 of record CM061175.1, read on the forward strand.
CGTGGAAAGAGAGTGAGAGTAAGGAAATGTAAAAATCTAAAGATAGTATTCAATTCAAAATTATTTTATTTTACAAAGACCTACATGGGCACTTATAAAACGTCAAAAACAGGGTTGAAAACAGTCATCATCTGCCTGATGACTGTCTGTCTGTAGTGCCCTCTCATTCACACTATAAGAGAGAAGCTATATAAATTATGTTAACTCAATTAAAATATTATTGGGAATCGTTTGCCAACCACTACTAACTTGATCTAACATTGAAACCATAAAACAGACAAAACACTTTTAATCGAACAGATTTGAGTATTTTAAAGCCGCTAACTCATACAACCTACGAATCACTATAATAATAAAACCTTTAAGAAGTGTACGGACATTTTAATAATGCATTTCCTCGTAGCTATTACAAATTATGGAATTTTATATTAGATAGTCTTTGTTTTTCTTCGTCCACGTATTATCGTAGAGAAGAATTTCCATATGGAATATTTAAATGCATACCTTATAAGAAAATTCTTTCCTTATTGTATTATTATCCTGCTGAGAAAAGTGAGCACATTTATGTACATCTATATCTATACTAATATTATAAAGAGGAAAACTTTGTTTGTTTGGTTGTAATGAATAGGTTTAAAAATTACGGGACCGTTTTTAAAAATTATTTCACCATTCGAAAGCTACATTATCCACGAGTAACATAGGCTAAATTTTATTTTGAAAAAAAATAGGGTTAAGATAAGATATTTGGGTTTTTCGGACACAAGGTGTAAAGAATCATGTTACATTATAATTTATATGGCAGAACAACGTTTGCCGAGTCAGCTAGTCGTTATATAGAGTGAAATTGTTTTTGTACTTATTTTTCCCAGTGGTTAGAAATAACTAGTTCTTAGGCATAATAAACCATTTTAATTAGAATCTGGTCAATAAAAGGAAAAACACGCTATTGTGGTGTGTCCTGCCATATCTTACCTTTGGTTACCTATCCACATGAGGTTTTTAAAATCCCCGGTAATCGCTTCTGGGAAATACTGTCTCTAGATGGGAGTTCCCCTCTTTAACTGGTTGCTTAGTGAATGTACTTTCAGGTAAGTATTTAGTAGTATGTTAGTTGTATTTTTAGTATATTTTGTTGAGCTAATTATTAAGGGGTGGTGAATATTTTTAATTTATCTATAGGTACTGCGAGTATTAGTGCTACTACAACTAAATTCAAAGATCATTAAAGTAGACCAATGAACTCCCAATTTATAAGGTTGGTCAAACTGGTTCTAGGTTTACAATTTTATATTTAGTGAAACAAAGAAAAAATAAATTTTTGATCTACGTTAAAACCTGAACGATTTAATATCTTTTGGAATGCAATAGTTACCAATGATCTTAAAAACTATTCAAAACAAATTTGTTGGCTCTTTAACTTTAAAATGGATCCAAACAATTGCAAAAACTTACCTTAACCTATCAATACCCGCGAAACGAGACACAATAGTAAAACAATAACAGCGCGGTCCAATGAGACCGGTCGGGGATTCATGAATTAAATCGAAATGATGGTAAAACAAAGTTGTAATCAGAATTGACCTCCCCATAGAAAACAGTTATCTAGCAATACCTCCCCACCACCCCCAAATTAACGTAACACACACTAAACAATCGAGTGTCGATGGCAAGTTATGAGAGCGGGTTCCGTAGGCCACGGTAATTACTTAAGCGTAACCCTGCAATGTTTGCTCGGGTCTCGAAGACCCGGCGATTAATAAATTTTCTCTGTTTGACTTGTACTGGGTCAACGGATTATGTTTGTGGATTATGGTTTGTGAACGATAATTAAACGGTTTCAGTATGTTGGGTTTGTTATACCCGGAGGTGAGCGGAAGTCGGGAGGGGGTCAATTAAGTGATACGAACAATAGGCTCAATTGGTGCGCCTAAACGTGATTTTTTTTGAAGAAATGGGCTGTGATATTAGGTTGGTTGTGTATTATTTATTACAAAAACATATTCTATTCTAAGTTTATGACTGTTAAGTAGAGCAGATGTCGACTTTTTTAACAATTTTACTTTAGATAGTATATTGAAAAATCAAATGGGCTTATTACAAAACAAAAAATAAATAAAAAACAGGACAGCAAATTGTGGTTAAAAAAATGATCGATTGATACAATTTTCCAGAAGATAAAAAGTCTAAGGCTGTTTTTGGAGAGATAGGTAAGTATTATTGCAATTTTCTTAAGCTAGGACTTAATACTATTTTCCAGAATACGCTATAGACGTTGTTTATCATTGTGCCTATTTCGAGCCAGCCTCGTGAATCTCGGTGACAGTTTCTTTAAATTATGATTGAACGGATGAGCTGGCGAGGCAACGAGTGACTCTGGAGTAAACAACACTAACAAATAGTTTGTCCTAGATTTTATTCTTTTAAAGTTTTACCTACTTTTGCTTATTGTGCTGCTGATAGCAGCTTCGCTCGCGTGATGATAGAAAATTATTCTAAAGAAACATACTCTCAAGATAAAAAGTATTCTGTATGCTATCCCAGGACAAGATCCATCTATATACCTAGTTTTATCGAAATCCGTTCAGCTGTTTGAACGTGAAAAACTTACACACACACTCACAACCTTTATGATAGGTATTTGTGTGATAGTATGATTCACTTTTGTAAACCCCGTATTTTTTGTTTATTACGACACACAATCTACAATGATAAAAATAATATAATTTTACACAAAAAAAAATAGTTGAAATACAAAAAGATGAATGCGAAATCACCCTTCAGCAACGTGAACTCAAAAATAAAAAAAAAACCGGTACACATCAACAAAAAAAATCATGTTCACTTTTAAATTTCGGTCCTCTAACAATATTAGCATTTCAATTTCAAGTCATCTTTACCCCTATGTTATTACAAGCGAGAGATTCGACCATCGGCACGGTAGGGTTGAACACCTGGCGAGCTTTTGTTCGGTAACGAGTATCGAGTTACGTTGTACCGATGCGATCGATAGCAGCCCTGGCGGACACATTAATATGTTATTACGCTTTTGTAAGGGGCTAAATTAAAGTCAGAGTGTGCAGTTCAGTGTGAAACTAGTTAGGTGGAGAGGAAGCATTGTTTGGATCAGTTTGGATAGTTATTCGTGTTATAGATATCGTTGGTGTAGAGTCTGGCTATATAGGTACAAAACACAGACTAAATCTTTATAAGCATAGCATATAAGTACAATCAGCCTTATATTATTCGCACGGCTGGGAATCAGAACTCCTATCTAAGAGAGGGAATAGGTCATTATCACGTGGGCCCAGAGCGGCTTGGTGGATGTCATATGTCTTCAAATTTTTATTTCTAGAACATGCCAGTTTCCTCATGATGTTTCCCTTCACCGTTTTGAGAGCGAGGTGGTGAAGAAATAAATTACACAAAGTAATGAGCCTAGCTGGGTTTAAACTCACGACCTGCAACTTGTGATTCGGGACCGTTACCACAAGGCCACCACTGCTTAAACTTTTTGCAGAACACATAAAAGCATAAAAATGTCTCTAAGTTGGCTCTTATTCAAATAAATCTACGTGACTGAAAAATATAACAGTGGTTAATATAGCTTCAATCAAGTCGAATCAATCGGAAGAGTGGAATTCCCTGCCGGGATCTGTGTTTCCTGATAGCTACAAACTAGGGGTCTTTAAGTCAAGAGTGAATAGGTTGCTTCTAGGCAAGCGTGTTCCATCGTCGACCACATGATCGCTTACCATCAGGTGAGATGCGGTCAAGCGCGAGCCTATCAATAATAAAAAAAAAGTTATTTCATTCAAGTTTAACGAACATTGTTTCCGTCATGTCCTGATAATGAAAAAATGCAGATAAATATCTACGAAGTCTCTATACTTATAACACTACATTAGAACTTTTAAAACTGACTTCAAAACCACCTCCACCATATGTAATGGTAGTATCATTAAGTAGCCATCGTCTGGACCCTCATTCGGTTCAATTGCCGCTCTGCCCAGTGTCTGACCGGTCAGCGCGATGCGGGCAGATCTCGGGAGATAAGGTGCTGATGGAAGCTTTTAATTACTGTGCAAATTATTGTTTTATGTTTTTTTGTTTGATGGGGTCGGAATTATTTTGACCGCGAAGGTGAAGGGCGAAGTAATATTGTGGGTCGGATATTTAATTGTTGTAAAGTTAAAATTGGTTATGGATCTTTATGATAGTCAGCAAAAAGTTTCTATGAATGAGTAGGTCTGCAAGCTCTGTTTAATTAAGGTTAAAGGATAGGTTAAAATATACATAGGTAAATACGGTACTTCTTTTGAAGGTGAGAAATTAATAAATAACTTCTTATTTCCTTTTCTTATTTCGTTCTACTCAGAGCGAGATTGAGAATCAGAGATTTAATGACTAAAACCTGCCAATGTTTGTTCAGTTGTCTCTTTAACCGACTTCAAAAAGGAGGAGGTTATGTTCGGCTAATGTTTTTTTTTATTTTGTTCACCGATTTCTAAGTCATCATATCCAGACGGAGTGCTGCCATCCTCATGGTGGCAACCGGTGGCGGTGACCTCTCGGGCCGGCCCTTGGTTCAGGCTCTATTTCGGAGCGAGAGGAACTGGACGGCAACCGAAGCAGTAATGCTCGCGTAAAGTCGTACGGCGAGTATCCATCCTTACGTTGTCGAAACCTGCACGGTCCGGACAAAGCGGTTTGCCTCGGAAATCGAAGGATTGGAACAATTTGCCTGCTGCGGTCTTTGCGTCCGATTACAATTTGGGTATCTTCAAGACTAGAGTGAATAGGCTCTTAATAAACTAGTGCGCCTCACCATCAACGATTGCATCACTGCTTACCATCAGGTGGGATTGCAGTCAAGCACTAGTTTATGGTATATAAAAAAAAGTCTGACAAGTCCTCCTGCTTCACCCTAGAAGAACGAGAGAAATCTTTAGATGATTTCCCACCGCAAGAAAAGCCTTATCAACAAAGTTAATATCTACATTTATACCCATATAGCGCTATCAAATACCCCACCTAACTACATCTAAATACACACATACCGTGCACGATACAGATGATGACGGCCAATTGTCGGCATTTAAGGTGATCGCTCGCCAGGTGGCCGCTGACTCAAACAACAATTTAGTTAATAGGATCCACGTGAGCGCACGAAGTGGCATGGAGCTGACTTGATGCTAAAAGTTTTCTTTGTGTGTTCATTTTTTTTTTTTCTAATTTGACAAGTTTTCTGCTGATTGTTTTACAGGTTATGAACTTTTACTAGTTTAGAACTGTAACTTATCTCTACGTTCCAAACAACCAGATTAAGCCCCACTCTCAATGTATGTATGTTACTCTCAACAAACTTATACCTGTCAAATAATTATTTTCGCTAGTATTTAAAAGAGCTGTTTCTCCAGCTTCAATAACAGCTTGTGTCTTATATTGATAAAAACTATAATTACCGTTGCTAGATTTATTCACATAATAATTAAATAACAAATTTCATACCACAATCTTCAATTTCTTCTAGATTCTTGAACCTATAATATATGTGTTTAAACTAATTGTGAATTTAAAACTCTCTAATATTTACTTATTTATTTAAGTACTTGAACTTCATGTAAGTGGTGGTACATAGGCGGACTTAATGCATCAAGGCTTTCTCTACTAGTCAACCTAATATTCGAGTACTGAATGGAACTACAATACTGTCTAACTACCAAATAAACCAAATTTTTCTAACAGCACACTCCACGCCACTCCCTGTGCGATTGACCCACATGTAGAGCAATTGAGTCAGTTTAGGTGCTGCCAGGTACGGGCGACGCGTAGGGTGCGCACGAGCACAGCCAATCTAGAGGTTATTGTCTCAAGTGCCTTGAACCAGTCTACAAGCATCGCTTCTGGTTTGGTTTGGACCAGTTTGGAGTTGCTATGAGCACTGAGCAGAGAACAATGTATGTTAATAACTCTCAAAGCAGAGTGGCTAGGTGGTTTGGCGTTTAAATAAAATGTAAGTGGTAGGGGTTTACTTACAAATGCCAGGGCTTTGGGTCTGCACGGAAGATCTACTTCGATCCTTGGATGCAAATGGGTATCCATTTTTGTCGAGTATTAAAAAAAAAACACTTTCTTTCACTTCTCCCAAAGCTTGAGAAGTCATTTTGTAACTGCCCACCTCTAAAAACAAGGGGATTTACTCACGTAGGTAGCTGTTAAGTTTTTTTTTTGCATCTTGTTATAAATTTCATTCAGCAGTATCCAAAATTATTAACCTATCAGAATAATGAACAATCATTGTATCAGTGGATTAAGATGAACACAAGGTGAACCGATGACCTGGTAAGATGCACAGGACCGGTCGTTATGGTGGGGAGGCCTATGCTATGTCCAACAGTGAACATCGTTTTGGCTGAGATAATAATGATTGTATCTGTTCTTACGGATGTTATATTTATTTTTTATTTTTTTCCACGTTCCTCTTACAAGATACGGTAGGTGCTAAACTAACTGACCCAAATCTTCCAATTGTCTGAGGTGCTGCAGGTACGAGTAGGTGCCAGCACTTGCAGTAACTCAGACGAGTTGATTGCAGTCAGCTGACAGACGAGGCCGCCTCACCTCGTTACACTATTACACTTTTGGGAGATTGACCAATTGTCTTCTGTAATAGGTTCTAACTGAGTTCCGGGTTGAAACTGTGATTGTGTCATTGGTTTTATTTTTTACGTATGCGTAATGTGAGGGATTATGATAACGATCAGTTGCAGATTGTATTATACAACTAACGTTTTTTACAATAAGCGTAGTACTATAATCATGTACATTGGGGAGTTGCATAATGCGATTTTTGATATCTGACACCCGGTGCTTCGGAAAGCACAATCAAGATATTGGTCCTGGTTGTCATTCGTAGATCTTTGACAGTCATACGACAGAAAGACTGACTATCAGTTAATTCAAGGCGATCTGATAGGCAGTCGCTCCATGTAAAACATAGGTATCCATCCGCATCAGGTTAGACTGGAAGACGATCCGAAACTTGTTAGAAAATGGTTATGGAGATGATGACTCCTTGGCCTAAAAGTCCAAGCGCCTTTTGGCTGACGACGCCAGGTTTCTAATCTATTAAAAGTTTATATTGTTTCACAGAATAAACAATGACCACATCCTTCACATCACCGCCACTTACCGCAGCTTTAAAACCCATTCTTCCACATGTTTTACATAGGAGCAGCAGCCCCAACTAAACTAGTTATCCCTTAAAATCCCTTTGTAGCATAAAACGTAGTGAGAAATTAAATAAAGGCTCACTTTGTGAAGGTGTCGCCCGCAGTCCGACTCGGCTAATAGAGAGCCCGCATACAGAACCCTTCGAGATAGTTTTAAGCGTTTTTAGTGCACATCAAAAGGTAACAATTGAACCCTTATAGCGTGAGTCTGAGGTGTTTTATTTTGTGCGGTAGAGTTGAGGTGTTGGGTTACTGAGGGAGCTGTGTTCATTTTTGTTTACGTAAAGGGTTAGTTTCAAATTAACGTAACGGAAAAACTTCGATTTATAATTACGTATATAATATAATCAGCCTTACAATGTTCCCGCTACCGGGACTCAGGTGGTCTGGCCTACTTTGTAAGGAGAAGAAATGTGCCCCACGCAGGCTCAGTGCAGGTTGGTGGTTATCACATATATCTTCATTTTTTATTTCTAGAACATACCGGTTACACGATCTAGAGAGCAGTGTTAAGTAATAAACTACCTGGGGTTGAACCCGTAAACACAGGTGAGACACGGTGATTTTCACTAGGCTCTCTACTGCTCCTACTGACATCGTGTATCAGAGCAGGTATTATGTCAATATTTTGAGTTAGCAACAGTGCTGTTGCTAACTCAACAACTGACCAACTCATTTTTACATTGATGATTCAATCAGTTCGTAATCAAATGCAGCTGCTTCGATTTCCCGAAATTGAGATTGAGTCTTTAAGGCCAGACGGTGAATTATCTTTTAAATAGAGCATAATAATTTCAAGAGCATAATTATCCAACGAATAAATATAATCCCTATTCTTCTAAAGTTTAAGCATTTGGTCAAAAACAACAACAGTAATTAAAAAATCAAGAAACAAAACAAAATATTTTCATCTTACGAATACATCTGCGACTTTATTTACAAAATTTTCTCAACTCGTTTATCTCCATCAATACTGAAACCCTCAGAACCTGGTACAACCTCTGACCTCCCGAAACTCATCATTCATTGTCAAAGACATAACGCTTACCATATCCCTTTATTAAAAAGGTATTCCGAGGTAGGAAGGGGACCTTTTTGTCCTCAATTGGTGTAGGTAGCGTTAATAGGTCCAAATTAATAATTTCCTAGCCCGCATGGCTGATGTCGGCCGCGATAGCCACCCTCAGGCCTTTTGTTTTCTAATTGAATGTTATTTCTTTGGACTGCAGGAATTTTGATATTTAACGTGTAAATGTGCAGTCCATTTTGGGCTTTTTGAATTATGAATGCTTTTGTCGGAGTTCTGGTAATGCGCAGTTTCAATGTTTGGTGTTAATAAGAAGTAGAATGTTTTTATTTTTTGGGAGTTGTATGATCTCTTGCTAGATCACACACTACTTTTAGATGATGTGGGCGGAATAGAATAAAAGATGGTAAAGTAATTTAAACTGCTGTATTGTTCCAAAATTATAAGTAAAATGAGCTAATGGACTAATGTGTGTGAAATGAGTGACACGTGGCCCTTGCTGGCCGTAATGAGAACGCCCGACTTGATGGCTCGACGCAAACTGATGATTATTATAAAGTAAAATGAATGTGAGGCGTAAATGCTGACGATGCAAAGCTGATGTGCGGTTGCACCGTACAGGAGTGAATGTACGGTGCAACTCATCCTTAATTAGTGGCGTGAGGTCTGACCATACTGGTCAGCTCGTATCTTTTGAGTTAGTCAAGAAGTTTCAATTAGATTCAACTGCAGAGTTTAGACCGCTTACTAAAAATAAATTAAATTCTTTTAATAACAATGTTCTTAGTAGTCTCTCAACAGCCAATTTTGATTCGCAAGACCCCAATGTAAATTATGATACATTATTTTCTACAGTATGCCAAGAATTTAATAAGTCCTGTCCAATTAAAAGAGTTAAAATAAATAATAAATCCAAATTTAATGAATGGGCAACTGCTGGTATTAGAAAAAGCAGAGATACTTTGTATCAGTTATACTATGAAAAATCATTGACGTCTGATCCTAGCTTTCATAACCGCGTTAGACTTTATTCAAAGATATTCAAAAGAGTCTGCGCCCAAGCTAAATCTAAGTCAATAAGTAAGACAATAGGAAATTCTAATAATAAAATTAAAACTGTCTGGAAGGTAATAAACAAGGAAACTGGAAAGACAAATCAACGAGATCGGAATGATTTGTCACTAAAAATTGATAATAGGATCATCTCAGATAAGTCAGAAGTGGCGGAGACATTAGAAAACTTTTTCACCAACATCCCAATAGAAGTTACGAAATCTCTCCCTTCTTCATCTTTGCTAGCTGAATCTTTTTTGAAAGAAAATTTCACTAAGGATATACCAACCTTTGAATTCAAGCGTATATCTATTGATACAATCAAGAAAACATTCCGAAGTCTTAACATAAAAAACACTGAGGACTTATGGGGTATATCCGTTAAGGTTCTTGGAGATATTATTGACACAATTGCTCCTATCCTAACAGGAATATTTAACCAATGTTTAGACAGTGGTACATTCCCTGATTTAATGAAACATAGTAAAGTAGTACCAATTTTCAAATCAGGAAGTAAGAGTGATCCCTCTAATTATAGACCGATATCTGTGCTTCCAGCATTGAGTAAAATCTATGAAAAAATCATGCTTGACCAGATGTTGTGTCATTTTAATTCTAATAGGATCTTACATAGTCATCAGTTTGGTTTCACGAAAGGAAGGTCAACGACAGATGCAGGAGTGAAGCTCATCAGTCACATTTTGGAATCCTGGGAGAAGTCCCAGGATGCCATTGGCATATTCTGTGACCTGTCAAAAGCATTTGACTGTGTTGATCATAATACTCTGATCTGTAAATTACATCATTACGGAATTCGTGGACGAGCTGCTGATCTTGTTTTTTCCTATTTATCTTACAGGCAGCAAAAAGTAACCATTAGTGGGGCGACGTCCTCGGGGTCTTTAGTAAAGATGGGCGTGCCCCAGGGTTCAATTCTTGGCCCTTTCCTTTTCCTGGTTTATATTAATGACCTTCCTTACATGATGGCTAGTTTATCTGATATAATTTTATTTGCTGATGACACTTCTCTTATTTTTAAAGTAGACAGAAAAGATGCGGATGTCTTGCATGTAAACGAAAGTCTGGCTGTTCTTTCGAAATGGTTCGCAGCTAATAACCTCTTACTAAATGCGAACAAAACTAAATGTATAAAGTTTTCGCTACCAAATGTTCCTCAAGTGGGCCTTAATTTAATGCTTGACGGCAAAAAACTTGATACTATTACGGACACTGTGTTCTTAGGTTTAACTATTGATTCTAAACTTCAGTGGGGCACTCATATTAGAACTCTTTCAGGTAGATTAAGCTCAGCTGCGTATGCAGTAAGAAAAATAAGGCAATTGACAGATGTAGCTACAGCTAGATTGGTGTACTATGCCTATTTCCACAGTATTATGTCGTACGGCGTCTTATTGTGTGACTGTGAGGGTCTGCCGCTGATGTGGAATCAGTCTTCATACTGCAAAAGAGAGCAATCCGGGCTATTTATAAAATGGGTCCCCGTGAGTCCCTTAGAAATACATTCGGAGAAATTGATATAATAACCCTGCCCTCGCTTTATATTCTGCAAAGTATATTGTATGTACGCAAAAACCTAGGACTTTTTAAAATTAGAAGCGATTTACATGACAAAAATACGCGTAGCAAACACCAAATCGTATTACCTAAATGGAGACTAGCTAAGACCAGCAAGTCATTCCTTGTCAATAGTATACGCTTTTATAATAAGTTGCCCAAGTCGGTTATTGAACTTAGCGAGGGAAAGTTCAAAACCCATATTAAGCGTGTCCTGACCAAAAAAGCATATTACAAGGTTAGAGACTATATCGAAGACGCGCTTGTTTGGAAATAACTGCTTCTGCACATGTGGCCCCCTGGTAACATTATTGTGTAAATTTATCTATTAACTGCTCCATGTTTGTTTCATTTCATAAAAAATATTATTACTCATAAATTTATTTTTCATTCAAAACGTTGCTTTTGCAATATTTTTATATTATTTGGATATCACCTTAATTTCATTAAGTCGTGGTTTCATTTTGATAAAAACTAATTTGTTGATAGATTTGATTTTTTTTTTCTCTCATATTTATATAGCCTCTTTCTTAAAGTGTGAATGAGAGAACACTGTAGACTACGAATTTTAATTACTACTTAATTCAACCCAGTTTTTGATTGAATCTATTTTTATTTGGGTTACATTTTTGATTGGTCTACACTGTCCTCGCATATGTGTCTGTTTTGTAATATGAAAGTATTGTAAACCCAATCATTTTTTTTGAAAAGAGTAACCATGGAGTTTCTTGCCGGTTCTTCTCCATAGGAAACGACCAATTTGGAACCGTGCACTAGCTTCGACTTTTTATAAGTGCCCATGTAGGCCTATGTAAAATAAAAACATTTTTTATTTTTATTTTATTTTAATGAGATATTATTGTGCTGTTTCATCAGTTTACTTAATTTTTAACAATTGATAGGAGATCCAATAATAACAGCGATATACTGTATAGGTAACAGATACAGCTACTTTTTTAACTTTTATGTAATTTGACGGTGTTTTTAAAGTTAGGGGAGCCCGCGAAACTTAAACTTATGCTTATTTATTGCTTCTTACAGGACAGTATCAGGTTCTATATTGATTTAAATATAATTTGTGTCTATAACACGTATTTATTTATGAAATTATAATCATTCAAATCATCAATACTACCTTCTTAGTTTGTCTAACCCCAATTTCGTGGTCTCTTCGTGGTAGACTTACTATAATACCTACTTTTCTTTATCACTACCCGCGAATGTGTAGTTATTTCACATGTCGAGCATAGCAGGACTAGACCATGGCAATAAACCGCTTCATTTGGCATCATGTTCATTAATCGACAGTCGCGTGTCGCTATATTAATTTATTTAGACAAACTATGCCTTTTGCTACAAGAAGCTGGTATGGTTACATTATAAGACAAGACGAAAGGTACCACTTCACATCCCCTATAGATATCGTAAGAGGCGATTTGCTAGATGGGAGACATCAATCACGCTGTCACGCAGCATCCCTTACGTTGAGGCAACAGATGGCAGTTTCTTAGAGTGATGCAACGACAAATCATACATCACAATTTCAGACAAGCCGAGATTTTCATACGTGGATACCATTGCAAACATGTGCAAGCAAATCTCAAAATAAAATAGACAAGCAAGACTTGATATTTAAATTGACTCATTAGAAGACATAACACAAAAGAGAAGTGACGAAATAAAAATAAACCAGAATCTAAACACAACAAAAATTAACGAAAAAAAAATCAGTGCCACTTACGATGCAATTTCCGTGGGATTAGCGAGTAGGGTGTCCGAGCCGCGAGCGACGCGGGGGACGAAACAATGGACTCGCACGACACACGGCGCGTGGCGTGCGGGCGCGGCCGGGGCGCGGGGCGCGGCGCGCGGGGGACGCGGGTAATGCAATATTTGTTCGGTGACACACGGGTGACACGCGCGCGCGCCATTGTGCACCTACCGCCAGAGGTAATGCACTGATGTTCAGTTTTTAAGAACCCTTTTTGCAGGATTTATTATAAATTTTGCTGTGGAAAAGGTTTTTGTACAAATGTGATAACAGTTTTTAAAGATAGAGTTTTACAAAAAAAAGACCAGTAAATTTTCAAAATGTTAGTTATGGTTTCAACGACTTAGCTAATTGTAGTAGTTTACCTATTTTAAACGTTATTACTTAAGTCAAAAGTAAATTTTCATTTTTGTAAAATATTGACCAATCTGCATAACAGATTTATACTGAACCATACCAAAATTATCGTCAAAGTTCCAAACCTCTGTCCCACACGTTAATCCCTGCGCATGGGGTGCAACGATAAAAAGATAATGCGGGTCGGAGTCGCGTGCGCATCAAAAACTAGCTTTAATGACGCACCTATACACGCGGGCTTATCGCGCCTGCGCGCCACAGACTCCGATGAATAGAGTAAAAATAACAAATGAGCTTAATTATAATACCTTGGCAAGGGGTGTGCGAGTAGGGAGCGGTGTGACAAAATAAACATGCTGGCAGGAGGTCCCCGTGTCCCGCTCGCGACGTGTTTTTATTGGCGATGCGTGCTGAGCAGTCAATGTCGCGAAAGTAATGACGAGAATGGATTTCACAATCCCCTGCCATTTGACGGTAATGATGATTTCTTATCTGTTGAGGAAAAAAATGTTCTTGTTTTCAATCGCGCCGTGCTTGTTTTTTATACCGTTTCGAATAACGGTGACGTAAATATCAATGTTTCTGTTTTCGAAGATGTACTTGAGAATCGTATATCAGAATGTTTATGATTGAGAAAACGTAAATTACCGTTCCTGAAGATTTATTTGTGTACAATGGTACTTGTTATTAAGATTTTTATTGAAAGTAAAAGTTGAGACGAAACTTTCTGAGTTAAGATAGTTGTTAGTTGAGGACAAGAAGTAAGTAGTCTCGTGGAGTTCCTACACAAAGAGTTGACCTAGTAAGGATGTTGATATTGATGACCAAATATGGAATAAATAACTTTTTCGAGCAGAGCTTTTGTACATCACAACAGTTGTTTCCATCTATTGAAGTGTATCTCAATTGTAGACATTCACTTCCAACAATGACTTAAAAACTGTTACACATTCAGCCCACATGTTCAACAATAATTACTATTCGTACATTGAAAACAACCAGTTTCACAGTAACACCCCCAACGGTCACAGATTTATACCGTAACCAGTTAGTATTGTTCCACGCGTTATAAATCATGCGAATGTGTCGCACGGACTAAAAATCATTGGGAGAGTAATTTATTGTAGGTGAGGGGTTGCGGGCGCGGGAAGGTGAGGGCAACTTTTTGTGAACTATTGTTGCCGGACGGATTCCAGTTAAAATCCGCGGCTTTGTCACCCTACGGGCTCACGTCATTGCGCGTCATACGATTGTTTCATCTGTGAATGACGACGTGTTAAGTGGGTGATAAGTGGGTGATAGACGTGCGAGTAAGTACGCGGACTTGTGGCTCGACGACCTTTTTCGCCTGTGTGTCACCTTAAAAACGCGTACTTTAAAATTGCCGCGCATGTTCGCCGGCGATCCAACCTGTTTGAAATCTTACTCGTAGCTCGTCTCGGCTCGTACGTGTAGCAGCGCTGCGAGCCGAGAGCCACCTTCTCTTCATGTAACTCTCTCACTAAATTCAACAACACTTGTCGATTTCGTCTATTTTATTCGTTTTTAAAATGTATATAATATAATAATAATAATAAAAGCCTTTATTCGCTGACTATTTTATAATTTAAAAACCAAATAAAACACGCTTATTTTTTCCACTTATAAAAACAAAATTCTTAATTTAAGGTAAACATTTTTTTTTTTTTTTTTACAGCAACCACTTAGTCAGGTTGTCTTTTGACATAGGCCTCCCCCATTTCCTTCCACTTGTCTTTGTCATGGGCTATCCTTCTCCATCCTTTCGGCAGATCATCTTCCTATATTTTGACTTGACGTCCTTTTTGTCTTTGAAAATGTAGTATTATATAATTCCCAAATAACACAAAGCTTCTTCTCTCGACGACATCGCGAAGTAGTATGAGCAAGCTTCACGTGTGTCACCGACGTCGAGCCGAGTAAGTTCACAATTTTCAAAACCGCGTACTTTAAGTTCGTACGTCTATCACCCACTTTAGTATTAGATGCTGAAATGTCGATTATTATTGACAGTGTGGATGGGACATGTTTTGATCGGTTGTGCATTATTGTGAGAAATTGTATGATAGTGTTTTTTATGGGTCAACTTATTCGGTTCCCGCAAACTTTGTAGTTCATAACATAATAAAGCCAAATGAAATCATGTGATTTATTTATTTAAACATTATGTACGGTAGTGGTATTTAGGCAGACTAAACAACAACAAGGTATTTTCTTTCATTCAAACTTTGGATAAAAAAAACTACACTGTTAAATAAATAGGTACATAAGTAACACTGCTATACAAAAAAAAATAAAAAAATCTGCGGCAGGGATTTTGTTAATGGTTTTTGTTAATACTCATATTAGACCTTCACGCTGCATGCTTATTTATTTTTGATTCACTCTGGTTATTGAGATAAACGGAACTAAGAAATAATTGAAAATTTCACTGAGTTTGTAGCCCATATGACACAGATTGAATCTGAAGCATGGTTAAGCTTTGTGTTGGTAGTAAAAAACTTTTTGGGGAATCACAAGAACTAGTTGCAAAAATGCTACAAAATTTTAACAGATTAGGAGTCAACATGAGCATAAAATTGCATTTCTTACACAGCCATTTGGACCGATTCCCGCAGAACCTGGGTGATTACAGTGAGGAACAAGGAGAAAGGTTCCATCAGGATATCAGGATAATGGAAGAAAGATATCAAGGTCGATGGGACAGCCATATGATGGCTGACTATTGTTGGACCTTGAAAAGAGATTGTCCTGACAAAGTAAATAAGAGAAAATCCCAAAGGAAAAGTTTTTCATGATCTTCATTTATTTATTCTAGTTAAAGGTACCCCAAACTATTATTATTTTTGTGTATTTTTGTAAAGG
Source organism: Mythimna separata (assembly GCA_030763345.1). Taxonomy (NCBI): domain Eukaryota; kingdom Metazoa; phylum Arthropoda; class Insecta; order Lepidoptera; family Noctuidae; genus Mythimna; species Mythimna separata. The sequence goes on from CM061175.1 coordinate 559,124, forward strand.
TAAACAATAAAAATAAATTTTAAATACATCTTTTGGCCCATTTATTGAAGCATTTTATGGAAAATGTTAGAAGCGTTTATCTCAAAAACTGGAGTCAATTTGACCATTCTGGTATTTTTCCCGTTATCAGCACACTCGTCTTATACAAAATCGACTTCAAGTATGCCTTCCGCGAAATGACTGTATAGCAGTGTAATAGATATTAGAGAAGAATAAATTAATATCAGGTAGGTAATTATTACAGTTGTATAGTCGTATTAGTCGGGTATCCTAAAATAATAAACGAATAAATACCAGGATAAATATGAAATCTTTATAATTAAGAGAACTCAAATTATTTATAATACAAGAGTAACCAATATCAGCGTAGTCAATTAGGTTTAAGCAATACATGTGAAAGTGGTTTTAGAGCTTGATGGACGGAAACTCTTGTCGGTTTAGAGAGATCGCAGATCGCAGTGTGAAGGTATGGTGACTGTCTGGCTAACCTGAGCAATCTGTTTATCCCAACTTAACCTGTTGCCAAGTCTTTAATGAGCGGCAAGAGATAAATAATGGTATTGCTAAACTTAAGTAACACTAGTTGGCTAGTGATGATGTTAGGATTTAATGAACGTGATCCAGTTCATAAGTAAAATTATTTGGGAATGAATTAAACACGCCAAGTATTTTTGTTACAGCTACACCAATATCCTGACCCAAATATATTTTCCACCAAGTATTTTGAATTAAAAAATATATACAACGCCTGCACATCCACACCTCCCAAAATTTGGCAGCGAACTCATACGCGAACGTTTCCCATCGTCCGTTTCTTCTCATCGCTGGCAGGTTGGGGCGACAATCTAATAAAGTGTCCCGCACCCCGCTGAGACCGTCCGATTACGTGCTCCAAATCTTGTTACCCTACTCTGATTAATATTATGGCTGTACTCATGACACTTGACGCCCAGTTTTATAAAATTGAAAATGTAATCGAGTTACTTGGCGATATGTGTTTGGGTATCATCATTGTCGGTATATTACATGGTAGGTAGGTGCTTGATTCACACATAATACAGTTTCGTTTAATTCGGAGATTTTTTTGTAAGCAGGAAGTCAGTTCTGTAGTTGAAATGTTAATAAGCTAAACACATCCATTTTTAAATGAATGACACCTAACGCAATAGTAATGTGCTTGCTATATTCAATATGTTTGAATGAAAGCCACGGAGTTATAATTAGTTACCAGCTTCTGCCAGCGTCTTCGCCCACGTGAAAGTAGATTTTTTTTTAACATAAGGTTGAAACTTTGTTAAACTTTATACAACTTACATTTTGCCTATGTTTTATTTTCCTATCCCTTACTGTCTCACTGCTTGGCAAGAGCCTCCCCCAAGTCCTTCCAGACATTTTTCTTCTACACCGCTTTAAACCAGATTTATTTATGTTTACTAATCAATTAATAAATTGATGTCGTTTATAGTACATACCTTGAGTCATCATCATCATCTTAGCCTTTTCTCAGCTATATTGAGGTCGGCTTCCAGTCAAGCTGGATTTAGCTGAATACCAGTATTTTACGAGGTATAGTACCTTGAGTAATGTTGAGTTAATCAATCATAGTCGTCAGTTACGCTTCTAGAACCTATTTGTCAGTAAATAAATGCAATAATATTCCAATAAGAAAGTCTTCAATCCACTAAAGGTAAATAAAAATTCATTGCATCGGCGGTAGACTACCGATAAAGCTCAATTGACAACGAGGTTTACGAGGTATAAAGGCCCGTACCACAACACCTCCCTGCAGCGTCGTACCGGGACGTATTGACAACTGTAGGTAATAGTCGTGGTAATAGTCACATTTAGTTGTTTTGATTCCATGCCTCACCTCCCTGAAGCCTTGTAACGGGACGTATTGACTATCGTAATAGTCACATAGCAGTTATTTCGACTCTCTGCGTTCTTGTGTTATGGGATTTGCATTGGGTGATAATATTTTTTATTAAGGTTTTCATCGGTGACCTGGTGAGTCGCGTGAATTCGATGGATGTGAGACGCATAAGATCGGTCATTGTGGCGACGCTTGGGGAAGGCCTATGTCCAGTGGACGTCTTTCGGTTGAAGTGATAATGATGATGGTATTCACATTTGCTCTGATTTTTGTTAGTGTGAAATTTGAATAGCAATTGATCAAAGCTCTTATAAAAGATTTTGCGCTAATATAGTCACATTTAATATTATAAAGGCCAAAGGTTGTGTGTATGAATGTTTGTTTCTTATACACGCTCAGGCGGTTGAACGGGTTTTGATGAAACTTGGTTGGCACACAGGTACGAGCAGATCTCGTTAGAGAAGAATAGAATAGCGTTCGGACTCTTTATCCCGAGTGTACGTTTCTTACAGATATTTTTTTACCCAAAACCGATGGCTACAGTTAGTAATTTTAAATACCTGTTTAGTATTTAACTGCATTGAAAAATGGTCTTGCCTAAATTGAGACATCAAAGTTGAGTGCAGTGGACATGCTCCAACTCATGCGTCAGTGGCTGAAGCGACCGCGTGAGCACCGGGGCGCAGGGAGGCGGTTTTTACGACAGCTTACAGAGTAGTCCGTCACTGAAACTGAATGTGTGCCACAGAGTAGACAATGACATGCCAGTTAGACAATCTATACTAAAATTATAAAGGTAAACAGTTTGTTTGAACGTGCTAGTTCGATTTGAAAAACTTAATAGGGCACAACCTATTTATTGAATAAAGCTAAAGGCTATTTTAACGTCACATCACAACTAATAGTCCGGAGCAGAACAGCCACCAAAGATGCAAAGTTAAATACAGAAAGGCTATAAGTTATAAAACATCGCACTACAACCCATAGGAGAGGAGCAGTAACCCAAGATACGAGTGAAATTGCAGGAGACAACAAGTAATAGACATTTAAAAAATCATCATGTTCGTTAAGCACTTCCAATAATTGTTTTAGTGAAACAAAAACGGGTTGGTTTCACTTTCGCACTTTAGCTAAAATATTTAATGAAAAAAATGTATAGTGTAATATAACAGTTCTCACAAAGGTGAGACCAGCCATTCTACTTAGTTTCCTATATAGTTGTCTGTCACACTGGATTATCGCTGCTCTGTGGCTGAACGAATTATACGCGCAATGCTATTTACCTACTGCGCCTAAACTACTCATTTGAATATTCATAGTGATGTGCACTGTCATAATTTATCGATAGTTATTGCCGTGGAAGTTATACCTCTTTAGATTGTATGTACGAGTGTGTTGATATTTTGCCCTTTTGTTTTTTCGACATAACTTGTACGAGTAGTAGTATTATTATCAAGTTTTCAATCTGTAAATCAATTAATGTGCAATGGACTGCGACGCCGCCGTTAATATTTTATTGCGTGTTGACTTTCTCTATGCGTATTAGTAGACGCACAATGTTATGATACAGACATGCATGTTGTTTTTATATTTTTATTCGTTTTATTTGCGTTTTTGTGTAAAGTTAACGCGGTGAGATATATATTTGACAGTATAATTAGATTATAGGTTATTAATTAAATATTATGACTTGGTTATTATTATTAGGATTAAGTTATTTTGAATTAAATTATGTTTTATAACATAGGTATGTGTCTGATATTTTTAAATATTTTCAGGTTTACAATAAAGATGTAACTTGTGTTATAGATCCGGTAAAATATTTTCAATTATTTTATGCTTTTCATTTGTTAGAAGCCTTAAAACTTGACTGCTTAGATTCACTAAAAATCACTCTTCTCTTCATTAAAAATGTGTAATGAATGGCATAGACGATGTCGCGGCCTCAGCTAAGTTTCATAATTCATTTTGTAAATTCCAGGGTCAAGAACCAGTATGTAAAATATCACCGAAAGTAAGACGTAGAAGCAATTCCGACAGCCTGACACCATCCCACGACCCCTTCATACCCAGAAGCAACACCACTCTCTATAACTGCACCATACCAATATGTTCACCAGTTATATTCTCCTCCATGACAGAACTGACCTCTCCAACTATGATCCTCAAGTCTTGCTACAAAGAACTAACAAAAGACGACGACTATGCCTGTGAAACATTAAGATACAATCATTTTAAAAACATCGACAAACTATTATTTTTATCGATGACGATAAAAGGACAATCCTTCTACCTGGTCGATTGCTTTGTGTACGAAGACGGTGGAAGAGTGTGCCATAGGAAAGGTGATGAGCCCACAGACTCTCACGCTAAACTCGTGGATTTAGGAACTTTAGTGAGACCGAACGAGACCAATGTACTGTCACAGGATGAGTTCATATGTGAGGAAGATAAAGAAAGAAATGTACAATGTGACCTCAACCCTTTCGTGCCTTTTGAGGATGGGTTAAAGATGAAGAAGGTCGTGAAACTCGATGATAACGTGCTACTCAAAACTAAGTCTTATGTCATAGAACTTAAGCGCGCTTGTATGGGCTCCTGGTGTGGGTACACGGGTCAGGTGTCGCCATCACGGAGACAGTACCCGTACGAACCGCCAGGGGGCAAGATGTTCAAGTGCTTCTACGCCAAGGGGCAGCAGGTCTGCAAGCAGTCTGGTAGTCCTCGAGACGTATATAATGATCGAAGTTTCTTTTGAATATCTAAGTTATTCAAAGTTAACGTTAATAGTTTGATATAATTCGTTTCTGTCACAATAAATGATTTTGACTGAGGGCACCGTTTTTTCACCCCAACGCCTACATCTGGTGTATTGTAGATAAGGTTTATATATGTATTTGTTTGTGAGAAAGTTGCATAGCATAATCAGGCATATGAAGTTTTGGGAAGCAGGCCTCCTCACTTGGAGAGGGAATTGACCGTAATCCATGCAGGTCCAGAGCGAGTTATTGGACGTCTCGTAAAGTTTTAGTTCAGGGATATGCCAGTTTCATCATGATATTTTTTTTTCACCGTTTTGAGAACAGTAGTAATGAAAGAAGTTACGTAAGGAAAAGCGCTTGCCCAGGTTTGTACACGTGACGAACAACTCATAAATCGGGGCCGATACTCCTGAGGCACTTTTGCTCTCTACAATAGGCATGTGATTTCACTCAAAAAAGTTTTGCTTCTTATGTATTTATTTCGCTACCAACTAACAGCTTATATTCATAAAAAGATTTTAATTAAGGAGCATTTGTAATACACACATATAGGTACACAAATGCATAGACTGTAGGCATGCATTTTTGTGTGTACGTTTATATGCAATATTTTCGCAATATGTGCGCACAAACTATCGACACCGCACTTCCCGTCCCTCACCGGTAAAGGAGTGTGTCGACGGCAGCGCGGCGTTTGCATAAAATCCTCGTTTGTCACGGGCCTAATGCGGCGCGTCCGAGCCAGGCCTGCGAGCGTGTTGTGACGAGCCTGTGTGCTGTAATGACGGCTGCCGGAGACGCTGGCACTCTTCACTCAACTGTCTTTGGAAGGGTTCAGCAGGGTTTTTTTTTATTTAGGTGGGAAATCATGTAATGACTCACTTCTCCCGTCCTTTGACGGAGCGGGAGATGACAGACTTTTACTGACTAAAGTCCACTTTTGTGTTGCATCTTTGCCTTTCGTTTCAGGGCCCCGGGTTTTCCTTTCAGAAGCGAGCCCATGGCCCCACAGGGTTCGACTCTGCTGTGTCGCAGCCTGCAGTTTTGCTGACATCTCCTTGAGACGCAGGCGGAACACTACCTTAATCATATTTAGGTACAAAAAAATGTAATATAGTTATGTGCATACAATTAGCTATATATGTATAAGTAAGTATATTTTCGAAGCATAGCTGCCAAAAGTGCCCAAAACATAAGAATATTCCAGGACACTGTCTATCCTTTACCAAGTTTCATTCAAATCTGTTCAGTATTCGAGTGTGAAGAAGTAACAAACTTAGCCACAAATAAATATACAAACTTTTACTTTTATAATATTAGTCTGATTAGTGTGATGTACTCAACACCACATGCAATCCTGCTCCTAGGTTAGTTCTCTTTTCCCTCAGTGATACTCATACTCAGGTCTATTGTGTGCATCTCCATACATTTTAGATTCCCTTGCTACATAAACTCCAATAATTTTGATATCCCATAAACTGTATCCCCAAATTAATTTCTCCCCTTTTATCATTAATAAAAAAATCATACAGCCATAAAAACTTAACATGAATCTCCTCTCAAACGTAAACACCCATAAACTGTTATAAATGGTGGTTGTTTATGCTGGAGTGACGAATATTGCCATTTTATGCACGAGGTAATGACTCCAAGGTGGTTTCTTATGGGTCCTATGAACGTAACCTTTGATTGTCTTCATAAAATACTACTTTTAAGGTGTCAGGGTTTCTTTATTAGCTGTCATTGCCATTAGCTCGTTTCCTGATGACCTCTGACGGTGTTTGAGTGAGGAATAACAAATCAATCGGCGTGTGCTTCCGTGTCGTTAAGTGTTGGAACGAGCCGTGCTACACGTTGGAAGTGTTCAATTGCGAATCATTGACAGGCGCTAGCGTGGCCACTTATTGAACTTTCGTTAAATGATGTTGAACTGTGGTGATTGAGAGTTTATGTACGTGTATTTTATGTACGTGCTGTTAATAAATTGTGTTTATTTATTTAAATTTCAGGTACAGTAGTGGTACATAGATGGACATAATGTGACAAGGCATTCTCCACCTACCAACCTTTGAGCTAAAAAGTGTATACTATGGCAGGTGTGCACAATAAATAAAAATATATGTGCTTATAAAAATAATTTAAAAAATGTCATTTTCTCTAAACAGGTCTCAAACTACAGTTCAAGCAACTCAACAGTTCGTTTTTCGTCTGTATCATCGTCTAAGATTTGAGTAATTACGTTTAATAGGCTTTTATATAAATGTAATTGATGTACATAAAACAACTTTCATTGCTACAAAGTACCTACATAAATCAAATCATGACTCATGTCAGTCCACCTTACATTACATCTTCGTACCTTGCGAACCCCTCAACGACATTGCAACAAACAAAATAGTCACATCGATCTTTATTGATGAAATAAAAGTGCATATAAATTTTATGAAGTATAAACGGGACATTTCTAAAAGTTTATGGGCCGAACACTCGTGGGGGACTAAGTACCTAAACCTAAGTCAACTCTGAATGAAATGTGTCGAAACTTATCAGAACATATTGGTTACTTCAACATCCATCACTACTTTTTATAAGAGAGACGTTGCAAGTTTTCTAACAAAAGCTGCAATGTATGTCGTGCATGGATTTTGAACGAAGTAGAGTAGTTCCAAAACATAGTGAAGGAGTTACGGTGACCATAAATTCAAGTTAAATTGGAGACATATCTTTTAATGTGCGTTTATTGAAGTGTTTATGAGGAGGTCTTCAAAGTCGCGCCTCTTCTATTTAATGGACACCGATGAATTTGCGTCTCACGTCTTCACAAACTTACTTACTATGATGGTTCGAAGCTTTCTAATACAATTGTGTATTAAAATTAATATTTTGGTTCTTAATTGTTTTATGACGAGGTGAATGGAGTTACTTTATGCTCTTTGAAGTAAGTTTTGGTGTTTGTATTAGTTGATTCAGTTTTAGTTTGGAGTACTTTTGTGTAGTTAATGACGGGATAAAATAAAATTAGTTCTGATGTTGTAAGATATAATGCTAGTTTCTGCCAGTGGTGCGCCCGAGGGAAAGTTGAAAATTATCCTGATCCGAGATAAAAAGTACCTATCTTATATATACCCAAATTTCATTCAAACCATTCAGACGTTTGAGTCTGATAAAGTAACAAACATTTATTATACACACATTATATTTATACAAGTTTTCAACTTTATTATGGTTTTATAGTAGTGTTAATTACACTCCACTTTATACTATATCGTCTTGGTGCTATCCAGTGGTGCTTTCTTATTGACAACAGCAGAAAGGGTTAAAAGCAAATTTTATACAGTATAAAATTAAATTAAGCCCAAGACCCACTGAAAACACAAGGTATCCGGTAACCAAGGCAACAGGAATAGATCTTAAGAAACACACAAAGCAGCTAACACAGTTACTGGCATTGACGCCATAACATCGTTACCTTCCCGCCTGAAGGGCCGACGCAAACCGGTGGCTTGCAGTGAACACCTCGTAACTGCGAAATACGAATATTTTGAGGAGGCACAACAACTCAAATTTGATCTTTATTATTATTTAACTAATTTAAATGTTGTTCTATGTGATTTATTCAAATATTCAAAAATATTGATTTCTTACAAGCACTTATTTCTCTTGGTTTTCAATTTTTTCGACAATTTTTTACGCTTCTTCGCGAGGTTATCACACCAAACTGACTTAAGAAGAATAATTAGGCATTTAACACCATAGACGGCGCAGCGTTACAAAAAACCAATCAATCTTTTTTGTGGTACAAGATAGTGCGTTTCCAGTTCATCATAAGATGAACTGGAATGTGAGTTGTTTTTGCAGCGACCTGGAGAACCTGGTCGCTGCAAAAACAACTTGGCCAAATGAGGTTTTATAGACACGTCAGATATTCAATGTGAGTGCAGTGCTTCTTTTCAAAGCATGAGCCACACGTTGGAGTCCTCACGTCACCATACACCTGCACTATTGAGGTTTTAAAAAGTGCCAACGATGATGTAGTTGACGTAGGAGACTTAATGGCAAACAGTTTAATGAGTTTACCTTCGATTCGAATAGAAAAAGAAGCTCTTCTTTCCAAAAATGTAGTAAAATGAAATTACCTAGAATATGAGATACGAGGTTTTCACTGTAAGCCATCGAAACGTGAATTAACGATATTCGTGATGTTCTCCTTTTGATTCGCTGTCGTGCTCACAGCTTTATGTTAATTTAATATTCTATTTTGGAGGGTAGTCTCAATGGGGTGAACACGTTAGAAATGGCTGGTTTTATTGAAAGTGAAAACGACTTCACGTGCTGTTTGCTCGATATTAATATATGTCATGATTGTAATTTGTTCCCTTACAAATAGTGAGCTTCAGTGTGTAAAAATTCAAACCATTTCAAGGGAAAATGTTAGACTTTGTCGAAAAGTGGATGAATGTAGAGAAAATCTGCTTTCCAACTGTCATATCATTAAGCACGCCATAATCATAGCGAAGAGTCCCATCTTTCCTCAAAGAAGTGATTGGAAACACCTTCCGCAAGAGGCAGGTATTCATAGAACATGGTAAATTCTGGAGGTTCCTGCATCAGATTCAGGTGGAGGTAACACCCACCCGGAGGACACGATGGAGCATACAAAGAGTTGTGCCGAACCTTAGTTCAAGCCAGGATCGGGACTTAGACTAAATGGTTGGAGGTCGCCTCTTTCTGTGAAATAACTAATGTGATTCACCATTTCTTCTTCTTCTTCTTAACATCAGGTGAGATCGCAAACACACGCTAGTTTATGTCTGTGTATTAAAAAATAAAGTTGCGACCACCTGGTAAGAACAAAGTATGATATACCTTTTCAAAGAAAAAAGAATACAAACCTTTTTCGATACTAAAATATCAACATAGGTGTCTACCTATATATAGGTTAAGCAGATCAACATACGCAGCATTCACAATCAGTGCTGCAGGGAAGTGCACCCTTTCCTGTCCCCCTGCAGTGTGCAGTGTCCCCTGGTCTCCCTCGCTACTGTCCCCTCTTGGACATGTGAGTAACAGTGAGGGGTAGCCCAACTGAAGGACCATACCTATTCATTATTATGATTTAATTTTTGCTTTTAAGTTTTGGTGATTTCATTATGAGTCGCGTTTTTTGTTGTTTTGGTTATGGACGAAATGACGATAGGAAGAGTGTCTGCATATGATACTTCATATGAACTAGTGCTGTATGTATAAAAAAGAATAGAATAGAAATACTTTTACTCAGAACAGACACGGCATTACAAAAACAGCTACATGCAACCGCATAAAATATTATGTTGAAAGAAAGTAAAATCTCAACTAACAACTGAGGGTCCATTCACAATCATACCTCTGTTAATTTTTTTTAATACATCTGTAATTTTCTTCTGACAAGTTTTAGCTATTGGTAGCTGTGGAGAAGATAATGCGCCCTGAAATTGAACTTTCTAAAGTATAGTTTAGTTTTTTTTTTAAGATTGGAATCAGTTCTATTAATATTTGAATCCCCAACCGGTCCTATGAGACCGCGCTGTTATTAGTTTACTATTGTGTCTCGTTTCGCTGGTATGTGATAGATGAAATTGAATACAGTTTTTTGACACATTCATCGAAAAGTTTTCTACACCGTTATCGCACAACTTTGATTGTTTTATCTTATCTCCCTATTGGTATTTCATGACTAAGATTCGTTAATAATTGAAATGATGTCATAGGCTATGTAGGTATCTAAGTAGGTAAACATGACCTATGATTTCATTTCATCTGAACGACTCATCTACGGAGACGAGTCCTATGACGGCTCTTGCCGAATTCCAAAGTCTATCATTGTAATTAATCAACAAGACAGTAACAGTCGCTTTATCAAAGGGATTGAAGAGTCAAACCATTTATCATAACCGCATCAGTCAGCCAAACTTTACAAAGCGAGGCACGCGTCACCGGCGTCACTCGCGCGCTAACAAAACTATGACCGTTACTGATCAAATCCCGATCCGAGGCGAGGGCCCACACCTCATCGCAACGATCAGGGGGACTAGGACAAAGGCAAGGTGCACACGATCGCCCGCGTCAAATCTCCGCGACTATTGTGTCGCATCGAATGTCGCACGTCGCATTGTGTCCGTCGCCCTCGCGCGCGTCAACGACATTAAATATTATTATTAAAAGATTTATCGCGTGGAAAATTGCACTTATTGTTAGTTACGACTGCCATATTTCATGTGATTATGAATTTATTTTTATGTTAATTATGTACGTGTGCATAGGTGGAGGGTTTGCTGTATTACTATTATCTAAACGTAACGACTAACGGTCTTTTTGTGTAGATAGTTTATTTTGTTTTTATGTACTGCAAAAAATTATAGTGTTGCGAACGGGGTGAACAGAAATAAATTACACCTCACACACACATCCCTCATCACATGTTTTTCATCATTTTTTTTTTACTATAAATAATTAATTACATATGTAAAAAAGGGTTGTAAGCAATGGCTACACCGGTCAGTGGATGTAGCTAGTCTTAAGAAATTGTCAGTTAAAATTTATTTTTCACTACCAGCGATAAGACATACAAATTACATACACACGAAAAATTCCGGTTCATGTATTAATTGTGTTACTTTTGTACAATAAAGTTTTATTCTGTTCAATAATATTTATCAAAAAATTACTTTTAATTTCTATCTTTAGTAAATATTCTAAGTAAAGTAAGTTATACCTATAAATAAGGCGTTTACATACTTTTACCATCTTATGAATAAATGCAGTTCTAAACGTCTCTCAAACAATAACAAAACGGTTTTCAGAAGGTAACGATAATCCTTTTAAAATGTAAATACAACCTAAACAATTTTACCTAACGAAATCAAATTAACAATATTCAAATCCATCCATCAGCGAAAACAAGTTTTTTAATCGGCCGCGATTCGACAGCGGCTTAGCTCCCCCGTCACGCCGACAATGGCGGGTGATGAGAATTCGCACGCTCGAGCGACTCGCTACAGTGTGGCCCCAGCTTTAGAATCAATCTGAGATGGACCGAGGCGAAAAGGCGTAAGTGGATTTAAGATGGTTCACATTTTAAATAATATACTAAAAAACCGGGCAAGTGCGAGTCGGACTCGCGCACTGAGGGTTCCGTAGTAACTTACCTATAAAAACAGTTCAATCGAACAATTCGACAGTCTCGAAATGTACGTTTTTTGCAGTATAAACGGACGAATCTTTTTTTCCCGTCACTTTACCAATTGAATTGAAAATTGATTTTTGCACAGCTTCAAGGGACCACGGACCCAATTATATGGTGTTAATTTCAACTCAATACCTCTAACTTACCTATGAATAAAGTTCAATTCTCGAATCGAGCGTTGAAGATTTTTCAAAAAAATAATTCTTGTGACGTAACAACAAATTTTCAGTTTTCAGACTTTTCCCTATATGAGTGCTATAAAACGTTGCTTCATGCCAAATTTCAAGATTCTAGGTCGACTGGAAGTACCCTTTAGGTTTTGATTCCCTTGCGAGTACTTGCGAGTTTCAAAATATGCAGCTTAAATTGCTGTTTCTTTTGATTGCGTTGACATAGAAGTTTGATTTTGTTACAGCTTAAAAGTATTATAGACTTGAGTATTTGGTGTGAATTTCAATTTAATACCCTACGCGTTTATGAGGAAATGGGTAGTAAGTTTATAATTATTAAAAAAATATATATTATGTGATGTAACTAAAAATTTATGGTTTTTGTAATTTTTCCTTTATCTATGCTATAAGACGTTGCTTCGTACCAAATTTCAAGATTCTGAGTTCACGGGAAGCACCCTGTAGGTTTTGATTCCCTTGCAAGTGTCGAAAATTTGCGGCATAAACGGCTGTATCTTTTGATTGCGTTGGCTTAGAAGTTTGATTTTTTCACAGCTTCAAGGGACAGTAGACCTGAGTAATTGATATAAATTTCAGCTTCATACCTCCACGCGTTCCTGAGAAAAAGGGTCTTGACAGACGGACGGACGGACAGACGGACAACAAAGTGATCCTATAAGGGTTCCGTTTTTTCCTTTTGAGGTACGGAACCCTAAAAAATGTGAAAACAAATCCACTGTCCAGAACATTCATTCAATACAAAATGGAAATAGAAATTCTTTAAAGTAAAAAACCGGGCAAGTGCGAGTCGGACTCGCGCACTGAGGGTTTCGTACCAACCTACCTATAAAAACAGTTTAATTCTCGAATCGAGTCTTGAAGACTTTTCAATTTTTTTTCTTGTGACGTAACTAAAAATTTTCAGTTTTCAGACTTTTCCCGATATTAGTGCTATAATACCTTGCTTCATGCCAAATTTCAAGATTCTAGGTCAACGGGAAGCACCCTATGAGTTTTGATTCCTTTGACAGTGTCGAAATGTACGTTTTTTGCAACATAAACGGGCGTATCTTTTTTTCCCGTCAACTTACAAGTTTGATTTTTGCACAACTTCAAGGGACCGCGGATTTCAATATATGGTTTTAATTTCAACTTGATACCTTCACGCGTTCCTGAGAAAAAGGGTCTTGACAGACGGACGGACAGACGGACAACAAAGTGATCCTATAAGGGTTCCGTTTTTTCCTTTTGAGGTACGGAACCCTAAAAAGTGGTTCCATTATAAAAGTCATTAATACTCATTACTGTTTTCACCAATATAGATTGCTAATTATTTAAAAAAAGTTTTCACTTACAGTTTTAATTAACTTCCATGTAAAACACAATAAAATAGCGCTTACAATCAATTGCATTTAAGCTTTTTCTCTCCTCACCCACTGCACCCAATCTATTGAGATTTAAATAAGCATAAATAGTGCGAGCGTAGGTAGAGTCCGACAAACAATAGGTGAGGGTGTAGGGGACGCCGCGACTCCGCGACTAATCGCCTTTCCATCCGACATGCGACAGCCGCACAATCGCAGCTCCGTGCACAGCTTTATTAATAATGCGCTGTTGCTTTTTCACATGGCTGGCGATTAAAAGAGTCAGTAAGTTTAAATATGTTTGTGTTATGAAACAAAATGTTGTTAAAACTTTGGGGAGAATATTGCTAAAGTTTCGAAATTGAAGCTTGATTTTTTTACAGAGTTTTTTTGAGGGACCTTTAAGACAGTGTTTCAGAAGAAGTCAGTCGTTGAACCAGTTGTGGTTCTGTTTTACAAATACTTCAGCCCCAAGAGAGAACAACAGCATCATATCATATTCTAACAATGATTGTCCATTCCGGGTTGAAGGAGCTCGTGGCTAGATAATAACAGCCGCACAGGTCGATCTTCAAGGTTAAGAAACGCTTGCCAAGGTTGGTCTGTGGATGGGTGACCATCTTAACATAACGAGTTTCCTCCTTGCACGTTAAGCCGTAGGTCCCGGCTGTCATTTGTAGATCTTTAGCAGTCGTTACGGATAGTCAGAAGCCAGTAAATCTGATTCCAGTCATGCCATGAAGTACCGTATTACCCCAGTTAATGGGTTGTGGAGGTCTGGCAGGCAGCCGCTCCTCGTAAAATACTGGTATTCAGCTAAATCTGGCTTGACTGGTAGCCGACCCCAATATATTTGGAAAAAGGCTAAGCAGATGATGACTACCCATTCCAGGTTGCCTGGAACAGCTTGTGATTGTATTTGTTTTAGATAGAAGTAGTATTTTCTATGTTATGTTTCTTGTTGTAAATATATCAATGTATCTAATATATAAATAAACTGACATGAGCGATCGGCTGCTGAGCTATGTGTCACTTTCACTGATCAATTCCAGTACAGAAAAATATTTGTATGGTCTCAAGATCTACATCGGTCTGGATGGCTTGTGGTTTGGGGCGAAGCGACGTATAAAAAAAAACTACTGAAGTTTTTTACAAGAAACATTCACAAAATGAGGGCAAATAAAATGTGTGAATGTTTTTTTTTAATGGTTATAAACTAGTGCTTGACTGCGATCCCACCTGACGGTAAGCAGTGATGCAATCGTCGATGGTGAGGCGCACTAGTTTATTAAGAGCCTATTCACTCTAGCCTTGCAGACACCCAAATTATAATCGGACGGAAAACCGCAGCAGGCAAATTGTTCCAGTCCCTCGATGTACGCGGTATGAACGACGAGGCGAAACGCTTAGAATGTAGTAAAAATCTGTCAAAAAACTAACACAGATCAGATACTAGATTTTAGCGAGATGAAATTCTTTAATCTGTCAGTGCCTAACTAGAATGTTGAACATCATCAATCACATCGTGCGTTAGTTGCTTTCGATCGCTATCGCTATCGCAGTGCAATAACATTAGTGGCATTAAGATGCTATCGCTAGTAATTTAGAAGCTATTCGCGCACAATCGCCGCGCATCTGTCTGCGGCATCGTCGATATCGTCGGTATCGTCCAGCCGATACCTGTCATGTGCGTTGAGCCGCTGACCCCACTGGCTTGTTCGTCAACTCGCGACTGCAAAACTCGCTAGTGTCAACTCGCGAGTTGACGAACAGCCACCCTACTGTGTAGGATTCCATGATGAATTCAACTATAGATTTTTTTTTAGTTCGCACTCGTCACCAATACTTGTATGGCTTACAAATTTGCTGTGTCTGGTCGTTTGTGTCATGTGAGTTGAAATGTTTTAGGGAACTTTATGATTTCTCAGTTTATTTTCTAATAAATCACCATTTTTAGGGTTCCGTTCCTTAGTTGTCAAAAATGGATATAGGTTCATCACGGATATAAATACAAGAATATTGCACCTATATATTAAATACTGAAGTCTACTACCCCTTGAAAAAGTAAAAAAGTGGAACATTTCAACGCAATCTAAAGGCTGTGTAGCTTATGCTACGGTGCAGAATCAAAACCTAAAAGAAACTTCCCGTTGACCTAGAATCATGTTTGGCAAGGAACAATATGCGGTAGCACAAGTTAGGAAAAAATTCAAAAGCCGTAAATTTTTAGTTATATCCTAAAATATACTTTTGAATGGGTTCAGAAAATTCGGATTCAGGAATCAAACCTACATCGTTTATGTAGGTTTGAGACTCGCGCACCGAAGTATCCCTTTACTTCGGTGCGCGAGTCTCACTCCCATTTTAACCAATTTTTCTTATCTTAGGTATTTACATTCCAATTTTTCAGTGTTTATTTTTCTAAACTACCTATACTAAAATAACGTTCTCATCATTTACCCAGTCCAGAACACACTGCATCCAACCTCTATCAATTCGAACCTCGTACCCTGTGCCTACCCACCGTCCATCGCGGCGCGCTATCAGCCGGTGGGGATCTTTTCATTAAGGTTATCTCGCGGCTCATCTTAAAAACGCCACGTGGACAGCCTCCCGATCTCGATGTGAGCCAGACTTCAATGAGATTATGTATTATGTGGGAGATCCGTCGAGTACTTACTTTGAAGCTCGTTAGCAAGCCATAAGGGATGTGGGAGAAAAAATCTAAATTAAAAAATGTGAATTGATACATTGTTGAAATCATTCCAGCCCCATCAACTAAAATGGCGGTTCATTATAACTTTGTAACATTTAGAAAAGGCCTAAATCCAACAGTGAACGGGTTTCGACAGAAATTATGTTGATGATATTGTCAATATGTACTTGTGGATTTTGTGATCATTAAAATACTGATTTTTAATCAAATTGAAATGGTAAAAATCCGATGGATGTGAAACGCATAGGATCGTTAAGTATTGTGGTGATAGTTTTTGGACGCCTATGTTTAGCATTGATGATGAGGAAACTAAATTGTTCTACTAGACATTATCGCATACAAATGGGACCGTTCTATTCAGTGTTCCTCAGTGAAATAAATAGGTGACACACAAGTATATGGTCGTTGAACCAGTTGTGGTTCTGTTTTACAAATACTTCAGCCGCAAGAGAGAACAACAGCCTCAAATTATATTCTAACAATGATTGTCCATTCCAGGTTGAAGGAGCTCGTGGCTAAATAATAGCAGCCGCACGGGTCGATCTTCGAGGTTAAGCAACGCTTGCCTAGGTTGGTCTGTGGATGGGTGACCATCTTAACATAACGAGTTTCCTCCGTGCCTCGGAAAGCACGTTAAGCCGTTGGCCCCGGCTGTCATTTGAAGATCTTTGGCAGTCGTTACGGATAGTCAGAAGCCAATAAATCTGATTCCAGTCTTGCCATGAAGTACCGTGTTACCCCAGTTAATGGGTTGTGGAGGTCTGGTAGGCAGCCGCTCCTCGTAAAATACTGGTATTCAGCTGAATCCGGCTTGACTGGAAGCCGACCCCAATATAGTTGGGAAAAGGCTAGGCAGATGACACAAGTATATGGTCATATAGTAGCTGCTTTTTTTTCTGGACGTGACCAAAATTTATACCCCTTGAATTTGTCAATTGACTAACCAAAACCATTTTAGAATTGAAAAGGCCAAGAGCATCCTCAACAATACACGTTAATTGCACCTCTCTCGCCGTGCGCACTGCCCCGTACATGCGCTGTAGGGCGAGCGCGCGACTTATCGGTAATTAATAATCGCACTCGCGGCAGAAACGTTTTTAATTTGCGCTACACGTGCGTGGCGTGCGCGGCGAATGGCGACGCGTGCGCGTGGAGGGGATGCTGTGGGAATCGAAATATGCTTCATTGTGAGATACCGTTGTATGCAAAGCGTCATTAGTAAATCGTTTATGTAAGCTAAGTTGAGAAAGAGTTGTACTCGTAAATATAAGAAGTTCTTAGCTATCAAATTTTTTGATACTTACAAGCAAAAAAGTTACAGAAAAAAACATATATTGCCAAAACCGAAAAACGTCCGTAAATCCCTAACGTTTACACAAAAGTGCTACATTCAAACACGGACAGCGACGACTCGTCGAACACTTTTATCAATGTTCGCTTTTCAATAAACCTCTAACAAACTGGCCAGTTGACTCGCAGCTTTTTTACGCCAATAGAGTCGCTTCCGCCGCGGCCGGAAGTGGCCGGTCCGGCGCGGCCGACAACAGGAGCGCTTACCTTAGTTTTTTATTTGTGCCTTCCTGATTTATGGTTGTTTTGAATTTGTTTGGGCCACTGTGTCCGCGCCAAAATGCTTTCGACACTTTCAGGAAATCTGGACATGTTTTTTTTTCAATCGAACTCGCGAACTAGTTGAAAATTCTAACTTTCAGATACAGAGATGTGGCAAGTTTTGTGCGTGGGTTTTCTTTACAAATAGGCTAGCATTGCCATCAATATGTACAACTTATGAAGGTTGTTTTTGTTACGTAATGTGGAACATGAGTTACATAAAAAAGTCGTCTAGCCATTATGAAAAAGTTTTCTACAATTACCAAAATAAAGTACATTGTAACTTTAACGTAACTAAAATAAAAACCATTTCGACGCCTAAAGCGCGACACATATTTTCATCACACTAGTGTAAACTACAATTATTTTCAAAAGTTTCATCCAACAAAGAGAAACCATTTGCCGCGACCTACGCGTCCGTTACCCGCACCTAGATAGAATACCTCACAAAAGTCTGGCTGAAGAAAACTTTGAGGCAACACAAAACCTCTCTCGCAAAGAATAAGCTGAAAGAGCGCAAAACACTTTCAAAAAAGTCCAGCGAAATATTTTTCATTAGGGCCGAGGCAAACAATGACAATTGAATCTCGTGCACTATACCTTCCGCGGATTACTGCGACTTATTGCGACTCGACAACCGTCCCGCGCTCAAAAGAATAATATGTCTTTATAACGGATCCCGTGGCTTTCCCTGCCTTACTTCTTACACATTTTTCAGTGAAATGTGAGAGCTCCTTTAGTTTTTCCACGCTCCTCCCATTCGAATTTCAACTCAATGCTCCAAAATTTACGTCTTCTTTTTCTCTGGGCGGCTCCCTGGGAGAATAGATTGCATTGTCTTGTGACGTAAATCATTCTGGAATAAGACGCGTCAAGATGAGCACACGAAATTGTACTTTGAAATTGAAGTGTAAAGCTCAATTTACAATGGTGTTTCATAGCGTATGTGATGTTTTTTTGCGAGATGGGCAGTCTCACGTGGTAAAAGGTCACTCTTCCCGTGACGGACGAATTAAATTTATAAAATGAAAGAAAGCGCCAGGAGTTGGATTATCTCCCTACATTTTACGAGGAATTATACATACAAATTGTATTTAGTAAATGTTGCTGAAGCAGTAACTGTCTGATTTATTAATCCTTTTGTAACTTTAGATGCAGGATTAATGTTATCGCAGAAGTTCCATAAATGTCGATCCCTATCAATTTGTTTTTTCTATGGCTTCCACCAAATGGTATATCTTAATTTTATAACAAAGGTTCTCTCATCGTGGCCTATTCACCTGATTTCAGAACTTTAAGTTTACAGTATTCAAGAGATTATTTTCTAGCTTAGAATAGAGAAGCTAACAGAACAAAACAGCACCTACCCAAAAAAAGTAATTTCATCACAAAATATATTCGAGATCGTAATGAAAACGGCGACAATATAAGAGAATCAGAACTTATCTGCAGGACGGGGGATAAAGACGTAATTTTATTAGACTATACACCTTAACTCGATAAACATAATCTTTCATTTGCACAATTGTTTACGATCGTAGACGCACTTATTGCTCTATCTGTCTCACACTTTAGTGTAGTATGTATTTTTGTCTCTTTCTAAATAAAGGTGCGTTCGGTGTTGTTTATTTTGATCGCGGTTGACCCTCGGGTAATGATGATTGGTTCACGCCACTAAATTGGAGGTGGCGGGGACACACGAATTCACTTAGTGGTCGTAGTGGTGCGGACTGTTTTGTGGTAATGTTGCACATTAATAAGCGTCACGTGCATTCGTGCATGCCATTTGGTATCAGGACTTCTGGAGAATCAGGAGTATGTTTTCCTTTTGCCTTTTTGGTTCTTGTAGAAATCGTTTTCACATGTGCAAAATTATTATTATTGGGGCCTTGAGATCAACTACTAGGGCCCTGGATAGAACGAACAATAACCCTGAAACCCTGGAACGAAAGCAAAACGGAACAGGAGTGAGTTTTAGTCAGTAAAAGTCTGACATGCTCCACCCGAAACAATGCCTTAAAGAATTGAATTGAATTGCGAAGTAATTTTACAAATTTTCCACCAAAAAATACTTGAATATCATGAAGGTGTATGAGTATGGGAAAAGGCTAGGCAGATGATGATGAGTATGTTCAGCAATTTCTTTCAAGACATTTCTACAGTCTAATTTTTTCTTGTTCTACAGCATCATTAACAGTTTCTCATCATTCAAATTTATTTTGAAGCCTGCTTTAATCAAAATCATTGTAAACCCTATCAAATTCAACCAAGATATAGATTTGTATTTTTCATTTAACCCCGCTCCATTCACTAGCACCCTTAGTCTCCCCCATATGTTTTTATAGGCACAACAGAAGACCTGATGAATATTTATTATTATGCCCATACACATTTCCTAATAGCCCGTGTATATATACTGCGTAATTTATAAGCATTATGTATAGATTCATATCGAGTTCGCGTCATTACCTTTTCTCAGATGTGCTCGTGAAAGAATATTTTTACATCCAATTGATTCGGGATAGGAGAGGCTTTGTATCGTGATTTTTATATTTTAGTTTTTGGAGGCTTATTAGTGTGGGGATGTTTAGTGGGTTATTTGTTGGTTTCGAAGTAAATGGCGTGTTTACAGTTTTGGTAGTTTGTGTCTTTGAAACTATGTCATGATACTAAAGCATGCTCTGATGTCTTATAACTGTTGGAGAACTCATACTGTGTATCACTGGTATCACATTTATTTTCTGTATAATTGTGTAGGTAGTCTTTTTTAAAGATTCAAAGTAAATATTTTAAACAAGTAAAGAGTTAGTACCTACCTAGTTGTATAAAAGCAGTCAATATTTATAGAATATACACATAATATTTAAAATTTTTAGTTAGTTCTATAGTCAGATCAATCACAGCAGTTACTGCTTACAAAGGTAAGGTAAACCGAAAACCGTTCTGTAATTCGATTAAACTTTACAAAAATAAAATAATAGCTTTCTAAATCAAAACATCAGTTATACTGAGAACATCCCCTGACCCATCGCTCTCACACTATTCAAACAATGAATTCTTCAATTCATTGTCAGTGAAGCGGTAGTGTTGCGAATGTGGCTCAGTCCTCACACGCGACCTCCTCGTTCCTCTATGAATGCCCTCACGTGGCCACGTTTGAATGCCGCAGCTAATTGTGACTATCAACCGCCACGTGGCCTCGAGGGCAGAAAGAATCACCTCTCTAGTCGACTGACTATTGTTTTGGGAAGAGCTTTTCAATTGTAGACGGATATGTGAAGGTGAAACGGAATTCCGGGCAGTAATGTTAAATTGAAAATTGGGGTTTCCGTGTGGATTTTAGTTCTATTTTGTTTATTCTGTATGCTATTTTGGATGAGGTAACAATTTGTATGAGGTTAGGGAAAAATGTATTTAATACAAATTTGAATTTGCCTGGAGCTTCCCCTATGTACATAAAATATAGCCTATGCTACTGATGAATAAAGAAGCTTTCTAACGGTGAAAAAATTTTAGCACCCTGACCAGTACTTTCAGAGATTAGGTATCTTTAACAAACAAAAAAACAAACCTTTCTTTTTTTACAATATTAGTGATAGTTATTAATCTTGAAAAATTCATAAAACTGCAGTGCACTTCTTGGTAAGACGAGGATATATTGTTTAAATTTCGATTTTATATCACTTTTAGCGACACTAAGTTAAAGTCAATGTACCTTCGAGAAAAGCCATGCATGATGGATAGACTAGTCTGTTATCGATCATCGTATGCAATAAACGATAGACTTTCAAACATGCACTATATTGAAGGTGCTATAACACCGTATCTTATAAAGTTGATGATGTTTACCGTACCGAACCGTATTAAGGAGAGTAATTTCAATTCAAAAATATTTATTTTTCTTATGCCTACGTGGGAATTGATGAATGCGGGCTTTGTGGGCGTCAGAAGCAAGTGCACGGTTCCAATTGTTCGTTTCCTAAGGAGAAGAACCGCAAAGAAACACCATGGTTACTCTGTATATCTTTATTTAGAGGACAGTGACATTTAATAACAACAAAGGATCGAAATGGAAAGTCCCTTATCCAGGAATTCACAAAGTCTGCAGAGTTCTTACATTCATTTTAAAAAGAAACTATACAGAAATGAAAATAAACCTATCAATAAAAGAGATGTTTACAATGGTAAATCACTTGTCAAACTGTAGATGGTCGAGAAACATTCATTGCAGTTTACACGAGTAAATATTTCGTCCAAACATTCAGTACTGGATATATTTTCAACCCAGGTCATTGCGATATCTCTATCCAGCGATATGAAAGCAAACATACATAACCTTTATATTCGCTACGAAAATATTTACCTGTCCATAAATACGGCCGGACACGTCGATGCAATATCCACACATTAAAAAAATCCCCAGTGCCGGGCACCTATTCAGTTTTTGATATAGCACTTTACCTACAAACGATTTACAACCTTATCGTGTTCCATCACGTTACATATTCCATTGTATTTTTTTTCCATATGTTATAAATGAAAGTACAGTGAAAAATGGACTTAATTTTGAAGAGATAAAATTGGAATTTGAGTGGATGTGAAATATGTTAGCAAGAGTATGTCCAGCAAAATGAACTGCGGAAGATGTATGAGGCAGCGGATTAAAAATATTTGTACGCGCCATTATACATGGTGTAATGAAAACCCTAAACGTGCCTCTTTATTAAGTGCTAGCTTTTACCCGTGGTTCCGTCCATTTTATTCATGTTTCAGTTGATTTACATAAAGATATTACTATTTTAGCTCTCACTGCAAGTAATTATGGTAATAGGAGAAAAGAATTGAAAAAAAAAATAGTTAAATGGTGTAAGAGATTAAATAGGATACCTGTAGTTAAACATTTTGTAATTCAATAGCATGAAACAGCAAAACGTGCATGCTCTAACAATTCCTGAAATAATTTTGTACACCAAATTTTAAGCAAATAACGTTATTATTAGATTGACTGATTGATAGATATTAATAAAGAATTTTTCAAAATCTACCTACAGAAGTTAGAAACACTAAAAAACTTTTGGAATTAAAAACAGCTACACAAGCTAAAACAAAAATAACAACATTACAGACAAACAGACATCACTAACCATGCCACTACACAGGGGGTGGTCAGTTAATTGAAGGCGCGGTTTCAATAAAGATCTTTTGAGGCCTGATGACGGTCTGACGTCACGATCAAAAGATTTTAAATTTTGTAATTAGAACGTTCCTTCATGTGTTGTTATATGACCGTTATTTGTGACGTAATCCGCCGTGATGTATGGCATATATTGAAAGGGAAGGTTTATCCCTATGCGATATTAGATGTTTCCACCTATTTTTGTTTATTATAAGGAGAGGATTTCTGGTATCTTTCGTTAGAGGTTAGATATAAAACTGATGACATCGTTTGAAAGAGCCATAGCCCTGTCCATCGACAGGGAGTGTCCCAGAGTCTTGCACTTAGAGCAGGTAGAGTTATTGATTACATTTCCACCTTAAAAAACACAACTGAATTTACTGACTACAAACTTAATTTATTAAAGATCAGAGTGAGCTTTCAATTTCTACTACCAATCTGAATGACAGTGCATTTGAAGCTCACGTAACCAAAGTAACACAGCGAGATTATACAGAATAGGTTTATAGATAGTGTGAGTCTATAAAAATGTTACAGTAACAACAACACCGCACACACAGCTTATCTTATTTATATATTTCTATTTGCAACTTCCAAATGAGAATTAAAAGAATGTAACTAAAATCTTACACCACGAAAGTTCTTTGATTATAACCGCAGTACTGTACTACACCGTGTATGACAGTGTTGGTATCTTCGCACACAGGTTGCCGTTCACAAAGCGTCTGTGTCGTGCGCGAGCATTCATTAGCGCCGAGTAATGAGCCACACTCGCCCGACACAGATCACTACATGTTACAGAAACACTACTTGGTAAGATTTTTTTTTTACTTTTTTGTTTTTATAAATAAATTATGAACAAGTGCAGGTGAACTTTATGACTTGAAAATTTCTTTCCTTCCATCTAACAAATTCTATAAGGTACAATCAATTATTGTTAATCTTCTTAGACTGATCATTATTGAAACAGCTGCTCGTATTGCTTCAGAGTTATAAGAATGGTGACATAGAGAACATGTCATGAGATTTTTCGGTTGCTGACATGGATATCGAATACACGATGATCTGACCTTGATAATGCTCTTGTTAGCTTATTTGCTGATTTGGTTTAGCATCACATTGGAGAAAATTTATCTCTTTAATCTTTAATCGTTTCTACAATTTTGCTCTTTTCCGACTTCATATTTTTTCTTGATAGTCTTTTGATTTTTATTTTTTTTTTGATATCTTAATCTTGCTCGAGATCTCATCGAGTCACATCCATCCTTGTAGTTATACATATCAATATTGCAGTCTCTATTCCAAGTCTTAATGCTCTGTTCTCTTCTATTCATCCTTTTATGTGGTTTCCAACATACATACATATATTGCCTATCTTTGTTAATCCTTGGACAGTTGTTAGAAATATGTCCGAGTACCAGCTTCTTGAAGAGTTCACGTTCAAACTTCTAACCTTTTAAAATATAGTTACCTAATTGTGAACTTAAGTCGTGAGCTTTCTGCAACAATTCTATTCTTTGTCCCAGCCTCGTACATCGGTACCTTTTAAGGCTTTTAAACGCAGTGCGAGCTAATCACGCGGCCGCGCACTGTGGGCGCGTGGAGCCCGCACCGCTGCGGATTATCTCACTAGCATTATGCACTTCTGTTACTTTATTATGCTCTGTAGCCGTTCTGAATTAGTTTCGTTTATCCAGCTTAATTAGGGTACCTCAAAAAGATCTCTTACCCTTAAGGACCCTTATAGGATCACTTTGTTTTCCGTCTGTCTGTAGGTCAAGAACCTTTATTTTGCGAACTATACACCGCTTCACGAAAACGGTGCAGCTGGTCAGCAGTTTTCGTGAAGCGGTGTAAAAGTCAAACTTCTGAGGTAATGCAAATAAAAATACAGCGGTTTATGTCGCAAAAACAAAAACGTACATTTCGGCACTCTCAAGGGAATCAAAATTCGTAAGGTACTTCCCGTTGACCTAGTTTTTCATATTTTTAACTTTCTAACATCATTTTGATTGGCCTAGTTGAGGGTGTATTATTATTATGTAGAAAATCGCAGCTTTACAGTATTTCAAACCTTTTATTTTATATTTTTTGTTTTCAACTGTCATAAGTGTCATATTGCGTATGACACTTATTTAAAACGATTTTGTAACTCTGATTGAGAAAATATTCATCGTTTTAAAATAGACAACCCAGATTAATATTTTAAATAATTATAAAATGTAATCCAGTACGATTGTGATTCAGAGTCTCAGATTTATATTAGATACAGCGTTTGAATCGATCAACGTCTAATGAAAATAACATAAAGTGTATCAAATACCACTTCCCAGTAATATGTATTAGTCAATGATAGGAATTTGATACTAGTGAAGTATGCGAGGGCAGGACATGACTAGAGAGATATTAAAAATATGCTATTTGGTCAAGAATAAGGATTTATGGAAGAGGTAGGTTTTATTGAGGCAAAATATTTTGATATAGTAAAAATTATTGGTTTGGGAAGTGTAAAGCAGCTACACTTGACAAATCAAGCTTAAGGAAGAACATAACCTACCGCCATCTGTCTTCTTGATACCTCTAGTTCATTTTCTGCCTAAACATGAATAATTGCACTTTCCATATAGGAAAGTATTACATCGATTGCCCACCCAGGTAGGCCGCAAACACTACCTGGCGAATTGGGTTTTTTATACCCAATTGTTGGTGCGGTGCTCTTGTTCAAAACATGAGACATACGTTAGAATGCACCATGTGCCCATACACTTGTACTTGGAATTAGCGTAGACACCTACTGGGCCCAAATAATAATTATATCTGCCGAACGAATTCATTACATTTAAATCTACATAATTCGCAAAATTATGTATCATTCGTCTTGCAGCACAAAGATTACAATTTTTTTTGTTTAACTCATATAAACTAGTGCTTGACTGCGATTCCAACTTATGGTACTCCAAATAACTGTGGAATTTACGTATAACTAGTTAAACATCGATTTGAAAAGAAGAAGAAGATTTATATACTGATCAAAGTAGTCTCTTTTAGTAACGTAATTCAGCAGTTAACAATATTTGTTACTTAGTCGATATATGCTTGGTCTTAATCTGAGTGAGTGGTTAACTGGAATAGTCGATGAAGAGATTTCATAACGAGGACTTCCTCCCGCGACCATCGTTATTGCAATTACGTTTTACGACATTACCATAACGTCTGTTTCCTGACCATTCCATACGCTTTCCGAGAATCTTCATCTTCACCCTCTGAAATAGATTTGCATATCTATATCTATACTAACTATACCTACCGTACTTAAAATTTGTAAGTTTGTATGTAGGGGGTAATCTCTGGAACTACTGGTCCGATTTGAATTTCTTTCAGTGTTAGATAGCCCATTTATCGAGGAATGCTGTAGGCTATATACCATCACGCTGAGACCCACGGGAGCGGAGCAGTAACGAAAAATGCGGATGAAACCGCAGGGGACAGCTAGTTTTCTATAAAATCTTGATATATTTAACCTATATATGTTTTGATGAATTTTAACGACTTCTCTAATAAAAAGTGGTCATAACTCACAATAACTCGTTTAATTTGACAAAAATGTACGTTTGTGTATGGCAGTGACATCCTGTAGTGTTGCGAGCAAATTAGCGATGATGTCCGATCGTAAATATTATTAGGTGTGTTAGTTATGTGTTTGTCGCGGCGTTACTCAGGGCCGAGGTGAGCTATGGCTGGGCTTTGATGCTAATTGAGTAATATAAAACAATAATAACCATTATTTATGCAAGCAGGTGTATGGCGTAGGTAGGTTTATTGCAGCGAGTCTTAATAAACTTAGAGATACAACGCATGTATGCACTAAGATAATTCGTCAGAGCACAGATGCTGATAACGTTCTAAATTTAATGCGGACAGCCCTTAAACATTAGCTTTCACTATAAGAATAGAAACTAAATGAACCTAAAACTAAACAATACCTCTATTATATTACAGATTCAGGACGAGACCTTTTGCAGGGCCTCCGAAAATCTTCGCATATTTCTGCATATTTTCTAAAGAAAACGTACAAATTCTAGCCTCATTCCAAATAACTGTGCCCTAAAATTTCCATTAGACGAAAACACTTACCAACGTTAAAAGATTCTGACAGTTCCTTTAATACTTTCTGGACGCAAAACTAGTAAATTGTGTTCCACCTACATTCATGTGAGAATCTTCACAATTAGCAGCTTCTGATCAAAGTAGCGGATATGATATTTTACGTGTGTCGCGACAGACGGACGGACTCGCCTTGTTTTATATATATCAGTGCGTGTTATATACGTGGGGCAGATTGAACGGAAACATGTTATGATTGTAAAGATAGTATAACCTTGTGGAATTTCGATTTGTGAGATTTTAGTATTCTAGAAAGATCGGTATTGACGTTGGCTAGCTAGGCCAAGTTAGACCATGTATCTAATAATGTTAGATCTAAATAGTGGAGTGCGGTAAGACATGAAAACCCTTGAATCAACTTAAATCGAACGAATTTTTCTTTTTGTGATAGATCTTTTTGGTCGTCTTGTTAAAAAATTATTATAAATAAAAAGTTAAATTATCATTTACAGATTGTGAGATTGGAAAATTTTAAGAAAATTAAGTAATTGTATCAAATGAAGACATTAAATTAATGTTACCTAATCTGAAAAGAATCATCATTCATGATGATTCTTTTTTCATTCTTGATGATTCTTTTCGTTTTACAAAAATCCGTTCTGTGGACACAGATTATACCTACCCGTAAATACCCCTTATGGGAAAAGAGTCTGGATTTGGGAACGGTTTAATTGATTAAACGGTGGGTTATGCTACTTTTAAATTTGATGTAGACCTTAAGTTTGAAGTTAATAATATATAACTACTTATTTTCTAATGCCATGTCTTGTATACTACTGATGTGCTTCTTAATCTGTTCACCAAAAACCACATCAATAAAAGTCTTCCAATCAGTCCAGCTACCTTACAGCGCACTCCTGAACCCAATCAGTTCACAAATAACAGGCGGCAGGCAGTTAGCAGGCTCATGGGTGGCGGGCCTGACAGTTACTTCGCCCTAAAGCGAGTTATTGCGCTGGACATTACGGCCAGGCAAAAACGCCGACATATTGAGAGCTCGGAATGTAATAAAGAGGGTAATGTCGCTGGGGGCAGGTTTTTTATAACCACCTTCGAGGAGTTGGGTTATGAATGGTTGTATTTGTGGGTTTGGAACCTGGTGGCGTTATAATACTCGTTTTGTGTCTCACTTCTTACATATAAATCAAGATTAAAAGGAGAAGTATGGAACGATCGTTGCTTACTTTCGGCATGACATAATCATGGTTGTAAATCCAGGTATGGTTTTAGTCAGTAAAAGTCTGACTCGCCTTACAGCTCCTGGAGTTGGAAAAGTCATTGGTTGATGTCACAACTTCAAATAAAATCGTTGTTTTTCTTAGATAAGTTCTCTATAACAATGATGAGAGAAAGATCTTATCTCAAGGTTGGTGGATGGTGCTTCCTTGTCTCAAAGAAACCTTATACCTACGGACCGATTTCTGGTAGACTTCAAAGATACATATTACACCAATCTGTTGTCAAGAATCAGCTACTATCTATAGCTTACCTGTAAAGGCTCGCTATAGATCCACGAGTAACTATCTCATTTTAACAGAGCACTTAGAACACAAGTCATCTCAGTAATCCCATCGTCCTCAGCATCTCAACTCCTAGCCAATCAGTCAGTGTAGCCAACAGTGACGATTACACTAATTGCGGTGTATAATAAACCTATAATTGTAGTGTATAATAAAGCTATAATCGCTGGATTTTTCCGAGCTGAGTGCGCGCTAATGTGGCAAGTATTAACATTTGAGTGTGGTTTCTTTGATAGCGTTTTTATTTAGTTTTTATACTTCGTCAGTTTGCCTGAGGACCTTGTTATACTATGGTAAAGTTAAGAAATTGCTGACTATGTTTTTACTCTGATTCCATCGAAAACAGATTGTATCAACGGAGACACAAAACCTAGCTACAAAATATTGACATCGTGAAACGTGTTATCAACTAACAAACCCTCGCAGCGACTCACCGAGATGATCACTTCGGATCGATCTTTGAAAGGATTGTACACTAATAATGAAGTAGAATAATATTTATTGTACTAACTAAATTAATTTTAATAGTTTTGGGTTTACTTGAGTCTTCCGTCTGCTTTCCGCTTACATACATTTCATATCCATACGTGCATGCATGCGTCTCTTTACCACCCTAAGGTAACTGGTAATTTTATACATTTGTGTTACATGAAGATTAAATAAATAAATAAACATTTGTCTAAGACACTTATTTCCAAGTAAATACCACCAGTCGCGTATACTGTAACCCCAACTTGTCGCCAATCATTTCCTTGAGTTTTTGCGCTCATATCATCACATCTTCACTTATTGTTTACACGGTTCTGTGTCGGTCAGCTTGTTCTGGAAATCATAATATTCTCCTTAGGGTTAATTAGGAGTAAATGTCTGAAGAGTCTCTTAGCATTGACGACAGAGCGTGGCGAAAGTCAGGAGTATTCATTGATTTCAGATCTATTCCTTTACAGCTGCGGCTATCTTCATCGGTACCAATACTTCTTCGCAGAAGGAGGTGACTGCTTCCTATTCTCCCTCGATGCGAACCATAGCCTAAACTAGGTGCTCAGCCCAAGCGGAACTTTTCACTGAATGTTCTACCGTATCCGCCGAGTGATCCACACAATCGCATGAGTTCGAAACAGGAACCTCCCGAACTGACCACGTCCAGTGAAAAACTGCGTCAGGAGGATGGTGAGGAGGCCGTGGCGGCAGGAATCAGCTACTCTTCAAAGAGGAACGATTGTGGCGTACCCAAAACTACTGAACTATAGTTACTGAGGGAAGCCGCTTAGACAGACTGTCAAGTAACAATCATCATCATCTGTCTAGCCTTTTCCCAACTATGGGATCGGCTTCCAGTCAAGCTGGATTTAGCTGAATACCAGTATTTTACGAGGAGCGGCTGCCTACCAGACTGTCAAATAACAATGCTTTACATAAAAAAATATTCAAGTTTGCACGAGGATAACGTCTAGCTATCTAAACATAAAGCTGACCACAACAACTATTTTTATGAAGACATCTCCATAATAAAACAAACAATATTACACATCCACATAAACATGGGATCCCATTAATCTCAGGTACAATCGCAGCATACGCCATATTTCTAGGTCATGGAGTGCACTCGCCGCGACAAACATTTTAGCTGTGCAAACAGGGGAGGACCGCGCAGGGACACGCGGGTTTTTAATCTGAGTGTAATTTAGTTATAGGAGGTGTTTGCTGTATTTAATTCTGGGTTTTTTTAGTATGATATTAAAAGAAAAAAAAATTAATTTATTTGGTACAATACAGGACACACAATAGTTAAGTTAACACGAAATGAAAAAAAAAGAATTGTGTGCCGAACGGCTAGACCGAAATAGGTCCAGTTCTGCAAGAATTCCAGACAAGACCCTGGTGCTGATTTTTAACTGAACTTGTGACGCAACAGACGAGAATCTATTTTTTCATGTGGGATTTGAAAGTATTAAAATCTAAGCAGGTTGATGAGTTGGTCAAAATCATTTTAATGGCAGATATCTTTTGGATTAACACACCCTTAAGTAATTCGAAGCTACACATACCTAATATACTAGCTTTAGGGTAGGTTTATACAAGGTCTCGTTACTTACTAACATAACCCTAACCTTTATTTCTAAGATAACTTACACGAACAATTTTACTTAATTTAATGATGATGAAAACAGAATGTAATAAAATCCCTTGGCCGGCAAAAAATGGCTACAAATTCTCCCAGAACATATAAAAAGGTCCAAAATGAGCTCGACTAAACTAAACAGAATTAAAAATCTCGACATGGACGCGATGTGGGCCACCTATTCATTTTATTCTAGTTAGTTTGTCGCGAGTGTAGTGCAGATAAAATCACATTATATTTTCCGTATGTGCGTGTTCCAAATTGGACAGTATTCACTGTATAAAATGAGTTAGAGAGTTGGAGCCGCTGACGTGGCTGGGCGGCTGGCATGCTGGCGAGAGGTCGCGGGGAGCGGGAACACATTGAAGATCAGATTGAGTTGTTATAATAAATTAGAATAAAATAGTACACCAAAAAAGTAACAGTTTATACAACAACAAAAACCTACTGCTGGGACTCAAAGCTCTCTACGAGTGGGAATGGGCCTTAATCCACCACGCGGGGCCAGTTCGGATTGGTTGATAGTTTATATAAAAACTTAAATCTATGGGTACAATGGCGGTCTTATCGCTGACAGCGAAATCTACCAGACCTTAGGAAAATCACAAGAGTTGTTGTTGTGTATCATTGCTGTAGCGATATCTATGACGCAACATTTGAACTTACATCATCGTCATTTCAGCCGAAAGACGTCTACTACTGGATCAATATACAGGTCAAGCGTCGCCACAACGACCGGTCCTGTGACATAATGCTCCAAAACGTGGTCGCTCACAATGGGCCTCATCAGAAGGCTTAAAGGCATCCAAAGGGCAGTGGAAAGGGCTATGCTCGGAGTTTCCTTGCGCGATCACATCGATTAAAATAACACAACAAAGAACAAAAAATAACAATAACAACCCGCAATCAACTATCGACAGTTGCCCGGTAGTATCTGGTCGCATGAACCTCCCTTCTTAACTAGTTAATAGTATAATAAAGTAATAGTTATAATAGAAATATAAGTAGAGGTATGTACTTATATTTCTACCTCTACGCTACGAGACATGGGGGATCCTGCTATGTTTATTGGCTGACTTTAGAAACTATTTGGTGTGAATCACTTAAATATCAATGCAATCATACGATATCATGAACAGATTACAATGATATAATATGAGGAGAAATGTATAACCGTAAACAAAAGCTATTTGGCTCATGGATGGATTCATAGTTTAGTCTAAAAAATCAATCGCAAGTGTTACAGAGCGATAACTGTAACCCAATAACTTTAAGTTTTGACTAAAAGTAGATGATACTCCCAGTACCTACTCGCTCCGCTCCTCAGCGAGAGCGCTACCCTCGGCAGTTTTACGAGCCGCTAGTGATAGCACGGACGATGCACATGAGTTATCGTTACTGCTTAGGTGACTTCATATGGCCTCTGTCAACATTAACTTGTCCCAACGTTTCTTTTACTTTGGCTGCCAAACGAACATTTTATTGGTCTGAGCATGTATTTTATGAGGTACGACTTAATACGTAAGCTAGGAAAATATTTAGAAAATGATTCTGAAGATGCACACGAGGCAATTTAAAATGAAGCATGGTTGTTGGTATCTGCTGTACGATTTTTTTTTTTGTGAGTTAACAGGCGCTGCTTTGTCACATTAAAGTATTTGATCCAAGTCTTTTTAAGATTTCCTAAGTCCGCAAAAACGGAACCAATATAGGATCACTTTGATATCCGTCTATCTGTCTATGAAGAACACGTGGAGGTATGAAACAGAAATAAATATCAATCACATTTTAAGTCTGCTATCTCTTGGAGTAGAGAAAGGATCAAAATTAAGTCTTTTTGTGCTACATTCCGAGGTTAGATACTTCCTGTTGACAGAAGTAAGGTCTCATAGTACAAGTAGGAAAAGAAAAAAACGAAATTATTTTGCGGTTCTGAAAAACCGTAGAGACTCAATTCAGAACCCTCTTGATGCGCGTCGAACTCGCACTTGACTGTTTTTTTGCTATCACAATCTTTACAAACAAAGTTAACCAAAAGTTCTCCATGTAAACCTTATCAGATGCATTCAGCTTGACTGGAAGCCAACCAAACAATTTATGTCATTGGGAACTAATTAAGCACATTGATACTCTTCATCAATACTTCCAAACTCGATGGCTGTCAAAAATGGTACGGTAAAGGGAGATATATTGGTGGTATAAGTAATTTAGTGATATTTTTTTAACACAACTCCATACGGTTCCCTATGTATAATGTGTTACTAGTATGAGGATATTTATCCTCCTCACACTTGTAACAGCCCGCTAGCACTGTGTCATGAATGTGGTTGCATGCAACTGTGTGGTTATTCTGTTGTGAAAACGATATCTCCACATTACTTATATCAGGCTGCAGCAGGCTGTCCCCTGCGGTTTCACCCGCATTTTTCGTTACTGCTCCGCTCCCGTGGCAGGATGGTATATAGCCTATAGCATTCCTCGATAAATGGGCTATCTAACATTGAAAGAATTTTTCAAATCGGACCAATAGTTCCAGAGATTACCCCATTCATACAAACTTACAAATTTTACCTCTTTATAATATTAGTATAGAAGTATAGATATATCCCTTTACCCTACCAACAAAGCCTACATAATTTCATCCTTCCACTCTGCTTACCCACCATCTTCCCCCCGTGATTCATCAGTCCCAACGATGCCACCAGTCTAGATTCAATACAACTGAGCTGGTTTTATAGTTGAGTCTTCAGAGAGTTTATTGTGCATACAATGTTACCAGAGCACAAAACGTGAGGTTCGTGCTTAACTGGATTAGAATCGGGTTTGATGGCTTTAAGTGAAAGGTAACAAGGGTTTTTTGTTGTTGTTTTTATATAGATATCTTTGTATATTTCAGCTCCAGTCTGCCATGAAGTACCTATCGTGTTACCCCAGTTAATGGGTTGTGGAGGTCTGGTAGGCAGCAGCTCCTCGTAAAATACTGGTATTCAACTAAATCCGGCTTGACTGGAAGTCGACCCCAATATAGTTGGGAAAAGGACAGGTAGATGATGATGATCTTTGTATATTTCAATTTGTTCATCTTTGATGGAACGGAACACATTTTTCAGAATAGAGACTACTACTTATCAAGGGCGTCGCCAGCTTATGACAAAGGGGGGGGCAATGGGGCAATATTATGGATGATAAAAAATATGAACGCTAAGAGCATGAAGCATTACACTTTGGAAGCCTTTGCCTCGATGACGATTTTTTTTTTCAAGTGGGGAATCATCAAGAAAGACTTCTCTCGGTCTTGGGCGGAGCAGGAGGGCGTGTCAGATTCTTACTGATTACATTCCACCCCGTTCCTTCATTGCCTTCAATCTGGGAGGACACGGGCTCACCTTTCGGAATTACCGTGTTTCCTAGAGGCTTCGGCCCTACCTGGCCCCTACATTTACCTCTCCTTGAGGCAAGCGTAGAATATAACGCGCCTTTGACGACTACTACGCCATGGGCCGAACGATCCCCGCGTAGAGCCTCCGGCAGGGGGCGTCTAGACCCCGCTAGGTTAGGCAGGAGCCGCCTCAGAGCAGCCCCAGTCCTGTCCAGTTTGGGAGCCAGACGTCGAAAATGCTCCTCGAAAGTCCACCGGCTGTTGAGGACGAGTCCCACTTCATCGCCGACCCGACACCGATGTGGACCCCCCCTACCGATATTTGGGAACCCGGTGGTGGCGCAGTCCGAGGGCCAATTGCTGGATCCTGTCTACGACTATCGCAACCCCGCGTGTTGCTGTTTCGGCCGCCGCCTGGTACGACTCAGTATCCGATATTCCATAGGGGCATCGATCCCTGCGGAACACCGCACGATCTCTCGCCATCTCACTCTCGTTCTATGGCGTTGTTTCTCCCGTAATACACGGCTTGATTTAATGTCCAACTTCATTTCGACTTTCTCCACAACAGTAGTAGCTTCCTTTATAATTTCTTGCAGTTTATAATACAGCAGTGTAAGTATAATTTCTGCATTTACTAATTGTTAAGGAAGTCAATTGCTCGCACTTTGGTCGCTTTGCGGCTAACTACATTTGAGCTCTAGGGGGGGGCAGCTGCCCCCCCCTGCCCCCCCTTGGCGACGCCCTTGCTACTTATCTACTAGAATTTGATTATAACTGTGAGACTGAAATCTACACGATAACACGATTATACTAAAAAGAAAATCTTTAGGCATTCACTCCTCGGTCGTACCCAGAGTGTGACATTGAAATGTGGACTGGAACTGAAATATCATCGCTGCTTATGCTATCTACAACAAAAGTCAAAAGTTTTGACCACTGAGTTGATTCGATTGCCACACGGAACAAATATTTGTGTTTTTTTATGTTATATAAACTAGTGCTTGACTGCGATCCCACCTGATGGTAAGCTGCAGTGATGCAATCGTAGATGGTGAGGCGCACTAGTTTAAGAGTTTCCTACAGATAGTTATTCTGGGTCTGAGTGTATGTGATTCTGAATCTACATGTTTATGAACACACTTACAGTTCAGGGAGTTATTCCTAGAGTAGGCTGCACGTACCGGAAGACGCAGCGTCGGAAGGCCTCCCACAAGGTGGACCGACGACCTGGCGAGGGTCGCGGGAATCCGATGGATGCGAGACGCGCAGGACCGGTCGCTGTGGCGACGCTTGGGGGAGGCCTATGTCCAGCAGTGGACGTCTTTCGGCTGAGATGATGATGAGGCCGCACTTTATTTGGAATTATAGCTACTAATACACGTAGGCGTAGGTACAAATCAGTCCTTGGAAAGCTACTCCCACCCTAACCTTACTACTAGAAGCATCATTACGAAGCCAAACAAAGCATTCAAAATGAACTACACTATTAAACATGGCGTCTCCTTAATACCTAGCT
This sequence comes from Mythimna separata, assembly GCA_030763345.1. Taxonomy (NCBI): domain Eukaryota; kingdom Metazoa; phylum Arthropoda; class Insecta; order Lepidoptera; family Noctuidae; genus Mythimna; species Mythimna separata. The sequence goes on from CM061175.1 coordinate 594,722, forward strand.
ACCTAGGTCCTACCCCCCACCTTCGTGCCTCCCCCCTGCGTCTCCCAGCATCATATTACCTACCGCTCAATCTTCTTTCATAATTAAAGTGGCTTTTACCTCAGCACCCTGCCGCACCCCCAAGATACCCCACCACCCCCTTGTCTTGTTGTCACGAAATAGTGGCAGAAGGTCCAGAAAACTAAAACTATCGACAAACAAAACATAAGAAAATCATTTCAAAGAGGTGATATTATGAAACTCATGTAACATATGAAACATCTATCTAGAAGTAATATGAGTAAATATTAGTTCCGTCCAGATATCGAATCCACGAGCCGTAGTGCAGCAGTCGATTGTTCAATTATTGAGCTAACTGTACCGTCGATCATGGGGATCATACTCCTGAGATAAGAGGGATATTCTACGTGTAAGTGCTATTCACATAACATGGTGTACCCATACACCAAGCTCGAAATCCGTTCAGCGGTTCGAGCGTAAGGAAGTAACAAATCTATTCACTCACAAACTTTAAAGCCTAATTTACCTTTATTGCCAACAAAGTGAAAAATTCATCAAAATAAAAGAAACTATCGAACTTCTTCATGAAGTTTCCATTCACCACGTTACCCTGCCTGTCGTTATTCTAAACCGTGGCTTTTCTGCAATTCCTTCGTGTTGTGATGACCTAGGACCTGCGCATAGGTTTACTAGTCGCTCTGTGCCCCACCTTGAAGGGGGGAGAGGTAATTGGCAATTTTTGTTCATTCTCAAGGAGAGATGTGCTGGGAATCTCCGTCCTGAGGATTGTTTAAATAGTTTGATTATTTTTGTATTAGTTTATGTGGTTAAGGCTAGGTAGGAAAGGATGGGCAAGGTTTTGAATTAAGATGAATGTTTTGAGTTAAGATTCTTAGTAAAGCCTATTTGCTTTGGTGGTTTTTGCGGGGATTTTAAATTATTTACACCACTGACTAATCTTTAAAGTGATTTACGTTGCAATTTATTATTGTAAGTAACCTACATAAGTATATCTATATATACTTATGTAGGTTACTTGTTAATAGGTTTATTTTTATATAGATAGCTTCTTTTTATAATGTGAAGAACTCGGTAGATTCCGCAGGCGCATATATTTTATATTTAGATCCACTTTTATAATGTATTTATTTTATACTGTGTTGACCGGTATACTGTGATCTCATACGTAGGGGAGACCGGGGCTACAAGTTCCGATTTTCAGTTAACCTTAAAATTTGTTAAGAATACTTGATTTTAATATTCGTATGTTTCGATTAAAATTAACCTACATGTTTCACTTTGCTATTAAGATAGTTATCTGGATCATTTACTGTGAGATTTATTTGTTATTAATTTTTTTATGACAAAAGTCGGAAAGTAACAACTTACCCCGACTCGGGGCAAGTTGTTAACAAGCTGGGGTAAGTTGTTACCATATCTGTTAAAGCTATTATTTGTGAAATAAAAAACAATAAATGATTAAACCAAGTCTGTTTATTCAGTAGTAAATAATCAACAACATCCTACGTATTGTCAGGTAAATTGTTTTAACAAGTAACTACAATTTGTAGAAAAACAATTATTGAACATTTAGTCATTAGGTGCTTATCAAATAACTTCTTCATAGCTTCGGACCATGTCACCGATCGCCCCCACGAGGGCACGGGCGGTGCTCCGCCCAAGCGGGGCACACCTTATGCTCCACCGTGCCCTCAGCACGGTGATCACAATAGTGACACCCGAGCGTTTCTTCCGCACGAATCCGGCACAGGAACCTCGCGAACTTCCCATGACTGGTGAGGACGTGCGTCATGTGAAAGGTGAGAACGCCGTGTTGCCGATCCAGCCACTCCACATAGAGAGGACTTACCGCCATAATGATGCCTCCTTCTGCGAAGCAGTAATGTTAGCGAAGGAGGCTGCCGACCGCGTGAGGCAACGGAACTCACACCGCCGCCGCCGAGATCCCGATCCCGATTACCGACCACCGTAGGCGCGGGCTCGCGGATAGCGAGCACTGGGTAGCTCGCCGTCCGGCAGTCTAGTAATAATCTGGACCGAGCCTAGTCGTCGACGGCGCGTTCTGTTCCATGCGCGCCTCAAGGAGATGTCAGCAAACTGTAGGGGCCCGGCAGGGCCGAAGCCTCTGGGGAACACGGTATCCGAAAGGCTGTCACCGTGTCCCCCAGATCGATGGCAACGAAGGAACGGGGTAGGGGTTTAGTCAGTAAGAGTCTGACACACCCTCCCGCTCCGCCCAAGAGTGGGAGAAGTCATTCTGATGATTCCCATACCGGAAAAAAAAAAAAAAAAAAAACCGCCATAATGATGGCGTGCCCAGCACTATGTTGCGACAGTCGTAGTCACCATTCCACCATGAGATGCCCACGAAACTCTGTCCGCCAAGTCACGATTTCGCCCCCGCGCTGCATCTCCACGCTTAAATCGTGCAGGCGTGCAAGGACTGTTGTCTCCAGATCCCATGGAGGCAGACCAGCAAAGAGGCTCGCCGCTTTGCGGGAGACCATGGCCATGACCCTTTGGCAGGCGTTCAGCTTGGCCGCCAGTCAGGTGGAAAATGCCAAGCTCTCTGGCCACAGTTTTTATTTTTCTGCCACCATTTATAACTGTATTCGCTGCTGTTTGTAGGAACTCCTTTGATATTAAACCTTGGGTAGATTTTCTTTTGGAAGTCCGCATACCTACTGTAAAAGAAAATAACAATATATCTATTTACTAGATTATGCGCTTATTGGGGGATGCCTAGGTCCAAAAGTGGACTGCTATAGGCTGATGATGATGATAACTATACATCATTTTTGGTAAAATTTAATTGGGGTAAGTTGTTCCGAGGTCACAACCTGCCCCAGAAAAAAGGAACATCTAGCCCCAAACACACGAGTTCAAAAAAAGTCAAAATATAGATTAGGTTACAAATCATACGTCATTTACGCGTAGTGTATCACAACAATAGATAAAACCTCACATTGAAACAATAAAATATTAAACGATAATCGTTAAGATTCATGAAGCAGACCAAAAATGCTAAATACGAAAATATTTACTTACGTGTATCAGCGACCCACGTGCTGCCGATCCAATATTCCCGGTGCCATTGGCCTGATTAAGATGGCCGCCGTTGGTGCGCTATGGCATTGCATTTCATGATGCGTTTAATTGTTATTTTTATCTCTTTTCTTCGCGGAGTTATTTCAATCGGAACAACTTACCCCGGTAACTTCTAGCCCCGGTCTCCCCTACATATTAATATCGTAATATGAGTCATAATATTTCGAAAAAAAAAATAGGATTTAGTAAAAACTTGAATTGATATCGCGAGCTAAAGCATAAGTGACACATTATAAAAAGCTTCCAGTACCGAGGTATATACGATACTACTTCCTACTTGTATTGTTATTTATTAATCTTCTGAGGTAAATAACCGAGAAAAGAGGATTTACAATAACCATAAAAGCTTTTGTCAAGAGTAAAAGGTTTACGTCAGTTGATAAAATATCTTGAACAATCACAAAAGGCATAGACAACGTTTAACAACTGAGATAACAAAGGAGCTGATAATAATAGTCTGGAATAAACCGTACTATTGGCACAAAAACGTGCCAGTAAACAAGTAATTACCTTTTAACTTTGAGAACCGCTGGAAAAAAATTGTGCCACCAAAACCTGACCGATTAAAAATTATATTCTAGTAGTATAATTACAGAAGCAACAGAAACAGAGCAATAACAGTTTATATTATTAATATTATTTATATTAATTTATTAATATTAAATAAATAAATAAATAATAAATAATGGCGGTCCCCACGGAGCGCCACAGGTTAATACACCTTTTATTTTCATCGAGACTTATTTTTAGTCTCAAGAAATACCTCAAAAATATTCAAATAACTTTTCTCTACAACCCATTAATATCAAAATACACAAAGTTCAATAAACTTAGTAACAAAGCCGTAACTAGATCGACTGTATCGGTACATACCGTCCGCAACCTCGCCTGACCTTCCCAAGGACGCGCCGCACCCACCTAAGTACTAAATTTAGCACACCTCAAGGAAACATCAATCGCACCAACACATGCGCACAATTTTTCATTTTCCACTTCATTGAAATCGCACAAAAAACGTCACACCGCACCGGTAACAACCGCACTACTGAGAACCGCATTCGTAACGCTAAATACACCTGTATTGACAGGTATACCTGTCCGCACCTTGCGTCGACCAATCAGCGCGCAGGTTACCTGCGCAGCTCGATAAAAAGGGGCGTGGTTTCTGCAGAGGCGGTGGATATTGTACCTGTGCGCACCTGCAGTGTTATGAGGCAGGTGCGCGTGTTAGCGGGTTGGTCGTGCGTCTTCCAATGGGACGGCAGTGGCGTGCTACCTGAGAGGTGCGACCGCGGAGGTAAGGCGGCAGGTATTGGTCGTGCGAACTGGGTCGCGTATCTGGGTCACCGCTATGTGCGCGCTCTTTATGTACGCCACTGCCGAGGACGCCGTATGTTTCCTACTGTTTTAAACTTAAATTATAGTCTTTGTTTGGCTTCCGTTTACGGAGATTTAGGGGTGGAATAAGACACCTAAGCGTGTTTGCGAATGTGCTTCCTTGTGACCGCTTAAACGGAGGATTCTGCTGGATATGTTTATAGTACCAGCTTTTTATTGTTATTCTTGGGTAACCTAATCCAATAAAACGTTTGGGAGTGTAGCACTGTTTTTGTGGATAGGTAATATGAGATTTTTATTCAGATTTGAGCTAACGTTTAAAGGTAAGTAGGTATAACCTACCTACTTATCACATTATAATCATTGACTACGACTACTTTAACATAGTGTCAGCTAAAGTTTTCGTTACGATAAAGAAACATAGCTAAAATCAGAAAACTTTGGTCTTAGTACCAAGAGCTTTTTCATTATTAAGCCTCCACGCCTAACAGTAAGTAAGTACCTAAGTTGGTAGGTAGGCACCTAAATCATGAAAAACACAACACAAATATCTACCTAGGTAAGTCTATATAACTTCACCTTAAAGTCTACCTAAGGCGGCACAAGGGGGTGAGGGGGCGACTGATTACGAGGGGGGGGGTTCCTCCCAGGTCGACCAAGTTTGAAGACAAATTGTGTGGTAGGAGGGGGGGGGAGTGGTGGAAAAATTGTACCCCACAGCCCGCCACAGCCTTTAAATATAAATAATGGAGATTTTTTTTAAATGGGTCTGTGAACTTTGGGTTGTGGCCTTGTGGAATATGTATATGAGGTTGGAGGCTGTATAAGGGATGCCAGTTGGCTTCAGGGTTCACGTTTTCATGTAGGTTTATGGTGGAATTGTGTAGGCAGGTGTTTGGCTGAAAATAGATATTAGATGAGCGTAGGCTGTTAACTGTAAGAGTTATTTCGGTTTCGTTGTTATGTGTTCTCCATTGCCCGACTATCATTTCAAAACCTGTAAGTTCTCTGAAATATACTCGAGTAGATACATTCTAAAGCTTATTTAACGCTGTATTTCACAAAAACGTTTCACATTAATGTCGTCTCCATTCCTAGTTAATAATAGGTAGAGGTGTAAAAGCGATGCTTGGATGAATGATTGAACAGATTTGTAGAAAATGAGAAACACGTGTTGATCAAGGTTTGGATTAGATAATTATACATAACGAACATTCCTACTGTTAATCCCAAAAGTATGAGTATGTTTCTGTTTCTTTAAATTGATTTTTAACTAACCTACACTCCGCACTAGAAGGCCTTCCACTAAGTGGACTGATAACCTGGTAAGGATTGCCAGGATACGATGGATGTTCGACGTACCCCCACTGGTCGTAATACTCGTAGGGTCACTTGGAGAAGGCCTTCGGCTGAAAAATTATGATGCTGAAAAAGCTTGTACCTACATAGGTGATATGTAATTGCAAAAATGAAATAAAGGTCCTTATTAGTGGTGTTTTGTAAAGATTTAGATACCACTCCAGCTTCCAAAATAACTAACGAGCAGTATTTAATAAGACTAGCAACTTGAAGAATTTTAAAGAAGCATATGGCCAGCCGGCGCCGCACCTAGCCCGCGCACACCCCGCAATAGGTGAAGTTGTACAACTCGCGCCCCGCACAACTACCCGCAACTTTTACAGCTTCTCTCGTTATAAGTTCGCGCTTCCGACTGTACCGGCCTGTGATTTGTATTCCTACCTTTATTTATTTTGTTACTTATTAATTTTCTTGACTATTTTATTACACTGTATATAATAGTGTTAATACGTTCTCGAACTTGAAACTACAGTTTTAGTTCGTCCGGTAGCAAGGTTGAGCGTGACTCAGCGCAATTAGTTTTTACTATACACTTGAACTTAGTACCACGACGAACCAAACTTACGCTCGACTTAGTATGGATGGATCAAATGCGTCGTACCAAGTTAGACAGTGTGTAGCACTATAATTAGGTATCAACTATTTATTAGTCAGCAAAGAGATGGTACCTAACTAAATCTTTATTTGATGATGATACAGCAAAAAATTGTGTTCATTTAAAAAGGTAAGGAAAGACGAAGAAGGTGATATTATTATACATGCCTTCGAATCAACGAGCATTGATTAGGTTTACTCATTGCATGGTACTAATGTCAATAACGCTAACCTGTTTTACGACTGACATCACTTTCTCATAGGCTACACAGACACACCTTTAAATTAAGTCTGACCTTTTACCCAAATTCGGGATAAAACCAACAAAAAATGTCCACAAAACGTCGTCAAAAAACTGTCTCCTACCTACCTACACCTATTTACATACAAGTATGCGAAACCTTGTATTTTTCCATAACTTTCTCGTGTTCAGATTTCATATTCAGTTGGGGCATGGGAAAAAAGCGCGAGTTTTTAGAGCAAGTTGAAATGAATTCACGCACGCGGTGCCAGAGGGAAAAAAGTGGAGTTTGTGAGGTGACCGTGATCACTGCAGATGGCTTACGTGGGGGACGGGATAGTTTGACGATGATAGCTGGACTGGCTGGGTTAGATGAGGCGGTGTTAGTCTCTGAACTGTTTCAACGATTTCCATATTTTCGTTATTCATTCTCTATCCAAATCTGCCTTTAATGTTTGAATCCCCAACCGGTCCTATGAGACCGCGCTGTTATTGTTTTACCTACTATTGTGTCTCGTTTCGCGGGTATGTGATAGATTAATATCTAGCAGGTAATTCCGTGTGTCAATTGATGTCTAAATGGATTTTAAAGGAGCTTGTCATATAGATAGATCATATCCTGAACTAGGACAAAAGATAAGATATCTCGAAAATATGTTCCCTTGGGATAGCTTTTGACTTTAATACAATCGAAGTTTTCTTTTAACGTCATAAGGTAAGCTAAAGATACTTATTACTTACTTACCTTAAAGAACTTTTTCTGTAGTCCGTCACCAAATTTTTGCAGCGGGACAAAAACAGCATAGCTTCAACGAAAAATGAAAGATTTTATATATTTAACAGTACATTGCTTTAGATCTGCGTAAATACCTACCTACGAGCACTTACACACTTACAATTTGTACAATTTAGAAATTTATTTAACAAATTTGATTAAAAATATAAACTAACAACTATTTTTTCCAACTCCGAAACATCCTTTAGAAGTAATTCATACAGAACTCCGTATAGTTAATTGCACAGTTGTATAGGTAGTATCCCCGTACAAGTACAAAAAGCGCCGGCACGCGATGCAACGAGCTTATTAAAACATGTCCGTGTCGCTATGTCTAATTTTCCGGTTTTGCCCGCGTAGATTGTTCGCCACCCGTGGGACGCCGTACTGTGTAGCAGTAGGTAAATGTGGATGGATTTATGTGCACAATATTGTGTGCTTGGAGCTTATGTTTTATAGAGGTTTTTGTTGCTTGTGAACCTGTGTGTGTATTTAATTTTATGTATGATTTCTGTGCTAAATTAGATGGTTATACTAACGCAGAGTTGAGCACCTTGAGAGCAACATTTTAAGTAAAATTACTCAATTAACGATTCTTATGAATCGGTACCCAAGTACGAGTATGTACGTCTTTTTTAGTGCATGGATTTTTTACATAGATTGTGGGAAAAGTGAAATGAAAGACAAGAGAGTTATCTAGTGATAGTATAACGAGTAACAAGACAAATTGGAAGAAAAAAAACGTGTTGCGATGACTCCAAATAAATTGGAAAAAGGGCAGGAAGATGATGATGATGAAGATGATTTTTACTTACCATAGGAAGAGCTTCTAATACCCGAACTCCTTGAGTCAGCAGACTTTATTCAACGTATGTAACATTGTAAAAATAGAGCGTATCTACTTAATAAAATTCAACGTTCTAACAACATAGGATATTTACTAAAGAAGTCAAGTAGATTAAAACAAAATTTTCATACCAAATCTTATTTCCATAATCCCGCTATATCTAAATACCAGGCCACAGGCTCTTGACCCACTCTCCCTCGACTAAATAAAGCCTAAAGTGGGCCGTGCTTTGTGCTGGGCTAACGCGGCGTGACGTCATCAAAGCTGGGCTAATGACGTGTCCTGTGACGTAATAGGCCGTGACGTGTCTCGTGCCGCCAGATGGCGCTGCATTATTTAGTGGTTTTGGACGGTAGTAGTATATGTAGTTCGTGTTCTACGGAGATATTCTGTTTGGTGAATTGTTGATGAGCCTTGTGTGGGTTTGGGTCTTTTAGTTTTAAGCACCTACGGGGTACTTAATGTGGTTTTTTTGTAGCTGTACACATGTTCAAGTAGGCCGTATCCGTTTGTCTGAATATATTTAACTTCTTCTTCTTAGCGTGTCGATGACAAACCCGGTAAGATTATATTTGTATCTGTGTGTAGGTGTGTTGTGTCTGTGTTTGCGTGTTTGTATATCTGAGGGGTACCATATAATTTCGCTTCTAGATAGCTAGTAGTAATGAAAGTGTTCAGAAATTTTCACAACATCAGTTTGCACCACTTAGCCATCAGGTCTTTTTCTTTAAAACCGTATTATTATGTTGACGTCTAACTAATGTCATTAACATAAGCTTTTTGAAAGGTGCCTGGATGTGACACTTCAATACTGCCACCTTGTGATCTTCATTTTAGAACATCCTCATTACAAGTAGTTAATATTCACATGCGGGTACATTGTCTCAAGTGATATTTTTATTACTTGAGTTGATTTAACTTATTGATTATGTAACCCTAATAGAGCCTTATATTAATTTCTTATTTAATAGGCTTATTTTCCTTGAAGGAATTTTCCCGCATTTATTTTATACCTTGAATATCCTCCCACCACTCCAAACCTACCCAACCTGCTGCCACATTTCACACGTCATCACTTAGCAAATTGTCTCATGCAAATATTACTCCTCCTCCTTTACCCCCTACACCGTATATAACAAACAAACAACACTCCTACACTATCGCTGTATCTCCTGGACTATAACTAGGTAACAATTTATATGCTAACACACTCGTAGCTCACACACGCAATCAAGTTAGAAGGATCGCGGTGTGTTCAGCTTTGTTCTAGACCTTTCAGTTTGTTTTTCAGGAAAAGAGTGAAAAAATAAGGGGTCCCAGTTGGGCGCCAACGAAATGATTTGGCGCCCAGCCTTATTTAAAAACGTATGTTTTTTTGTTCTTTTCTTGGCTATGATTATGTTATTAAAATGTTAAATTAATAATTGAGAATGAATAATTCAGAATTGTATTTATTTTTTGCTATTTTGAAAAAACAAGTCAAACTCAAAGATTAAAAAAAAGCAATTAAAAGGTGTTCGATATGAAGTCTATTGGGCTTTCCAATTAAAATCATTCACATAGCCGCTACAGAAGGAAATTTCAAACAATACATTTCTATATTTATTGCGCGTATAGTTCTTACAATCACAAACCCATCAAAACCACAACAAAACAAGAACACAGGTGTCCCCCAAGGTAAAACTCCAACTACCCTCCAACCGAAAAATACATTTATCGAACACAAACGCCAATTTTTGCCAAACGTAACAAAAGTTGTCGGCTACATTATGATCATTACCCGCCATCACGGCGAGGTAAGGCGACAAATCCAACGTCTACACCAACTTCTCGAGCCATAAACGGATACTTGCTCGAAGTTTTCCAATCTCCTGCGGCCGACTCTGTCATATTATTTTCTAACTATTTTACTGCAGCCTGCAATCTTACACCGTAGAAAATAGAATAACTCAGTTAGACGACTATGTTGAAAGAGTTTCAGTTTTCTAGTGTCGTCGTAAACATTGTAGGAATATTGAATAGTGGATTATTCTGCGCGATGCTTTATGTTTAGGTAGCTGATGGTTGAGTGTCTTTTTCCAGTTCCAGTTGTAAGTTTATTTGACTTATTGTGGAAATGGGATATGTAGTTTTGTGACATTTTAGAATATCTACATTTTGAAATTTCAATGAAAACTAACCAATAGTATTTTTTTTTACGTTGTCTTTACATGGGCACTCATAAAACGTTAGAAGTTAATGCATGGTTCTATGTAATTGGTCCTCTATAGAAGAACCGCAAAAACATCTTGGCTACTCTTTAAAAAAAATGGTTGTTTATACAATTTCCATATTATATTGTTAATAGTCATAGTGTAGACCAGCCAATATTGTACCCAAAAGCACAATAAAAATAATCATAATAAAAAATTAGGTCGAAACAGAAAGTTATTTAAGAATCCGTAGAGTCTCATATTTTTACAAACAAGCAAAAAATAATAGTTGTTAGTAAATTACACACTCAAGTACAATCAGCGTTATAATGTTCCTACTGCTTAAACTCGTCTCCAAGAGAAGAAATATTGCGAATTAGCTCAATTTTTAGGTTAAGCTCCTGACTTAGAGTAAAATTTGAGTACAGACACTCAATATATTCCCAAGACACTCAAAACGTGTCCTCCATCTAAGTATAAAGTTGTCACTCCTGTGGGCGGTCCCGTGACCTTTCTCGGTGAAAACTGATACGTTACGGGCACATTAAATACGTCATACACCTACTAATGTCAGAGAGCAAGTATAGATGCTATAAGTATAGGTCTTATCTAGCGCGTGTAGTACGAGCGAACTATTTATACTCTGTTGTAATCTTTAGACCTTACTCTGATATATTGTGAAGTTAAGTACTTGTAGTACCTAGGGTATGTTCAGATTATAATTATAAAGGGAACAGTAGTGTGTTTCTAGAATATTATTTTAAAAGGGACTCTTTTGTTTTAATTAATAAATTGTAACAGCCTCCAGGAACAAAATACAGTGCTGTAGCTTTTATCTTCTATTGTTTTTTTGCATTATTGAGAGTAAAGTAGAAACTACGTTAGACCAACACACACGTTGGCCACGCCTGATTTGTATGTGTCGCAGTAAGATAGATAGAGCCGTAATATAGTTATATCCCTAGGAATATAATTATATACCGTAACATAGTTATACGAAAGCGATTCATTACTATCTCACTAGGAATATAGTTATAAAACGGCCCAAGTTTAGTGATATACTTATATTACTAGATTAAGTTTAGTGAAATAGCTTTCGGAGTATGCGGCGGTTGTGTTTACGCGCTCCCAAATGCAACACAGCTTTCAAACATTACTTTGAAAGATCCTATACCAAATGAAAACTTGTCACTGAGAGAAATATGCTAAAAATTGTCACGGTTTGGTGGCCAAGGTTATTTAATATGTTCCTGTAAAAAATCGAATTTACAGTGTTCTACTAAAATATGTGTCTGTAAGAAGCATTCAGTGCTATGTAATTCTAGATGTCATGATTCTTTTTCTTGTCTGAACAAAAATTAAAGAATACTTTTAAAGAAACCGAGAACTCAACTTGTTGATAAGATATCTCAAAACTGTTTGGCTTTAAAAGATTTTTAATGTTTGATTAGTTTTAAATGTATTGTTAGTATGTTTAAATTCCAAAAATATAATCGTTTTAATTATAATTACTTTAATATGTGTTAATGTTATAACTAGCAGCAGGATACATAAAGTTGATTAATAATAATAATAATAATAATAAGTTTATTTCACACCACAAGCCAAAAATCTTACACTATCAACAATCTTACATTATTAACCATAGCTAACAATTTTTTTGGTTGTGGATCGCTGGTGCCTGTGGTAGGTAGTAAACACCTGTAATACACGTCACCAGGTCCCCACCTGTTCCAAGTTACATATTAAGTAGCTTACATAATTATTAGTACAGCAAGTTAGACAAAACACAAATATTTTGTGAGTTTAATGATCACAGGAGTAAATGACAAGAGACAATAGGAAAATAATAAAATAAAATTACAATTATAAAAGTATGTATGTTGTGAGGAGCTCGTGGCTTTGAGGAGCTCGTGGCTAGATAATAACAGCCGCATAGGTCGATCTTCAAGGTTAAGCAACGCTTGCCTAGGTTGGTCTGTGGATGGGTGACCATCTTAACATAACGAGTTTCCTCCGTGCCTCGGAAAGCACGTTAAGCCGTTGGTCCCGGCTGTCATTTGGAGATCTTTGGTAGTCGTTACGGATAGTCAGAAGCCAGTAAATCTGACTCCAGTCTTGCCATGAAGTATCGTGTTACCCCAGTTAATGGGTTGTGGAGGTCTGGTAGGCAGCCGCTCCTCGTAAAATACTGGTATTCATCTAAATCCGGCTTGACTGGAAGCCGACCCCAATATAGTTGCGAAAAGGCTAGGCAGATGATGAGATGATGTTGTGTGTATTTATGGGGAGGTTTTAATAAGACTTGTGTGCGCGTGTGTGTATGTTTGTGACATTGTGTGTGTGTGTGTGTGTGTGAATGATAGTGTTATGGTGTGCATAAATGTGTGACAGAAAAGATGGTGTTTTAGAACTTGTGTGGTTAAAATTATGTTTATTCAAAGAGTTCAAGGAAAGAATTTCGTGAAGTTTATTGTAAAGATGTGGGCCAAGGAAAATAAAGAATCTATGACTAAAATATGTTTTTAGAGGAATAGCTTTAGAATGATGAATGATATATTAATAAAGATAAAACCAATAAAATTTTGTTTTATTTAATTATATATGGTAGATTTATATTTCTGAATGCTGAACTGAATGCTTCTTACAGGCACATATTTTAGTAGAACACTGTATATTCGTTTTTTTACAGGAACATTTTAAATAACCTTGGCCACCAAAGCGCAACCATTTTTGGCATATTTCTCTCAGTGATAATAGACCAGGGTAGATAATTTTTGAAACCAAAAAAAATTACAGTAGGATGAAACCCATTAGAAAAGGAGGGGAATATGATCAAATTGAAAGGAAAAATAAATTACGGTCGATCCGAGTTCGGGAAGTGGGAGGGGGAGGTTTTTAAGGGTAAAAAATGGTTTATCTTGATTTCCGGCAAAACTACAAGTCCTATGGAAAAAAGTTAAATGGCAAAGTTGTAGGCAATAAAAAGATCTACAACTTTTGTATTTGCAGATTTTTCACATAACCTCAAAATTTAGGTGAAAAATTCAAAAAACCAAGTTTTTGGTTTTTTATTTATATCTTTTTCAAAAACATTTTTTTTTCTACGAAATTTGGTGAAAACTTACCTTATTATGTCCCAAATACACTGTAATTTATTTGATTAAAAATATTTATTTTTTCGCTTCATTTTAATTTAATATCAAAAAAGCACCCTAATTTTCAATCAAAAATTCTGACGTCAAAATATCAGCTTTTTTTAAAAAGTTTGGAGGCTTTTTGTTCGTTGAAATATCTACTTTCTGATGGTGTAAAGAAAAATATACATTACTATAGGAAATATTCTTAGAAAATGCAAAAAATTGAAAAAATCTCAAATTCGAAAAAAAAATTTTAATCATTATGTACAATTTCAACAAAAAAATGTGATTGCTGCAATTTTTTTTAGTTAAAAAGTTTATTTATTTTACTCGAATTACATTCATGTCATAGAAAATCTCATACAAAATAACAAACAGTGTGATAATGAGCTTCTATTGCGACTAAATCAGGCACATTTCTTAAACGAGCTAAAATGTTTTTATCGAAATCATTAATTGTGTTTTGTTTTTTAATATGCTGTAATATATTTTCTCTTGTATCGTTATTTTGAACTGATGAAATTTTATCTCCCCCACCGCATTTATGCGTCTGTTAGAAATATTACCGAAAAACCCACCGCAGAGAAAGCAATGAGATTGAAAATTAAATATAAGAGCGTCCTTATTTATTTGTTTTCCTTCCTGTGATTTCTTACGTCTTGAGCTACAGAATGTAGCTATTGCAGTCTCATCATTATAATGACTTTGACAAGTTCGATGAATAAGAGCTGATGTTAAAGTTTCAATTTTTTTGTATCTATTGTCGATTCTCTTCTTGCTAGACGCCACTAAACGATTCAAAGCTGTTTTTTTTATTTCATACACTTGCTTGTCGTCTGACTTATTGCAGATTATACAAACAGATTCTTCCATACTGGTAATCTGAAAAGACAAAATCAAATTAATAATGCCTTCAAAGTTTTATCATGAGTATAACTAAATCTCTTTGTATAAAATAAACGAAGTTACTATTTTTTTATTCTTGTACTGAAATATCATTCAATTTCAATTTTTTAGGTTATGTTACGTTAAACATACTATTTATAAAAGAAAATATTACTATTTTTATTTTGAAGCTGATTAATATAGATTAATATACAGATAGTATTTACCTTGCTATGCAGATTCCAAACGTAAAGTACGTAAAGTAAATTTCTCACAAATCACTTAGAGTAACTCAGCCTGCACGTGTATTTTTAAAAACGTTGCAGATGTTGTACACTACTCTGTATCTCAAATACTGACTAACGGTCTTTACAGCTGCTATGAAATAGCAGGTATGTAGTAAGGCCCAGACTCTCCTAGGTCCGTCCCCACTTCTCAATTAAATAACTTACAATGGGCTTAAATTCACCGAAGGTCACTCAGGTATATAAATTATTTTTAAAACAGCAATAAATAGGCATCTACAAATATTATTTAAAGAAGATTCTACAACTTTTTCAAAATATTGTAGATGTCTTATTAAATATTAACTTTATTAACTTATTTGTTTGTTAATTATAGAAGTATATTTTACTTTGTAATTTTTTCGTTTATCAATAAAACATGAAATCTTACGTTTTTTGAGTAATTAAAGTGTAAATTTTAATAAATACCTGAAAATTGTACATAATGATTAAACATTTTTTTTTCGAATTTGAGGTTTTTTCAATTTTTTGCATTTTCTAAGAATATTTCCTATAGTATTGTATATTTTTCTTTACACCATCAGAAAGTAGATATTTCAACGAACAAAAAGCCCCCAAACTTTTTGAAAAAAGCTGATATTTTGACGTCAGAATTTTTGATTGAAAATTAGGGTGCTTTTTTGATATTAAATTAAAATGAAGCGAAAAAATAAATATTTTTAATCAAATAAATTACAGTGTATTTGGGACATAATAAGGTAAGTTTTCACCAAACTTCGTAGAAAAAAATATTTTATTTGAAAAAGATATAAATAAAAAACCAAATACTTGGTTTTTTGAATTTTTCACCTAAATTTTGAGGTTATGTGAAAAATCTGCAAATACAAAAGTTGTAGATCTTTTTATTGCCTACAACTTTGCCATTTAACTTTTTTCCATAGGACTTGTAGTTTTGCCTGAAATCAAGATAAACCATTTTTTACCCTTAAAAACCTCCCCCTCCCACTTCCCGAACTCGGATCGACCGTAATTTATTTTTCCTTTCATTTTGATCATATTCCCTTGCTTTTCTAATGGGTTTCATCCTACTGTGATTTTCTTTCATTTTTTACCATTTTTGTAGGCTTTGACCCCGGTCTATAAGTTTTCATTTGGTATAGGATCTTTCAAAGTAATGTTTGAAAGCTGTGTTGCATTTGGGAGCGCGTAAACACAACCGCCGCATACTCCGAAAGCTATTTCACTAAACTTAATCTAGTAATATAAGTATATCACTAAACTTGGGCCGTTTTATAACTATATTCCTAGTGAGATAGTAATGAATCGCTTTCGTATAACTATGTTACGGTATATAATTATATTCCTAGGGATATAACTATATTACGGCTCTATCTATCTTACTGCGACATATGTACAACGACGTCACGTGGCGTGGATCTAATGTAGCTCTACAATTCTAGTTACCATATAAAATTTATGGAGACCAACGCACCCGTATAGGCGTACATTGCAACAGTTGCCCACGAGTGTGCAATGTAGTTTCGCCTTTATTCTTCAAGTTTTAGGTAACTATTTCAATCAAATTAATTCATTTTTACTCATGCAGATGTCTGCATTTTAAGATACATTATTTTATCTCTCCTTTTTAAACTCTGCAGTACTTTCATCCTTTTTGACATTGTCCAAAGCAAATCTTCTGACCCAATCACTAATTATTTTCAAAATTGGTTTGCAAGATATTTAACTATCCCATGTATCTTCACAATAAGCACCCATCAGCCTTAATATCAACACGTTTCCCATCTAACAACCTAACACTAGAATAAAATAATAAGCATAGTGTACATAGAAACAACGGGTACAGTGTGTACACACGGCGTCGTGTCGGACAAGGCGACCGCCGAGGTATGGCCCGCACGTGTGGCCGCACAAAAAACGCGCCTTAATAAAACGACGTGCCGCGGGGGTCGACGCTAGTGAGGTGCCTTATGTCGATACTTGATGCTAATACGTTGAATCGATTTAATAATGGAACTATGAAATTTTGCTCAGATGAATACTTGCATGTTAAAATAATATAAAGACGCTACTGAGAGGTAAAATTTATTTTCTGAGTAATGCGTCATTACTCAGAAGTTAAAAAAAGGTAGTTCTTGTAGGAGGTTAATACACTTGAGATGGTAATAGAAAAACTAACAATGATAATAATATACTGATTTCGTATAAATGTTTTTTACCCTAATATGCTGTAATTTTGTTCAAAATTAATAATTTACAATAAAGTACAGTAATGTAAAACATCTTAAATTACGTGTTCATGGGATGACCTAATAGCTGCGTTAGCAAATATAATAGTGTCACGATAGTTAGATACTGGAACTAACAAGTAGTTTAAAATTTGTGGCAAAAACTATATTTGATGAAAATGTCCTTAAGATATTACCCAATAGGTAGTTTATAAATTTCTTATTGTACAAAACACATATCTTAACAAAGTTACGTTATAATTTTATTCGATCTCTAACTCAGGAAACTTGTTTTGTTATTTCAGGAAACCTTTCTTAAAACATTGCTGACGAAAGTTCATAGAAATCAGGCGAGGCATGGCTTACTTAATCGAATATACAAGACATTAGGGTAATTTTATTATATTAAAATGAATAATTTATTATCTCATATGTTTCCGATTGGCCGAAACAGAATACATATTGTGTAGGTATTGTTGTTTGGATCTTGTATAGAAAAACATATTTCACTTATGAATAGGTTTCCTGATGAGCTTGAGGAATGAGCAACATGGATATATTAGGGATAGAATAGAAGTCGATTATTATCCTCAATATAAAGATCACAACATTTTTCCTTGAAAACTTTAATACAGAGAATAGGTACCACATAAACTAAACACTGTCATAATAATATTAACAGTTTTAAGTCTGTGTAGTTATTTTAGACTGACGTTTAAAAGTTCGGAACATGCCTATGTCGTAGACGAAGCGTATTGTTCCAAAGAGATGTCAGGAAACTGTAGGGGTGCGGCAGGGATGAAGCCTAAAACCTCGGGACCCTGGAATGAAGGCAAAGCAGGAACATGAGTGGGTTTTAGTCAGTAAATGTCTGACACGCTCGCCCATTGTACCCAGAAAGGGAAAAGTCATATTGATGAATTCCTACTTAAAAAAAAAACAACGTAATAATATAAAAACTTTTGTTTTGAAGTCAATTAAGCATTAAATGATTAATGTGTTTAAAGTTATTACTCTTGTGACTTCAAAAATTTTATTAAGTCAAACTTGGTACTGTCTTACATATCTGAGGTGTCATCATTAATCGATAGCAAGCACATCTCGACAGTGTCCCGTCCCTACCACCCTTGGACGGGTTTAATTACACGGCGCGGGCGACAGGTTGTCGGATGACGTCATCGCGACACGTACATATGTGTGTGTAAGTAGGTGTTATTATTTCGAACATTGTTTGATGTGAGTGTACACTGTGTGTGCAATAATGGGTGTAGTGTGTAGGTGTATGTGTGCGAAGTATGGTAGGTAGATTATTGTTGCTACTAGATATAGTACAGTTAAATGTTAGGTTTTTTGTTATGTTTCAAACATGTGTGGAATAGTCTAGGAATGTTGGAGACTTATACTAAATTATTGAACAAAAAACTTCTTGCTTGCGTACCTAATCATAAGCTAAGATAATTTTTGTAGTGAGTTTGTGAGTTTTCGTACTCATAGACTGAAATCGAAGTAGTTTGAAGCTTTTTGATTATAGTATAGTTGAACGGCGCCGTTAAGTTAACAGGCTTTTAGTTGAATGGTGATTTAAGCTAGTTGACTGCGACTCTAGGTATATTTTAAGAAAAAATGTGAGGTTAGAATTAGATACATACTCATCTTTTTTCTTAATTTCAAATTCTCTTTTAGAACGTGTCAGACTTTTACTGATAAAAACTTATGTGTGTTTTCTTATTTGCCTATTGCGTTCTTAGGCCAAAGTAACCCTTTCAAGCGATCTTCCTGCCCTAACTCTAGCAGTCATCGCTACTGCAGTTTTGCTAAAACTTATCTGAGACACGGTTGGAAAACCACGCGGTTGCAGACTCTTGCGCTCGTTCCTTACCGATAGCTGGACAGCGAGCTACCCATTGTTCGCCAACTGCAATCCCATGCCTACAGTGACTGAGAATCGTGGACAGTACACCTTGCTTGCCATGAGCTCGTCAACCATTACTTTTTCAACTTAGGAGTCTTCAGGTCAAGAGTGAATGGGTGACTTCTAGGCAAGCGTGCTTCATCGTCGGCCACATCATCGCTTACCATCAGGTGAGATAGTGGTCAAACGCGAGCCTATGTATAATAAAAAAAAAATGTTCTTAAGCTTAGAAAGGTTCAATCACTAACCTGAAGCGGACTAAGTCAAAAACACTCGTAAAAACCTTAATAAAACCATTTCTTAAAAACAGTAAAATGAAGAATAGAGTAAACATTGTATCTGCTCACTTCGCCGACAATTTTTTCAAAGTACTCCTCTAAGTTTAACCGCCTAACATAATTTATTTCTTACATCGTAAAACCTGGTTTTAAAATCTCGATTCCTAAGCAATTAACTGTAGTATTTGACAACAAAGTAAGCCTGTGTTCTAGCTGTTAATACGTCGTTAAAGTGGAATGGCTCCAGATATGGTCTGATAAGAGCTTGAGTAAGAGGGGTATACACTGTAGGCGAATGCTTAGTTTATCACTATGTATTTGGTGATTAAAAACGGTGGTTACATTTAAAGAAAAGTAGTAGAAAAAAGTTTACGTAGGTAATGGTAGATCCATTACCACACGCGCAAGCTGAGTCTCAGTTTAGGCCAAAGCACCGAGTAAAAACTGTATGAGTTTTACCAACCAGAAGCACGGCGTTCCGTGTTCAAACCTGGTAGGCCCACAAGACAAAGTACGTGTTCGTCAGCATAATTGACAGGGCCGAGGCCTGCCAGGGTTGCCAGATTGTTCGAAAGAATCACTGTGGCTTTGGGACACAAAGGGTAACTGAAATAACATAGTGGGTGGTCAATGAAACTCTCACATTCTGTCACGTTACACCATAACTCTCTCTCTCATCATAAAAAATGGTTTACAGACTCAATTCAATAGATTCGCTTACAATGGATGACCTATTGATTGGTGACAAACGAATCTTAAAAGTATCATTAAAGTTAGGAACAGAAGGCATGTTGGCGACCCAAGAATCTTTCAAGCATGCTAAATTCTTGACCACGTCGTAGCTTTTATCACGTGAAATAGTCGTCGCGCGAGCCTCAGCCTATCAATAATAAATAAGAAATTTGAAAAAAAGTTATCATTGAATATCTTAACCAACTTGATAAGGTTGCGTTAAGTACTAACGAACCAATACCAGTACCAATGACTACTAACGGTGAAGCCTTATAGACTGCAGTACAAGCAATCAGGTAGGTATATTCTCAGCCAATCAGTTGATTGATGAAGCCTTACAAAGACCACCTTGCCTCTGCGTGAACACACTGCGACTAGATTCTCTTCATGGGGATTTTGAGATGAAATAAAATAGGTACTCACGTACTTCTATAAGTTGTCGAGTTGGGGATCGAGTCGAACCACACATGATGATACGGTAGTCTGATTACAATAAAGCAATAGTACAGAAAGTTAGATAACAATAATAATATTCCATAACCTTCACACAACGCCAAACTAAGCCGAGCTTGTGCTATGAGTACTAAACTACTGATAAATAAAAGGTGAAACTGACTAATTGACATATCAAGACACAGCCGAAACTACTGGCACTAAGAGCGTGAAGATTCTTGTTATTGAATAAATGAGTAGGTATGAGTATGAATTTTTGCACAACTTGTATTTTTATAGTCCTTGCTGGTGCTCGCCTGTACCTGCGACTGCAGGTACAGGCGAGCACCAAGAGGAAATATTCAAAAAATTTGCCCCCTAAGGAAGGAAAATGAAACTGTGGTTCAAAATTTAAAGAAACCTACTATGATGCGTGCGATGCCGCTGGCAGAAGCTAGTTTATATTTATCTATGTAAATGTTTGTGTTTAAAACATCTCGAAGTTTAAACGAGATAATGTGAAATTGATAACTAGCACTTAATACTTGTAAAAAAGAGTGTATTTCAGTAGGTAATCTCAAACGGGGTCACTCACCACCTCTATCAGTTATAATAAGTTTCCAAATAATATATCTACGTCACTGGGCGCTTTATCATCGTCGCGACGTTACAATTTTTAGTAACGGCTTGACCTGAGATAGTGTGGGGTGAGGACACGATAACACACCTTTATTATTTATACTTGTTTATAGGTATCTTCGAGATATGTCGTGGTGAATGAAGTAAGATATCGGAGAAACTGTTTGTAAAAAATATGTGTTGTTGAGTAAAATTTTATTAAACGCACGAAAATTGCGAAATATTTTTTGAATCACGAAATAATGATTCCGCTAAATACAGATGAATCATTAGGAAAAAACCACTGGTAAAATATTATGGAGAATAGTCATCTCTTCGATAACGGTAGCAAGTGATAAATAAATAACCGGCGTAGAAATACACAGCGGTAGTTTAGCGAGCACAGATAACCTATTTCGTACCGGCCCACTTCCATTCTCGCCCTATTTCTCTTATAGGTTACACTTCCAAGCTGCATTGTTTACTGGCTTGTACACTGTTTGCTTAGAAGAATATACGTAAATTGCAAGTTTTCTCGCTTACATTGACCATATCTTTAAATTTACGTCATTTTTCTCAGAATTTTCAGTAATTCTAAATAAAAAAAACTGATAATTGTTTAGCAAATAGGTTTTAAAAACCCTTTTAATTTTTAGCATTATCGACCTTATAATGTTCCCTCTGCTGGGACTCAGGCCTCCTCTCTAGGAGAGGGAATGGGCTGTAATCCACCGCGCGGGCCCAGTGCGGATTGGCGGATGTCTTCGAATTTTTGGTTCTAGGACATGCCGGTTTCCTCACGATGGTTTCCTTCACCGTTGAGAGCAGTGGTGTTGAAATAAATTACACAAAGTAATGAGCCTGGCTGGGTTTGAACCCGTGACCTACAACTTGCAAGTCGGGGCAGTTACCACTGGGCTACTCACTGGGCCACCACTGCTCTCTTTTACTTACACGTCAATATATTAAAATCAAGATATGATTAGTGTAAACGATACCTAACTAAACTAATTAGAAACTATGACGAATGTTCAAATCACTGCTTTGACAAGACGTATATAGTAATATCATTAGAAGTAACGTGCGCAGTACTTAGATACCTTTGTCCACTGAAACGTGACCTTGTAGAAACATTTGCCGTTTGTTTGTGAGTCCAAGACGTTCAATATGGCGTCATATGAAGGCAGATTGTAGGAAAATCATGACCCATATTGCATCATTTCGGTAATTAAAGGTTGCTTCTGAAATTGGGGTTCTCTGTTTGTTGGTCTACTAAAAAATTGTATGGGATTGTTAAATTTATTCATCTGATTTAGTATAGCTTTACTTGAACGGGATAACTTATTAGAAATCTTGAAACCTGCAAGTAAATTATAAGCTTACACTCTTCTTCTGTTATCTGTGTGTAGTGCTTATCACATAATTATCACTTTGGGTCGATACAGCACGTTTTTTTCTTCCATTCTGTCCTGTCATCCACTATACTATCACTAACTCTCTTTTCTTTTATAATAATTCCTCATACGATCAGCTCAAACTCTTTGCCCGAATAATTTCAACGCTACAAATATTATACCTATTTAAGAAAAAATGAACACACAATTAGACAAAAAGAGAGCAAAAAATAAAGAAAATACAAGTATGAAACTGAAAGCTTTAGCTGATACCAATATTTATGATGAAGAAAAGACAGAAATTAGTGGAATTATAGAGCAGAATTGTATAGCAGGAGTGAATGATCGAAGTGGATAGAGGGAAAGAGAGAGAGAGTGAAATCGAATCAAACTTTAAGCCGAAGACAATAGTAATTTCTCAATCTATTTACACGGGTAATGGTACTTACCTACTGATAAGCGTGTTCCAAGGAAGTAGGGTCAGAAGTCAGGTGATAACAGAGGTACATGCGTCTTCACCGCGCCAGTGACGCAATGCTGTTGTTACTCTGACAACTAATTAAGTGGTTCCGATTGGGTTGGAAAATTTTGGTACAGCAGTCTGAACTAAATCATTCGTATTACCTTTACGTGAATTGTTTTAACCTATCACATACCCACAAAACGAGACACAATAGTAAAACTATAACAGCGCGGTCTCATAGGACCGGTCGGGGATTCATGAACTAACTAGGTAGGTATATCTAGTGAACACTACCAGATTTCAAGTAAAAATATCGCTCATTCAATGTTCATCATAATTGAGGTAAACCATTGTTCTGATGCGTCAAAAGCTGATTGAACGAGTATATCTTGCTATTTCTATATGTATTAGTAATATTCATCAATTTCAAGGAATTTTGTATTTATTTATGCATAGGTGACTTATTTTAGTTTTGTCGTTCTACTTTATTAATAACCATTTTGCAAAATCAGTCGCCAAGTTTTGTGTCACAAACAGCTTCAGATTGCCAGAAAAATACGTTACCTTAATGCAGTTATTTCAATAGTTTTATTATCAACTATAAAGTTAACATAATTATGTCATGTTTATAAAATAGATACCTGCATCTTAAAAATTATGTCGTTCGTAAACCTACCACTACCATTTTATATCTGCACCAAAAGATAATTATGTACATATGTTACGTACCATATAATTGATTTCACGGCCTTGTTGTCTTTTGTCGTCTAAACCATTCATGACTTCCTGTGCCTCTATTTTTTCTAAAGTTTTTACAATTTCGGCTTTTGGAACATGTCTACCTTCCAACGCCTCCTGAGAACCCAAAATGTTATCAAATACGACCATTTTTTCTTCGGTTCGGGTCAAAAGGACCGCCATTATTAAAACAACCGCCCCCACATGGCCCCACCTTGCTCAGGTAACATTATACTTACCTTTACAACCATCCCTTATCACAACGACATAAGATTCAAAGTTGTGCATCAAATTTTATAGGGTCTAAAAGTGACAATGGTTGGAAATTCAACTCTGATGTATTTTAGTTAGAGTTTTAAATTGAATGGTAGTATAGAGTAGGTGATCACAAAAAGCTTATAAAAAGCGACCTTTGTCCTGCACACATGTGGTTCTAAGAAGCGAATAATTAGTGATTGTGAGACAAGGTACGATGTGTGGATTCACGGAAATTGAGACAATAATTTTATTATTTCGACATTTACCTTGTATTAGGTAGGTATGTTTGTTCGAATGGACGCATGGACACATGGTATGGTTTCCGTTAGTTCGTTTTTGTCAGATAACTGTGCCAAGGTCCGGAAGAGATATAATTGAATATGGAACGTTATTTTTTTTATCGACATGCTCTTGTCCTCCTCGAAAAATAGGTAGAGTAAATATTGTAGTTACACTTGATAGGTTAAACTTTTTAATTTTCTTTTCTTTTAAGGCTTTTATTAAAATGACTACATAGAGTTGCTTCATATTGGATAATATATCTAAAGGATTTTTTTCAATTGCGTAAAAGTGTAGGTATATTACTTATTTCGTGTGGCTTAAATATTATAGAATATATTATAAAATAATCCAGATATTAGACAAATTATTAGAAATAATTACTTTTAAGTTAATGCCTTTTGTGAGTATTTTCAAAGCGACTATTGGGTTTATTATTAGGCATTTTTTATGAGGCAGGCAGTCATCCAAATTCATCACCCGCTCTAGGGTGGACAGAAAAGGTGTGTGACACTTTTACTGACTAAAAATTAACTACACCGTTTATTTACTCTTTACTCTTGCGTTCTAGGGCCACGGTAACACTTTCAAACATTCCAACCGAGACACTTGATACATAACATTTTATTTTTACGAGTAAAACAAGTATTAATATTTACCTATAAAATGTTACACTATGACAGTAACATAGCTAACAAAAAATTATCTTATCATGCATCTGCGTAGTAGTTCGTTCATAGTGAGAATTACCTACCCAGCTACACGCCTATAGATATTATGAACTGCATAAAAAAAACAAAAACAGAAATAGAGTTGGTACCAAAGTATCATGTCATTTATTATGTACCAAATATTTAATTTAAAACTAAAAATTTTGTTATTAACACAACCATACGAACAAAACTATGGATGTTAAGTTTGAAAATAAATTATAAAAATCCAATCCAAATCTACGAAAAAATCCAATCCAAATGTTACTCTCTCTGACTGCAAACATTCAACTCTCGGTCAAACTTGAAGGACTAGTAGCGCCATCTAGCGTCTAGTAGAATTACTAAACGCAGTCCGCTCGCTGTCCCGAGAAAAACATATTTTATGCAATCTTTGTTTACGTTTTACATTTAGAGCTTTGTAAATTAAAAAAGATAATTTAGTGTTTTAAAAATTAAGCTGGTTTTGGGCATGATCTGTTTTTATATTGTATTTTTTTTTCCCTTCAGTTTTGTAGTTTAAAAAAGTCAATCACGATATTTTGACTGTTTTGGTGATAATATCGTAATATAGATTATGCACCTATTTAGATATGAATAGAAGTGGAAACTTTGGCAAGAAGCAGTCAATTTGCAGTCTTTATTACCTATACCTAGGTGCCTACCTGATAAAATTAGCCGCTATTAACGCCATAAAATCACTCAAACCCATCTCATAACAGCTAATGAAATATGAACACGAACACTTTAGAACTATTAAACAAATGCTTCATAAACTGGCTGGTACAAGACAATACACCTGTACCGTTGACTTACTGCCAATAAACTAATTACAGTCGTTCTGATTAGAAATTATCGTCGATATGACACATTTATTCGTTCAATGTGGGCTGGCGACGCGTGTAAGTACTAGTGTTAGTTGTAACCGGTTGGTTGGTTGGCGTTTAATTGCTTTGGAACATGTAGCTTTTGGTTCGGACAAAGGAAGATGGTTGTAGGTAATAAAATATATTGGCTGTGTAATAATGTGAAGTTTATTATGTAGGTAATAATGTACGCACACCAATTGACTTTTTAAATTATATTGGTAAGAAGTGGCACGAAGCTGGGAACTGTGGAATGAATGGAGAGAGGCCTTTGCCCAGCAGTGGGACAGTATAGGCTAGATATAATAATAATTTTTTTTATCATAGATATACTAGCTTCTGCCAGCGGCTTCATTCGACAAACTTAGGGACCCCGTTTCAACAACCTTAGGGTGTAAAATTTGATCATCTCTTAGTGCTCGCCAATATTATAAAAAGAAACCTGGAGTAAAATTTCACAATCCTAATACCAGTAGTTTCAGCTGTGCGTCGATAAGTCAGTCAGTATATTTTTTAATTCCAGAGATTAGTTCCAGGACAATTACCAATTTTGTGTTGGTATTGTTTCTATGTATTAACTGGTTTAAATAATTGAATTCGTAATGTGTTGAGAATGTAGTAAAAAAAAAAAAAAAAAAAATCATTTACTTCAGGCAACCAATAGCACCCATACACATAAAAATTACAAAACAAAACACAAACAACACACATAGGGATACATAAAATTCGGTTATCGGACACAGCCAGCAACATGTCTGCTACAGCAATGTCCGACGTAAGGGCAATCAAGCCTGCCGGCAATCATCGCCAGAACAGTATTGGAGCTGCCCCTCACCCTGCGCACCAAGGACGCGCACCGCTTGCGCATGGTGGAGTGAAAACAATCGGTGCGCGCTTCCGCAAACATGCCCGAGGCACTACAGAAGCGGGGCAGCCCCATTACCGCCCTGAACGCGTTGTTGTACTGGATGCGGTAGTGAGTAGAATAATTAGTATGTAGAATAATTAATAGGATATTATGACTATTTCTTCATGTGCTACTGTTTGTTTTTCCATTAATTAATAAAATAAAATAGAGGAGGTTTTTATAAGGCCAATAAACTACATACATAGAGCTATTTCCTGTTGATCGCAGTGTAGAATGTGTGGCACATAGTTATTGGGTACTTTTAAAGGGCATGCGGTCCTAACCTGCAAGACATTGTTACTGAAACTTGTAGTTTTCCACGTAGTGTTCCATGCGTGCCTTGCAGTCATGGGTTTCATTTTGAAAGAAAAACCCGGGGTCTTTGGAACGCAAGGTAAAGAAAGAACTTAGGAGTGAGTTTAAGTCAGTAAAAGCCTGCCACGCCCTCCAACTCCACCTTACAGCAGAAGAAATCATTGGATAATTAAAAAAAACTTAGGTCATAGTTTGTTTTTTTTTAAACAGGTCTGTGCATATAATTTTTGGTTGCACAATAAATTGTAATTGTATTATTAAATGTTGTAAAGTAGCTTATTTTGTTAAATTAGAATTGTGTTTTATTTATGAAACGCTTTGCTATAATTGGCATAAACATTAATATCCATTAGTAACCTTTTCAGGTAGGTAACAATTAGTTATCCATAACACGTCATAAATTATAAGTAACATGTTTGTACATGTTAATGTGTCATAAACATAATTGAATAACCATTTCAGGTAGGCAAACAATTGGTCACCTGTGAATCACCTCACCCAATCTCAGTCCCACCTCAACGGAACGACGCAACAGTAAGCCACACGCATTTATTTTCGTATACAATGTAAGTGATTCTAAGAACGTTGACAATTGACGGTACCAAATTGATAATGAAATAGTTGCGAGTAGCTGAGTACCGGTGGAACGTGGCAGGGATGGCTAGTGCTACGCCGCGAGTCCGCTCGCGTGCCAAATGACCACGACGTTGAATGACACGGCGACGCGTCTAGATTTATTCTGCCAAAGAATATGAGAGGAATGGCGCCTCTACCTGTTAATTGAGAAGCTTGCCAACTTCAGTACCTCTTGCGATTTAGTGACGTATGTATTAGGAGTTGTAGGTAGATATGTGGTGCTCTATTAATGAGAAACTCATTGATCGTAATTAAATGATTGGTGTTTCATTATCTAAATAAATAAGATTATTGAGAAAGAGAATTTCATGCTTTGTCAAATATTGTATTAAGGTACTGCGCGTTTAATAAATCTGACGTTAGTAAAAAAGTTTATTTTTATCCAAATGCAGTACGAACTTAAGCTAGATATTATTTCTAATAAACTGAAGTGTTTCCAAGGTAACTTAAAAATGGTATAAAATGGTGCATAGCATAACTTATTCAGCGTTATAATGTTCCCACCGCTGGGACACAGGCCTCCTCTCTAGTAGAGGTGGGTCCAGTACGAATTGGTGGATGTCACATGTCGTTAAATTTTTGATTCTAGGAATGTCCTAGATTCCTCGGTTTCTTCACGATGTTTTCCTACACCATTTCGAGAGCAGTGATGATGAAATAAAATATCTACACGAAGTAATGTGCTCGGCTGGGCTTGAACTTGCGACCTAAAACTAGAAAGTCGGGGCTGTTACCACTGGGCCACCTCTGTTCGCGTTGCAAAACCATATTTTTATTCTAAAGCGCCATATCAAAATTATGATTATTTTGTACAGAAATAGTTCCAAATATCTTAAGTCACTATAAGTTTCCGCTAACCATACCTGGTTACCATAACACCACTAAATTATTAACTCACGCCATTCAAAAAGGAAAACCTAATAACCTCAAAACATGCCGTTTCCTCGAACCACCCATGCTAGCACACCTATCTATAGCGTCCGCAGCCACGTGTTAATCTCACCGGCGAGGTGTCCCCGGTTAATATTAGACGTGATCGCCCATTCCACCGTATTGGGTTCGACATCCGACTGACTCACTCATTCAAACGGATCGCAGGAGTAAACAGGATTCTAGTTTTTAGAAGTGACATCGTGTTGCATTTATGAATGTTATACTCGTAACTTCCTCTGAGAAATGAAGCGTTTTGTTTTGAGTCTAGGTTGTTTTACAGATTCAGTTTATTTTCATCTAGGTAGGTACTAGAATTTTGTCTAGATAGTTTTGCCATTAGTATAAGCAGCCTTACAATATTCTTACTGCTGCGACTCAGGCCTCCTCTCTAGGAGAGGGAATGGGCTGTAATCCACCACGCGGGTCCAGTACGGATTGGTAGATATTATAAGCCGCATATTTTTGGTTCTAGGACATGCCGGTTTTTCTTTCACCGTTTTTAGAGCAATGGAGACAAAATAAATTACACAAAGTAATGTGCCTGACTGGGTTCGAACCCGCGACCTATAACTCGAGAGTCAGGGCCGTTACCACTGGGACATCACTTCTGCTTACTGCCATTGCTCCACTGAGCCGCCATTGGCCTTGTTTAAATCATGGAAGAAACGCGTGGTTGAGCTACAGCGTGGTTTGTAAGTAGGTACCTAAAATTGTTAGCCTCGTTAGCCTCGTAGTGGCAAGCCTGTAGAGCGTCGTGTCCCCGGACATACCTACATAATGAAAGATAATGATATTGGGTTTTCACATACTGAATTACTCACTACTTATCCGAAATTTTGATTTCGGGGAAACCCAGCATGCATCATGTGATAATAACACTCACTCCTACTCGTATAACAGGTAACAGTATTTGGATTATCTAGAATAGTAGTTATGTGAAAACCTGGCAAGTAGAGTCGGTCCCATGCTTGAAGGGTCCCGTACTGTCCGTAGCAAAAAATGGCAAATACTCACGTTTGTTGCCACATACTTGTACATCATTACATCATATGTCAATTTCAATTGTCTAGATATTATCATGGTTGATGAGATACAGACAGACGGAAAGCGAAGTCTTAGCAAGGATCCCGTTTTTACCCCTTGAGTACGTAACTCCAAAAACAATGACAGTAGCCTATCTCTCTGAAACCGTCCACCATATTTATAAATATTTCTATGTTAGACGGCAGTACCAAGTGCTTCAAAGACACGGTTCGCGGAGTGGTTGAGCCATTAGCTGCTGCACTGAGTGTCGCGGGTTCGATTACTGTACGGAACAGATATTTGTACAGCCTACATATCAGTAGTTCAGTATCTAGTTGTCTCATGTATGTGAGTTTACATGTTTCTAAACGCATTCATGACACTCCTACAGGAGTAATTTCTTCTGTGGAGCAACATTTGACAATAAAAAAAATTGTATTTAAGAATCGTTCTTTACAGGCTGATATATTTCTTCATCAAAATAATTTACCCACATTTACGCCTGGATCACATAAGATGATGGGGCCGAGGTAACCTGAGCCGTGTGGATGTCAGGATGCCGGCATCCGGCGCCGGATGGGCTCGCATGAAGGAGCCTCTGTCTGTCCGTCCGTCACACATCGCGATATAATTCGCTTTTGAGGTGAGCGCGGTTCACGCCTGTTTATCATGAGTTGGAGATGCAACTGCGATTATATGAAGTTCATGAGATTACGGACCCTGTTTTGATAGCAGTTGCAGTTATTTTACGGTTTATGGATATCGAAGAAGAATGATAGAGGAAAATGAGAGTGATGCTAAATGCAGCTAGTAACGGAAGGTGTTAATTTATTAGAGGTAGGCTCGTAAATAAGCGATAATAAGGTCGAAGAAGAAGCGCCCTTGCTTAGAAGTTAGGTATTTATTTAACTTAAATACCAGGCAGAAAATTTCGCTCCTTAGCTGTACGCACAATACATACTCACGACCATGAGTAATGGATAGCTCCCCGTCCGGCCATCTGGTAATCGTTTGGACCGAGCGCATATCATCGATAGTGGTGACATGTAGTGGTGATGGAACAGGCTTGGCGGATTTAAATTGTACAATAAGTACGGTGCACACTTCCCGAAATATAATCGCTAGAAAACTGACAGGCTAGCAACTCGATGTCGATGCCCAAAACTTTGATATTTTGATTCGACGAATGCAACATTGCCTATGATCTTTTTGGCTCGCTTGCTTGATTTACTGAAATCTTTTCAAAACAAAATAAAATTGAACTATGGAAAAGAAACTGTAAATTGCATAGATATGTAGTTAAAATTTGCTTTGCCCTTGATCAACTCTACTTTCACAAGTAGAGAAAGTTAAATTATAATTTGAAATTAAAATCACTGAATGTTTTCACATTGCTCTACCTTCCTCCAGTCAATGTGACTATGACTGATCTCTAAAGGCCACCTCGGTTAACAATTTTATATTTTATAGGTACGTTGTACCATAAAGTGGACACATCAACTACATATTCCATTATATTAAAAATTGCTCGAACATGAAGAATATTTTTAATAGCGCGAGGAAGTGGGATGATAGAGCGTCTGGCTCTAACTAATGGGGATAGACGCCACAACTAATGTACCCGCATTTATCCAGCGGATAGCTCCGAGGATGGGGTGATGTGTGGATGCAAGTGTGGAGAGCAGAGCTTTGATTGATCGGAAATAATTATGTAGGTGGGCAACTCTGTAAATATTACGTGTCTATGAATAGAATATAAGTGCCGTGGAAAATTTTAAGAAGAAAAAAATGAGGTGTTTCTGTGTTAATGGCAATGCATTTGTTTAAGTGGACAGGTGACTTGATTAAATGGAACGGTGGATTTTAATAAATAGGTACCTATATCAAATTAGGTATCCGGTTTTTGTGAAATTGAAATCTTGTACAGCTTTGAAGAAAAACATTCTTTACCGCGTACATCGAAGGACTGGAGTAATTTGCCTGCTGCGGACTTCCCGTCTGTCTTCTAGGTCAGAGTGAATGGGCTCTTAATAAACTAATGCGCTTTTACATTAACTTATTATCACTGCTTACATCAAGTTGAAACGCAGTCAAGCACTAGTTTATATCATTAAAAAATAAAGTAGAAATATAAGTGACAGGTGCGACACACACAACTCAGTTTTATTCGCAAAAAGTAAGAGCATCAACTTCAAAGTCAGAAAACGTCAAATGGAAAATAAAAGACGATTATTGATGAAACTATTTCGAATATAAAAACAATCTTTCGAATACAATCGTACATCACTTTAATAGGATCATTTAAACAACTGTGGCAACTGAAGCAACATGGGTGAGTTTTAGTTAGTAAAAGTCTGACAGTCCCTCAGTATCCACGTAGAGCGTGAAAATTTATTTGTTGGTATCTCACCCCAAAAAAATACTAAAGAGAATACGTTTATGTAATGTAGTAAATTTTAACTACTCGAGGCTTCACTATAGTTCACATCTTGATATTATAACAAAATTAAATAAATAAATAAAAATTACTAGCAACGCATCCCTTGTCCGCTCGCCGTTTTATGATTTGTAAATTTCATTTAGTTATAAGCCAAAAGAATGAAAAAAAATCTGATTGTTACAACCATTAAGACTCATAAGGGTAGGTAGGACTCGCATACGTAGAAACGCTGTACACAACTTACCGTAAACCTGGAAATCATTGACCCAGATAACACAAACCCAGAAATACTTTTAAACCCTAATACCGCCACATATTTAGGCTACCTACAAACTAACAATGCCGAAGGTATTATTTATAAAGCCGTGAACAAAGTGAGCGGCGACGTCGGCGTGCCTGAGCCAGAAATAGTGCGTCCCCTAAGGTAAACACCGTGCTACCGATATTTATCGTACCTGGCGAGGAATGCCAATTTTATTTTATTTTGTAACGGAATCTGTAGTATTTTTACTGGTAGGTATCTATAAAACAACGATTCTGCCTGGAATAATCAAGACTGTGACTTCCAGCTGTCATCATGTTTCGAAGTCTGATGATCTTTTCGCAATTCGTATTGTATAAAAGGAAAAAACTGACTGACATATCAACGCACAGTCGAAACTACTGGGAATAGAAGCGTGGAAGTCTGCATAAAGTTCGTTTTATAACGTAAGCGAGCACTAAGAGAGTATTTCCCAACATTCACCCTCTGAAAGAATGAAACGGAAGGAATGAAAGAATGAAACGGTGTTAAAATTTTGTATGAAGAAATCTACTTTCACGCGAGCGAAGCCCCTGGTTGAAGCTAGTACTATTTATGAAAAATTAATTTCGTATCCTAGATATGAAATAGCTAGTCATTAGTCACCTATTTCCTTCGTGTCATGTTGGTCCTGACTGTTGTTAGAACATCTATGACAGTCGTTTTAGGATAATCAGAAGTTAGAAAGTCTAACTAATATACTAGATTTATTACTATGTGTAAGGATACCCTCAGAACCCCCTTTCTGGATTATCATCATCATCATCATCTCAGCCGAAAGACGTCCACTGCTGGACATAGGCCTCCCCCAAGCGCCGCGTCGCCACAGCGACCGGTCCTGTGCGTCTCGCATCTATCGGATTCCCGCGACCTGGATTATAGGTTACCGACCAGGTTTTCAAGCTGAAAAGCAGACCCTAAGGTGATCTAAATAAGGCTAGGCAGATTATATTAATTATACAGTTATGATACGACAGTTTTGAAAGTCAATCTAGTAATTTGCATCTAACCATCGACGAGTGAGATGATCACTTTTGAAATTACTTCTCATTAATTCTGTACCGTAGGTGCCTTCGTAAATATAAGCTTAAACACACAATACACCCAGACCCGAATCCCGACCAGACAGTGAATATGGATCTTTAAGCCATACAAGTATTTCTTCCGCGTGGGAATCAAACCCACAGCGAAGAAGCTGACTACTGAATCAATACGATAGTTTTGCCATCATTTTTGACCCAAATACCTCGTTTCACCTTCCACATCTTAATCAAACCTTGATGAAACACCTAGAAGACATCCCACACTTCTCACTAAACTGATGATAGATTAGGACATTATTATTAATGCCCACATATTACAAACAAGTGCGCAATGTTACGGTTAATTTGAAAAAATCTCATTCATTTGTAATCATTTATCAATTGTCTCATAACTCAAAGGGATCATAAGTTTTAGATGAGTGAATTGATTGGGCTCAAAACGTACGGTGACGGATTACATCACATTTTTGTGGTGACGTGTTCATTCATAGGTATGTCGTGTAGGTGCTCTATATATGTGTGAATCATCTTTTTGAATCAGCAGTAACCAGAATGTTCCAAAAAGATTCACACCTTTAGAATTTAGAAGTTCAACTTTTGACTCCACTTATAATAAATTAAGACGCACGTATTGACAGTCGCTGGGAAATCAAAACCTATGAGTTACTAACTAAAAGTAATCTAGAGAATGGTTCCACATCGGTCGACTGATAATGTACCCAAAAGGCTGGCAGCATTAAACTTTTTGATTTTAAAGTTCAGTCGTTCTTTGGGTTTGTACTTTTAGATCAAGATACTATACCGCCAGGTACCATTACATCTACAACACATCTCTTTTTCAAGGTAAGAACAATAGACTTGGCTCAGCAGACACATGAAAAAACACACTGGTATTCATGACAAAAGACTTTACCCTGCTGTTTGAAGTCCTCTACAGCTACACACCTCAGACTCCATCTTATAAACATTAATGATGATCACTCCAATATGAAACGCGTCTCGCATGTTTACTACTCCGACATGAAACAGCTTTCTCATTAGGCCGACATTGCACTTGGCAGAAAAGACACATTTGTCTATAATTTATTACTGAACTTGTATAGACGCACTTTCGGTAAGTCTCTCTAATTCTTTGCTACGTTTATAATGTTTTTTATTGAATATTTTCATAATTTTTATGCGCATAATGTCAGCTCTCTCAGATTGCGACTGACTTTGACTTACGTTTGAAGATTATGTGCAATTTAAAACTGGACATGTATTTTATAAATTATTTTGTTCTGTTTATGATTTGCTATTATATACACGTGGTTATTTTGTGATATGAAATATGATGGAAAATTATGAAATTTAGACGATACACCACTTGTGTTGGTAGTTTAGTGTTTGTTTTTAACAGAAACCCGACATTCAAAATAAATCATCAGTTTTAAAACCAAACAAATAATGGGATGTATCTATTCATCACTCATTTGTTTATAATCCACCGACTTTATCAAAGTAGTCTTAAATTTTATCAGGAATGCATCTTATGATTGTTTTCTAGAAAGTAGTCGATAGAATGCTTACGGCTTGTTTCAATTGTTACTGCGTTTTTTATAACTCCGAACTCTACGAATATTACTTCAACTTTTCATCCACTTTATATTACTTCAATTTCTCAGGACTATAAGCAATCATAATAAAGTTGGTCTGCATTGTATAATATTTATGATTCCTTTGTATTGTATATTGTCGGCTACAATTTTTTCAGCCTATTAGCTAGATTGGTAGCCAGACACCTAGCTATGATTTACGATATTTAGACGATTTTTTCTGCACGCCATCGGGTAGGGTTAGCAGAGCAATATCTCTGAGTATTTGTGATAAATATATCAGCTAATAAACGCTAAGGAGATATAAATCTTTTTAGCGCGCGGTACAAGGAGTAGTGTGGAGAGAAGCAGAGGAATGAGTCAGTACAAAAGTTGAAAATTAATTAAAAAAAAACATTTTTTTTGGTATTTTAGAATGTTTATAGTTTTATATATTGTAGAACTTTGACTTTTTCAGGAATATTCCAAGCATAGCATAGGTCGATTATAATGTTCCCACTGCTGGAACCCAGGTCTCCTCTTTCTAAAAAGGTTTGGGCTGTTATCAACCACGTCGGCCCAGTGCAGGTTACTGGTTGTCATGTCTTCAAGTTTATGATTTGTTCATGATGTTTTACACCGTTTTGAAAGTAGGGATAACCCGCGACTTAGGTTCTACCTGTAAATCGGCGCCGTTTTTTGGATATTCTGGAAAAATCTAAATATAGCTGTATTTTTTTCCTATTCAGTGCAGATCTGTATGCAGATGTGTATATTTTTGATAGATTTTACTTGTTTAAAAAAAAATCTACATTATTTTCCATTGCCCTTCGTATTATATTTGACAGTGGCATTCGCGAGAGGCGTGTAAAAATACATATATCGTGTGCCGGGGGCATACATTTATTATTGTAAAATATAGCTATGTTCTCAAGCGCTGGTTAATTCGCCATACTCCGGCCGGCCGGATAACATCGTATATAATGTATTAGCGCGAAACATATTCATGGCAATATGGTTTCACGATTTCTTTTGTATTGAAAAATGGGGAATATTGGGTAAACTTACGAATTGTACGAGAAAATGACTTGCTGTAGATGTAGAAAGCCGTTTTCACGTATTTTCCAGATATTAGTTGATTAAAATTATCGGAAATTCGGAAATCGTATTAGAAAGCTAATTCTGCTTGCAGTTTCAGCCAGGTGAGACCAGAATTTTCTGTATACTTTTATATCTACGAGTACCTATGTCACTACTGAGTGACACAAAAAACCTTCTGATTATAAAACAGCATTCTGCTGCTGAGAAAATTTTCATAATTGGTTATTTTTTAGGTTTTTTCATTGCAAATATATTTTGAATTAAATCTTTTCCCTTCAGTATAAATAGTAGATGTAGTTGTAGTAGATTATATTACAGAAACTACCTCGTATTTGCTTGTATCTGCACTAAATATTCAACATATCACACACTGAATAATCACTGGCCACATAATCTGATAATTTCTTTCTTGTTATTTATATGAGTGTTTTCTAATTGCAGCTGAACTGTCCATCTCCTCAACACAAAAGCGGGAGAAGGCATAATGTTGATTTCCCTACTTAAAAAAAATACCTACTGCTGGATGGATGGAGAGGGAGAGGGAGGCCAAAGAAAAGATAGATGGACTGTTTGAGAACTGATATGGAAGAAAAGGAAGTGAGTGATAGCGTGACGAGTGACAGGACAGAATGGAAGAAAAAAACGTTTGCCGACCCCAAATAAAACGAAACAAGGGCAGGAAGATGATGATGATGCTATCAACAGTTCTGTGGCTGTATCACACTCTGCTCACAGTAGCCAAAACCAGCAAATTAAGTAACCATCAGTTTACTTTATTTTGCATAACATAAACCCCATGTTTATTTAGCAAACATTTATCAAATATACTAAACGGTCTATCCATCAACTTTCACTAGAGAACATAACTCGCAAATTGCATTGTTTTCATAGTATCATAGGTATAATTTGAATGTTTAAGATATGTTGGCGCCAGGAAGTTTACTTAATCCCAACGTACCTCATAAATAAAAACAATAGAATCTCTTTCGAGAAACCGGGAAATTCACGATTGCACGATTTGTTCCTGAAAGATGCGGCCAGAGAAGAGAGTATAAATAAATATTGACGAGTACGATACAACTAAATAAAAACTATACCTATTTTGTTATTGTTTGAATTAATATTGAAAATTTAATTAATGCGGAGTCATTAAAAAGACCGCCCATTAATCTTATGCTCTTTGTTAAAAAATATATTTCTTTGGTGTACAATAATGAGTACCTATATATATAAATAAATAAATAATTAAGACGCCTACTACCTCAAACCACGATGTTTCACGGATTGGTTCATAATAAGTTTAATTACTAATTAATCATATATGGAGCTAATTACTAGAATTTCTTATGTTGTGCCAAGAACTGTGATAAGACTGGTTAAGGCTTAACCAGTTATATTTTAATGAACCAGTGTGTCTGCAAATAAGTATAGGTGCATTCTCTGTTTCTTTACTCTCATAAACTTTTTCTTCTTCTTAGTGTGTCGATGGCAAAACTATTCATATACCTTGCCTGGCCCAGTTTTGCCACTATTTTAATGCCGTCCACTGATGCTGTCAGTAGGTCATGACGTGAACATGTAACAGGGCACATGATGCAGGATGGAAGGTGATGGGACGTCTCATAAACTGATGGGACGGCAATCCGACACGACTGGGGAGAGGTTGAGCGATCGGGTGCAAGACCAATGACTATGTGCTTTCGAAGGTCGGTGCATTGTAGGACACGGTTCCACATCTTCAACATCAAATTCGGCGCTGGTACAGAGTAATATTCGTTATAAAAACGCAATGGAATATTTGGCACTTTTTCCGACCCGGGAATCGAACTCCATGTTCAGCTGTCGCGCTTACCACCACGAGGCCAATGAGGCAATCCATACACACACATTGCACATTATCAGTAAATTAACAGTAAAATGTATTTTTACCAACTACATTAATTGCACATTAATAAGACTTAGGAGACGCGTTAGAAAATAAAAAATAAACCAGCATATTTTTTTCAAGATACTTGCAAAGCCTAGATTTTTTTTACAAAATACGCACGGTCGCATTTACGACAGACGTCAGCTTTCCACCTAAAGTTGCCAAAAAATAAAAGGCCCGTTTTAACATTTGAGAAAGACCTTAAAATGTAACTTGGAACGAAACTGAGAGAAACAATAAAGTAATAATTTATTACATTAATAACATGTTTTAAAAAAATACATGCTTAAACTTTTTGTTGCGTTAAATAAAACGATGGAATATTGCGAGTAATCTATTCCTTCGCTAGTAATAACGTCGCGATGACAGATGTCAAAAAAGACCTTTTATTTTTCGACAACTATAATCCCGTAACACAGCTGATTATTTACCGATACATTTATTTTTTCGCCACTCCACAATGAGATCACACCTCCAGTTCTGTTATGAGATCATAGTCGGTGGCTGTTGATAAAGGCGCCTCACACGAGCGTTGACGGCCTAATGCGCGCCGCTGACGGCCAGTGTGAACGCTCCCTGTTTACCTTGGGCACAGAGTAGTGTGAGATTGGTTTTGCAAGTTTTATTGGTGGGGAAAATAGTGTGGTTAGTTTACTTTGTTTTTAATGATAGTAAGAACAATTGTTGTGTGAAATCTAGAGATGATTATTTTTAAAAGTGGTTTTGAAATTGACATTTATATGCGTTGTTTTGGTGGCTGCTAGTTGTAAACTGATGAGAAAAAAAACACTTACTAGATAAAAACTCATCGTATTTTTTCAAAACAAAGTTTGTTTTTAATAATAAAATGGGATTGGGATTCCCAAGCAAATCCCACTCCGTAGCCAAAAAAAGAAAACTTGTAAATTCCTTTCACATGTTGCACAAAAACCGATCTACAACAAAACAAACAACGCTTATCTCTGTACCTCACACTAATCTACACCCACGTCGAAAAAACGTTAGTGTTTACAAGATCGTCAAACTTATCGATACGTCTGTCGAGCGCACGAAGCGATTTTTGAGTGATCCTCTACTCGTTTGATTAATGCCCGCAAGCCTTGGCTGGGCGCCAGTACTCTGTTGCTTTGACCCATCCTACCCACTTTTAATAACTGACGTTACGAAAACAATCGAAAGTGAAATTATTTGATGTGTTTCTGGGACGGAGAATTGGGCAGTTTTATGATGAACTTCAGTAGTTGGAGCGCGCTTTGAACGTTGTTTTGGTAATTATGAACGAAACTAGCTGCTCTTTAGTCGGCCAGCCAAAAATATAGGTAAATAACTGTGGCGCTCTTCTGTTTCATGTTTAAACACCTTGTGCGAGACACAAAGAAGGCGGACATATTTTCGCCGCATCCGGTACACGGTTCATAACTCACTCAGTATAAACCTACACAAATATTAAAATTGAAAACTAAATAAACATACAAAAAATGATTTATGATTTTTTATTAGACCGTGCAGTCTGCCGTCAAAACTGTAAATTATATCGTGTCAGGAGGTTAATGTCGCGAGATTTATGAGAGGCGCAGGTATTTGTTTGTACGCCTACGTGGGATAGACGTGTAAACGTTGGCTTTGGTGGAAAAAGCGGCAACATTTCAGCGTATGGCGCGACAATGACGAATGTCGCGCTCAACCGCGACACGGCGCCTGCGCCTGTCCACCAGGGCTGCCACAAAGCCTTAGGTAAAATGAATTCAACGTCAAATAATGCATAGCGTTTTTTATTTAAACTTTTTATGAATAATCATGAAGCTTGATTAAAAACGTCACATTTTACAGTTGCCTTTACACGAATCTAGAACACAATTATATTCACCAAACAATTTTAAGAAACTTATACTTAATATTAATTTGACACAGATATTGGCCGATCACGTTATAAAAAATATTATCTTTATGGTTTTTATGTTTTCTTATTTTGAGATGTATTACTTACACACAGCTTTACTTGCTTGCTTGCTTGTTGCTTTACTTTACAGCTCGTAATTCATTACATATTATAACTGTTGAACTGACTCAAGGAGATGTCAGCAAAACCGTAGGGGCCCAACAGGGTTAAAACTTCAGGGGCCATGGATTCACTTCTGAAAGTACCCTTTGTTTCCTGGAAGGAAAGGCAAAGAACGAACAAAAGAGTGGGTTTTAGTCAGTAAAAATCTGACATAAGGTCGCGCTACGCCTAAAAGCGGGAGACGATTCCCCACCTGAAAAAAAACTGTGAAATTGAAAAATTCAGTAGCCAACATCCAAACTCGTGGGTGGCAGCCCTACAGTCACGACACCTGTCGCGTCCGCCATCGAAATAGTCGTGTTTTCCTAAAATAAAGGTTGAACGCATTTTTGTGGACAAACGTATTTGGATTAGCTGAGCCGAGCGAGGAACATCGGAATCTTTATGTTCTGGAAATATTTCGGTAAAGCGTCTCTTGAAACGGAAATAAACTTGTGCGAAGGTGTGTGGAGGGTGAAATGGGAGAGATTGGAGGAGTTCTGTGAACATGGAAAACTTTGGGATTACAATGTTTATTAGATAAGCTAATTAAGGCTTCAGTTTGGTACTGAAAAAATGCCAAACTTAAGCAGCACTGGGCAGTCAAGGCTCGCAGAACAGATTGACAAT
Source organism: Mythimna separata (assembly GCA_030763345.1). NCBI lineage: Eukaryota > Metazoa > Arthropoda > Insecta > Lepidoptera > Noctuidae > Mythimna > Mythimna separata. The sequence continues at coordinate 635,264 of CM061175.1, forward strand.
GAGGTCGAAAGATTCTGATGTGACGAACACATAACTACTGGAAGCTCCTTGCGTTGGAAGCCCTTCAACAAGGTGGATCAGTGACCTTGTGAGGATCTCGAGAATTCGATGATTGCAAAAGGCACAGAACCTAAGTCCAACAATGGTTTTTCGGCTGAAATGATGGTGAAGACTAGTAAGGTAACTAAGTGAGACTACAAGATCAAAGCTGACTTAGCTACAGAACATATCAAACTGAAGTAGAAGTACAGGTTGTTTGCGATTTAAAACATACAGATTTATTTAACACCATTAAAAGAAACAATTATAATCAAAATGCTCTAATAAGACACCGCGTGATTTCGTCTGTCAGTGCGTAGAGACAATTAATCAGTAGCCGTCGCGATGACAAACGCTAATGACGTTAACAGGCGCAGTCGGCTGCGCAAACATAGTCGAGCAGCTAGACATCATCTGTTTTTGTAAGTGACTAATGTGGAGTGATGAGTTTGACAGCTCAGCGGAGGTTACGGGGTTCAATTGTACGAAGGCCTGTAACCTATGATAGGGTTTATTTTTTTAGATGGGAAATTATCCAATGACTTTTCAACGAAGCAACGAGAAGGCGTGTCAGACTTTTACTGACCAAAACCAACTCCTATGTTACTTCTTTGCCTTGTGTTTCAGGACTCCACGGTTCCCTTTTGGACGACCTATGGCCCCAGTAGGCTTTAGTTCTGGTGGGCATTGCTCCCGTTGCTCGTGCTGAAGTCCCTTCCAGCCCATGATGGGATGGTACTGGTGTCTTCTGTACAGAATGAGCTTTTACGAACTTTTCGAATGTTCACTTTTGGATTGTATGCAGTCAATAATGGCGTGGTTGGCACTGTGGTTGAACATATAGTAGCGAGTTTACATATTTGTGAACGCACCCAAGATACAGGAGTATTTCTTAGAATGACGTACACTGTATACTTACCTATGTACAGGTACATTCTTGAATGGCTTTCTCTTTACCAAATGTATCATATCACTTACCCGCTTCATTAAACACAAATGATTTACGATTCCTACCTCAAATTCCGTGTAATTCAGCCGAAACAAGTCATACATTTTCTCAGCACATTAATTATAAAATTAATAACAAAACACGATCTGAATGTGCCAAAACAAACGTTTGTTCCGAGAAATCGTATAAATATGTTACAAGAACCGTTCCAGGTGTTCCCAGCGTTCTACCATAAACGTGTCCACGCCTTACTTGTGTTCATTTAACGCTTACTAACTTACAAGCAAACGTGTGTTCACAGAACAATCGAAAATCAATCTTAACGTTACCTAAACTAAGTCTAAATTACCTGTTTGTTTACGTGGGAAGGGTAGAAGCGCCACATGTGGACCGCCTGCAAAATTGAAATAAGAATATAATTAAAAAAGCGCGATTCCCGTCGGGCGGCGAGGTGAACGCTCGTGGCCGGGCGATGCGCGAGGTTGGCGATTGATACGAGTACGACTTATACCGCCTGTACGAGTACTCGAGTAGTGCGCCGACCTGTCACGCGGGGCAGGATGTGGGAAAAAAGAAGTTGAGGTGCTGAAAAGATGTGCTTGTCTTGTTTTAATAACATTACTAAAAACAGTATAAGTAGGTACGTTTGTTTACAAAAAATAAACATAATCATAAAGTAGCCATTATGGTATTTTTGTAAACAAGCCAAGCATATGCCTTTAATATTATTTTGAAGAGTTTCCTCAATTTCTAATGGTTTCCAACATAAAACATGGATTTTGATAATACCGGAACTAATGTTGACGTATGTAATTTTCTAAATCGGTTTTTAAATGTAATGAAATGTGTTCTGAGGTATCTTCCTATATTTAAAGATTAAAACAATCGAATTGAAAACTTTCTCCTTTTTTGAAGTCGCTAAAATTGGTTTTTGCTTTTCCCTTTCAGAACTTTAATACTTTCTCACTTTGATGTGAGGCATTTTTACCACTTAACGTTTGAATCCCCAACCGGTCCTATGAGACCGCGCTGTTATTGTTTTACTATTGTGTCTCGTTTCGCGGGTATCTGAGTAATTAAGGTGTTTAGGGAATGTATCCCTAATACATCAGTATTTTATGTTTTATGAATCAAACACAAACAAAAATACATAATAACAAAACTGTCTTATCGCCGATCATCCACACCGTCCAAAACTACAGACGCATGCAACATTCATCTCGATACACTCCAACACATACGTAAATAGAATCAACACCGTGGGAGACACATTACACGACACCACACCTCTTAACTTGACCCTTACCACTTAGATAATAAGGTTGATTATACAGTGGCAAGTGTGAAGATATGATTTCCCTATGTCACATTGAGGTAGTTTTGTTTTTAACGACACGGAGTGACTGACGTGAGAACTGTATGGTGGCACTTTCACAGGCCAGTGGCTTTTAATTCGGTAATTAAAGGGAGATCTGAAAATAAGCTGTTAAGTAGTTCCGAATGCTAGGGCGAGGGAATTGATGAGAAGACCACTTGTGACTTGTGATGTTCATTAGCTGATGTTCAGCTGAAATAATGGAGGGATAGAAGTTTTTGATAGTTCATAAATGTGTTGTTAAGTAGTATTTTTATTTAAAATTAGCTTATGCTCAAATTAGGACATGCAGAAAGGAAGTCAAGGCTATTTAATATGGCAAACTTTACTTTTAAAGGAACAGGCTCGCGTTTGACCACTATCTCACCTGATGGTAAGCGATGATGTGGCCAAAGATGGAGCACGCTTGCTGAAAAATAACTTGATGTCTGCCCTGGCCTTCTGTAAATGCCGCAACCTGTTTTTACAGTTTAATTTAAACATATACGCAAACCAGACAGCTATAGTATTTTTTTCGCAATTGGTAACTTATTTACCGTACAGACTTTTTACAAAGATAGGCAAAATAATTTGGTTTCACAAAGCTCTGTTCGATATTTACTTTTTTATTCAAATAGGTGCCCATATTCAGGATTTTCGCGCACAGACGCACGTTTATCTCGGATTATTTTCTAACTCTATCCGAATTCTGATCACTAAAAAACGTTTCAAGCGAAAAAGAATTCCATTCCAATAAAAGTTTACAGCGTATCGTATAGCCAAAAACAATTTCATTAGACGACCCCCGAACTTACCGCAATATAAACCGCTTTATAAACTCCTTAGCCTTCGTAATATTGTTTAAAAATGTCTCCTAGCTTGCCATGAAAACCGTGCGGGACCCTAAACGTATGCAAATTTTATTTTTTAAAAATGCAAGTGGCTAGCCACATGTCGCCCGGGCGGTCATCGCGCCGCTCGTCTGCTTTTTATTACTTTTATTTTTGTTGTCCAAACTTACCCACCTTCCTCTGATTTGATTGCGTATTTATTCCAAGCTGTGTTTTGCTACTTCAAGTTGTATGAATTGACGGTTTTAGAAAAACACATTCGCGTATTTTCTTTCGTTATATTCTCTATACGAATATGATTGTCATCTCTTTGTATTGTTTGTCTAAATTCCAAACAAATAAGTAATATGTATACAACACTGAATAAACGTCCATTTTGTATAGTACGTATTTAAGTTATGAATGCATAGTCAGTTTGAAACCTAACGTAAGTCATTGATTTCTTTTAGGTGGGAAATCATCTAATGACTTCTCCACTGTGGGCAGAGTTGGAGGGCATGTCAGACTTGTGTTGACTGCTGTTCCTTCTTTGCCTTCTTTTCAGGGCCCCGGGTTTTCCTTTTAGAAGAGAACCTATGGCCCCAGAGACTTCGACACTGCTGGGCCCCTACGCACTTTGTGTAGTAGGTATGTATTCAAGTACAAACTACTAATTAACAAATTTTCTAAGGTTAAGTAATAAAAATAAAATGTTTTCAGCCAAACGCAGCTGATATAACCTCGGATTTAACCATGCTCAGCAGTAAGTAAACTATTCAAAGACAGATTAGAATGAACCCGTGATCTATTTGACACTAAAACCTTTCTTCCAAAGATAAACTCAAATCTTCATACCTTAAGACGCACACACACACACAAACACACATTTCATCTCCCCATCGTCCACCTCCACACAACTAGGTACTTCTATCGCATCAGATGATTTTTATGACGATGGGTGTCCACGTGACGTCTTTATTAAGGCGATAGCAAGGTGGGTTCCGTGAGATTAGGGGTCCTCGTAAACGGACACCCGCTGTATTGAACGACTCTCTGTTATTAGAACGAGGTGCCTCGATATTGTCAAGATGTTAGGCGTGGGTCCAGTTAGAAGGGATGATCGAAGGTGTGTTTTTCTTTGAGTATACAGATACATAGGTAGGTAATGGAGTGTTTTTCTTCAGGTTTACACATAATCGTAGGTAAGGAATGGAATCATTTAAGATCATAAAGTCTGTTTTTGAAATGTCAAACTTACAACAATAATGATGCTATGTGTAATGGCGAAAGAAATTGACGTGTAAGAGTGGCTGGAAAAACCAACTTGCAAAATAAATATCATTTATCAGTTTTTTTTGACATCATCTACCTAGCCTTTCCCCAACTATATTGGGGTCGGCTTCTAGTCAAGTCGGATTTAGCTGAATACCAGTATTTTACGAGACCTCCACAACCCATTAACTGGGGTAACACGGTACTTCATGGCAAGACTGGAGTCAGATTTACTGGCTTCTGACTATCCGTAACGACTGCCAAAGATAGCTACAAATGACAGCCGGGACCTACGGCTTAACGTGCTTTCCGAGGCACGGAGGAAACTCGTTATGTTAAGATGGTCACCCATCCACAGACCAACCTAGGCAAGCGTTGCTTAACCTTGAAGATCGATCTGTGCGGCTGTTATTATCTAGCCACGAGCTCCTCTAGGTAAGTAATGGAATCATTTAAGATCATAAAGTCTGTTTTTGAATCCCTGAGACTAAATTGACATAAGCAAATGTCAAACTTACAATAATAATGATGCTATGTGTACTGACGAAAGAAATTGACGTGTAAGAGTGGTTGGCAAAACCAACATGGTGTTTTTTTTTTAATCTTTATTTATTTCGAGGCTTTAACCTTACAAAGGTACGTCAGCCTCATGGTGATTGTTATGACAAGCGTAACAACCCACGTAATGTCATTTTAGTCTCAGAGATTAAAAAACCAAACTTTATTATTTACAGTTATCGAGAAGCTACACTAAATGATAAAAACCTCGCTATATTCTTCTTCTTTTCGATGCGATGGTAAACTCGTTAAACTTTTTGGGCCCGGTGCGTGGCTACGTTAATAGCAGCATCGGTGGCACTCATCAGATAGATATAGCGGCTAAGAAACACTTTTGATTGAATAAGTTGCTTGTTCCCATAGATTTAAGTAAATTTATGTTGTGTAACTGTTTTGATACATACATAATACAGACAATTTTTTTTTTTAAATTGATCTAAACTAGTGCCTGACTGCTATCTCACCTGATGGTTACAGTGATACAATCGTCGATGGTAAGGCGCACTAGTTCCTTAAGAGCCTATTCACTCTAGCCTTGAAGACACCTAAATTATAATCGTAATCGTAATTAATGCTTAATGAACTCTCTCAAATTGACATTTCTTAAACAAATTTTATTGGTTTGGTGGGTTCTTTTGATGTTTGCCGATATTTAAATGGATGGGTACCTTCAACCAAGAGAACGATCTTATTTCTCAACTCTATTATATTACACTTGTAACTATTTTCATCGAAAAGTCATTTGAAATGAGTTACATTACAGGCATACCTAAGACAAGTTCTAAACCTCGTCTAGAAACAAGTGGTGTAATAAATGCGGGGTGGTGCGGGGTGCGGCGCGCGGGGCGAGGTGCGCTGTGCGCCCAAACATAAAATATATAAAGTTTGACCGCCGCCGGACAGTGATACAACCACCTACGGTAAGGGGAGGGTTACATGGAGGTATAAAAGAAGAAAAATAAAGTTTTGAAGACGCTGCGTATATAAGGTAAGATAAAGTCAGACGAATATTACGGACTAAAATTTCCTCATGGTTCATAATTTCAGCCGAAACACGTAAACTGATGGACATAGGCCTCCCTGAATGTCGCCATAATGACCGATTCTATGCGTCTTATACCATCGGATTCCCGCGACTCACTATGTCATCCAGCTTGTGGAAGTCCTAACGCTACGTCGTCTTCCGATAAGTGGTCGTCACTCTAGAACTTTTCATCTCCTTCGATCTTCTGTTTGCGAGTTACTTAGTCCGTTTAAGTTTAGCTATTCTTCAGGTTATGTCGGTAACTTTGGTTCATCTGGGGATATCCTCATTTCTCATGTATAATTTTTTTTTAATTATTTTAAAATACAAAAATTCTAACTAGAAATACTTGTCGATTTCTAAAAATTTTGTAAGGATACCGCAAGTAAAAGATCTATTTTTACTTTCAGATATTAGCATGCAATCATCAATGATCCATTCATTGAAAACCATCAATGAGCAGTATTAGGTACCCATTAGTTAATCCTATTTAATAATCATATAAAGATGACAGTTATTAATAATAATTGCAGTAATGTTTTGGCAATGTGTCCGACGTGTAAACATCTGAAGGTGCCAAATAGATGCCAACTAATATTATTTTGATAGTTACCTGTTAAAACATTTGGATCACCTTTGCTCATTACACATTTACTGTAATAATTATGAAGTTTAGTTCGGTGTTTCTTTTTAGGGTAATCAGCTAAGAAAAACCGATTTCATCAAGTTAAAACTGACGAAAAAATAGTTGACGCGTAAAAGTGTTTTTTAAAACCTATTTACAAAACAAATACCATTTATCATTTATTCATCTATATCAGTAGGATGATGAAATGCTGAATGTATTTGATAAGTAGTCTAATGATTGCAGATAACTGGAAGCCAGAAAAAAATACAGTAATCTTGTCAAAAGGTATGGTGTTACCCAGAAACTGGGTTGTGGAGATTAGAAACTAAAACGCTTGCATGAGTTTGAATATTCAATACTTTATTGCATTCTATATTATGAACAAAGAACATAGATGGTACAAAATTATTGTCAAGATTAAAATGGATCCTGTTGGGCACAGCATAATCAGGAGAGAAGAAAGAGGGCTAGTCGATGCGAGAATCTACGATATACGAGTTGCTACCTACTCGGGTTTTGCACCATTGCTCGTGCCACATCTTACTAACTTGGGGGAAAAAAAATAAAAAGGTTTTCAAGCGACAATATTTTAATAACGACTCCATGTAAACCAACTATACTCCTCAATATTGTATCAAGTAGAAGTGTCCACGTAGAGTCGTGTTTGTATGAAAAATATTCCAATATGCCCCCGTCCACCCTGATCGAGCCGAAATAAGGTGATCTCGACAACATGGCCGCGTATTTGAAGGGCTTAATAATAAAAAATATTCAAAGATTCGACGTTTGACATTCACGTTGGAATTGGAATCGCGTTTGGAGAAATAACGTGTCAGTTTTCTTTTGAAATCTGATTTGAGATTGAGACATCAGATATAAGGGTTTAAAAATTGTGGTTCTTGTTAGAAAAGGGTAGGTAACAGGTGGATTTTAGTCAGTAAAATGCCTTCTCATTAGACTTTAGAGCGGAAGAAGTCATGGGGTGATTCCCACTTCAAATAAAAATATAAGGTTGATAATGACGCTTCTATAACATTATGTACGAGTCTATCATCAGTATGTAATTAGTTGTCTATGAATTAAAATGCTTTTTTATTTTCTGTATGTATTTATCACTAACTTAAGTCTGTAGGCGTTGAAGACAGTTAATTAAAATAAAAGGTCTACAATTCACTTAGATTTTTTTTTCATTTTCATCTGTTTCCAAACACATGCTGATTTTGTTATAGAAATTCATAACAAAGAAATCCTCACCTACTCTCAATTCCTACAAAAAAAAAAACTCTTTATCCAGCATCACCCCGGGATAAGAGTGAGCATAATCGTAAGGAGATCTGTGATGCGATGTGACCGGAAATTAAGACACGGGGCCACACGGGGCCCACGGGGGTCACTCGGGGCCCCCGCCCGCCCTTCCGCTTCCGGTCGGACATCACCTTGCGCCGTGGGCGCCGGAGGTCGCTCAGATGAATAATCATTATCATAAATCTTGTGATAAAGTCGTGACCGAGCAGCTTCGGGGGAAAAGACGTGTGTTTACGATTTGGGAGCTTTTTTTTTGTTTGAAATTTGGTGATTTATGGATAGGTACGTAAACAGTGATTTGGCAAGATTTTTTGAGGTAAATCTTGCTTAAGTAAAATGAAAGTAATATGGATTGGACTTGCGTTTGGAATCTTTTGCTTTATGATGCCAGCCACACACACCTGAACACATGCCTGGGAAAAAGTGTCTTATGTGCAATTCTAGGTAATTATGATGTACCTGTGTATCAAGATTTATTGTAGCCCATTTCAATTGAACGGGTTTCAATGAGACTTGAGCGTGAAGAAGATAATAAAACATACCTACACAAATACACCCACTCATGATTTTTCGCTTTGTCACATTAGACACTTAATAATCAAAGCAAACAAGCCTAATATCAACATTTTTTTGAGATTTCTCATCATCTGCCTAGCCTTTTCCCAACTTAGTGGTGTCGGCTTCCAGTCAAGCCGGATTTAGCTGAATACCAGTATTTTACGAGGAGCGGCTGCCTACCAGACCTCCACAATCCATTAACTGCGGTAACACGGTACTTCATGGCAAGACTGGAGTCAGATTTACTGGCTTCTGACTATCCGTAACGACTTCCAAAGATCTACAAATGACAGCCGAGACCTACGGCTTAACGTGCTTTCCTAGGCACGGAATGTTTTGAGATTTCTAAAAACTGAAAAATAAAATATTACTATTTCCACCATTTTTATTCTTACTACTCCACATACTGTTACCTTCTTCATATTAATATGTCTACAGCATTCCTTCTTTTTTGAAATACCCACGACGTATTAATGAAGTCCTCTTATTGTACCACATACCACACAGCTGTCCCACGGTAATAACCAGAGACAAACACAATGTCGTTTAACTTTTTTACTGTCCTCCATTTTGTTGATCTGAATCATTAGCCATTAGTCTCTCACCGTATTCTCTTTTGATACTAATTATTGCCGATATATCATTAAAAGAATTTGCCTTTAATCTTCTGAATATATTACTTGAATCGTCCTTGTTAAAATAATAGCTGTTTCGGCAACGTTTTCTGCCATAAAAATTCTTAAAGAACAAAATGGCATACCCTTCTGCTCCACCTTAGAGCGGGGGAAGTCATTAGATCATCTTACTCATAAATTTATTTTTCATTCAAAACGTTGCTTTTGCAATATTTTTATATTATTTGGATATCACCTTAATTTCATTAAGTCGTGGTTTCATTTTGATAAAAACTAATTTGTTGATAGCTTTGATTTTTTTTTTCTCTCATATTTATATAGCCTCTCTCTTAAAGTGTGAATGAGAGAACACTGTAGACTACGAATTTTAATTACTACTTAATTCAACCCAGTTTTTGATTGAATCTATTTTTATTTGGGTTACATTTTTGATTGATCTACACTGTCCTCGCATATGTGTCTGTTTTGTAATATGAAAGTATTGTAAACCCAACCATTTTTTTTTTTAAAGAGTAACCATGGAGTTTCTTGCCGGTTCTTCTCCATAGGAAACGACCAATTTGGAACCGTGCACTAGCTTCGACATTTTATAAGTGCCCATGTAGGCCTATGTAAAATAAAAACATTTTTTATTTTATTTTATTTCTCACCCTTTACTTAACAAAAGACGTCGAGAAATTTGTATTTTTTTTTTCCTAACATACTCGTAAATTACGTAATTTGTAATATTTTTTAAAATTAGATAAGAAAACTGTTCAAGGAGTTCTTATACCTATTTTCTTCTAAATAGAGATCTACGCTATTGAATGTAATTAGTTTTGTCATAAGAGTTGTGAGCTTAAGATTGTGAAACGCAACTACGGAGCACGATCGTTTTAGTTATTTAATTTTTATTATAGTTATTGTGGCTTATACAGTGCGAAACTGCGAAGCTTACCTACATATACTTGTTCAACTTTTTTCATATGAATTTTCTTACCAGTATCTCGGAATCAGATGTGTGCCTAGCTGATGACAATATGGTCACCTTTTCTACATGGGACTAAAGAAATGTAAGCGTAGTTACTATAATATTATTATAGAGTAGATACACATCTGTTTAAGCTTCTTAAGAATACAGGCGAGGTGTTAACTAACATAATAATGTTCCCACAAAGAAAAACAAAGAACAATCCAGTAAGTCAAAACTAAATTCTTAATACTTACCTAAGTATACCTACTTTCTACTAACACTAAGTAACTTAGTACTTTAAGCTACTTAGGTAAAACTTTTCTCTTAGAAAAAAATTAAGTAAATTGTGTCTCGTATACGTAAATTCATGTATAACGGTAATGTGGTCACTTCGCGGTCGTCCATCAAATGCGGACATTAGTGAGCCTATGAAAAACTAACTACGACTATTACCGGACCGCAACCTTTTTACCCCAGCTTCCCTAAAAACGACCATTACATTATTATACAATCCATTGCTGCTTATATTCGAAACAGTAGCTTTCTATCTATCATTAATAAAGCAATGTATGATACATAAGTGGATGTTACCATATTTTTTTGGAACTCCCTTTCACGTTCAGATAAAAGTTAGTGAATTACGTTAAAGTGGTCAAGTATTTTAGTTACATGGCGTCATGCAAACCATAAATACTGGACCATGTACGGTATTCACTGGCGACATCAACATTAACATAACTAATCCAGATGCGGCCGACTCAGCGTCGTACCTATGTGCTATGGCTGAATTGGGATTGAGTCCAGCTATAAATAAACCTACTGTCTAATCTGACAAATTATATTGTTTAGTTGACACTTGTCAATTGTCATTAACTTAGTACCGTGTTTTCGATAAGAGATGTCGTTGTGCTGTGACGTCACTATTGTAAATCGCGGTGTTAAGATTTTCCTACGAGGAATGGGGTTCAGCCGTGTCTGTGCCAATAAATTGTCTTACTCTGAAAGTTGGTTTTATTTCTATATCAAGATATTTTTGGGACAAGTGTACAAGTGGTCCTTCGAAACCGGATAAAGGACTGGTGTGCATTGTCAGTGTTGTGAAGTCGGGTTGCATGGTCAACCCTCCGCGAGTGTGACGTCAGGTTGCATGGTCAACCTTCCGCGAGTGTGACGTCAGGTTGCATGGTCAACCTGCCGCGAGTGTGACGTCAGCGCGCTTCAGTGGTGAGCAGCATCAGAGGATCGTCCATGGTCGGCGCTCAGGCGTATATGTACGAGTGGTACACAACGGTCATCGCTGGTGCTGGCAAACTTCGTGTTGGCGTGAGCAGCAGCCGCGGAACGGAGGGAGAGTGCCTCGCATATCATCACGACGAGCTACGTAAAAGTGAGTGGTAGTGAAGTGATACATGGAAAAACTGTGAGTACTTTAAAACATCTAAGTGAAATTAATACACAAATTTAGACTTTATTAACTTAGAAAATTTGAATCAACAATTTGGACTTAGAATAATTTCCACAAAAAGTTAACTACGGGGAACCTAAGTTTGCAGCAAACTTCAAAGACTTGTGATAATTTAAAGACATTATTCAAGATGGAATCTTTAAGTAATTTACAGTTAAATTTACAATCAACAATTAGTAAAGCCAGGTCTAATTTTAATAAATCACCTAAACAACGAATAACCAGCTCATATATCGAAACTAGATTAGAAACTTTAGAATCTAACTGGTCAGCGTTTTCAGAGGCTCATATAAAAATCCTTTCGTCAGTTAAGTCCAGTGAATTTGAAAAGTCTGATTATAACATAAAAAATGTATATGAGACCACAGAAGAATTGTATACTGATTATAAAACTGAGTTGAAAGAAGCCTTAAAGAAAATATTATGTTCGGATAGTTTAGGTAAAGTGTCTGAATCTTCTGCGAATGGTTCTAAGGTACGTTCTGTAAAATTGCCTAAAATTGAGCTGCCTACGTTTACCGGAAGTTATTCTGAGTGGATAAGTTTTAGAGATTTATTTATATCCTTGATACATAATAATGGCCTACTAGACGATGTCCAGAAATTACATTATTTGAAATCGCATTTGTCAGGAGAGGCTGAAAGTCTATTACGGCACATCCCAATTACGAGTAGTAATTATGCGACTTGTTGGGCTAAGTTGGAGAATCGCTATAATAATAAAAAATATTTAGCAAATTGTATTATAAAACGTTTCATGAGTCAAAAAAATATTATAGTCGAATCCTCCAGCGCAGTCAAAGAGCTACTAGATACTTCCAACGAATGCTTACATGCGTTGGAAAATCTAGGCATAATGGTAAAACATTGGGATATCATAGTCATTTATGTATTAAGTCTAAAACTGGACACTGAATCACGTAAGCAATGGGAAATTAAAATAAGTGATTGTTCAGATGACTTGCCCACAATGAAACAATTTCAATCTTTTCTCGAACAAAGATTTCGGTCTTTGGAATTTCTAGATGTCAAAGGGCAACGTCATCAGGGCAATCGCAATGTTCCAGTCAAGTCACTCCATGTTTCCACAACATCGTGTGTATGTTGTCAAGATAACCACAAATTAGCCAATTGCAAAAGGTTCGCCGCACTCGACATGGACAAGCGTCGTAATTTTGTCCAAACGAATGGTTTGTGTTACAACTGTCTAGGAGCAAATCACTCAGTGTATGCATGCCGCCAGTCCTCCAGATGTCGTGTATGTCAAAAGAAGCATCATAGTCTTCTTCACCTCAACAATATCTCCAAATCAGTTGATGATAGTACCAAAGCTACAGAAACCAACATTTCTGCTAATACTACCTCAACTCAGAGTAATTCCACTAATGTTGTAAGTTGTTTTGCTAATGATCATAGCCAAATATTATTGGCTACAGCGCTTATTGAAGCGGAATCAAAGAGTGGTACTGCTATAGTTTTAAGATCCCTATTAGACCAGGGGTCTCAGGCTTCCTTTGTGACGGAGTCCGCAGTACAGCTCTTAGGTCTCAAAAGACTACCAATTGAAGGTTCAATTTCAGGTATAGGTGGTGATCAAGGCCAATCGATGACTTCATTTAATTCGATGGTTCTCATTAAAGTTAAATCACGCATCGAACCTAGTTTTGTTATAACTGTTAAAGCTTATGTATTAAAGAAACTAACAACTATTTTACCGGTAAAGAAAATTAGGGCAAATGTTTTGACTTCAATCTCGTCTTTGGCTTTAGCAGATCCTTCGTTCGATACTCCGAACAAGATTGATTTGCTGTTAGGTGCCGAAGTGTATAGCCAGATCTTGTTAGACGGTTTAATCAGAGGTCCACCTGGTCAGCTCATCGCGCAAAGTACGAGACTAGGATGGATCTTGTCTGGTCAAGTAGGCAAAATCAACCAAAGCGAGACATGTCACAATACCGTAGTCACATTGCATTCTACTCTTATAGATGAGAACACCCTCCTTAAAAAATTTTGGGAACTAGAATCTGAGCCCAATGGTGATTACCATAAGGTTCACTTGACCCCAGAAGAAAGGAAATGCGAAGATATATTTAAGGCCACGACTAAACGAGACGAATCTGGTCGTTATATCGTGCATTTGCCTTTCAGGTCAAGCGATCCTGCTTGTAAATATGGTGAATCGAAAGACATTGCTCTTAAACGATTTTTAACCTTAGAAAAGCGATTTCTAAGGAATCCCGAGTTCAAAGCTCAGTATTCAGCTGTTCTAAATGAATACATAACTCTCAATCATATGGATATAGTACAGGATAAGGATAAAGAAGGAGCTGTGTACTTACCTCATCATGCCGTCATCCGTAACGACAAAACTACAACGAAGTTGCGCATCGTATTTGATGCATCGTGTGTAGGCAACAACGGGGTATCTCTTAATCATGATCTAATGGTAGAGCCGCGTTTACAATCTGAGCTTCGTCATATTATCATGCGTTGGCGTTGTGAACCTATCTGTCTGATAGCTGACATCGTTAAGATGTACAGACAGATAAAGGTATGCGACAACCACACCGATTTTCAGCGTATATTGTGGCGCGAAAATCCAGATGACGAAATTCAGGTGTTACGTCACTTGCGAGTAACGTTTGGAACATCCTCGGCGCCTTACCTAGCAGTCAGATCATTGCAGCAGTTAGCTCAGGACGAAGGTGCTGAGTTTCCTTTAGCAAAGAACCGTGTTGTTTCCGATTTCTATATGGATGACCTAATGACGGGATGTCAAACCATAGAAGAGGGAGTAGAAATATTTAAGCAAACATCGGAGTTGCTTAAACGTGGAGGTTTCCAGCTCCAAAAGTGGGCTACTAACAACAAAGAGTTGTTAAAATTAATTGAAAACGAAGAACAAATACCACAAACACAAGGAAATATGGAACTAAAAACAGACTCAATTTCCAAAATATTGGGTTTGACGTGGGATAAAAACAATGACGAGTTCGTTTACACTATTCAGCTTAAGCCTCCAGATTTTCCAGTGACAAAGCGTAAAGTTATTTCAGACATAGCGCGACTATTCGATCCTCTTGGATGGTTAGCACCGATAATCATCACTGCGAAGGTATTTATTCAACGCATATGGATGACTGGGATCGAATGGGACGCGGAATTACCTGCTTCATTGCTGACAGAGTGGCTTGACTTCCGAAACAGCCTTTGTAACCTTACTAAGTTTCGTGTCCCTCGCTGGATCAACTCTAGCAAAGAAGACAAAGTACTAGAGTTACATGGCTTTTCAGACGCGTCCAATGTAGCATACGCCGCGGTGGTATACGTCCGCATCATTGATAGAGATGGACATATCCACACAAACTTGGTGACTTCAAAAACCAAGGTTGCTCCTGTTAAGCAGGTATCCATCCCGCGTTTAGAGCTTTGTGGGGCTGTCCTAGTAGCAAAACTTCTTCAAGAAGTCGCTTCGACTTTAGGAGTTCCCAAACAGCATTTATACGCGTGGACAGACTCATCCGTCGTATTGGCGTGGCTAAGTAGCCATCCTAGTCGGTGGAAAACATTTATCGCAAATCGTGTTTCCGAAATACTGACTATTATGGATAGAAGTCAGTGGTCACATGTATCGTCGTCGGAAAACCCAGCGAATTGTGCATCTCGGGGAGTAAATCCTTCTGAGTGTAACGATATGCAACTCTGGAAAAAAGGCCCAGTATGGTTACAGAATGAAAAAATAGACTATAATAAAGGAAATATACAAGCAACAACGCTAGAAGAAAGAAAGATAAAAACAAAATGTCATGCAACTGCGGTAGAATACGATGATAGTCTATTTACTAGATTTTCTAAGTTCAGCAGATTAATAAGAATTATAGCTTACTGTAGAAGATTTTTACGAATGAAAGAGTTTGAACACAATAAAAATAAAATGACTACTTGGCTAACTACAAAGGAATTAAACGAAGCTGTACTTACCTGTATCAAACTCTGCCAACTCCAATCGTTTAGCGATGAAATAGAATCTGTAAAAAAAGACCGTAAACTACATAAGGGTAGTAGACTTACCTCGTTGAGTCCTTTTCTTGATGATGACGGGATCTTAAGAGTAGGCGGTCGCTTACACCGGGCTTCTATTGATGAGAATATGAAGCATCCCATCTTAATCCCTCATAAATCACACTTCACCAATCTTTTGATTGCGGAGGCTCATGAGAGAACTTTGCATGGCGGGCCGCAGTTGATGCTCAACTACTTGAGATCCAAATACTGGATACTCAATGCAAAGACTCTCGTTAGGCAACATGTTCATAAGTGTGTAATTTGTGTTCGATATTCAACACAAACCCACCAACAAATGATGGGCCAGTTGCCTAAGGCCAGGGTGTCTTCTTCTCTGAAGCCATTTCAATGCAGTGGCGTAGATTATGCAGGTCCAATCAGCATCCGAACTTCTAAAGGTCGTGGACATCACTCCAGTAAAGGTTATATTTGCTTGTTTGTTTGCATGTCCACTCGGGCTATTCATCTTGAGGTCGTCAGTGATATGACTTCTCAGAGTTTTCTTGCAGCTTTTAAGCGCTTTGTAGCCAGACGTGGCCGAGTATTGGACTTGTGGAGTGACAATGGAACCACATTTGTTGGTAGTGCAAGGGAATTGAAACAGCTGTTCAACGCTGAAAGGTCTATGGTAGCTTCGGAAATAGCTGATTTCCTCTCTATGAATGGTACAACTTGGCATTTTATACCGCCCCATGCTCCTAATTTTGGAGGATTGTGGGAGGCTGGCGTCAAGTCCACGAAGCATCATTTGAAGAGAATTATAGGCACCAGTACATTGACGTTTGAAGAAATGACAACTGTGCTGGTTCAAATTGAGGCGTGCCTTAACTCGAGGCCGATCTCTCAGCTTTCTAACAATCCAGAGGACTCATGTCCTTTGACGCCTGGGCACTTTCTCGTGGGTGAACCTCTGGTAACTGTACCCGATGCAAACTATGAAAACTCTTCGATTAGCAATCTAAAGCGGTGGCATCTAACGCAAAAAATGCTTCAAAATTTCTGGCGTAGGTGGTCACTAGAGTACTTGACTCAATTGCAGCATCGATATAAATGGAAAGATTGTAAACCTGAACCTGAGGTTGGAGATGTGGTTCTGGTGAAGGAAGATGGTCTCCCACCGGCTAGATGGTTATACGGAGTTGTTACATGTAAACATCCAGGTTTGGACAATATTACTCGCGTTGTAACCATACGCTGTAAAAATAATGAAATTAAAAGACCTTTATCTAAATTAATTATGTTACCTGTGAACATTTAGTTATTGGTTTGGTTTTGTTGTTAGTTGTTTAGTATTTGTGAATTTTATATATCTACTGTTTTTTTATCTACCCACTTGTTGTGAATGAACTTGTATTTTTTTGGTTTAAGTGTTGTTTAATTTTTATTTTTTATAAGGTAGGAACTTGTGTCATAGATTTAGGACCCTAGGATTAGAGTATAGTGGATAACCAAACAATCATTCAATTATTTATGTTTATGTTGTAATGTTAAGGTAGATGGACAGAGTCGTCCATGGTGGGCGGAATGTCTAATCTGACAAATTATATTGTTTAGTTGACACTTGTCAATTGTCATTAACTTAGTGCCGTGTTTTCGATAAGAGATGTCGTTGTGCTGTGACGTCACTATTGTAAATCGCGGTGTTAAGATTTTCCTACGAGGAATGGGGTTCAGCCGTGTCTGTGCCAATAAATTGTCTTACTCTGAAAGTTGGTTTTATTTCTATATCAAGATATTTTTGGGACAAGTGTACACCTACCAGAATGAACTCTTGCCTTGATCATGTGTTTTTTAGGGGTAAAGTAGACATAGAAACAATTGTTTGCCCGTCATCTGTTACTGATCATGACTTAGTCATTTCTGGATTATCAACTGTTACACCAGGACACTTAACACCCCCAAAATACAAGATAATCCCTAACTATGACTCAATAGTAGCTGAACTGAGTAATGTTGATTGGTCTGGATTGTGTAGCATTCAGAGTGTCGTCGAGCAGGCGGATACTTTCCTAAGTATAATGAAATCTATTATTGATTCAAACTCTAAAACAATTAAAATTAGTCGCTCGAAAATTGTTCTCAAGCCATGGATGACACCAGGGTTACTGAGGTGTTCCCGAGTGAAGGACAAACTTCATCTGGAAGCTAGAAATGTACCAAAGAACCATGTGAAAAATCTTATATACACTAGATATAGAAATTTCTTTATCACTTTGCTGCGTAAAATATAAAATAGCTACGAGTCTAATCTACTAGAAAAGTTCAAAAATCAGCCGAAAAAACTTTGGGAAACCATCAATAAAATCTCTCATAGGAAAAAAACTGCGAACTCAAATGCTTCTGATTTGATTAATGTTCACACATGTCCACAAAACGCAGTTAATACTTGCAATGAATTCTTTGCATCAGTTGGTCAAAGCTATGCTACTAAAATTCTGAAGGGACTCAACACGACCCAGTCTAAATTGGCACAAGAGCTTAATAATGATTCAAATTCAATAAAATCTTTCTTCTTTGAGCCCACGGACACCCGTGAGATAGAAAATATAATCATGAACTTAAAAACTGATAGTGCTCCGGGATTAGATGGTGTTAATAACTTATTGATAAAAATGGCTAAACATAGTGTAGTTGAACCCCTAACAATAATTATCAATCAAAGTTTAGCCACGGGGGTTGTTCCTCCAGACTGGAAAACTGCCGTTATAGTGCCAATTCACAAAGGGGGTGAAACAAATGTACCTAATAATTACAGACCAATATCGTTGCTTCCGGTTTTCTCAAAAATATTGGAAAAAGTAGTAAACAACCGTCTTGTCAAATACCTTGAATTAAATAAAATTTTATCGGACACTCAATTTGGTTTTCGTAAACATAAGTCTACAGAAGACGCAGTTAATCTATTAACAAATGAAATTATTGACCATCTAGACAATGGACTTGCATGCGTAGGAGTCTTTTTAGACTTAGCAAAAGCCTTCGACACCGTGGCTATTCCAATATTGCTGAGAAGACTGGAAAACATCGGAATACGAGGTATTGCACTTGAATGGTTCAAAAGTTACTTAACTGAAAGAAAGCAATGCGTTAAGCTGAACTCCTGGATCAGTACCAAACAAGAAGTATCTTTTGGAGTGCCCCAGGGCAGCGTTTTGGGACCAACGCTGTTTCTAATATATATTAACTGCCTAACTGATTTACCTCTCAGAAATGCTAAAATAGTTTGCTATGCAGATGACACCGCTGTTATATTTCACGACAGTAACTGGAAAGACTGTTTTAGAAATGCAGAACAAGGCATCAATACAATCGCAAAATGGCTTAACAATAACCTACTAACATTAAATGCCAACAAAACCAAGTTTCTATGTTTTCACAAAACTGCAGCTTCTTCACCTTCTTCTCTACTAAATATCCAAATACATACATGTGACCAAAGGCAGTTCTCCAACACCAAATGTCAATGCTGTAATTTACAAAGATCGCAATCTATAAAATATCTTGGCATAATTATTGACGAAAAACTCTCATACAAGGCGCATATCACTGCACTCTCAGCCAAAACCAGAAAGTTAATCTATGTAATTAGGGAACTTAGAGATGTTGCTTGCATGAAACTTCTTAAAGCTATTTATATCTCCTTGTGTCAATCTATCTTATCATACTGTATAAGCGTTTGGGGTGGCACATCAACATCACACCTCATGCTGTTGGAAAGAGCGCAGAGATCAGTTCTTAAAGTAATGTTAAAGAAGCCTACTAGATTTCCAACAAAAGATCTTTATAAAGAGGCTGATCTACTTAGCGTGCGAGGGCTCTATGCAATGTATGCAATTATCTCCACTCATAAGCTAGTCCTAAGCTCGCCAAGTTACAATGACATGCTAAAGCTTAGAGTCTTTAAAATCTCTAGTACTAAATGTAAAACTTCATTTGCTAGAAAATCACAGAAGTTTATGTTTCCATACTTGTACAATAAAATTGCAAATAAATGTCAGCTCCAGCATAATACGACTCGTGAAGCTAAAGTTAAAGTTAGGAAATTAATCACCGGCATGAACTACCATCAGATGGAACAATTGCTACGCACAGTTGCCTAAAGACTAAGCTAAAGACTCTCACTAAATTCTATCATACAAGACACCCATTACACATAACACTCTCGCAAACACTCATTTACACATTTCACACACATACACACAACATACTCGCACTTCAACTACATGAGAACGATATGCAGATTTATCTTTATTCTATTATTAGTGCAATCGTTTTTGTTTGATAGCCACGATTCAGGCTCTGCCTAGTGTGGCTTCACTGTTATTTTTGTAAACTGTAATTTAAATTGCTAATAAAGTTATTATTATTATTATTATTATTTGAGTTATTTGGCTGTTTGCAATGAAAACGAGGTTTATATTTTGTAGTTATAATCATGTTATTGATTCGAAGTATATTCGTGTATGTAGGTAACATACTCGTAAAGTCTATTTTGAACTGAATCATTGTTTAAAATGTTAACAAGAAATCCCAGTGCAGATTTTACTTTTGCAAAATTAGTAGGGGCAATCCTACATAAAATAGAAAAGAGTTCAGGATTAGAAGAGCAGTTTTCAACTCGGTTCATAGTTCAAAACGGTTTGGGAACACTTTAAATGTGCGTATAAGTGGCTAAGGAATTCGTTTCCTGATAGCTACAAGAAAGATTTTTAAGTCACATGTGAATAGGACACTTTTCGATAAATTAGATATCGCTTACCTTAAGTGAGATAGTTGTCTTACAATAACCAATGTATCACCTGATGATATTTGTACGTGGTCGACGATAGAACACGCTTGTCACTTATCCAAAAGTAACCTATTCACTTCTGTACTTAAAAATCCTTAAAGTAACCTATTCACTTCTGTACTTAAAAATCCTTAGGTAGTTTATGATTTATATTGTGATTTATATCTTATCCACCAAATGAGGAAAACTTCTTGCTGCACCATAGCATACGTCCCACAAGTACCTATAGACATTTATCAAAGTTCATCGCGACACGCCAACACAAAACAAAGGTACCTAACCACACATAAATTCCCTCGATTAGACCTTTCCTTCCTCCTCCAATTGAAACCCAACCATGACAGATGATGATAGGGTCTCATTTCCCTCGGTACGGCATTAAGTCTTTATGTCTATCAGTCCAATTGTCCCGGATGGCAACCGGACACCGCGATATGAAAGCGACAATAAAAGGTGGAAGACCTGACTCATTGATCGGTACAGTTACGGGCACAGAGCTTTCTATTTAATTTTGTACTAGCTTTTCTTTTAAGGTGGGAAATCACCTAATGATTTTTTCCGATCTAGAGTAAAGCCGGATTTGAGTAGAGCGGGAGGTTGCGTCAAACTTTTACTGGCTGGCTTTTACTATTTTCTTTCAGTTGCCCTCTGCGTACCAGGACTACGTGTAACCTTTTCAGAAGTCGATTTGTCGTTTTGCTGACATCTCTTTGAGGCGCATGAGTTCACGCCGTTATCATCATCATCATCATTTCAGCCAAAAGACGTCCACTGCTGGACATTCTCTCTGCCTAGCCTTTTTCCCAACTATATTGAGGTCGGCTTCCAGTCAAGCCGGATTTAACTGAATACCAGTATTTTACGAGGAGCGGTTACCTACCAGACCTCCACGACCCATTAACTGGGGTAACACGGTACTTCATAGCAAGACTGGAGTCAGATTTACTGGCTTCTGACTATCCGTAACGACTGCCAAATATCTACAAATGACAACCGGGACCTACGGCTTAACGTGCTTTCCGAGGCACGGAGGAAACTCGTTATGTTAAGATGGTCACGCATCCACAGACCAACCTAAGCAAGCGTTGCTTAACCTTGAAGATCGACCTATACGGCTGTTATTATCTAGCCACGAGCTCCTTGGTCACACGTCCACTGCTGGACATACGCCTGCCAAAAGCGTCGCCACAACGACCGGTCCTGTGCGTCTCGCATGTATCGCATTCCCGCAACCATCGCCAGGTCGTCGGTCCACCTTGTGGGAGTTCACGCGCGCCGTCAAAAGTATCATGAACGTGACCGGAGTGAAGTAGAAGCGGCCGCCTTCTTCTACGAAGCAGAAATGCAGGCAAGCAGTAATGAAAGCGCAACTCATTATCATCTACCTAGCCTTTTTCACAACTATATTGGGGTCGGCTTCTAGTCAAGCCGGATTTAGCTGAATACCAGTATTTTACGAGGAGCAGCTGCCTACCAGACCTCCACAACCCATTAACTGGGGTAACGCGGTACTTCATGGCAAGACTGGAATCAGATTTAAAGGTTAGCGCAACTGTGAGGTAACAAACATTCTTACTCTCTCGCCGTCGCTGTAGGATACGCCTCGGATTTTGTTAGTCATAAGCGATCTCCGGTCACCGTAGATGCGACCTTACAGACTACGAGCAATGGGTAGATCACCGTTGAGTCATCGACGGAGCGTAGTATCTATTCCAAGCGCATTTCAAAGAGATTTCAGCGAAGTAGTTTTAAGTTTAGCATAAATAGCATAATATAATCAGTCCACGCCGCACTTAATTCCACGATTTACGTTGCCCTTCACAACACCAAAGACAGGAACAGATGGAGGAACATCATAAGGGCTAAGGTGATGAAGCAGGGAGGTTACGACCCTCAGCATTGAGGAATACGACGCAAGGAGGAGGAGGATAATCAGTCTTATAAGAGGTTCAGGCCACTGCGGGCCTAGTGCGGATTGGTGGACGTTACACGTCTTCGAATTTTTGGTCTACATGCCAGTCGGTTCACGATGTTCACCTTTATTGATTGAGAGCAAATTACACAAAGTAAAGCCCCTGGCTGAGTTTGACCCGCGACTTACAACTCGTAAGTCGGGGCCGTTTTGACGCAGCTACTACTACTGCAGTCTGTCTTGTATTTTTTTAATTGATATAAACTCCTTGACTGCGATTCCACCTGATGGTAAGCAATGATGCAATCGTTGATGGTGAGGCCCATTAGTTTAATAAGAGCCTATTTACTCAAACATTAAAGGTACCAAAATTTATAAATGTTAGTAAGTAATTTGTCAATACAACGGTGATTACATACAGAAAGCAAGACATTCATTGCTTTCTGTATGTAATCACCACTATATATAACAATATATTTACGTATAGTCCTGAAACAAACAGTAAATAACATCTATCTCTCCCCGATCAAGGTACCATCGAAGTTCAAGGCAGGTCACGAGGCAAACGCACCTTTATTGTGCAGCAATTGGGCATATCCGCGGCGGTCACCGACCCTGCGCCGGCGCAGTGGCGCGCACCAAGGTATGTGTCGAGGTCGGTAGGCAGGGATGGGTGCAATGGGTTCTAAAGGAGGAGGGGAATCAATTGAGTGGGCTTCTTGGAAGAGTGATGGTTAATGTTTAGGTGCTTTTTTTCAGGAAGAATTGTAATATTGTGAGTGAATGAATTTAAACAAACTTTGAAAAGAGCTTAAATTCGCTTTGCTCTTTATAAGATACCTAAGCACACTTACTTAGGTATGTTATAAAGATTATAATCCTAATCCCCAAAACTTATCACCCATCATCTGCCATCATCATCTGCCTAGCCTTTTCCCAACTATATTGGGGTCGGCTTCCAGTTAAGCCAGATTTAGCTGAATACCAGTGTTTTACGAGGAGCGGCTGCCTACCAGACCTCCACAACCCATTAACTGGGGTAACACGGCACTTCATGGCAAGACTGGAGTCAGATTTGACTGGCTTCTGACTATCCGTAACGACTGCCAAAGATCTACAAATGACAGCCGGGACCTACGGCTTAACGTGCTTTCCGAGGCACGGAGGAAACTCGTTATGTTAAGATGGTCACCCATCCACAGACCAACCTAGGCAAGCGTTGCTTAACCTTGAAGATCGACCTGTGCGGCTGTTATTATCTAGCCACGAGCTTTCAAAAAATATTTCCACCTGAAATACAATGAACAACTGAAGAAAACCCATCCGGGGTTTGCGGCAGCAAAAGTCTGACACTCCACCCTGGAGGGGGACAAGTTATTTGATGATTTCTCATTTGGTGTAATTGATGAATTGAAGTAGTTACTTAGTGCCTCTGACAGCGATCAATATTAGACGGCAATCGTATTGAAATTGTGATAATAATTGTATACTCGGAAACAGCAATTGTGCGATGATAAAAATAGCCATGCAGACAATTCACCAATTGCTATCGAAGTCCATAAAAAGGTTTTTTCCAAATCTGTGCTGAATCATAACACACGTCATATAAATATGTGTATTAGAAACAACTAATTTTATTAATTCTCTGTAAGATGCCTTGTAGGTTTTTCACATAGGATGAAAACTAATATTGTCGTTGAAGACCGACAGTTTAATGTGCTTTCGGGATATGGAGGGGCCACTAATCTAGAAATCGATTATTAACCTTGTTTCTATGTCATCTGCCTAGCCTCTTCCCAACTATATTGGGGTCGGCTTCCAGTCAAGTCAGATTTAGCTGAATACCAGTATTTTACGAGGAGCGGCTGCCTACCAGACTTCCACAACCCATTTACTGGGGTAACACGGTACTTCATGACTATTAATCTTGTTTCTATGTAACCTTAACGACTTTCTCAATTCTTAAGCCATCACATACCCGCGAAACGAGACACATAAAGCAATAACAGCGCGGTTGCAAGAGACCAGTCGGGGATTCTCGAATTAATTCTTTATTTACTCTTTATGAAAACAATGATTTGACAATAATTCATGTAGCTACAAATGCGAGCTTAACTCAACAATGAGTTTTCTCCTCCTATTCCTTTGAAATGTTCCTTAACACCAATAATAGTGAATGAAAGTAAGGAGCAGCTCATCGGTATCTACATTCAATAAGGCAGGTCATGGTGCGAAGCGTTACCTCTAGCGTGCGCCCGCGCTTATTGCCGGCAATTGAAGCAATCAGCGCAATTGGCGCGCCTCCCCCCGCGCGTCCCCGCTCGCACCCCGCTCTCGCCGTAATATACTTTCACTTCTCACCGGTACTGGTGGAGAGAGAAATGCTAGGATTGTTTGTTATTTAGATTTTTTAATAAAAGGAGAAACTGACTGACTTGCATATTGATGAATGCAAAACCGAAATTACAGGTCCTCCTCTTCCTCCTCCTTGCGTCGTATTCCTCAATGCTGAGGGTCGTGACCTCCCTGCTTTATCACCTTAGCCCTTACGATGTTCCTCCATCTGTTCTTATCTTTGGAGTTGTGAAGGGCATCATACATCGTGGAGTTATAACAGGTCCTAAAAGCGGAAAATTTTGCACTAGGAACCTTTTTGTGACGTAGGCGAGTATTAAGAGAGGATTTCACAAAATTCTACTCCTAATGGGTATGAAATGAGAGTCCAAAGTTTGTATGGAGAAATTTACTTTCACGCGAGTAAAACTGCTGGCTAAACTGGAAGCTAGTATCATATAAAATCATAAGACGTTTTCATTTAGTGTATAAGTAGTATACTGGGATTTCGAAGATTCTTAAAAAATGCTAACCTGCTCACCAGAAAAAAAATTTGACAAATGGAAAAAAATATTGCTGAACTGACAAATTAAAATGTGGGCATACTACAATCAGTTCTTCTGTAAACGAAGTAATTTGTTGTAGTCTTAAAAGTAATCGAATCATTATTTCGTTCATTATTTCTACATCCACCATACTGCACTGTATACGAGTAAATTAGAATATATTGCAGTTATAAAAATATGTTAGGTCTAGATAGATACCTAATTCTCACCGTAAAATCAAATAAAAATTCTCACCAAACTTGTTTAAAAAATATTCGCGAAACCTAAACACCTAAATATCGGATGATGTGGGCTTACTTCCACGTGTGCTAAATAAAAAAATGTTAAAGCAACAAATAATCCGGCGCCCGCGCAACTCTGTTTGTTGATCTAGCGTCGAATTATGTGAGCCGTAATTACACGTTCGACGTTTAAATGGGCGATGGTTCCGTATGAATATAGTGCTGAAAGAAACATTGTTGCTAATAGAAAAATTATTTGAGTGCTTGATGGATGAGGAAAAACAGTTACTGAAATTTTGTTTAATTTTCTTTTTGAAATGAATTTCCTGTAGGAAAATTTTCTTGATGCATGGGCTGGGTGCTTCGTCACTCAGCGAGAGGATAATTCAAATGGTAACACGCTAAATAAATGAGTATTTATTAGTTTTGTTGGTAGAAGCAGCCACACCTTAACACTATGCAATTGATTGACAATAATTCGAGATACAGGAAGTTTAGATATACTCGTATTTTGTAGTTCTAAGCTTCACATCAAGTAAGTAAAAGTAATAAAAGTATTTTATTTGGCATATAGACACACAATGTAGAAACCACAAACTACTTAAGTATAAGTAGGTAAAGTTTAATTGAAGAGGAATCATTAAATAAAACAATGTATGTAATAATAATCGAGTGACTCGGAATAATGACAAATATTTAAAATTGTAGTATAATGTTGTATTAGGTATATAAATGTTTCTGTACCCCACCAGGGCTCATGTTTGAGACTACAACTATACAACATGAATGCAATAAATAAATCAAATTGATCTCCCAGTTAGTTATAAGATATTTATTCATGCGGCCAGAATGTTCAAAGTTTTGTGAAAATAAGGTTAAAAGAAACTAAAAAAAAAAAAATTTAAAAATTATTTTGTGTGTGACCTAGTTTAACTACAGAACCCTAAAATCAGCAGCACCTTGTCAATAAATCAAGTAAACGTTGCAATAAAAATATTTACGCCGTAATATCACATACCTTATATTTATTAGTTGTAAATTCGATATTTTATGTAACACACCTATGTAAACACATGGTTGTCTGGTACCGCTTGTAGTAAGAAAATCATCAAAAACACTATAAACGGCTTTAGTTTTTTTCTGTCAAATAATTGTTTGGAACAGTAAGTTATTTATTGATAGCCATAAATAAGTACAGAAAAAGGTTACAATATTTTCATACAATGTTTAGGTACTGACGATTGAATTCAATAACCTTTTGATCCTACAAACAGACATGGAGTCTGTTGGTTAGTATACTTTTGATGTTGATTTTATATTTCATTTGGTTTATAATATCTCCCCGAGTTCAGTATGCTTTTTGGCAAAAGCTTACTCTTATTTTTCCAGCCCTTTCTGTCCGTTGCATCTCTTCTCGGCTCTTGCCAAAGAACAGAACAAATACATAAGTAAAAATGAAATCTACCGATTTTGTTAAATAATTTTTGTAACGCTTGCTAAATCGTACCTACCAAGCCTGGAGGATGGTTTGAAGGAGTTCATAGCCCTAGACAGTAAAGGGCAACTGAAAGAACACAAGTGAGCTTTAGTCAGTAAAAATTTGCCAATCACTTGCTCCTCCTAGAGCGGTAGGAATCATTTAATGCTTTTACACTTAAAGAATATCATAGTATATTTACTTAAATAACCCAACTCAAGAAAAATGACTACCTCCAAGAAGTAATCGTATTACCAGCCATTGAAATTTAGACCTTATACCAAACCAAGTAGAACCCGAAATAGTAGTATTGGATTAATTTAAGAATAACATTTGGCACAACAATGGACTGGAGGGCTAAATCGCCGTATTAAACCGTTCGCTTTGTATCTGTGAAGGTATTCCTCCACCTTTCAACTATGCCCGTCTAAACACTGGGGATGAAGTGTTGTGGCCGATTGATTCAGTTAGGTTGTATTGTGCCTACGATTGAGTTGCCTCCCAGAGGTCCATAGAGATGTAGGCTTGAGGTTGTGTTCAAGTAAGTAGGCTTAAATTCCAGGCAAATAATGTATCTAACATTGTCATGAGATCTGCATTCACACATTCAAACTGCATCAAAATCAGTCATTAGATTACCACATCACACTAATAATATAAAGGCCACAGTTTGTATGTGGTTATGAGTATGTTTGTTACTTCTTCACGTGCTACCAGTTAAACTAATTTACTTAGCTGAACTTATGACCCCCGGTAGATTATGATCTTTTAGGACTTGTCCTAGAATAGCACATAGTACGTTTCCTTGAGACAATTTTCTAATAAGTCACGGGCGAAACCACTAGCAGCTAGTAGTAATAAACCTATACAGAGCGACTATTTCACCTGCAACATCCAATAGATTTATGCGAGGCAATACACCTTAGTAAATTCGATGTCAAATTTTATGACCTCAGATACCTATATTATCATACCGAATATAATCTCAACCCTCAAGAAAAAGACATGAAAAAGAAAACTACACAAAACAAATTTTCCGCCACGTCTGTTCACTACTCTTTGACGAACTCAGCACAAAGAGTCCGGTTGTTTCGCCCACCGGCGCATTGTCCTGCTCCATTGTTATTCTGACAATCTGCGTCATACAGCGGCTGTGGCCACGGGGTAGGCAGACACCCTTCCTGCGCGGGGGAGCGTGAATACCTTTGGAGGTGTCGGGTGTGAATGCTGGAAACATTGCCCAGGATTTTGGTGTTAGAGAGAATATTATGCGGATTTGTATTGTTCGAGGATTTGTGCTTTCTGATAGTGTTTTGAGCTTTTGATAAGCCTATGCGCCTCTTTATCGAATGACCATTGATCATAATAATTACTGTGAGTGTCCACTATTTGTTTATTACTGCTAATGTGATTGAAAACTTTGACAGCACGGTTAGCTCAGCAGTTGAACTATTATAGCTGTCCACCAAAAATATTTACATGACATATAGGTAGGTGTTTCAGATCTAGATGACTTGTGCAGGTGAATTTACATGTTTGTGAACACTCACATTATACAGGTGTTATTCTTAGTGTGGGGAAACGTTTATATTAAAAAAAGTTAACTATAAAAAAGGTCAGAAATTAAAAACTACTGTAAGTACGTCACCCAAAACCACAGCTGACCTAAAATCGGATCTAAATAAAGCAACAAAGAAGTTCATTGCCTATCCACACACACCTATTCTAAAACTAGGCAAGCACCACAATGTTTCCTAAACTAAAACACACTCAAGCTCACATATTTCTTTTGTCAAAACATCTCAGCGGTGTCCAAGACAAACATTTAACACTTCAAACGTGTAATCCGTTTACGACCATTCAGACTCAGCTACAATTTATCCCGGAAAGATTTACCGGCTGTTACGAGATGGCCAGGTGTGGGACATTCCTAGGAACTGGAGTCTGGGAAGCTGGGTACTGAGCTAGTGAGTAATCTGTCTTCGCGGTAAGTCTTGTTTAAGACGGCAGGTGACTGAGATATTTTGTGCGTGAGGAAGAGGGTGCGTGGAGTAGGTGAATGAGTCTTGTAGGAACTGTTTGGCTTCTCAGAAGTTTTTGATGAAGGATGTCGTTAATATATGTTGTTGTTTGGAACAGGAAAACTTGGTAGATAGGTATATGTGGTGCGTCAGTTTACCGCTAATCATGATTTGGAGTATTTGTTTCACGTTTAAAGGTAACGTTTATAAAACTGTTAGGTGTGAATTTTTTTTTCAAAACTCAGTAGAAAACTTATTACAGATTCTAAAAGTTTCATTTTTTCTTCTTCTCGAGTCGATGGTTTTATTTTCCTCAAAGTTTTTGGGACCGGCAGGATGCCACGTTTATAGACGTCGGTAGCATTTTGTAGATCGTCTAAAGTGCAGATGTAGGGGCACTTTGGAGCGTCTAATAAGTGGGCTTTCGTCTGGTCAGGTGCACCGCACTCTTACTGGGTATTGTAGGGGTCTATAATCCCCCATTTTGCCAGTTTTCACTGATTACCTTTATAAAACAAGACGGATGTAGTCTGGAAGATTATGTTACACAACATACATGTGGAAACACAAATTTCCCTAATACACGAGTAAAAAATGAGCACATATCGAAATCCATAACTCATTTTTCTCACACTTCTTTTCAGCGCACCTTATAATACAGAATTTTCAATAACACCTCGTTTCAACTCCATTGCTCCGTCAACGCAACAAAGTGTACAAAATAAACAATCATACGAGCAATGAACACGCGTCCTTTGATGTAGCTCGCTGAATGATGGCCGC